>CM060067.1:8902896-9561507 GCA_030533445.1 Cyprinodon diabolis | reverse complement strand
TCTACTCAGGGATTACTTGTTGGAATACACTCAAAAGATTAAGCATCCTCTATGTTTTACGTCCTGACCTGCTTAGTATCTTGTCCGTCTCACCAGCCTGCTGCAGAAAGTTCCATCAGAGATGACACATGATGCAAGTTAAAAGCCTGCCGCATAGATTGGCAAGCAAACACATCAGGTAGCTGTGATGACCTCTAATCTGTCATCCATGTTTCAATTTGCATCATGTCGTTTTGTTGCAGCGTAACAGCAAGAACATAAAAAACTAAAATATACACCATGTTACCTCTGACTGTACAACAATGTTAAAATCATACCAGATACCAATATTACCAAAACTCATTTATAAAAAGTTTATTACAAAAAATTTTAGCTATTATTATCTATTTTGCTTGTACTGATAGTCTGATGTGTCTATCCTACTATTCAAAAGGCTTAATGACATCACTTCCACCCAAAGGCCCTCCAAAGTATCCTCTTTTCCTTCTGACTTTAGCAGACATTACTGGATCCGATTTTGCTTCTTGAGGGGATTAGGTTCCTGTGTTTTCTGGGAAGCTGCAGTCTGAGTGAGATTAAAAACTGCATGGTGGCGGCTCTCTGATGCTTGATAATTGTGAGATGAACTACCTTCATGGTGCCTTTAGTAAAACAGCAGCTTATACTCTTCTTTGGCCCTACTATTTGGGGACATTTAGAAGCTCATTAATAATAATCCCCATGGGTGGATGATTAATTCTATTTTCAGTATTTAATCCAATAACTACTTTATATTTGATCACAGCTCATTTACATTTTTACTTGTCAGAAATGTAACACCTCTTCATAATTATGACCAGCTGTGTGTCAGCCTACAAAATTGACCTTGCACAATAAATAATAAATACTTTAATCACATAATATAAATAAATACATAAGGTAATAAATTTAGATGAGTTTAATGATTTATGTTTGGATGTTTTTTTTTTTTCCTATAGCTTATAGGTAATGTGGTAATACCTGTATATATATATATATAATTTTTTTTTTTTTTCCACACAACGAGTTTTTGACAAAAATATCTGTAAGTGTAAGAAACTAAGAAACCAGTTTGTTTTTATGTGGTATTATTCTTGTTATGGTTTTGGTTCCATTTTGTGTTTTTCTAGTTGTATTTGAGTTTTTATGTATGTTCTGTCATGTGTGTTTTCCTTGACATCTCCTTGATTTTGGCTATTTGCATTTTGTTTGTGGAATTGTTTTCTTCACATTTGAAACATTATTAAATCAGCAAAACTCAACTCTTCCTGCTTCAGTCTCTGCATTTGGGTCCTCAGCTAACTTCCACCAAACCTGACAATTCTTTATATTTTAATTCCATAACCAGAACACCTTGTGAAGGCTAGCTTTTGTAGCCACAGGCTTTCAGATTCTCATGGATGGAAGTCGGACTCACTATTTGCCTTCAAAGTGGCCAAGGGGACGATTCACTCAGCTGTGCTTGTTTCAAAAGCATTTGGATTTACAGGATTATTCAGTGTGGCAGTGTTTAGGATTTCTAAACACTGCACCTTCGATTAGGAACCGAGTCATCCATTCAAAAAGGGAAAATAACATTTGTGTTTACATCTTGGTTGGTTTATTCTGGTTGGGAATACAGGCTGCTCTGGCATATTCCAAAATGCAAATAATAGAGCTCAGAATAGTGTCTTAATATTGAAGAAATCTAAATTTAAAACAGTAAAATCCATTGCATTTAACCTAATAATTGTGTTTAGCTTTCTGGATGCTAAAATTCTGAAAAGATAGCTCTCCCCAGCTGTCAATACTGGGTTTCTAAGTAAAGGCAGAGCTGACGTGATTATCTGCACCATATGCAGCTGCTTTTATGGTACACCCAACCCTCTGATGAGATCACTGCCCTGTACATTAAGCCTCTCAGTGAACGTAATGTTAAAACCAACAGGAAATCTGATATAGGCGGGTTTTTTTTCTGGGACCATACAAACTGTCTCAGCTGAAAGCAGCCAATGTGTCCCATTGTACAAAACCCATGCAGGGGATCAACATCCATTATGGTAAATATTTCAGCATTATATAACAGCCTGCAGCTTACTAATGAGCACAGAACCACTTACCCTGCATCACTTCCGTATCCACAAATTAAAGCATCCTTCTGGCCTTCAACTTTGTAAAAATTATCTAGAAAAAGAGGGGCAACAGTTTAGTAAATGCAGAGGAGTGCAAATGTGTGCAACGTTTCTAGACAGCTGTAATTTTTGTTTAAGGCTGACCCTCATTGCTGAGAAAGTCTGCTGGTGAGCTCCAGGTCTTGTTGTTGCAAATAAAGGTTGTGTTGGGGCTATATGAAGAGTTGATGCAGTGATTGAGGCTACGGACGCATTTTTGTCGCAGAAGGCCCATAAAGAGCTGCAGGCCGATGAGGGCGAACACACTGAGACAGAAAACGGTCAGGATCATCACATCGGCCAGCTTCCTCACAGACTGGATCAGAGCGCCGACTATCGTCTTCAGACCTGAAAATACAGAGGAAACTGGTGGGTGTTGATAATTCCCAACAGCTTGACTAACACTGAGATTCTACTAAGAAGAAAGGGGGCAGAGAAAAGGATGTGATTGTTTCCTTACCTGGAATGACAGAGATGGTTTTTAGAGCGCGGAGTACTCTGAAGGTTCTCAATGCAGAGACATTCCCAAGGTCGACAAACTCTGTGACATACCTGGTAGTTTATACAGAGAGAGGTGGAGGATTAGATCATTACAATTTATGCATTTTAAATTCATTCTAGAAGCTACTTTTGTTTGTTTCAGTTGGTCTTATAGTGTCATTAGAAAAAAATAATAAAGAATTCAGCATTTCAGTACGATATTTATCAGTGCTCAAGAATAAAATATTTATATTCTAATCAGAATACCACTGGAAGCATCTAAAAAAATGCTTGATAATGTTAAGAATGGTTTTCCAGAAAACTTAAAAATCTACTGGACTTTGTTTCCAAGTTTGAAGACGTTTTGCTTCCCATTCAGGAAGCTTTTTCAATTCAAAATGTCAGAATTATGTTGAGTTCAAGGCTCAAGTTCTACAAGCTGGCACACAATTTTTTCCACTATCCTGGCTTGGTCTTAATTTCTCCTTTTTTCTCTTACAAATATTTGAAAACTTAAATTTACTGTTGACTAGTTGGGACTCCCTACATTATTTGCTAGCTCAGAAGGTTTTAAGAAAGCTCTTAGTGAGATCCTTAAGTTCTCTTCCATAGTGTGTCCATAATTTCATGAAGCACACATCCAGCAAGCAAAAACTGCATAAGTAGACTGGAAAATGTAGACAAGAAATTCTTAAATACTCAGTTTTTCTAGGTCATGTAAACACATCATCTGGTGATTACCAGACTTGTTTAATTATAATATTTCTACAATGCATGTTAGCAAGCTCAATGGTTAAATCTTCACTGGTGCAGACAGAGAGTCTGCATAAATTGGAATGCGAATATGTAGCACTATTGATCAGAATGTTTAAGCAAGCGCAAAAAAAAAAAAAAAAAAAAAAAAAACTTGGGATAACTGCCTTGGTAAAAGATCACATAACATATGATCTTGTCTGTTGCTTATGGAGAATAGTTGCTATTCACTTAAAACAGTGTATTTTTATTAGCCTTTAAATGAAAGTGAAGGCATATACACTCACCGGCCACTTTATTAGGTACCCCATGCTAGTAACGGGTTGGACCCCCTTTTGCCTTCAGAACTGCCTCAATTCTTTGTGGCATAGATTCAACAAGGTACTGGAAGCATTCCTCAGGGAGTTTGGTCCATATTGACATGATGGCATCACACAGTTGCTGCAGATTTGACGGCTGCACATCCATGATGCGAATCTCCCGTTCCACCACATCCCAAAGATGCTCTATTGGATTGAGATCTGGTGACTGTGGAGGCCATTTGAGTACAGTGAACTCATTGTCATGTTCAAGAAACCAGTCTGAGATGATTCCAGCTTTATGACATGGCGCATTATCCTGCTGAAAGTAGCCATCAGAAGTTGGGTACATTGTGGTCATAAAGGGAGGGACATGGTCAGCAACAATACTCAGGTAGGCTGTGGCATTGCAACGATGCTCAATTGGTCCCAAGGGGCCCAAAGAGTGCCAAGAAAATATTCCCCACACCATGACACCACCACCACCAGCCTGAACCGTTGATACAAGGCAGGATGGATCCATGCTTTCATGTTGTAGACGCCAAATTCTGACCCTACCATCCGAATGTAGCAGCAGAAATCGAGACTCATCAGACCAGGCAACGTTTTTCCAATCTTCTATTGTCCAATTTTGATGAGCTTGTGCAAATTGTAGCCTCAGTTTCCGGTTCTTAGCTGAAAGGAGTGGCACCCAGTGTGGTCTTCTGCTGCTGTAGCCCATCTGCCTCAAAGTTCGACGTACTGTGCGTTCAGAGATGCTCTTCTGCCCACCTTGGTTGTAACGGGTGGTTATTTGAGTCACTGTTGCCCTTCTATCAGCTCGAACCAGTCTGGCCATTCTCCTCTGACCTCTGGCATCAACAAGGCATTTTCACCCACAGAACTGCTGCTCACTGGATGTTTTTTCTTTTTCGGACCATTCTCTGTAAACCCTAGAGATGGTTGTGCGTGAAAATCCCAGTAGATCAGCAGTTTCTGAAATACTCAGACCAGCCCTTCTGGCACCAACAATCATGCCACGTTCAAAGTCACTCAAATCACCTTTCTTCCCCATACTGATGCTCGGTTTGAACTGCAGGAGATTGTCTTGACCATGTCTACATGCCTAAATGCACTGAGTTGCCGGCATGTGATTGGCTGCTTAGAAATTAAGTCTTAACGAGCAGTTGTACATGTGTACCTAATAAAGTGGCCGGTGAGTGTATATTCTGTCTTATCATATCATATTTTATTTTGCTCTATTGTACTTCTATAAACGGTTGCACTGCAAGAAAAGGTGGGATTCATAAAATAATTGTGATTCTGATGGTATAATGTGGTACTAAAAATATTGTACATTCTATTGCAAGGAAGGATGCAACACCAATAATTGTGTTTCTGCTGTTTAACTATGAATATTTTATTTCACATATAGTTAATCATTTAATTTACCATTGTTTGGTATCTGTAAAATGATGTGAATAAACAATTAACTGTTTGATACATAAAGAAATAAGGAAAACAATTGATCCTTTATCTTGTGTTACACCTTTCAGGAACTTTACTATAATAACTATAATAATTTTTATTTATTTTTTTGCTGTTTTCATTTCAGAAGAATTTATCAACATTTATTCTAAAGCACCATTTGCAATGAAAAACATATTTTCAGGTTTAACTTGAATATTCATCTGAATGTGGGGTCAAAATGGAGCTACTCACGCCATGACAATGACAGTGAAGTCGAGCCAGTTCCAGGGGTCTCTGAGGAAGGTAAACGGCACTAAACAGAATCCTCTCGCAAAAATTTTTATTGCCGACTCGAAAGTGTAAATGCCAGTGAAGGTGTACCTGGAAACCATCAGACAAAAGGATGATGAACATGAAGCCGTGACAGTCAACATGCACAAAGACCAGCTTTAAACTGAACTGCAGCAGCAGCAGAGCAGTAGATGAGATAATAAAATTATCTGATTATCTGAGAAAAAAAATTGAGAGCAAGATAAAAAATAACATGCTGAAGAGTAAACAAAAAGAATGACGGTTATGAGACATTGTTATCTGTATAAAAGTATTCATTTGGCATTTGAAACACAACAAGGAGCAACAGCATATGGTTGAAATAAAAGCATTTCTAAGCAATGTCCAAATATCTTGTAGAATATGAGGATGCTGCATGAGTTTTTGTAAAAAAACATAATAATTTAAATCCCTCAAATATATATTTTACACCATGACCCGTTGAAGAATAAATACATACTCTAAATCAGTTGGCCACAACATTTTTTTTAAAAAGCTGCAACCTTCTGGAAAAGGAGCATAAATTCAGAGATGTTAAGTAGTGAGGATGGAGGATATATTAATCTTTCTGTGAGAGAAACAGGGGTCACAGTTCAACATTCTAAGATGAATGTTTGCAGTTTATCACTTTACAGGATTTGTGGATTTCTTTCTTTTACTCTAACAGATTTGTTGATATTCACGCTTAAGATGTGTAAAAAAAAAGAAGCCTTAAAACTAAAATTAATACAATTTTACTTAGAATTTAGTTAAATTAAAATACACTCATGTCTCGAAATGTTTTTTGTTTGCAACAAAATCAAAGTTGGCGCAACTGTTCATACAGCCTTCAGTTGATACTTTTAAAACAAAACATATGATGCTATAGTCTTCTCTTAAAACCTCCCACAAGTCTGCATTATACGGAGAAAGTTCTACAGTGTGTCCTTTGCACAGTCTCTCTCGATTATTCAGAGTTCTAGGTTCTCTCCTGTTTTGCTCTACTTGTTTAGACACAGCAGCCACTTCTGGCTTTCTGAAAGTGCTGTGGTTGCAATTGATCTTCATTATGGACTTCTGTTTGTGCATCATGATTAAATTTGAAGCAGAAAAAATAAGGTTTAAAATATGCAGTTGAGGTTCTGCAAAAGGGTTGTCTTTTTAATCACCTCCACCGCTGCACCTGCCTGATCCTGATATTATTGTTTGAATCAGTTGTGAGGGACTTCACAACCAGAATAGGAAGCATACTTTCTTTTTTTTCCTACCTCCCTCCTAAAATTTAACTTTTTTATGGTGACCACTAAGGAGTCCATATCAATTTGATAAATTCAGATGCAATCTTTGATTTTGTTTCAGGTGAACCATGTTGTTTGATGATATATTACACCAGTTTGAGAATCTCAAACCTTCTCATATCTCAGAGATTTAGTGATGTGTACTGTAGTAATGCCATGCACTATAAGAACTTCCAGTCCCTTTGAAGAGAAACTTTTAACCAATCTAACAGTATGATCTGATTAAAGTGTCTTGAAATTACATGTGCTGTGAATTGATGGTATATAAATAAACTGATTTAAATTAAATAAAAAATAGGCAACATTTCATTATGGCCACCAGAAAGTAGATAGAAAGAGCATCTTTACCTCCCGTGGAGGCAAGAATATTTTAAATGTATGATTTCCCTGTATTTTAAAGGGTTTGTTAGGGTCACCAATATGTATTCCACCAAGCCAGAGATTGGTAAATGAATCCTTTTTATTCCTGTAAAAGTCTGAAATGGTCAAAATTAAAAATTAAAAAAACTTTTAAAAAATCAAGCAAAAAAAGTATCTTTAAAAATTAAAACAAGCAGTGATAATCTTTTAGTTACAGAAAGTGACACTGCTTATTTCACCTTCAAAGCCGCACTAACTAGTCATCTCTCTTCTCAAACGCTGAAATTATGAATTAATCAAATGTAAAAACTTTTAGAATTGAGTTTTATCAAACTGGTGGAAATCAATATATTATCAGCATTTTTTGTCTGTGTAATCATGTCAGGGGTAAATAATTTAATACAGCTGTTAAAAATAAATAAATAAAATAAAAGCTTTTTTTGAAGGCAGACAATGTGTCACACACTAAATGAAAAATAATTCGATGATGAACAGCTCAGTTGAAGATAACACATCATGCAAAGCACAGGTAGTCCTTGAAAACACTCGGAAAGCTTTTCTCATTCCACAGCATGCCGAAGTTGTGTTCAGAGTGCCGTAGTCATGACATGCGTCGCATATGCTTATACTTACTTTTTTAGTAATTCTGCAGAAGTCACTGATAAAGCAACAGACCCCAGCAATTAACCATTAGAAAATATATAGCAAAGATTTTAGACAAAGAAAAGAGCTTTAAAAGGGATAAAGATACATTTTTACTTACTCCAGATATTTGGTCCATGTTGGCGGATCGGACATGGCCATGAAGAAACAGTTGGTCAGGATGGTGAACATTATGAAATAGCTAAACAATGTGGAAATGGTTCAGGAAAGTGTGGAGTGGCACAAAAATCTATAATATAACATATACTTACATTTGAAAACTATCATTGCTACGCTGTAAACTAACACTAGGATAAGTAGGTAACATTAGAGACAGTCAATTGTTTTATACTAACTAAATATTGTGTCTTGCAGAAGTATTTATACCTCTTAAACTAAAAAAATCACCTGTGCAAACTCTAATGTACCATATCAGGATATCTATCTGACGAATTAATAAAGCATGACTGCAAAGTGGAAGGAAAAATTATACTAAGGTCGTTTCATTTTTAAAATAACAATTTGAACCTAGTGCATGCATTTGAACTTGGTTATCTTCAGCTTCTTTTCAAAGAACAACTACATTTGCTAATCTTGCCAAAGGCCTTCAATTAGATACAAGTTGGAAGTTCAACATTCAACTTCAACATTTTTCACTGCTAATAAGAGGCCCTAAATAGCATTTGCATTTCTTTTCTATAATAAGCGCAATAAGTGTCCATGTATCGGGTAATCTACAAAAATTGCTGCGCAACTGTTAATACATGGAAACCGTTTTGGTCCCGCCCATTAAAATGAGCAGATTGTGCGTTCTACTGGCAGCTGAGAATGGTTGTAAAATAAAGATAAGGTTCTAAGCCATGTTGTTCGATAATAATAATAATAATAATTATAATACTAAATAAGAGCACTTTCTACAGGTATCATATCTTAAGCGCTACAAACACAAGTAAAAAATACATATTTTGAAAATCACTAGGATAGGAAAAACAGTTTGTTAGGAAAGGCATGTGCATTTTTATCCTGTACTATTATGTCTCTTTGCAGGCTCTCTTGATATTCAATTTTTTTTACAAACATACTATTCAATTAAAGTTTATTTTAATGTATAAAAATAGCCTGCTGTCCAGCTACATTAATTTGTGGCCAGCTGAAATTACATTTTTTTTCTCTACTATTATTCCACTGTTATTTTTGAAGGTCCAAATATGTTTACAAAAGCACAGAATCTCCATCCTCTGTCATTGTACCAATGCTTACTTTGTGACAACAGTGACAACAGATATTTCGGCTTGTCAGTTTATTCCTCACTTTAAGAATTACTAAAAAAGGGAACAAAAATCTGCTTCCACGTTACAGTTTAAGATTTGTAAAATGGTTTTGGTCATTAGAATGTGAATGTTGCATATGTGAATACTGATGAACAAAGCTGTTTCGCACATGCTGTCTGCTGAATGGTAAAGGCAAATCACTTTGCACCTTTGAAGATCTGCTAAGCTAGTATTAAACACATTTGCACCTGTTTTAAGATGATCAGGCCTAGAGTGCATAGCATTTGTCCTGACAGGTCAGTTTTGGCTGCATTTGGACAGAGCAACATTTTCTTGACCTATGCATGACTATCAGTTAAAAAAAAGATATTCTCACCTGAGCTGTGGACCTTTTGCTTTTAGAGTTAATTAACACTCTCCTTTCCACACAGAGCAGCTTTATTGGCATGGAGATTAAATCACACATATATCATTTAGTAATTAGGTGGTATTTGCGCTGCTTTTTATTCCATAGACTAGACTAGCTTATGTTTGCAGGGTCATGGGAGGACTGCTGTCAATATCTGACAATCATTGGGGTATAGCCTGGTCAGGCCAATGATCATTACAGAGCAGTCATGCACCAACACTAATACTTAGGATAAATTAGTGAGACCAGCTAACCTCACAGTCATGTTTTTTTCAACAAAGAATGTAAAACCTTCAAATAATGAGTCTCAAACTAGGATTTTAACACAGGAGCATCTAGCTCCATCAACTGCTCAACTCTGCCTCTTTGATTTAGTTTCTTTCACATATTTAGCTCCAGTTCGTGACTGACATCATCAATAGGAATCACAACAGGGAAGTAGGAGCACCCTTAAAACCACAGTTCATGTGAAATAATTAAGTATTTCTGTGGTCTAAAACAGGAGGGAAACTAAACTCTAACTCTTAAATGGAGAATTCTTACTCTTTCTTAATAGGTTCTTAATAAAAAAATAAAAATATTCAGGAAAACCAAAAACACATGCCAAAGAAAATACATAGAGAAATATTAGAAAAAGTCTTTTATAGCATTTGAATTAATGTTAATAACATTTGTTCACATTAGGACACATGGGATATTTTAATCTTCCTTTAAGCTTAAACTTTAGTAACAAGTTCTAGTCCACATTATCTGCCCTGTTGTCTCAAAATTAGTCTGGAACAATAAAAATCATACATAATGTAATTCAATCATGCTTATAGAAAAAGAAGCACATGCACAGAAAAAAAAAACAAACCAGTCAAAAAAGGATATGAATGGACTAAAATTCTCATGGCAATCGATCTGATGAAGTGAAATGGACTTAATATATAAAGTGCAGATGTGGCGCTGAATCTGAAGATGGCCTTCCCTTTGTTCAGTACTATAAAAGTCTGCAAAGAAAATAAAAGGAAAAAACCATCACTGCTGGTTGAAAAAAAATCACATTTTAAACATTGTTCTTTAAATTTTGAATCTATCTCTATGCTATCAGTTGAATGGAGAAACCAAACATCAGCTGGGAGCAGCTGTTCATCCGTTTCCTGCTACCAAGAGGGGAGGACAGAGCAGCCGCAGTGTTGACTCAATCTCTCTGTCTACCATCTGTGTTCACTTCCACCACAGGCAGCTATCCGGGCAAGTTGAGATAATGGAGGCAACTCCAAAGCGGACTGAATGTTTCCCCAACAGATGTAGCATTTATTTAAATATTTTGTGGTCTTTGGATAATCCTCCCATTCCGCAGCGCATCACATGCCAAAACAAAGAGACCCTGAGAATGGCTGCCATGTCCTGTTTTCATCTCTTCATTAATGGGCAGCAGGCTGATCTACCAGCTCAGCAAATCAAAACTTGCTAATCCTATTTCAGCATCCACCAGAGATCTAAAGAGACACAGTCTTAGCTTCAGTCAGCTGCCCGAAGGAAATAATTTGGAGTCACACTAACATTTCATGTTTTAAAGCCCAAAGCGAGGTTTTATTTATTTCCTGATGAACCGAAACTGTCTTGTACATAAGAACTGTAACAACGCATATGTGCCTTTCAACATTACAGTCTTTTACAATTTTTCTGATTTCCAATAAATCTATAAACCTTATTATTGTATAACATGGTAAAGGGAATTAGGAACACGTCAAATGTTCTATGATATGGTAATATGTGCTGTCTCATTTCTTGCCTTGTATTTTTAAGCAAATTCTTTGCACAACAATTTTACCCAATGAAATAGTAACTGTTTGTTTTTGCATTAAAAAAATTAAGACAGCTAAAATTTTACTTAATAGAATAAAAGTGTTGCTTTATAAAATTGAGAAAAATCTGATCAACATCTGTCTAAAAAACTAAATATTTTTCATAAATAAACAAAAAAAAGTTACTTTGATGTTTTAAAAAGAAGACTTTTTAAGAATATTAGAGTGAGTATAAGCTTCCCTTTTCTCAGTAAATAAATATGAGGAGACACATTGCCCTATTTCACTATACCAGTCTCCATGGATGGAAACACAGAAAAAACTAAAAAATTTGCAAACTGCATTACGGCATACGTCACTTCCCCCGATTCCCATTAGTTATAAAGACGGAGGTTGATGCGACCAAGGCTCTGTCCGTATTTCCGCTGTAACCCCTAAATCCTCATTCACTATACAGAGTGGGAATATATAGAGGACTTTATAGAAAACACGGTGCGTTCGCCATCAGTGGGCCACTGTCACAATCAATCCCATGATGCTTTGCGAGGAGAACTCTAACAAATGAATCTAGGATATATCTGCTCTTCTAGTGCCCGTGGATAATTACTACTTGTCGAGATGCCTTGTGGGAAATTTTGAGTCCACTACATTTTCATCCACTAGAAAATCTGACACTTATTTAAAATGGTGTAACCATTATATAGTACCCTATATGGTGAATAGAGCAGACATTCGGACACAGCCAACGTTCGCCTGAGAGGCTGTATATTTGTGCAAATTGTGCAGGGTTGATATTCAGGCACTGGGGCATCTTAGTGTTGGGATATATAAGTGTGTTTACTGTGAAATTATCAAATATAACAATATTTATCTGTTTTAAGGCTCTAAATTTGTTAGCACCTCAGGTTGGGTGGATGGGTGGGGGTACAGGAATATGGTACAAAAATAAAGTAAACGGTTTCTTATTTTTCAGCATTGTAATATAATATTGTTTCACCCCTGTTAGATTCATTGCCTCATCACTACTAATCTTTTCCTCCGCCACTGGAAATAGAAATGTAGTTCAGTCCAACTGCAGGCAACCTGGAGGTTAGTATTTTACGACGCTACGTTCTGTAACACACTGGTACTCATGGGAAATGTTGTCTTCCTTCAGGTAAAGCAATACAGCTTTTGTCCAATGAGAGGAGCCAAAATCCACCCAATCGGATAGCTCTTTAGTACTGCTTTAAAAAGGGAAGAAGTATAACAAACTGACATTTATTTGTGTGTTTCTAAAACTAACTGGAACATCACACTAAAATCATACATATGTACACTTTGTTTCACCTTTGTAACCTTTTAAATTCTTCCCAAGATAAGTGGTGCTGCTTATTTGCTCAGCCAAGCAAAAGACATGCACGTGCTACCCATAGATACTGTATACCTGTTTAAAAGGTTGTAGAAGAACAGACTGATTTGCTAGCAGGGTGATAAAAACAGCTGATCTCCATTTTTACGGTAAGCTCTTATTACACAAGGCGGGTAGTGTAGCCCAAAATTGTACTGAGGTAAAACTACAACATAGCCAATTAAGGAAATAATAATTACAGTTAATGATTTTGTTCTCCATTTAACTATTCATTAGTTTTAGTTGACTATATAATCCTGTCACCAGAATTATGATCACAGTCAACAGAGATATTCAGGCAAGCTGAAGGAACAAACTATGAACAAAAGAAATTACTCAAGCATTCCTAACTCTCTGCTTGAGTAATGCAGATGTTCTCTTCTATCTATACAGACATACAGAGACAGAGATAACCAAAGGTTTTACCTTCTGGTTCTTGTAGTAAAATGGATCAATGTCCTCCAGTGGCACCCCGACCAGCTCTGTTGGAATATCACCAAAGATGCGCGGCAGCTGCTTGCCCGCCTCCAGGTCCACCCTGGGTTTGGTTGTCTCAGCATTCTTTTGAGTCTCGGAGCAATCCTTGGAGCTCTTGGCTTGCTCCTCCGCAATCCGCTGCTCCAGGGCAGCCAGGGATTCGCGAGTGAACCGCCGCAAGCCATCAGGACCCGTTGGTAAGAGCATGGCTGCCATCTTTTCATCCTGATAGTCCTGTACTAGAATTTACTTATTCTAAGTGGAAGGGAAAGGTGGCAGAGGAAGACATGCAACAGGGTCAGAAAGTGTGATCAGAGAGATGAATGAAATAAATTCTAAGATAAATTTGACTAACACATATTTAAATAACAAATTATGAAAAAAAAATATATGCCATCCCTTAGAAAAACTGTTTTCTGAATTGTTCCCTTGAGCCCCTTACATGGCTGTCAGGCTATAGTGTCTGACAGCCATGCAATAGAAGATGGGATGTATGTGCAACATGGATGGCAAATAATAATAATGTGTTTTTATTGATTTTTCATATTCAAACAATAGACATCTCATTCAAAACATACAGAATCAAAATAGTACTTAAATTTTACATCACAAACAGATCAAAAACACAGACAAACAAGTAACAAGACAGATCCTACTTCTACCAGACACACCACCCCAGTTCCAGGCACTCTTAGGTTAAAACCAAATACATAAATATGAATGATAATAATAACAAATATGATAATAATTCAGAAAAAAAGAAAAAGTGGGTTGCAAATAAAATCCCACACTGGTAGACCCCTCCATCTCAAATTAGGTGAATAAACATTTTAAGACATCCAACAAATCCCTTGATATCCTGTGTCCCCCCAAGAGGTGTTATTCCAAGCTGGAGAAATTCCTGATTTTCTTGCTAACCACCACCAGGGGCATTATTAGGGAGCAATGTGTGCTGAGTGTCCTGTTTGCTGGCATGCGGACCACTTTCTTCAATCTTGGATCCAAAGTCAAATATTATCTGCTTCCTACACAATCTAGTTCACTAAAAATGTATTCCTTCCTTTTAAGGCAGATTATATTGTATAATGCAAAATGCAGTAAGGAAATAACCCTGTCAATAAACTCTCGGTTTATACATGAAAGGTAACAAATTAAATGGCTACCATCTGCAGTGTTTTTCTGTGGTACAGTGGAGATGAAACAGAGAAACAATTCCTTAATTTCTTTACAGCATTATCTTATTTTTTTTTAATATAAAGTGAACCCTTCTTTTGGGGGAGGAAAACTGTGAAATTAAGCTTGAAGATTACCTAATAATAATATAACAAGTAATAATAATATTAATAATACTAATACTAATAATAGTAATAATAATAATAATGATAATAATAATAATAATAATAATAATAATAATAATAATAATAATAATAATAAGTAATTGATTGGCCAGAGTTGTGAGGAAATGCTGCTATTTCCACATTTTAATTCCACATTTCAGCACAAGCTCCAAAGTATGAAGATAAGAATGCGTGGGTTAATGCACATTTTTAACAAAGCCAGCATTTAAACTATCGCCTAGTTTGCATGAATGTTGAAATCCCCACTATGCAAACAACATCCATATGCTCATATAAGTATGTTATTGATTATTAATTATATTTGTAAAACACAAAATTAAGCCAAGTAAGCCCATCTAATAAGCCAATTTCATGTTCAAGGCAAATCTGTAACCATTTGATTTATTGAATTGTTAAATGGTTAGAACAGATTCCAACTTTAAACAAGTATTTTTCCCTTTTACTTTAATATTTACATAGTTGAATAATAGTTTTACTTTTATTTTACAAGCCTAGTTGAGAGTTAAATGTTAGATTTTGCATCCATTTATTTCCCTGAATTAATTTTACTAATACATCGGACAATAGGATTTTGTATATTTTATTCCATTATGTGTACAGAGTTTGATATTTAACAGTGCCATTCCTTTTTTCATGCTGTCTTAACACCACAACTACTTGGGTTGGTGCTATAACCGTGTAATGATAGCACTACCCTAAACCTCTGCTTATAGAGAGAGATGGTCATAGCTGCTGATAATCAATTTTATGCAGTGGATTTAAATATTAGCACATGGCTGCAACTTCCTGATCATGAGTTCCATAACGGCAGCACGGATGAACATACAGTTCCTATAGCTTTAGTACTGTATAAATTTTGTTTAAATGACACTTTTAAATGTTCATTCCTCTCTGCTACTAATTATCAACTTGGGTAAAAATAAACTCCATTAGACATTTGCGCTTTGTTTTAACTGTAGTGAGCACGGACAAAATTTTGATTTCAGAAGTAGTGGAATGCAAGCTTTTTTTTTTTTTTTTATATAACTCTCGTATATAAGTTCAGCATGTTTTTTAGATGTTTTTCTGTGTTTCTTTCCTCCACTATCTCACTAATATAATTACCGGTAACAGGATTATTGAGAGCTTTATAATGTGGAGGAGGATCTTGAAGTGGATACACTGCTTTATGGAGCCAGTGAAGGTGTTTCAGAAGGGGTGTTACACAGCTCTTCGAATGTAACTTACACTTTTAAAGAAGTGTCTAAATGCTCTCTTTTAACAGATATCCTGGCTGCAAGTCTAATAACCAATCACACACACACACAGACATGCACATGATACCAATGAAAAGATTTATGTAAATTAATACATCTGATTTTACAAAACTTCTAGTTTATGTGACCCAATGGGAAGAACAAATGCCCAATTTACAGTAGCAGCTTCCCTCACCATCTGTCTTTTGCAGATCCATGTTCTTCTCGAAGACCATAACATACCAGAAAGCAGAGTGTCGATGTACTGTATAGTAACATTGTTTTGGACTTTCTGCAGAATTAGTTGTAGTCAAGACCACACCAACCGAGACCAAGGAGTACAGAGACAAGACCAAGGCATTTAGAGGCATTGTGTTGTTTCAGTTGTTTCTCGGTTGATGTGGTCTTGACTACAACACTACATAGAATGTAAGTGGTGAACACAGTGTTCAACATCTGGCTTAAAAAAGGTTTTGTTGTTTGTATGATTATGAGGAAAAAGCCACAATGTAATCTAAAAAAAAGTCCCCATATTAAAATGCTTTAAACTACTAACAATTTGCTCCAACATATGAGCCACTGATAGTGTGATGTTTTTATAACTGGGAAAGCTTTCAACAGAGGATTACATTTCTGTGTTTCCCCCTTTGACACAGAAATACCATTGTATCCTTTTCATGTGCACTAAGCTCCATGTCTTCTATCTCCTCCTCTCCTGAAATGCATTGATCCCTTCACACGTTCAGCCGGGGACTAGCTATCTGCTCTCTGTTTATCTGCTTAGTTGGCCCAGGTTGATCGCAGATAAGCTCATCTTTTACAGTGACACTGTTTTTTCGCTTCTTGTCAAAACATACATTCCTAACGTCAGGAGTCGGATGTTATTTCTGTCCTTATAGGAAACCATTTAACAACTGCTCTTATAAAACACAAGAATTGTGTCTATTTTGCTTTTTATAAGTAAAGCAAGAAAGCAACAACCAGTGGCCATGACCCTATCTTTGCAACATGCAGTCAAATCACATAATTAATCTACTTTAAAATGCACAGAGAGGACTTCTGCCAGGGTGCACAGCTGACTTGCAGGATGACATGTACAGTATTAAACTCAACAGAGGAGGGGGGATGGTGTTTTAGTTGAATGAGGTTTAATTCCCATAACAGCCAGATGTGATATGGTCATCATTGCCTAAAATAATTAATAGAATTAGATCTAAAGTGGAGCTGAGCCATGGACAAAACATGATAAAAATCAACTGTCTGAGGAAAACAGAAATGCAAATAAGCATGCATAAACACTTTTATTTTACTGAAACAGCACATGGTCAACTCTGTATCCTTAAAACTCTCTTCTGGTTCCAAGAGGATTTTTCTTTCAAAGCTCCCTTTCATCCTGCATTATAAGAACATTCCAATCATAGCATACTCCTAACAGTTTTAAAACTAGAGACTATAAAAGCTGTAGAAATATCAAATTTCTGTTCTATTAGCAAACTCTATTCATATTTAATGATTTATTCCTAAAGAAAGTGGCGTTGGAGGTAGAAGTTTAGCATTAAATCGAAGGGATGACGGTTAAAAACCCCGGCTCTGGCTTTCAGTGTCGTTGTGTCCTTCAGCAAGACACTTCACCTGCATTGTTTACTGATGGTGGTCAGAGGGCCCGGTGGCGCCAGTGTACGGCCCAGGGCAGCTGTGGCTACAATGTAGTTTGCCATCATCAGTGAGTGAGTGTATGTGTGAATGGGGGAATGACTAGTCACAAATTGAGCCCCAATGGGGCGTGGTTTATTAGTTTTTTTTTTTTTTTTAGATTTAAGATTTATAGATTTACTAGATATAGGAGGTAGAAAAACATGTAACATTTATATGTTAGCATTTTGCCCCTAAATGTTAATTAAAATTTGAAGAAAGAGTGCTAAATAACAGAAATGTGAAGAAAAAAAAATCACTATTCTGCACCCCGAATAGTTTGCACAGAAATGAACATCTGTTACGTTTAAGCCTCACAAAGAAGAGGATGATGCTATCAGCTCCAGGTGCATCTCTTAACATGTCTTGTGGAAAAAGCTTGAACTTAATGTGCACTGTTTTCCTGTTAATATTAATATACTGATGCAAGTCTGTCTTTTACATTGCATAGCATCACAGTCTCGTAAACTGTGAAGCCTTAAAAATAGGAAGAGATCCATTTTGTTAAAAGACTGAGGAACTCTTCTGAAAGGAATCCCTCAGAGAGTTAATGTCTTATCTCTTTGGGAGACTACATCTGCTACCTTAAAAAAAAGACCAAAAAATTCTGCTAGAAGCAGGCTGGGCCAATTGCAACGTTCCCCTCACATGGGGCAGGAGGGATACGCAGCTGTGCAGAGGAGCACGGCTCAGGCACCTCTATGAACAAATAAGCTCTCGGCGGCTGCTGTAAACATTTTTTATTGCGTAATGAAAAAAATGAGTTGTCCCTTTTTTGTTTACTCTCTAAAAGATGTGTATTGTCTATCATCAGGCCTCTTTTAACCATTAGGGAATTTGGAGGCAAAGCTTTAAAAATGAGGTACATTATGGGACTGTTGAAGATAATGAAAATGACTAAATAATCCACTTGAACACGCACAGTAGCTGGTGCCGGCAGAAAAGATAGAGGAAATCAGGATAGTTGCTCAGGGCACAGCAGAGGGGGCAGTTATCTGTTCATTAGCACCTCTGTTGATCTTTTTTTTTATCTAAGCCACTGCCCCACCTCCAATAATGCATGGATCATGGTTCACTGTTGTCTTCTAGATAACATATAGTATAATACCACTACATGTAAAGCTAAAAAAAAATGAATCAAGAGAATATCAATATGAATATGAATATATGAATATATATTCTCATTCATATTCAGAAAATAAGACTCAGAAAGGAAAGCAAGAAGTATACTTAGATTGTACTGCTAGATAAAAACAAAGTGGACCAAAATTAGCAGGTGAAATGGCATCTCAGTCATCACTGAGAGAAATCTGATCAAAAGACTCTAGGACCTTGATTTTCAAATTAATGCAAACTTTATTTTCACAGAAATATGGCATTGGATTATTAAGAAAGAGACCAGCCTCTAGGAGTGGCTTAACGCAAGGAAAATTAGCGCATTTGCACAATTAATCTTTGCATAGTGACTTTGATAGGATTGATAATGCTATCAAAGCTGTAGGTATGCCTGCGTTGGTGTAAGTTTAACTGAACTTTCTGTATAGTGCATTTTAACTTTTTACAGTATCTAAAATTTTAGAAATAAAATTTCCAGTTATTCCTCCTCTTTATTAAAAGCAGATGTTTTAAACATTTGACTCTATGTTTAATGTAGGGAGCCTGAGGGGGAAAAAATTGTAACATGCACATGAAATACGTACTCGTTACAACTAAATACTAATTAGTGCACGCGGAGAACTTTTTGTGACCATTATAAAACAGTTTTTGCCGTCATTTGGGGATTAAGCCTTACCTTCCTTTTTCTGATTCAATTTTTAAAAAATGCCCTTTAGAGTCTAAAGTCATGCATTTTTCCCTCTACTCTCATCCTTGGTGCAGCACAGCAATGATTACATTTTACAACACCTGCTGATGGCCCATCATGGTTTCCCTTGACTGGTACTGGAGAACTGACTCCACAATCACCTTTTTTCAGCTATAGAAAGCAGTGAGGCCCAGAACTTTAAGGGGGTGAGCTTATAGGCTTCATCCATTGCTGGTGGGTTAAAGGCAGAGCAGAATGGAGTCTATATAACTCTCTCCACAATAAAAAACAAAGCATCTGGTCACCCTTCAGCATAAGTAAATAAGCACTTATGGGGTTCCCTGCGCAGCCAAGTAACACTGAGGAGAAATATTATCTCTGATCAAGTCAAAGCCTGCTGTGAATTACGAAGACAAATGTTATAAACTGTAACAGTACAGAGGAGTAGGAGAACAGAAATAAACTGATAGAAATCAGTAGCTGGTTCATGCATAACATTAACAACGCAGCACAACAAGCTTTGCATGCGTAAAGCTCCTCTGCAGATGGAAATAAACTCTGACCACTGATGAAACTCAGCTCCAGTTAATGATCTAGCAGTCACTCTGTTGGGTTTGAGGCTCCAAGTCATCTTAAGCGATAGGTCATAATATTTCTTTCTGTCATTTTAAAACTGTTTACTCTAAAAGAGAAGGTCGCGTCTCTTCTCTTTCTCCTCTGCATGCATCTTCTCCATATTGTGATCATATCTGCCTCACTGTTAAAAATTGTGACTGCCTATTGGATGTGCATATGAGACAAGTAATGAATGCACCAATTTGCTGCTTAATTGGATCACTCTGCACTTATCAAATGAACCTATTTTCCTCCTTTCCTCCCATAGTCCAGGTGGGTTCATAGCTAAAATCGCCTGGACTGTAAACACCACCTCACTGCTCAAAAGGGCACAGAAGCGCTTCTACTTCCGTCAGAGGATGAGGAGAACCTACCTGCCCCCACCCATCCTTATCACCTTCTACAGAAGCACCATAGAGAGCGTTCTGACCAGCTGTCTCACTGTGCGGTGTGGATGCTGCAGCTCCTCAGACTGGAAGAAGGTGAGAAGAGTAGTAAGAACAGCAGAGAAGATCATTGGGGCTCCTCTTCCCTTCATAAAAGACATTTCATCCCAGAACTGCGTGTCCCGAGCCGATAACATCATCAATGACCCCTCACACCCCCACCATGAACTGTTCTCCCTGCTGCCCTCTGGGATGAGGCTTTGCAGCATCCGATGCAGGACCAGCAGGTTCTGTTACAGCATCTCCACTCTAAATCAAGTCACAAATCGAAACTCTGCATCACATTGATAACATCATACCTAACAGAAATCCACTCAAATGTTTTTTACAGAATTTTTGCACCATATATATATATATTTTTTTCTTTTCTTTTTGCACTACTGTAAACTTCCACACTAAAGCCTTTTTGCACCATGTCTTTCCTACACTGTTTACATTTTGATCACTGCTGCTCTTATAAATGGAAATTCATTTTCACTACTAAGATGCTGCTCATTCATTGTCAGAAAGCTGCATAAATGAAATTTTATTTTTTGTACACTCTATGTATATAAAATGACAAAAACATTAGTCTAAGTGTAAGTCTTTAATTGGACCCTGAGCTGAAACCTGAAGTGTTCGATACAAACACCAAGTGGACAGCAGGAGGTGTTATTTTACAGCAAAGTCTAGCACACATCGATGTGTCTGGTCATCATTCATATCTGTGCTATTTGAATGCCACACTAATAAGAAATCATGATCTCTTTATAGTTTATCCTATGCTTAAAATAAAACTCCATCAGACTATCCGTTTTTATCTTGTTGGTTTGTTCCTCTCTTCCTGTGTTACAGAAGGTGCACGGTAGGACGATTAACTTTTAGAATTTTGTGGCACCACATACTTATGCCGTGGCCACATCTCTATGTCACGTCACGAGAGAAAGTTTGCGCACAAGTAATTTTTTAGAGAGAACTGATTAGTATTTCGTAGGAACAAATTAATATTTTGTTCGCAAAATTAAAAATTTTGTGTGCTCGATGCATATACTTTATTCCATGACAAGTCCCAGGCAACGTACTATTGAATTTATACAAAATAATGATCTTTTTCAAGATAATCAACTATATTGAGTTGTACTTGCATTGACTAGCCAGTAAAATACTACTACTTCACAGCAAGCTGATATATAATTCCATACTTGGTCAGAATACTCAAAGAGCATATTTGTAATTCTTTGGTTAAGCAGAAACAACTTTCAGAAACCCAGAATGCTGCTCCTATAGAACAAAGATGTCACTTTACATTTTTATCTTGACCGGACAATATTACATTCACTCAAATTGTAAGAAATTTTTTCAGTAGAAATATGGTTATAGAGCTATGAAATATGAAGTTCCTTGGGAAACCCTCATTAGACCTCTACAAACCTCATTTTAAGAGGCATTACTGAATTTTCTAATGATACTGCCACCTGTGACCACAACACAGAACTGCAGCCCTATTCTGCTAGTTCTCGAAGATCACGCTCATACCTGTAAGGTTTATCGTTTTTTGTTTTTTTTTGTTTTTTTCCACTTTTTTCACCTTAGTTAGAGTTGCCATTGGTGTCTGATTTGGATGCAAGTCGCTTCTAAATATCCACAAAATCAAAAAATGAATTTGACACTTAAATCGTTTGCTTTGGACCCTGTGGCAAAGTGGTTCAGTTTGTGTTTACCACTTGTCCCTTATTCTTTCTTCTGATCTGTAATGCTTAAATTTAAACATTAGTTTGCAACTTTGCTTCACTTATTATATCGGGTTTGTTTGTGTTAGCATTATGTTGCAGTTTCCATCTATTTATGTTTAGGTTAAAGCTATTACTTCTGGATTATTGGATGAAATTGTTTATTTTGTTTCAAAGTATATTCATGGTTTTTGTTTTCCTTTTTACTCACCATTGTTTGTTTAATTATTTTCAACTAAATTGACTAGATGATGTCATCCATTACCTTGCTGGGTTCTACCAATTAGGGGGTTTACTTTGGAATTATGCTTTGTTTGTTTTTCTTTAAAGTAACTTTTTGGGTTATCTTGTATCACATTGTTTATTTTGCAGACTCTTTCTTTATGTATATGAGTTTGTCAATTAGATTAATTTTATTCTTTTTTTCTGTTTGGACTTTGTTTGGGGGTTTTTTTCTACCTGTTTAATTGAGGCTTGGTCCACTCAAGTGCAGGTGTGTTGCCACTTGGTTATATAAACACTGAGCTCTTGGAAGCTCAGGAAGGTTTTTCAGACTGAAATGCTGAATAAAAGACAAAAGAGAAACTGAAATCGGTGGCTGACCTATTTTTTTTTTGGTTCACCTTATTGATCCTAGACCAAACTACCTCACAGACCCATTCTTAGCACACAGAAAGTATTTTATTAAACTATCTCAAATCAGCAATCAATTTCAGCATAACAGCATCAGTAGAGGTGAAGATGGAGCCTGCAAAAGAATCAATATCCCATAAGTTTCTCGATCATTTTCCAGGCTACAGCTGTTTAATGCATTTTTTACAGTCTGTCTATGAATATCAGGATTTAGGTTTGGGCTTTGACTGAGCCATTTCATTACATCACATCCATATACTTTGATTAAACTATCCCACTCTGTATTTTTAAGGTTGCTGTTGTCTTGTTGGTAGTTGGACCTCTACCTCAGTTTTTATATTTTTAAGGGTTTCCTTAAGGAAGCTTTTTTTTCCTCTTCAATGTGAGTTTTTAATTTCTCTTTTCTATATATGCATTTAATAGGATATCTCTTCAAAATATTAAGGTCTCATAATGATACCGATTATATGTCATCAGCATATTGTCCTGATATGCTGTGGATCATATTCTTGCGTTACGACACACAATGAGGCACAATGAGGCTTTTTAAAACTTTTACGGAACAATGACACTGAATCTCTGATTCATGCTTTCCTTTTATATAAATTTATGTAGCTAAGCATGTTTCCTTATGTCTGCACTTGTTTCTTCTCTAGTTCTACTATGATTTTCTTAGTAACTCTGCTTGATCTTTTCCGTAACTAAACCCCTGACCCTTTTCTGTGCTCTTTGGTGTTTCTCTTTAAATTAATTACTTGTTTGGACTGTACTTGCTAATCAGGTCACCTCTGAAGGTAATTGCTTGCTTTCTTTCCAGATTTAATTGACTGCTATCTGTTAATGGGGCGCAATATAAATACATGTCATATTTTCTAGATTTTTACACAAACTTTTGGACAACCATGAGTCATTCACAATTATGCACAACTCTTGACTAAATATGTAACGATCTTTGCAAAGGTTTGTACTCACTTATTTGGAAACAAAATGATAAAGATTTGCCTAATTAATCTTCCTGTAGTGTTAGCTTTCTGCTATTCGTGCTGTTTAGGGGTTGATTTTATCTGCAGTCATAACATCAATAAATTAGACACAACATTTTTTATGTTTAATTCTTCAGATCTTTGTTGCTGTATTAGGCTTTTTCTTTTTCCTTCAAAATATTTGTTTAAATAGATTCAGGAGGCTATACTATTATTAATTTTTCAGCTTTTAAAGCATTTTTTATTGGATAAAGTCAAATAATCTACAGGTGAAAATAATAAACAAATTGTTGATTATGTTATCTGACTGTTGCCGGGGAGTATTTCTTTAATAAATTCATTGAATCTATCAACTTTTGAAATATAACATCTAAAGTGTTGGGGTCAAAACTGAACCCGTGATCAATGTTTTTCTTTTTTCAGGACTTAGTGTTTGTTAGGTAAAACTTTTTCAATTATAGTAAAAAATAATTTCATATTATAATTATCAGCAGCCTTAAACAGGGTTCTTTATATATAAATTCAGAATAATAATGAATCCTATGGTGAAAGGCAACAAGCTGTCAGTTGTTACTTGGCCATGTTAGGCATGCCCTAGACTGCTGACCTACTTCTCAGGCAGAAACCTTTTAAAGTAATTGCAAACAGCTTAAGTATACAAGTTTCAGAAGACACTTACACAAAACAATCTCAAAATGAAAAAAAGAGCTGTTGCTTTAAATATTCCCAGAAATGCTTAGTTGGAGTTTGAAATATCAAAACACCCAACACTTGCCCTCACAGTCAAAGAGTAAACAAGATGGATGCAAGGAGCTTTAGATTGAGATGGTTCAAATGGGCTAAATTACTGGATTGCGCAACTTTGAATCCCCAAATGACGCTGTTAACTAAATATTTATCAAGAAATAACCAAACTTGGGTCGCCTATATTTTGTTTTAATCATAATTAATTTGCATTTGATTAAATAAAGAGGTAAAAAATAAAAAATAAAACAAGCAGTGTTAAGAATTAAGTAAAAGCCTATGGTAAATGTTAATCCTAACATGGACTCATACTTACATAGGAAACTCTGAGATTTACAGCATCGTTTTCAGAGTAAAATTCTTCGATTTTTTTGGCAGAAAGAACAACCAAACCCTCCTCGTAATATCCATGTTTTCATTTCAGGGCTCATATCTTCTCATCCTGAACTCAAACTTCATGTAATTACGCACAGCTGATCCAAAAGTTCAGGTCACAGAAACTGTTCATTAAGCAGTCACCCACTGCTTGACATCTTGCTGTGCTGCCAGAGCTGCGGTAAAACACTTGTCCCAGTCACTCAACTCGTTTGCGTTCATGACAGACACCAAAAAGCGTCAGAAGTCCGCGGTGGATAATGCGCTGTGTTCAGCAGCTCGCAGTGCGCAGCGGCGGCATCCAGCGGCGCACCTCGATTTGCCCTTGAGCAGGAAAGAGAACATGAGGGAGGATGCAGCTGGACAGAAGAGGATTACCGCTGCTGCAGGCGCATCATGCCGCACTAAAAACACGGCAAAGGGATGTAGGCTGAGAGCTGGCAGTGTGAGCCCAAAAAACTGCAGGATGGGTGGGTGAGTGGTGGGGGTATAGTAGAGCAGATCTGACTTGCTGGGACTCTGAAGTTCACCTGAGGAGTTGCTGTTTCTGTTACATATCAGCCTAGACCACAGGAGGCAGTTTTCCTGTAATCCCATATAATCCAATCCAATCATTTTATAAAAACAAGTGGGCTCATAACATAGCAGCGTAGATTTTTTTTTCACCAAATATGCGCCATATGTTGTTCTTTTTTTTTCTTAAAAAAAGGCCTATATGCATTAGATGACTGGTTTGATTTAATATATATATATATATATATATATATATATATATATATATATATATATATATATATATATATATATATATATATATATATATATATATATATATATATATATATATTATGACCTACTTAATGCTGCATAAACATCTGATTTAAGATGGAAATTAGGCGCACACTGGTGTCACTACTTGTGATACCTCTCACCCCCACAAACAAACACCCTCACCGGACCAGAACAACCTGAAAAGAGTTAGATTATCTCCTAGAATACTTGTTATGATTTTTTTTAAGTGAGTTTAAAAAGTATCGCAGTGAAAAACCTATATGTGTGTGTTTTTGAACATAGGGACGCCGTCAGATTTTGGATTATCATGTTTATGATCTGAAAGGATGTAGGACTCCCTCTAGTGGCCAGTAATAGTATCTCTACTGATGCGCTCCTAAAAAAAAAAGACCTGGAAAATTGAACTTTTGGGATGAGGGACAAGAAATGTTTGCACATTGTTTACAAATTAAAATCCCCTTTACATGATTAGTTGCTTTGTACGGAAGAGGATTAGGGCCACTGAAAGAAAAGTTTATTGATTTTTAAATTTTATTTCAGTTTAATATGGCGAAAAGTCAAAATTCTGACTTTAATCTCGGAATTCTGACTTTTTTTCTCAGAATTCTGACTTTAATCTATCCTATCTTCTTTTACATGTTCAATGTTAATTATTGAATGTTAATGTTAAATGTCATATGTTCTTTGTACTGTATTTATTATTGACCACTTATTGTTACCAGTCTATCACTGTTACCTGTTACGTGTTACTTGTTTTTTACATTCGTCCAACACAAAGTAGTGTATATATATATATATATATATATATATATATATATATATATATATATATATATATATATATATATATATATATATATATATGGAAAATTACAAATCGGTGTAATTGTTTTTATCATTTAATAATATATGTTAATAAATAATGATTATTAATAATTAAACTTTATTGATCTCACATTAGAGAAATATATCTCTGCATTTAACCCATCCCGTTGGGAAGCGGTGGGCAACCGTTTTGCAGCACCCGGGGAGCAGTGTATGGTGAAGGGTCTTGCTCAGGAACCCAGAGTGCAGGCTGTGGGGATTGAACTGGGTACTTGCAACCTTCTTAGAGCACAAGTGCACTGCTCTAACCATTAGGCCAACACTCCAAATAAAAATATAATAAGAATAGTGGGCATTTGACTTATTTCCCTTTCTTGTTGCAATTTAAGTTAGATTTAGTTAGAATGAGAGCAACTAAATAATTTTTAACTCATCCTCCATTTTTTTAACAGTTACTGTAACGATAACACCAGTGGTAAGGTGAGGCTCATTCTATCCCAAACTTCCACACCCTTACTTTTTAATCCAAGTACTCATACTACTACTACCAATAGATTAAGTAATGTATTATAACTGATGACGACAAAATATCATGGAGTGAAAATTGGCCAATATGGATGAAAAAAAAAATTAAAAATAAATCTGTAAAAGATATGAGTGTGTTGACATCTACCAGTGATTTTTGCTATGAATTTACCACTGGGAAAAGTTTGGAAATGACATTTTATATCAAAACACAAAAAATAGCCTATAACCTAATTATAAAAATGAGTGATGAGCAAGCTTTACCATATTATTCTGTGTAAATAAGGATTTAATTGCTTAGATGAAGTTCAAATATTTCAGTTTTATTTGCCATTTCTGCTGTTGTGAGGAGTTGAATCAAAATATTTTCTGTTTATTAACAAATTCATGTTTGAAACAGTTTAGAGGTGTACCAATCAAGGTCATCAGATTGTTTTTTAGGGTTTCCTTTATAGTTTGGCGTGCCAGATTGATTTTAATTTTCTATTTTAGTTTGCAGGGTTAGTAGCACTAGTTTTAAACTCTTACAACTAAATGAGAGAATTAGCAATTAACCAGATGATATGCATTCATGCTTAAAAGCCTTTCTCTTATATAAAGACTGTGAAACAGAATTTGCTAATTTTTTTAGTGTCTAAATATTCCATTTTAAATTGCTTTGACACTTTGTTTTGTTAATGTTTCATTACAATAACAAAATAAGAATATCAAAACCTCAACAGTTTGAAGATACATCAAGCTTTATTATCAAAAAAGTACCAGTAACAGTGATCGCCCACTTCTAGAGGTCTGAGTGTTGGTGCATATTGACCTTCATTACTGTCACTTTTATTGAGGAGTAACCCTCAGTGGTAAATGTTACCGACCGTCCTGGGTGTTCATCATGCAGGTTTTTTTATATAAATAACTGATCCTCAAAATTTCTATAGGCTATACAATTGACTAAGTTAGTATATGTAACGATACCTTTCATTCAGTGAAATTAGCTTTTTAAGTCAAGTTTCGCTTGATCACATCTGTAAGCCTGTTTTTAAAGAGCATTTATAATTCTCTCTACTCAATTCTACACCAAAATCAGGCCTTGACCTGAACACTTATTATATCTTTAGCTCCAAAGAATGAGACACTATTTATCCATTGCTGTGGTTAAGACCTCTTATCAACTCATCACGGTGGAAGTGCACCCCTAAAGATAATATATTTTTTCCAATTATCACTGCAAGCAGGAGATATCTTGGCTTTCTTTAAGCTATGTTTTATTTTTATTTATTTCTTTTTTTATTAGCACTCTTATATTAAGGCCAGAGTTGTGACATGCACAAGGTGTCATGGCAGGATATTCTTTAACCTGAGCTGTTATTGATAATTGCAGCTCCTCTAATATCAGACATGTAGAAGGAGGATTATTTGCTACTCTGAGTTGGTTCGTTTCCAAAGATTAGTAGGAGGATGTTACATTTACTCAGACACATTTACTTGAGGGATATCTAGGGGGAAGGGATTTTCTATTCTATTCTATTCTTTTTTTTAAAAGGGGGGGGGGGGGGGTATATCAATATTTATTTGATCTGACAGGTTGTAAAATTCTATGGAGTCACAATTTTATTATCTAAGTAATAAAAAAAGTCACAACCTTTATTGAACAGTTTATGTTAATTCCAGACATTTAGGATATACGAATAAAATATTTTATTTAGAATAGCTTGGTGTACATTTCGGTTGTCCCGAAAAACTGTGCTTGTCATTTTGATCACTGTGGAATGAGTAGCAGTATTCTCCTCCGGACCGCCCTGTAAAGCAAAACAAACGTCCCTTCTCCAGTCAACGCTCTCTTTGATGAACTGCGTGTTTCAGGAAGAAGTTGGGGCCTAACGCTGCGTATTCGAGTAGCTAGCACATTACCCTAAACTATGAAATATAATCTGTTATGTTGATTTTACAATTTTGCGTGAAGAAATAAAGACACAATGAATGATATGGGTATGTATAACCTCTTGAAACTCAACAGTTTATTCCGTTTTTGTACTCGTTTTTGTTGGCCGAGTTAGCTTGTAGTATGGGGTGAGGCAGTGTTTAGCAGGCCTCGACTAATCTCTGGAAGAGAATGTGTTTTAGACTGCAATATTGTTGTTGTGCTCTGAGCGCTGGCGGCCTTGAAGCTAACATGATATCGTTAGCTAATCTGCCTGTCTTCGCACGAAAAAAAGAGCTAAATGTTTCTAACATGTTTGTTTCTAACCTTAATGTTTTAGCGACCATTTAAGTGTGCATATTAATAGAGTAGAAACAACTAGAGCTCTGCTAATCGTATTTGAAGCAGCTAGATAACGGATATATAATGATTAAACCTGCAAAATCCGTGCTAAACATGTCAAATGTTATTAATGCAAAACAAGAGTTCTTCTTTCCCTTGAAAATTTGCATAAACAGATGAGAGCTTTGAAATTTAACGGAAACACAGGGCTTTGTGGTATATAAACAACACAATGTAAACAAAGAAAAAACAGTCAGCACAAGTGACCATCCAATTTCCTTCAAAAATCAAAATTTGTACATTGTACAATAATAAGCCTATTCATTAAAAGTTTCCAACCGAACCTTTAAGTATGAAAATATTGGTGCTATGCACCCTAATAATAAAAGCAGTTTAGTTCTCTAAATGTGTTTGATTTCATCTGTTTCTGCTGATTGATTGTTGTATTCTTATTCAAAGAATTCAGCGTCCCCTTGTCCTCATTGGCACTCCTGGTCCCACCGCTTCGCCTGATGTCAGCGGTGATGTGGGAAGTTGTTCGGCAGCGAAACATAAAGCACTATGGCAAACTGGAGGAATTCGTTTCCATGGTTACAGATGCTATACCTGAACTCATGAGTAAACGAGAGGGGAGGCTCCTGTCCCTAGGCCTCAGAGCACGGGTAGGTAAAATGTTAGGATGCACCTCACAAAATGTATTGAGAAGATCTAAAGGAGCCATCTAACTAACCGCATTTGCCGCAGACAACTCTTGAGCTGTTGCGCTCTGAACACCCAGAAGATCTCAAGGCAGTTGAGACTCATCTCAACCGGATCCGATCTTCTTGCCTGGAAGAGGTTTGTCTTGTCTATTACTGTTCTATAAATGATCATTTATATCTAGCTTTTAGGTAAAGGTTACCTCTTCGTATTTCAGACAACTGGTTTAATTGTTAGTGATGATTTTTATTTAAGTGTTTTGGTAATATACATCTATCTTATGTATAATATATGTGTTTTCCTACATTTTAACACCTTGGAAAAAGCTACCACTGGTGATATTGTTTCTCTGCTTTATTTAAAAACGCAACAGTCACTACTTCCCTGTCATCAACACAAGCATAGCCACCCTCCAGATGTACGTTGGAAGTAAACATTAGCTGTTGATGTCTGCTTAGACTTCCTTATTACACAAATGTGATTAAAGAATGACCGGCATTATCAGAACTGATTCTGGATTATATTGTGCCTCCTTACTTATTAGAGCACAACCATCATGCGACTGATGATTTGTTTTGTTTCCCAGACAAATGATCCTGTAATCGAAGCCCCGGAAGCTAACTTCATGAAGCTTGTCCAAGGCCTTATTGAAGACACTGATGGCAGGGAACACTTTCTCAAGGTAAACAAGGAAAAAAAGGGTTTAGATTAGAAGGGCTGCCTGTCACTACTTAAATCTTAAACTCCATCATAAAGTTTGGAAAGAGCTTGCCCAGTACAGCATATGTGCCTTGAGTTTTGTTTTGTATTTTGCCAGGTATCAGTTGATAGGTGCTGGCTGCCACTACACGATCCGTACTGGTAGCTTGATCCGTACAATCAGCTTATTTGCGCATGGCAACCAGATATACATCCAGGTCATCCTTGATTTTACTTTGTTAAAAAGACCTAAAATAAGTTTACCTGCCTACAAATAGTAAGCGTATTAAATAATAATGTGTTAAAGGTTAACAATGCTTTTCCTGAGAAAATAAATGCCTTAAAATCCTTTCTGTTTTATCACTTGTCTTTGCCCGATCTATGCTGGAAATGGGATCCTACGCTACTTCTGGGAGCTAACTTTCGGCCTTGAGATTAAAATTAAATCTTTTTTTGTTTTATTTTTTTCCTTTCGTGTTAACCATATGGTATATAGTGCATTATGTAAAGAAAGAAAAAAAAATGCAGATAATCATGGGTTAATCATATTTTGCCGGACTACTCTGAGCATGATGATGACGTCAGACAAGCAGTTTAATTGAGAAAATGTATTGTCTCAGAAATGTCATGAATGTTGTTTGAAAGATGTGTATTAACAGTCTTTAGTGATTTAAGGATATACTTAAAGTACTTTTAGTACCATAATTACATTATTTGTGGAAACCTGGATTAATATCTGCTTGCACTGTGCGCATATGAGCTGATGGTGTGGATCGTGCTTCCGGTACGGAATCGGATATCGACTGGGGTCGTTATCATGTTGGAATCCTGTCCTCTGGCTTAATTTATAGTGGAAGGGACCTTGGACTCCTTAATACACAACACATTTGCATTACAGCAGGCGATATTGACTTAAAACGTTTTCACAATATTTTGTGGTACAGTTGTGATAACAATGAAATTGATGATGGAAAAAAATATTACTTCTTCAGTCTTTCCTAGGTAACTGTATGGCTGTGACTGCATGTCAAAGCAATAATAGCTCCATAAATACTGCTGATGAAAACTATACAAATTTAAACAGCCTTTAGGACATCAGTTACATAAAGAAGTTTTATTTTATATCGCTAAACGTCCCTCACTCACCACATTTAATCATATTCTTTGAATTTGTTAATCCCTCAAACACTAAACGACAACAAAAATGGTGTTAAAAATCTATTTTTCAAATTCTCAAAGATCACTATTTCTAATTATTTTTTAGATGATAAATCAAAATTTTTCCACTGACAAGACATTTATTATAAATTTCGAGCCATACTGCTCATTCATGGTTCCTTTGCTAAGCTGTTGCTCCCACAGCCAAAGCAGCCAGACAGCCCCAGACCTTGACACTTCCACCACCGTGCTTGACTGTGGGCAAGCTGCAGCTTATTTTAAAGGTGTGTCTGGTCTGACAATTTTCCAAATTAACTTTTAGGGGTTAAGTAGAAGTGTATACCTTATTTTAATACTTCATTTCCATCATTATCAACTCACAAATAATATCTAGTTTTCTGTTAATCGATCACATTGTATCCCAATGGTTTTATTTATGTGGAGATGTGGCTTTAATTTCTTTGCAACAGAACGTGTTTCCTGTGGAGTATGGCCCAGACTTTGACACGGCATTAGAGACTCTCGTTTGTGAGTTCTTCACCAGACTAGAGGAGCTTCTGCCGATACCCGATTTTAAACAGGTAAGAGTTTCTCGTTAGAAGTTGGCAGAACATTTGAAACATGCACTGGTTGAACTTAGATTTCTGTTTTTAGACAGCGTCTTGGATCAGTGCGGCCCCTGCTGTCATAGAGGAGTACATGCAGTGTGTTTCAAATGGAGAAGACCTTAAATTTCTACTCCAGAGCAAACAATGCCATGGAAAGTTGGCGAAGACCACAGTCTGTAAGGAATTATGTTTTCCCAGATGGAAAATAGTGAGGAATACGTCAGTCTGTGGAAAGTTTAACTTTTTTTTTTGTTTTGTTTTTTTATTCCAGCGGCTCCTTTTCAATCTGAAGATCTTCTGATTCCATCACTGTCCCTTCCTCCATCTTTGGAAGTGGCCATTGCCTCCCACCCAAGTGCTTGTGACGATGAAAACACAGACGTCCCGCAGATTGTCATGTTTGACGAAGAGCTTTCCACAAATCCTTCCACTTCCACAGACTTTCCCGAATCGCCTAAAAGGACAGAAGGAGCTTCACCTCTTCACAGGAGGCATCAGTCAGGAGTCCATAAATGCCCAGAGTGCGACAAATGCTTCAAGCATCACTCCGTCCTAATCGAACACCAGAGACTCCACAGCGGCCTGCAGCCGTACAACTGCTCCGAGTGTGGGAGAGCGTTCAGGACAGCCACCCTGCTGGCAGGACACAGGTTGAGGAAGTGTAAAAATGCTGCATATATTTGCATTAAATGCAGCAACAGTTTTCCAACTTCCCTGGAAAAGTTCCGACACCACTGCGCAAAACGGCGAGGTAACCATGACTGTGGGCAGTGCGGGAAGAGCTTTCTAAAGTCCAGCAGCCTGAAAGAACATATTCTAACTCACGTTCAAAGCCGACTTTTTAAGTGCAGCCACTGTGGTGCTGGATTTTCAGGAATTGGGGACCTGAAATACCACCAGCAGGTGGATCACGAAAAACCTTATCAATGCAAACCGTGTGGAAAGAGCTTTATTTCCTCCAAGTCTTTAGCCAAGCACCAGCAGAGACATGAAGACGGTGGCCAGATGGAGACGGTTAAAATAATGAGCGGAGGTAAACATAAGAGCATCCCAGGCTACCGGACTTCTTCACTGTCTCTGTCCTACAGGAAAATGTCTGTCAAGACTATCTACTCTGGGAGGAGGGTCACTCATAATTGTCCGCTGTGTGGGCGGAGCTTTAAGTACCGCTTTGAGTTTCTGGAACACCAGCGTTTCCACACAGCAGTGAAGCCCTACAAGTGCTCTCAGTGTGGAAAAGCTTTCCGGACCGAAGCCCACCTGTCAGGCCACAGGAAGAGGAAGTGTAAAAACGCCGCCCACATCTGCACCAAGTGCGGCTGTCAGTTCAGATCTTTGCATGAACGTGTCCGACACCAGTGTGTCCAGCTGCTGACCAAATACGAGTGTTCCCATTGTGGCAAGACCTTCAAGATGGCCCACCTGCTCAGGAACCACCAAATGAGCGAGCACCAGCTGCCGTACAGCCCCAACCACCGCTTCAGGTGCCGGTACTGTGACGAGACCTTCCCTGGCATCAGCGAGCTCAAGTACCACCAGAGAGTGGACCACGAGAAACCCTATCAGTGCCAGGAATGCGGAAAGTGCTTCCTGTCAGAAAAATGCCTGAACAATCACGAACTGCGGCACAACGACGAGCGACCGGAAAGCTGCCCGGTGTGCGGCCGCGGCTTCAGGAACCGCTACGACCTGAAGCAGCACATGCGGACCCACACGGGAGAGCGGCCCTACCAGTGCACCCACTGTTCGCAGTGCTTCTCCACAGCGGGTGGACTGCGCAGTCACACCAGGGTCCACACGGGAGAGAAGCCCCACGTATGCCCGGACTGTGGAAAGGCTTTCTCCCAGATGGGGGCGATGCGCACCCACAGACTCACTCACACAGGGGAGAGGCCTTTCAAATGCACCATATGCGGTAAAGGGTTTACAATGGCTCACAAGGTAACGGTCCATATGCGAGTGCACACGGGAGAGCGGCCGTACGTGTGCTCACAGTGCGGCAAAGCCTTCTCGGACGGCAGCGTGCTGAAGCAGCACATGCTGAACCACTCAGGGGTCAGACCGTACCACTGCCAGATCTGTCCCAAGACCTACACCTGTCTGAACCACCTGAGGAGACACCTGAAGAGTCACTCCAACATGAACTGAGGCTGCTGTAAAACATGCTGAACTTGACCTAATACATTTCTGCACTGGTTAAAAAACAAAAAGGTACTTAATGTTTTTTATTAGACTGAGCCTGCAATACAGACTATAGAATCAAACTGTATGTTTGTTGACACTGAAGTGGAAATGTGATGTAAATGGAAGCACATACTAATACAACCAGCGCAAAAAAAACGTTTTCTTCACACCTAATAAGCTTTGTTTTCCTGTCTTTTTTAACTTTTTTTCTTTATCCTGAGGTCTGCATTGGAAAATCATTCCCTTTTAAACTCTTACAGTGAATTCTATAATGTGTCTGATCTGTGAAGAGAAACCTTATCTTTGTTAGCACAGTTTTTCTTTGTTACAACAGCAGTTTAAATACAACAAATGTAGGTTCTCAGATGAGCATGAGGCTGTAAGGATGAACGGCGTAGCAGCCAGCCAGCAGTGATAGTTTTGCATGCATCTAGTGAGTTCTATTATTTTGCACGACCACTTCATAGACTTTGACGCTCATTTAGATGACGATCATCCAGACTTCATATTACGGTTGATGTGTATGTGCTGAAATTGTAATACTGTCTTTAACCTTGTTAAACAAATTGTACATTTTTATTTATTGGTTCAAAAATGTAAAAAAAAGTCAAGTTTATTTTGACAACCATAATTTGTTTGTCTTGTATTTCTTCAGTGGTTTCTGAAGTCTGAGTTTCACATAAAATGAGTTTGATTACTTTATGCTTGTTTTTGGCTGTTATGTTAAGAAAAAAGGGGCCAACATCTTTATATGATGGTCAATGCAGTACCTTGCAAACTATGTGTAATTATAAGGTTCTTTCAATACCACAGATATATTTTTTTTGTGAGAATTTTAGACGATTGGCATAAATTAGTGCCAGTAGAAAAAAGAAAATATTTTTTCAAAAATAAGAAATATTATAAATGGGCTCCTTGTGTTTGGAGCTCCTGAGGAAAAGCTTTACTACCTTGATATTCATAGCTGGTGTTGTTTTGGTTCACATCTCTACAACCCATTGCACTGATGGAGATCTTTGCAAGAGAGTTTAGGATTAGATTGGATGGAGAACACATGAGCAATTAGATTTTTATTTCAGCATCTGGACTTAGACTGGATCATCATAACTTAGGCTTAAAGCATTTAAGGGTGACTGTCCTGAAAGGTAAACTCCCCCCTCCCTTTAAATCCTTACATAAAAATTTTCTTCCAGGGTTTCTGTTTACTTCCCTCCATCATCTTTTATGTAGAGTAGTTTTCCCATCTCTGCTGAATAAGCACATTTCTGTGACATGATGCTGCTATTTTATAATAATTTATAATAATACAATACGTCCTCTATATTATGGCTATGGGAATACTTTAGGCTGTTGGTCTTTATAAACCTTTTCTATGTTATCTAACGAAGCAATTAAGCCTGAAAATAGTTGCTACCTTGTAGCAGGAAGGTTGTGGGTTCAATTCCCGACCTGGAGTGTTTCTGCATGGAGTTTGCATGTTCTCTGGGTACTCCCACAGTGCTAACATGATTGTTAGGTTAATTGGCTTCTCTAATTTCTCCTTAGGTGTGTGTGCGTAAATGGTTGTTGGTGTTGCTCTGCGAAGGACTGGCTGCTTCTCACCCGTAGACAGCTGGAGATGGGCACTCGCAACCCCACTTAGAATAAAGCATGTCAGAAAATGGATGGATAAACGCTGGATTTGTACTAATATTCGATTTCACACATTTACTAATTATGTGACTTCTGATAGTAAATGGTTATACTTTGTCAGTATGAGATTACATACATCCCTAATTGTATGAAGAAATGTGAAATTCATTCTTCTTTAAATTTAGCATTTTTGCACTATGTGGATCTATCATGAAAGTCCAATAAGTTTTTAATTGTGGTGTTGGAAAAGAAAAATAGAAAAAAGCTCCCACTATGCATGAGATCAAGCATTTCTTAGCATTTCACTAGATGGCAGCATGTAATCAAAAAAACAATTTTCAATCAATGGCTGGACTGTGTTTTTCCTTTGCTCATTAAATTCAATTCAATTTCAATTCAATTCAGTTTATTTATATAGCGCCAAATTCACAACACATGTCATCTCAAGGCACTTTACAGTTCAACCAGATCATACAGTCAAATTGATACAAAGTTTTCTATCTAAGGAAAACCAGTTGATTGCATTGACTCATTGACTCAAATACAATCCCTCACACTAAGCATGCTTGTAGCGACAGTGGAGAGGAAAAACTCCCTTTTAACAGGAAGAAACCTCCAGCAGAACCAGGCTCAGTGTGAGCGGCCATCTGCCAAGGCCGACTGGGGTTCAAGGAGACAGAAGCAGAGATACAAGAAGCAGAGATACAAAAAGCAGCTGTAAAAGGCGGCCCCGTCCAGGAAACACACAGCCAGGCAGACGAGCTCCAAGGCAGCTCCCATGCCAGAGGATGAAGAGAGCACATCCACCCAGCCATGGCCAGAGAAACAGGAACACACTGGAAGACAGGCCGATCTCCAACATCTACAAACAAGGGTGTTGATGGAAGCAGCACAGCTGATGTTTCTTTCCTGGATGACGTCACAGCCAAACAGGAACAGACGAGGCAAAGCTACTCTGAGGAAAAGCAGAGAGAGCAGAAGGTTAGAGATTGAACAAACAGATTCTGCAGAATAGGAGAACAGAGAGAGAATGAAGCAGAATGATGAAATGGGGGTCCCTATGTCCTCCAAAAGTCTAAGCCTATAGCAGCATAACTATAGAGAGAGAGCTCAGGATAACCTGAGCCACCCTAACTATAAGCTTTATCAAAAAGGAAAGTTTTAAGCCTAGTCTTAAAAGTAGACAGAGTGTCTGCCTCACGGACTAAAACTGGTAGTTGGTTCCACAGGAGAGGAGCCTGATAACTAAAAGATCTGCCTCCCATTCTACTTTTAGAAATTCTAGGAACCACTAGTAAACCTGCAGATTGAGAGCGAAGTGCTCTGTTAGGAACATAAGGAACAATCAGATCTCTGATATAAGATGGAGCTTGGCCATTTAAGGCTTTATATGTGAGAAGGAGGATTTTAAATTCTATTCTGGATTTAACAGGAAGCCAATGAAGAGAAGCCAGGATAGGAGAGATATGATCTCTCTTTTTAATTTTCATCAGAACTCTGGCTGCAGCATTTTGGATCAGCTGAAGGCTTTTAACTACAGTTTGTGGACTTCCTGATAGTAAAGAATTACAATAGTCCAGCCTTGAAGTAACAAATGCATGGACTAGTTTCTCAGCATCACCCCTGGACAGGAGATTTCTAATTTTTGCAATGTTCCTCAGATGAAAGAAGGAAATTCTAGAAACCTCTTTGATCTGGGATTTAAATGACAGTTCCTGATCAAAAACAACACCAAGATTTTTTACTTTATTATCTGAAATCAGTTTAATCCCATCCAAATGAAGTGACTGGCTAATCAGCTTCTTTTTCAGAGACTATGGTCCAAAGACTATAACTTCTGTTTTGTCTGCATTCAGAAGCAGAAAGTTAAGAGTCATCCAGGTTTTTATGTCTTCAAGACATGCTTGTAATCTATGTAATGGGTTAGCTTCATCTGGATTTATAGACAGATATAGCTGGGTATCATCAGCATAACAGTGGAAATTAATCCCATGCTGTCTAATAACTCTACCAATTGGGAGCATGTATAAAGTAAAGAGAATTGGTCCTAGCACTGATCCCTGTGGTACTCCACAGGTAACCTTTGAGTGTGTTGAAGATCTATCATTAACATAAACAAACTGAATTCGATCAGATAGATAAGATTTAAACCAGTCTAGTGCTGTTCCTTTAATTCCAACAAAATATTCAAGTCTTTCTAAAAGAATATTATGGTCAACTGTATCAAATGCAGCACTAAGATCCAACAGGACGAGCACAGATACAAGTCCATTATCTGAGGCCATGAGAATATCATTAGTGACTTTCACCAGAGCTGTTTCAGTGCTATGATGAGCTCTAAAGCCAGACTGAAACTCTTCAAAAAGTTCATTATGGTGTAAGTGGTTGCAAACTTGTTTGGCAACTACTTTCTCAAGAATTTTGGATAAGAAAGGAAGATTGGATATAGGTCTATAATTAACCAAGTCATCTGGGTCAAGAGACGGTTTCTTAAGCAGAGGTTTAATTACAGCAACCTTAAAAGCTTTAGGTACATATCCCTGTAACAGAGATAGATTAATCACATCTAAAATGGAGGAGGAGATCAAAGGGAATACCTCCTTAAATAACCTGGTTGGAACTGGATCTAACATACAAGTTGAAGGCTTAGATGAAGACAATAATTTTGCTAATTCAGAAAGTTCAACTGGATCAAAGCAGTCTAAACCCGGTTCAGATTCCATGACTACCTCAGGTACAATCGCGGATAGAGGAGTGCTTATGATCTTATTTTTAATAACATCAATCTTATTTATAAAGAATCCCATAAAATCATTGCTGTTAAGAGCAGGTGGAATGGACGGTTCAACAGAGCTATGGCTCTGGGTGAGTTTGGCAACTGTATTAAAAAGAAATCTAGGATTATTCTTATTCTCCTCTATTAATGAGGAGAAGTATGCTGCTCTTGCTTTACAAAGGGTCCTCTTATACAGCAGTAAACCATTTTTCCAGACTAGGAAGGACTCCTGCAGGCCTGTGGAGCGATATTTTCTCTCCAGTTTCCTAGCATTTTGCTTCAAAGTACGCAGCTCTGCATTAAACCAAGGAGCAAGCTTTCTATTTTTAACGGTTTTCATTTTCAAAGGAGCTGCGTTGTCTAAGGCAGTACGCAGAGAACTAGCAACCCCATCAACAAAATCATCAACCTGTGAAGGGGAATAAGCTATACTTTTGCACTCAAATATTTACTTTCCTGTTTGATTTAAAAAAAAACTCTTTGGAGCTTAATTTACCTGCAATTTCCTGTTGTTTCTTTTCCTAATCCAAAGAAATTATTTAAATGTAATAGGTACCAACTGTTTAACACCAAAAACAGGGCCACCCTGTGCCAGTAAATGTTTGTAATTTTCCCTCAGGTCTACAGCTTCTTCCCTGCACTGTTAAAGCTTGTTTGTTGTATCTGGGATCATTACAGAGCAACTTTTCCTTGGAGGAAATCATCTCCATGGGATTCACAGGGAAGTGCATCTACAGAGGATGAATGTGGCGGCGTGTTAAATGTTGCAAGATGTTTATATCTGCAGACTGGAGACACTGGCTGCCCTCAGCCACATGCCTGTTTAATGACATGGAAATGCTGCAAATCTTGCTGGAACAGCAGGGCCTTCTGAAAGAGTCACATCTTCACAAAGCATTTTTGTCTTTGCATTTTTATCTTCAATTTCTTATATTTTTTATGCCTTTTTTATTCCAATATGTTTGTGAAATGCTAAATAAGAGGAGTTCTTCAAGAAACTATAATTAATGAGGGGGGGGGGGGCTTGAAATGTAGTGCATTCCTCTGGATTTATATGGTTTAAATTCTTCATGATGAACAGTTTCATTGAGACATTTCAAAATGCACGCATTACAACATTATAAGGGCAGCACAGCTGCTAAAAATCTTAAAGATTTACTACGAGAGCCTGCTAATAAGAATGGATCAGTACCAGATGTCCCTGTTTTCTCTCCCTCTTCCCTCTTTCCTCCAGTGATCTCAGTGGAAAATCCACTTCCAAGCCAGACTTTTTCCTACAGTCACACACTCAGAACACAAAAACGCACATATGGCAACAGCAATCATTCAGCATCCAACCTCCCACCCCCTTTAACCTTTTCCAAGTTATACCCGCCCACGCCGTTCTATCCCCCCTCCAATGATTGTTTCCAAACTGATTTCCAAGGTCAACACAAACACTAGATGGCGCTGTGTCTCTTCCTGCTTAGATAGAGTCCTCTTATACACCCTTCCTAACTGTTATGCTCAGGTCAGGCCTGTTCGCCAGAGTTTCCACTCCTCTTTCTCAAGAAACAAGAACTTTTTTTTCCTTTTTAACTGGAACAAGAGGAGAAAACGACGCCTTGATTTTTCTCAGCTGCTTTTAATCAAGCCTGATAGATCCGGTTTTGAGTGGGCATCATTTTTCAACTTGGCAGTTGTATTTTCTTCAAAAACAGAACAACACTACACTTGGAAAGACTTACCTACTATGAAAAGTATAGTTTTTATATCCACCTAACTTAGACTTAGACAGAGTTTATTTGTCATTTTGTTTACACAAGTGTAAAACAAAAAGAAATTTTGTTTGGAAACAGCTCTCTGGACAATTTCATCTTTTTTTAAAGTGCTGCCTTGAAAAATTATAAAAACTTCTGCATACAAAAATCAATGTTTTCTATTAATTAAGACATATAGACTGACAATAACAATATTTGTGGGTAATAAAAACTGGATTTCCACATCAAGCTTTTATAAAAGTTCTAAAAAAGAAAAGGCTGATAATATTATTTTGTACAGACCTTAAAGGATCAATTATTTACCATTTGTGTTCCAGAAACTTTGGCCACTTTTAGACTAATCAACGTTTTTTTTTCTTTCTTTTGTTTAGTTAATTGCCTGATTTTCCAACAGGCTGTAAAGTTTTCTTACATGCGACTGAAATGTTTCACTGCAGAGAAAAAGCATGCATTGTATGGGATTCCATTTGTTTCAAAAATAGGTTGATGTAATATGAAAAGACTTTAATTATGTGTGCACATATTTAATTCTACAGGTGCTGGTCATAAAATTAGAATATCATGAAAAAGTAGATTGATTTCAGTAATTCCATTTAAAAAGTGAAACTTGTATATTATATTCATACATTACATACAAACTCATATATTTCAGATGTTTATTTTGTTTAATTTTGATGATTACAAATGACAACAAATGAAAATCTCAAATTCATCATATCAGAAAATTAGAATATTGTGAAAAGGTTCAAAATTGATGGCCCCTGGTGCCACACTCTAATCAGCTAATTAACTCAAACCACCTGCAAAAGCCTTTAAATGGTCTTTCAGTCTAGTTCTATAGGCTACACAATCATGGGGAAGACTGCTGACTTGACAGTTGTCCAAAAGACGACCATCGACACCTTGCACAAGGAGGGCAAGACACAAAAGGTCATCGCTAAAGAGGCTGGCTGTTCACAGAGCTCAGTGTCCAAGCACATTAATAGAGAGGCGAAGGGAAGGAAAAGATGTGGTCGAAAAAAGTGTACAAGCAAGAGAGATAACCGCACCCTGGAGAGGATTGTGAAACAAAACCCATTCAAAAATGTGGGGGAGATTCACAAAGAGTGGACTGCAGCTGGAGTGAGTGCTTCAAGAACCACCACACACAGACGTATGAAAGACATGGGTTTCTGCTGTCGCATTCCTTGTGTCAAGCCACTCTTGAACCACAGACAGCGTCAGAAGCGTCTTGCCTGGGCTAAAGAGAAACAGGACTGGACTGCTGGTGAGTGGTCCAAAGTCATGTTCTCTGATGAAAGTAAATTTTGCATTTCCTTTGGAAATCAAGGTCCCAGAGTCTGGAGGTAAAGAAGAGAGGCACTTCATCCACGTTGCTTGAAGTCCAGTGTAAAGTTTCCACAGTCAGTGATGGTTTGGGGTGCCATGTCATCTGCTGGTGTTGGTCCATTGTGTTTTCTGAGGTCCAGGGTCAACGCAGCCACATACCAGGAAGTTTTAGAGCACTTCATGCTTCCTGCAGCTGACCAACTTTTTGGAGATGCAGATTTCATTTTCCAACAGGACTTGGCACCTGCACACAGTGCCAAAGCTACCAGTACCTGGTTGAAGGACCATGGTATCCCTGTTCTTAATTGGCCAGCAAACTCTCCTGACCTTAACCCCATAGAAAATCTATGGGGTATTGTGAAGAAGAAGATGCAATACACCAGACCCAACAATTCAGAAGAGCTAAAAGCCACTATTAGAGCAACCTGGGCTATCATAACACCTGAGCAGTGCCACAGACTGATCGACTCCATGCCGCGCCGCATTGCTGCAGTAATACAGGCCAAAGGAGGCCCAACTAAATACTGAGTGCTGTACATGCTCATACTTTTCATGTTCATACTTTTCAGTTGGCCAACATTTCTATAAATCCTTTGTTTTTATTGGTCTTCAGTAATATTCTAATTTTCTGATATGATGAATTTGAGATTTTCATTTGTTGTCATTTGTAATCATCAAAATTAAACAAAATAAACATCTGAAATATATGAGTTTGTATGTAATGTATGAATATAATATACAAGTTTCACTTTTTAAATGGAATTACTGAAATCAATCTACTTTTTCATGATATTCTAATTTTATGACCAGCACCTGTAGTCTGAACTCTTATTCCGTGCGCGTTCTGGCTCTCCACACCCATCCACCCCTGGGAACTCCTCCTCCTTCTCCTCCCTCTCCGTGCGCTCTGGCCATCCTCTGCGCGCTCTGGCTCTTCGCCCTGGACAAACTGTGGTGGGTTGCGCTCGGTCTCCTAAAAGTTGACTGAATTTAGCGCAGAGGAGTCGGGCAGAGTTGTATTTGGGGTTTTTATTCGGGGTGCACAGGAGTGTCGTATGATTCGGGTTTGAGGGTGATTTATTTAGCAGATTTATCATGGAGACGCTGAAATGTCTCCTTGCGCTCCTGTGCGCTCTCCTGGTTGGAGCACAGGACGAGAACATAAAACAAAGCTTTAGGGGTAAGTTTTCTTTAAATATATTGCTTTAAACTAAAAATATTCTACTTGATATGATAATTTAGACTTACTTTATAAAAGTTTGTATTTTTATTTTAAAGTGTCTGCCTTGCTGTTACATCAGATATTCTTTTTAACTGTTAAAGTTGCACCCTATAGAAGTAGCTGCAGAGACGCAGAATAAACTTAGAAGGAGAACAGAATGGCATCTGACTGTTTCTGATCCCTTTGAATGGGCCTTTAAAAAGACCAAATGTTTGATACTTGTGTAAAAACCGGGCAAAAAATGCAGGAAAGTGTGTCTTAAGTTTTCTCAGTTTTAAGTGCAATAAAGCTTTTTTAGAATTATGACAAAATGAGCTAAAGGGAATCCAAAGTGATGCTTTTAAGAAGTTGGCCTGCAGGCTTTCGGTGCAGCAGTGGCCATGCGAGGGCTGTGGATGCTCTACTAATACATTTTTTGTTCATTGGGAGATAAACGTTAGTATTTTGATCATATTTTCTTCTCTTTTCCATAGACTAATATTTGGTTGTGTTTTCTAAACAGACTGTCCAGTGGACCTTTTCTTTGTGCTGGATACATCTGAGAGTGTCGCCCTCAGACAGAAGCCCCCCGAATTTTATATCAACCAGATCAAAGAATTCACCAAAGAGTTCATAGATGAGCTCAAGGAAGTGTAAGACAAACACACACAGAATCCACATTCAATCACTTTATGTTTGCTCTGTATGGGGAACTGGAATACAGGCAGAAAACCAAAGTGTTATTAATGCAAATACAAATGGGGAGAAATTTGGGGGTTAAAGGAGTAACGCATTTGACCACGCCCACCTCAGATAACAATGTGTTGTAGTGTGTTATGTAGTGTTGCAGTGTCACCATTCCTAGTTTGATCATAACTGAACAGCTTTATGCTCATTTATTTGGCTATTTAGCAAAGTTGGACTGCAGGATTGTTCAGGGATCAGGGGGCGAGGCACTGGCCATCAGTGGAGCATCTCTTATTTTTATGTATTTATTTTTTTTATGTGAGCCATATGACCACAGGATACAATCTAGTGAAAAATAAATAAAGTTGTTACAAACATCTGCAAATTTTAGGACTTTAAGTCATTTTATACAGGTGCTGGTCATAAAATTAGAATATCATGAAAAAGTAGATTGATTTCAGTAATTCCATTTAAAAAGTGAAACTTGTATATTATATTCATACATTACATACAAACTCATATATTTCAGATGTTTATTTTGTTTAATTTTGATGATTACAAATGACAACAAATGAAAATCTCAAATTCATCATATCAGAAAATTAGAATATTGTGAAAAGGTTCAAAATTGATGGCCCCTGGTGCCACACTCTAATCAGCTAATTAACTCAAACCACCTGCAAAAGCCTTTAAATGGTCTTTCAGTCTAGTTCTATAGGCTACACAATCATGGGGAAGACTGCTGACTTGACAGTTGTCCAAAAGACGACCATCGACACCTTGCACAAGGAGGGCAAGACACAAAAGGTCATCGCTAAAGAGGCTGGCTGTTCACAGAGCTCAGTGTCCAAGCACATTAATAGAGAGGTGAAGGGAAGGAAAAGATGTGGTCGAAAAAAGTGTACAAGCAAGAGAGATAACCGCACCCTGGAGAGGATTGTGAAACAAAACCCATTCAAAAATGTGGGGGAGATTCACAAAGAGTGGACTGCAGCTGGAGTGAGTGCTTCAAGAACCACCACACACAGACGTATGAAAGACATGGGTTTCTGCTGTCGCATTCCTTGTGTCAAGCCACTCTTGAACCACAGACAGCGTCAGAAGCGTCTTGCCTGGGCTAAAGAGAAACAGGACTGGACTGCTGGTGAGTGGTCCAAAGTCATGTTCTCTGATGAAAGTAAATTTTGCATTTCCTTTGGAAATCAAGGTCCCAGAGTCTGGAGGAAAAGAAGAGAGGCACTTCATCCACGTTGCTTGAAGTCCAGTGTAAAGTTTCCACAGTCAGTGATGGTTTGGGGTGCCATGTCATCTGCTGGTGTTGGTCCATTGTGTTTTCTGAGGTCCAGGGTCAACGCAGCCACATACCAGGAAGTTTTAGAGCACTTCATGCTTCCTGCAGCTGACCAACTTTTTGGAGATGCAGATTTCATTTTCCAACAGGACTTGGCACCTGCACACAGTGCCAAAGCTACCAGTACCTGGTTGAAGGACCATGGTATCCCTGTTCTTAATTGGCCAGCAAACTCTCCTGACCTTAACCCCATAGAAAATCTATGGGGTATTGTGAAGAAGAAGATGCAATACACCAGACCCAACAATTCAGAAGAGCTAAAAGCCACTATTAGAGCAACCTGGGCTATCATAACACCTGAGCAGTGCCACAGACTGATCGACTCCATGCCACGCCGCATTGCTGCAGTAATACAGGCCAAAGGAGGCCCAACTAAATACTGAGTGCTGTACATGCTCATACTTTTCATGTTCATACTTTTCAGTTGGCCAACATTTCTATAAATCCTTTGTTTTTATTGGTCTTCAGTAATATTCTAATTTTCTGATATGATGAATTTGAGATTTTCATTTGTTGTCATTTGTAATCATCAAAATTAAACAAAATAAACATCTGAAATATATGAGTTTGTATGTAATGTATGAATATAATATACAAGTTTCACTTTTTAAATGGAATTACTGAAATCAATCTACTTTTTCATGATATTCTAATTTTATGACCAGCACCTGTATGTCTTGGTTTTAGTTTTGCCACACAGGTAGTGGTGACTTAGAAAACGTAATTAATAAACAACAAATCTTAAACCTTTTATGAATTATGCTTTTCATTTAAGAGGTACTGTGCCTTTTTTGGGATATCTGTCATCCAGAATTTCCGAACCGTTTTTTGTTTCTGGAAAAATAACAAACTGAGTATTTTCTGTGCAATAACCTGTTTCTCTATATTTGACACCCAATGCAATAACTATATATATATATATATATATATATATATGTATATATATATATATCTACCAATGTAAACATCATGTGCAATAACCTGTATTATAATCCTACTATATAAAAAAGACACAAAACAACTGTATATATACCATTGACCTTTTTCCTTTGGCACATTCTTCGGATGTAACGATTACATTTCTCCACTGTGAGATCAATAAAGTCAATAAATCAATCAATCAAACCTCCAACCTTTACAGTTGCTCAGAAGCAGATGTTCTGCTTGCTAACCATGAAGCCACACCATCGCAGTTCCAACCCCTGGTTACTGGAAACTTAATGATAGGTCAAGTTAAATCTGTAATTAGATAAAAGGCTTTATTGCCATTGAATAGAACATCCAATGCTAATTTGATTGGTAACATCTCTTTGTTTAAATTGATTATTAAAGGAAAGCTGAGCCTCTAACTCAAAAGCCAACTCCAAAAGTTGTATTTTCCATACCTCACAAAAAACACAGGGTTAGCTGAACTTTCACATTTTGAAATAGCCAATAAAGGTTTAAGTACTGGAGACTCTTTGGAAAAAGTTAAAGATTACAACTGGTTTTTTGAACTGGGCTAAATTATTGTCCCTAAACTTAATGTTTTTATTTATTTATTTTTAGGTTTATACAAATGAAATTAGCTTTTCATCTAAATTAACATGTTGGTATACTATTAAGTGCAACAAGTGGAATACGAACTGTAAATAACCTTTACACCTTTACTGCAAAAAAAAAGGTGAATTATGTGTCTGTTCTGTTTCATACCAGTTTTTCTTTGTGTTATTTTTCAAACTCAGATTTAGTCATTTTTATCTTATCTTTATACCATTTCTCTTTTAGCAATATTAAAGGCTGGTTCATAAAGCACCTAGAGAGATGATTCAAAGGGCTGTAAGAAAAAATAAACATAACAGGAAAAGACAGAATAAAGTACACTGCAGTGGCATTTAGATAATTAAATAATTATTACCGTAAGAATTAATGATTCAAGTGAACAATGATAATATTGATTGATAATAAAACCAAAATAAGTTGGAGTACAAATTTAAACAAATAATGTTTAGATGGTACTGGTAAGTCTAAGCATATTTTATATCTTTATTTAAAGCATCTTATGGTTTCAGCAATTTTACAGTTTTCTGATACATTGGTTAATTTAAGTGCAGAATAGGGCTGAATGATATGGCTTAAAAATTTTATCTCCTGTTTTTTCCTTGCTAAATTTGAATAATTGATTTTCTTTTCACTTGAATTTCATTATAAAAAGACTTAAACTTAGACATAGAGTCAACTTTATCTCTTGAGGATTACTCCTTCAGGGAAATTCTGGTTCCAGTACCTTATATAGAGTACAAAGAGTTAAAGCAAGATGCCATTAAAGATAAAAATATGACAGACAATAAAAAAAGAGTTTATATAGTACAAAAAAGCATTAAAAAAAAGGTTAAATGTCCTGGAATATGTTTCCCTTATGTTTAAAAATATCTGCACTGTAGAGAGCTAATTGAAGACTACACAGTAGTTGACTTGGGTTATTGCATTTGTACTGCAGAGATGTACTGACCTTGTAAATAATAATAAAAAAAGTACACATGCTACACAGACTTTGGCATGTGTTATTGCACAGTGAGAGAGAAGACTATTACACATGAGTGACAACAGGTAATGTTTTGCATAAGATATCCAAGGATAGAGAGTGTGCTGACCATTGTCCCTCTTCCTGACAAAATGACAAAAATGACAAATGAAGTATATTGTTTTTCAAAAAAAAAAAATTTTATTCAATCACCAATTTGGAAGGTGATTTTAATCTAAAGGGCATAAAGTTCAAGCTGTGAAGCATGCTTGTAAAATAATCATGTTTCACAACGAACATCCATCCATTTTCTAACAGGCTTATCCCAAGTGGGGTCACGAGGGGTGCTGGTGCCTATCTCTAGCTGTCAATGGGCGAGAGGCGGGGTAAACCCTGGACAGGTTGCCAGTCCATCGCAGTGTTTCACAACAAACAATGAAAATAAAACCAACTTAAAATTTGCAGCTAGTGGTATCACACAGAGAGCTACTGTACTTATCAGATATAAGTATACATTTAAGAACAAAAAGTGATGAAGTGATTTCACTCTGAACTATAAAATCCCAAGAAGTTGACTAGTTTGAAATATACAGCTCTTCTAAAATAAAAACGTAATTACACAATTGTATTGATTAATTGCTCAGCTCTAGTGCAACATCAGTACTAAATTAATCGAATTTCACAGTCTACATCTAAATTATCAGTGGACCCCTCAGTGTGTCCAGCTCTTTAAAGACGTTCTGGATGCACCCTTGCTTCAGAAAACTCTCTGCACCCTGTCTTACCCTCCATCTGCCACTGTGTTCCAGGCAACACCAATGTGACCGTGTCGTGACGTGGAACTCAGGAGCCCTGCACTACAGTGACGAAACCATCCTGGTGCGACAGCTGAGCAACATGCGCACAGAACGCCAGGCTCTAAAGGATGACATTGACCGGATCAACTACATTGGAAAGGGCACCTACACCGACTGCGCCATCAAGGAAGGCCTGGGAGAGCTGCTCATTGGGTAGCAGAGACTCAGGATGCACGCTGTCGGCATAGAGAATGATGGTCTTGACTTATCTAAGTGTGTCCTTGTATTCTTGCAGGGGCTCCCACTACCATGAGAACAAGTACATTGTGGTAGTGACTGACGGCCATCCTATCACTGGCTACAAAGAGCCATGTGGTGGGGTGCAGGAGGCTGCCAATGAAGCCAGGCAGCATGGAGTTAAAGTGTTCGCTGTGGCCATCACACCTGACCAGGAGGTATACAACATACAGGCTCTACAAAAGATGTCAAAACCAGAATCGCTTTTACTTTAAACACTCATTCATTTTAGAAATCCACAGCTGGCAGCAGATGTTACGTAACAGGATGTGAAAAAATAGCTTCTCACTGACTATCATGAATTAAACTCTTCATCTTTAAGGAAAGTTAGGATTCTCAAAATCCGCTATGAAATGTACCCACACACACAAAAAAAAAATGAATATGCCTTTAAATAATTCAGCAAAGCTACCAAAGTGAGGTCATATATTTGACCTTCTGTTAGTGTCTTGCATAAACAATTTTCTTTATTTTCTTTATTTTCATTTTCTCACAAAAAAGTATCATGTTTATTAGTTTGATAAAGTAACTCAACCCCCCTTCCTGTGCCACACTACCCTTTTACTGAGCATTCCCTGTATGCTCTACTTTTGATACAACCATTACTCAGAGTGTTTGTACTTTGAAACCATCAAAAGAGCCTTAGAGAGTGGGTCAACTTTTAATTTTTATTTTGATTGTTGTCTAAAAAGCCCTAACTGTAATAAAAGTAGAACATTTATGTCAAAGGGATGAGAAAAGTCCCAAAACGACATTAAATATCCTATTTTATCTAAAAGCAATTAGATTTTTTCTATGGTTTTTCTATATGATCACAGCCTGCTTCACCTAACCTTCTATGAGAAAAATGAATAAACAACGGATATTTGCAAAACATAGCACTGTAGAGATCCCAGCGCTTGCAGAGAACTTAGGACTCCCAATAGTAGACCTAAATTTACGCCACTTGGAGGTCGTACTGAGTAATGTTGGCTCGTAACATCTGATTAAATGTTTAAAATGGTTTAATCAGACTATGGCTACAACTAACCACTATTTTGCTAATGAATTAATCTGTTGATTGTTTTTTCAATTAATAATCAGATGGCAAAAAGTTCCTTAAAGAAGATTTTAGACAGAATTTGAACCAAGTAAAGCTAAAGCTGTGTCTTTTGATGACTTCTAGATAGCACGTATTAATGTCAAACAGTTTTTTCTTTAATGCAAGTTCTTTTTATATTTGTTTACAATTTTTTTTAATAAAAACTGCTTTGAGGGGGTTACTCTGTCTGTTGAACTCATGTTTTAGAGACTCTATACTTAAGTCAATGATTAATATATTACTAGAATAGTTGGCAATTATTTCAATAATTATTCCAATTAATAGTTTCAGCCCTAAATCAGACAGCTAAGTGTAAATTTTAGTATTTTAAAGCTTAAGATGACTTTAAAAAATACAAATAAATAACACCATCAAAAAAAAAATATTCAAGCACAAGAAACTCATTTCCATATAATTATTTTGCAACATAAATTTATAAAAATTAATATTTAAAGTAAACGAGATACATATATGTTAGGAAAAGAAAAATACATTTCAATGTCAATATCTACTGTTTTCTGCACATTTAATTAATCTCTAATAGCTCACTTTACTTGTGATGGGTAGAGCAACCAGAAATTCCACCCAAGTAAGAGTACTGATGCTTTCACAACAATATTACTTAAGTAAACAGTACGTTAAAGTACAACTTCTAAACATAAATTTGTTTGAAGAAGCTACTCAAATAATTATAAATAAGTGAACGAACCTAATTGCTATCCCCCTCTAAGTTGAATTAATTGGTTTAACATTCAGAAATTTTTATAATTTTTGTCATTTTTAAAAATGACTATTTTATCGTGATATATATCGATATATCAATATTTTTTTTAAACAAATCCTAAATGATGTAAAATGCATAGTGAGAGAGGAAAAAAAAAGTGAAGTGTTTTTTTTTTTATTTGCCAAGCCTTTGTAACAAAGCAGTTCAAAAATCAAGATAAGCCAATAAAGAATACAACATGATAAAATCTCACTCAGATTAAAACAATCTTTTAATCTTAAACAAAAGTAAGCTTTAACATGAGAGAAGAGCTAAGGTCCACACACTGTTGGAAATATCCCCCCTTTTGCACTTTAATAATAGGGCATCTATTCATTGTGTAGAACAGCGAATTCTATCTTTGTGCAACTCTGTTGATTTTCAAGTAAGGCATATGGCGTCACTAAAAGCACGCGCTTTGGTCACATGGTTGATTACGTTACTGTTGATCATCTGTCCATCATCGTATAAAGCCCGCCCTGACAATTTGATTGGATCGCCAGAGAGTGGGCGATCATACTCGCGCTACTATGGAGCAATGCCAGACCGAACTTCCGACCTCAAACCTTGTGTGCGGGACTAAGTTCGGAATGGCACCCAGGCTAAGGTACGAGCCTCCTATTGGATAATTACTGCATGAGCGATTATCTTTCAGCTGGCAACAAGTTATTTAACCCCAACTGGTGCAATGACTTGCTTCTCATTTCTTAAACAACCATGTCGAAAGACGCATCCCATAGTCGTGGAAAAGATGTTAGTCTGTTTGAGAAGGGTCAAATCATTGGCATGCATCAAGCAGAGAAAATATCTAAAGAGATTGCAGAAACTACTAAAATTGGGTTAAGAACTGTCCAACGCGTCGGCGATCTCTTAAACGTGTGGTGAGATCAAATCGAAGAAAAACAACAGTAGAACTCAGGGCTATGTTTAATACTGAAAGTAAGAGCATTTCCACACGCACAATGCGAAGGGAACTCAAGGGATTGGGACTGAACAGCTGTGTAGCCATAAGAAAACCAGTAATCAGTGAGGCTAACCGGAAAAAAAGGCTTCAATTTGCTAGGGAGCATACAGATTGGACTGTGGAGCAATAGAAGAAGGTCTGATGAGTCCAGATTTATCCTGTTCCAGAGTGATGGACGAATCAGAGTAAGAAGAGAGGCAGGTGAGGTAATGCACCCACCATGCCTAGTGCCTACTGTACATGCCTGTGGGGGTGGTGTTATGATCTGGGGTTGCTGCAGTTGGTCAGGTCTAGGTTCAGCAGCAGTATGTGTTCAAAGAATGAGGTCAACTGACTACCTGAAGATACTGAATGATCACGTTATTCCATCAATGGACTTTTTCTTCCCTGATGGCACAGGCATATTCCAAGATGACAATGCCAGGATTAATAAGGCTCAAATTGTGAAAGACTGGTTCAGGGAGCATGACACATCATTTTCACACATGGATTGGCCACCGCAGAGTCCAGACCTCAACCCCAATGAGAATCTTTCGGATGTGCTAGAGAGGGCTTTGCGCAGCGGTCAGACTCTACCATCACCAATGCAAGATCTTGGTGAAAAATTAATGCGACACTGGATGGAGATAAATCTTTTGACACTGCAGAAGCTTATCGAAACAATGCCACAGTGAATGCGGGCTGTAATCAAAGCTAAACGCGGTCCAAATAAGTATTAGAGTGAGTGCCCCTTTTTTTGGTGGCGACTTTTTTTTTGGCCAGGCAGTGTATATATACTAGTGAATACTGCGATCATGATATCAATTACAATTACCCACATTTTCCTTGCAGTTTATTTCTTCTTCCTGTCACAATTTCCCCACTGTTCTCTGTGAGCTCTAGAGTCCCACTCACTAAAAATATCCATCCATTGTGGGCCTCAAGGGCAGAAAAATTAGAACATGTAGAATTTCCTTAATGGCATAAATATTACATCCAGTGGGCTCTGTGTCATTTTCAAATCTGCTCATAACGATGCTGGGATTTGATAAATTGTAAAGCTGAATCAATGATAATATAAAGGAGGAGCTTATTGTAAGGTTAAAGAAAAGTTGCATTACTCTCAATGTCTGTGTAAAGACAAGAGAAGCAAATTATACATCCATCCATCCATTTTCTGTCACGCTTATGCCAAGTGAGGTCATGAGGGGTGCTGATGCAAATCTCCAGATGTCTACGGGCGAGAGGCGGGTTATAACCTGGACATTTCGCCAGTCCATTGCAGGGCAACACAGAGACAAACAGGACAAACAACCATTTTTGCGCGCACTCACAATCCTAAGGAGTATTTAGAGAAGCCAACTAACTTAACAGTCATGTTTTTGGATTGTGGGTGGAAGCCGGAGTACCTGGAGAGAACCCATGCATGCTCAGGGAGAACATGCCAACCTTCTTGCTCTGGGTCACTGCGCCATTGAGCAGCCCCGCAAATTCTATATATTTATTTTTATATTATATATTGTATATTATAGGGTTGTCACGATACTAAACTCCTCAACTCGATACCGATACTAAGGAAAATATTCGATACTCGATACCATTTTCGATACCACAAGGATAAAAACAAAGACTCCAAAATTCTACAGAAATATTTTCATTAATAAATAAAATACAATAAATAAATACAATAAACAATAAGAACAATATTTTGGGGTTGTATGCCGTGCACAATATTAAGCAAGCTTGATAAAAAACTTAGAAAATTGAGTGTTCCTTCCTTGGCTATGCTTTGCACACATAACAATGACACTAGCCAAACCGGTTAAGAAACAAAAATAATTCTCAGCAGCTGAACCTCTTACAAAAAAAGTCTGAAACTCAAAAGTGCACAGAATTATTCAATCACACAGTGTTCAGAAAGTGCATTTTCCTCTATTCTGCACTTTAGATGAATGACTGCTTAGGTGCCACTGGGGGTGGCACTGTATCGATACTTTTAAAAACGAGTATTGTATCCGGATACAACGTTTCAGTATCGATACTTTTTAGAGTATCAATACTTTTGACAACCCTAGTATATTATGACATCGTGTTTTTCCTTAAAATCTAAAACTAATGTTGTCTGCTGCAAAATTCTATGTATAAATATTCTAACTGGTTTACAAAGGTTTTAATAATAATATTTTTTTAGAAAAGCAAACATCCTTGCAAAAGTTTAAAGATGATTTGCTAATTGTTTTACATAGAGATTAACCATAAAAAAAGATTCGGCTGAACCCTTCTGTGATCACTAAGGTACGATAATAGTAGTTCTTTCAGAGCTGAAGGTAAACATCTTTATGTTTTTCGTCTTACCAGGATACCAGACTGGCGATCATTGCCACGGACCAGAGCTACAGGCAGAACTTCACTGCTGCAGACGAAACCAGATCCGCCAAAAAAATTGAAACTATTCGAACCATCATCAGTATGATTGTATGTATTCTCCCTCCTTGCTCTTTTTCTTAATAGGACAAGTTTACAAAGAACTAATTATTTTCTATCTCTTTTCCTTTACAGACCAATGAGACCAAGGATGTGGTATGTTTTTCTAATAACATGTTAGGGGTAGATACTTCTTTAGAGTCAGTTAGTAATAGTGGTCCTCTAGATTGAGCCCCAAGATTATCTCTAAAATTGACAGTTTTTTGTTTCATTACATGTTGGAACTCACTGCTACTTAATGTAAAACACTTGATTGACAGCCACAGAGGTCACAATATGCTATATCTGCCTGATATGTCTAAAAACATTATATAGCAGCAGATTTACTGTTTATGATAATCCTCCAGTCAGGCTTAGTCTGATCACCTGGTTCCACTCAGGTCCAAACCCTGCCTAATTTCAGGTTCCTTCCGAATACCTCAAATTGATCCACCTACCTCCTTTCCTAGTCCCTCTGCCTTCACCTTTTGCGGGGTCGGAATTAAGATCACTATCCAGGGTAGGAAAGGAGCTCCGGACTGTTTTGCTGAATCCAGATTTCAGTCTTACCGATATCATTACGCTATGAACACACACATGAATAATGTTTGTTAAATAAGGACTACAGGCTTCCAGAAAAGAACTACAAATCAAACAAAAACAAAGGTAAAACAAGTATAACCTTTTGTTATAAAACCTAAAATTTATGAAGATGTTACCATTAGCATTTGTTGCACAGAGAACACATGAAGATTTCTGGTAAACTGTGAGGCCGGCTGAGTCTATATGTCCTGTCACACCATGGATTGTGGGTATAACTCCTTGCTGGTCTCGCGGTCCCTATGCTAACTGGACTGGTGATAGAAGGCATCCTGCTTCCTCTTCCTGGCTCCTTCCTTACTGCCAGCACTATACAGACACCTCTTATTATGGCGACTGCTGAAGCACCTCTGCCAAGGCTTATATGTCCTTATATGTCCTTACCAATTTAAGGTATTCGGATTGAGATTCACACTGTCAGGATATATAATGATTGCTAAGGAAGCGGGTAGGATGTTGAAATTAGCTACACAGCGGTTGTTTTGGCTATTTTTCTCCTTCCTGTACAGTAAAGGTTATAGCATAGATAGAGGACATTGTTTTCCAGCTCTTTCCTGTTTTCACATTTCTCCTCTCCTTTTGCAGTGCTGCTCCTTTGACTGCAATGTAAGTGTCCATGATTTTATCTTTTTCTATAATGAACTCTTATCTCTGTTCCATGCTGTATTAAACAATTATCTTTGTTTATATTTGCAGCCTCCTGGGGGGCCAAAAGGACCAGACGGGGATTCTGGCAGCCCTGTAAGTTATTTAGCAACAGAGCAGTAATCAATGACAAAACACTTGAAAACTCACATCAACTTTTCTCTTTCTTCAGGGAGAGAGAGGTCGACCGGGAATGCCAGGAGAGAAAGGTGATGTCGGCCCAGGGGTGAGTCCTTTTAACCTCTTTTCTTAGCCTTTTCTTGCAAAATGATGACATGTTGAGGTCATATGTGTTCCTCTTCCTCACAGGGCAATACTGGTGATCCTGGTCCAGTTGGATACACTGGGATGAAGGTAAAGGACATTTGGAAGTGACAAAAGAGCTTCAACATGGTGACATTAGCCTGAGCAAACCTTTGTCAAATTCAAGCCCCCCTTTTTCTATATTTTATATTATTTAGTGGCTTGCTATTAGATTTGGCTAATTATGTAGTCCGAAGGTAGACAAAAGCAAAATTCACACACTAATGGACGATTGACAACTTTACTATTATGCTATTTTTCTTGTGGATTTGTGTAAAACATACAAAAAGCTATGATAAACATAAAATGTTAAAATAACTTAGAGCCAAATAACTTTCCTGTTGGTACAAACTAAATGGACCCTGCTCTGCTTATCCGTTTTTGGCCACCCTTCAGTGCACATTGGCCACTGCTTGGCCACCGCTTTGAAAATTGTCTGGCTCCGCCACTGAATGCAAGCCAGCTAGGCTAACAGCTGGTATTGGTATTGTGTTATTTTACATTTGAGTACAACTAAAAGCTACACCAACCAGATGAATTATTTCATAGTTTGGCTTTTTTTCATCCTCCAGTCGAGCAAAAGACAAGTATATATATTCAGTTTATCCTCCATATCAGAGTATGAGTTCATCTGACATGTAAAGGTGAACACTGAGCATTTGATTCTGCTCAGATAAGTTTGATAATATGGAGAAAAAAAATAGTCACTAGTTTAAGATGCATTTTCAATTCAAGACAATGGCTTTTAACCAGTTGTATTTCAAACAGATATGATCAAATTCCTCATATCAAGGATTTTACCTAATTTTCAAGGGGAAAAAAAATATATGAACAATTAAAGACATCTGATTTCATTGAATGATTCATTTACATCTATCAAAACTTGGATTTCTGATAAACTTTGTCAGTTTTGATATGTTTTCCCAATCAGTTGAACAGACAATTAGCTATGTAATGCTGCCTTTATTCTTAATCCTTTTGGTTATTATGAAAGACTTATTTGTGTTTTTCTTCTTGCAGGGAGACCGCGGTATAAAAGGAGACAAGGTACTGGCAGATATGGCATCTCATCATTTTCCAACTGCATTCTGAATACAGTCAGTTCTGTAAGGCTCATAGCATGTGTTTTTCTGTAGGGTGGAAGAGGACACAAAGGCTACAAGGTGAGATATTCTTTACTCTCTTATATTTGGCCTGGAGATTTTTTAAATCTACTGTCTTCATTCTAATAAATGTTTCTTCCATCTGTCCCTCCTTATCAGGGAGGCAAAGGTGAAAGAGGGTTGGATGGAATCGACGGACGCAAGGTAAGAGCAGCAGATCTGACAACATCTGACAGCAGTTCATCCGTTTCCTCGTTGTTTTATAGGATGTGTCTCACCACATGTTTTTTTTTTATTCTCATCAGGGTGAACCTGGTTTCCCCGGCCTTCCTGGCTGTAAAGGTGCTCCTGGATCTGATGTGAGTTTCATGAATTGACCCCAGACTAATTAAGTAGTTATTGTTTTCACCTCATTTGCATTTGTTTCACCAGACTGTTTCAATTTTAGCCAATTGGAAAAAGGGAATTTCTATCATATCATATTCAGCCTTCTAAGGGTGTCAGCCATTAAATGTTTTGAAGTATTTCATTAAACTAAGACTTCTAGAGAAAGAATGCAAACAATCACCTTCAGTATGACCTAATTAATAATAGCATCCACCAGCTGCCTGGCCTTTTATAGAAGACTAATGAGAAGTAAGCCTCCATTAAAGTAAAGCCAAAACTTTGCCATGAGCCATCAAGGGAACACAGCAAACATGTGGAAGCAGTTACCGTAATCAGATTAGAACAAAATGTAATTTTGTTGTAAAACACTAAGGGCCTGATCTTCAGAAGGTCTGTGCATTTTAGGCTGTCTGCCTTTGCAATTCAGCAGACAGCGCCTCCAATCCTCCCTTTGCATTTTTGAATTCATCAATATGCAGATCAGATTCTGACAAAACTGTGTAAATTCATAGGTAGAGGATATGCAAATGTCAATATTTACCAAGTGCAAATCTGGAACTTAACTGTGGCTGCAGTTTTTGCATCTTTTTGAAGTTTTTTTTCTGAAAGTCAGATATAAACTGATAAGCCTTTTTGTTTTTTTTTCTGTAATTGCTGCCACAAAGGAGACATTGGACAATTGAACAATGCCAGACAACGGAGATTCTGTGAGCATGTAAACACATTAGAACAGTCAGAAATAACAATAGTAGAATAAAATTAGTAAAGAAAAAATGTGTATGCAGATATGTAGGCACGGATTAATAAAGCCGGAAGCAATGCAATTACTTCCAATTACACAATTAAACCAAAGCGATAAAATTAATGAATGAAATGAAATATTGTAGCCTGTTCATAAAGCTAAAAAAAAAAAGTATAATGTCAAAACAGCCTGCAAAGAGAGAGGCATCCATTATTCTTCGCAAAAAGGATTTTTTTCCCCTTCCAATCCCTGAATTACATGATTTAGAAGATTATCTGTCTTTTGTTACCATTTTCAACTTCCAGTAGAACATGCTAACTGCTCATTTTAATGAATAGAACCTAATTGGTTTGCACCTCTTTACATTTAGTCAGCAATCTTTGTAGATCAACAACAGCAAGCCCAATTATTGTTTGTGCTAAAAAAAAAAAAAAACCTGTACGTGCATTTTATCTAACCTTGCTCTGCAAGCTGGATTGTCGCGATATCTAAGTTTTCAGTCTCACAATAAATCCATCTTAAAAGACTATCGCTAATACGTCCGTCTCCTAACAACTAGCCAGTTGGACCAATTACATGCCAGCAGTATTTTTTGGGGCCGGACATGTAGGAATTAAAGTCCCAGCTGTCATTCCTGGCGCACGTCTGAAACATCACGATCTGCTGCTGTGACTGGCTGAAAGCATATTATGGAAGGCGGGTACTTGCTGGCATGTCGTCCAATCAGTTTGAAGTATTGTACTAAACGTCCCTGCTTGTCACGGACAGACTTAACGGCAGCCATCCCAGATTGATAACGTAGAACTCAACTTAGTTCTACACATATCAATCTGGCTACTGCCATGTTACATTTTAGCACTACTTATTCTGAATCTTTAAAGCTGAAGCCATGAGTGTGCAAAGCCAACTGTACTCATCACCGCCATTGTGAAACATGGGGGTTATAGCCTCATGGTGAGGGAATGCTATTCTTCATTATCCCGTAACCATGATGCAAGATGGGAAATTATTTAGATTAAAGCTCTATAAATATGCTCTCCATCGAATCAAACTAATCTTGATCTATTTAGGATAGAAAAGAGTTTTGCAGATGTGCAAAAGCTGGTAGGGAGATAATCCAAAAGACTTGCAGCTGTTATTAGAGTAAAGGTTGGTTCTACAAAGTATTCACTCTGACGGGCTGCCTCCAAATGCAAAAATCCACCCTTCTAATTGCACATGTCAAATAATGATTCTGACATTTGTGGTAATGTGACAGAAGTTCAAGGGTTACGGAAACATTTGGGTGGCCAGATAGATGACTGTATACTCAGGCTTTTTTTTCAGTATTACCATAAGATTAAATAAAGTTAGAAACAATCATTACAACAGATATTTTAAAAATGCTGTTTTAATCGTCTATTATTTTACTCAAGAGGTTTAAAGTAGTGTAAACACAAAAGACACATAGGAAACTGATCTGTAAACAAGTCTACTCAAATCACTTCTGGATCTGCCTTGAAGCCGGAGCCTCTTTTTTTCATAGATCAGCTATTTTCCAAAGTTTTGTGTCATGGTAACGTCCCTGTGTCTGCATCCCATAAGGCAGACAGACAGAGGCTCCTTGCCTCTTTAATCATGTCTTTGTTTACATTTTTGCTGTCAGACTGAATTAATGAAGCCAGGCAGTCTTGCTGTAAACTAAGTCGCACATGAGCTTATATGATCATCGAAGTACAGCAGACCGTTTTGGCTCTGGCTACCGCTTTCTACCTTCTACTAAAATCTGTTCTTATGCTGTGTTTCTCAAGGGCCTGAAGGGAGAGCCTGGACCGAAGGGTGACTCTGGTCCTTATGGAAGAAAAGGAGATAAGGTGAGATGACTCCTCAGCTATGGCTTTCTCAGGTTGCTCAGATTCTGGCAGAAACTTTTAAGATTCTGACTTTTTTTTAGGGAGAACCAGGAAGAGCTGGCGAACCGGGAAGACCTGGAAACTATGGGCCTCCAGGAACTAAGGTAAGTCCATTGAAACATTGAAAGTTGAAAAGCAGACAGAGCTGCAGCTGTCACATACATCTAACTGTATGCTCTGTGACAGGGAGATCCAGGCTCTCGTGGACCTCCTGGGGACAGAGGAGATCGTGGTGATGATGTAGGTGACGTCACTTCTTCTTACTAACAATGTCACCTTCATGTTCTTTAAATTTGTCTTTTAATTTCCTGTATATCTGTGTTTTTCAGGGCCGACCCGGACCACCCGGACCAAATGGAGAAGGCGTTAGTAGAACTGATATCAACTTTGGTTTAGTGTGTTTGTGTTCCAGAGAAGTGTGAGTTTGTGCTAATGTCTTTTAAAATCCTACACAGGGGAAAATCGGTGACAAGGGGGAGCCAGGTCCTCGAGGAAGGAGAGGCGGTAAAGGAGACCCTGTAAGTGATTCTGGCAGAGCTGAGGAGAGAATTGAATCATTTGCTTTCTTAGATTCTAGGCTGCGTTTCTGAAGAAATTCTGAGGAAAACCAGTTTGGCCACGAAGCTAAATCAACAAGAGCACTCACCCTAACTGAACTGATATTCATAAATCCCCCTCATCCAGTCCCATTGATACAACTTTCTATGTGAAAACTGGCTCTGTGTGTTTTATATGTAGGTCGCATTTTGAAATGATTCTCTTTCCTGTCAGGGCGATCCGGGACCACGTGGAGAGCCAGGAAGGGAGGGCACAACCGGTGACAACGGAGAACCTGTAAGGCACACATAATAGGCAAAAAACTTTCTTTGAATCACGTTTTGTTCCCACTTTTCATATAGTTTACTAATTCCCGTGGATATCTTAGAACTTGAGCATTTGCTTTTATATTTCCGGTAAAGTGAGAGCTCACAGGTTGGATGCCTTAGAGAAGGAGCCTGGCTGTGGCGCCATGAGAGCTGCCCACTCCTCCCAATTCTAATTCTCAGCATTTACTCCTCCTTAATGCGTCATCACCACTCACTCTTTCCCCTCTGACTCAATTCTTCTCTCCACCTGCTTGAGCCAAACCCTGAGTGGGGTTTTCTTAACGAGGCTGCAGGCAGGGTAATGAAAATAAGACATAACATTTGCTGTGGTTAATTCTGTGATGTCCGAACTCTTCAATGGTCCTTTTGAGCGGGCCTCCTTTGCTGGTAGGAGCTCAGTACATACTTGGCAGCTACAGTCCATCTTCTTAAACAGATGGAACATCTGAGTAGCTAGCTCTCCCACTGTAAAACCTTAGCATTAAGTTGGTATCCACACAGATTCAGGACATCTCTGTTAGTATTGATGCCAATGACACCTTGCAGCTATTACTATTGCTGGGAAAAGTCTATGCAAAGAAATAAATTTTTATATGTCATCTTTTTTTCCACATAATAATTTGCTCCCCTTTTCATAATGTTTTTACAACTAGCTCCTGTCAGTAAGCCAGTCAGTCCTCCCCTCTAACATTTTGACAAGGTTGGAGGATACAGAGAGAGATCTTGAGATCTAAAGATCACTCAGAGTTCTGGGTTTAGCTCTCTGTCAGTCTACCGGTCACGTCCTCCAGGTTTTCATGCAAAGCCGTGCAATATTTTTAAGAGTTATAGACTTTTTCACAAAGTAGCCAGTGAAACATGAGAGGACTAGATCATTTCTTCTTGCTTGATAGTGGCAATGAAATATTTTCCGAAATATTCATGTTTTGTTTGGCTTCATTTCCACTCTTTTTAGTTTTTTTAACCTGTTTAATATTTTTCAGTGGGGAAAAGAAACACTGTAAATTTCCAAATGTCTTCTGTAAGGTGGTCCTGGCCGAGACGGCAGCTTTTCCACTCCCAATTAAAAACACAGCAAGTTAAACAGCTGACCAAAAAACACAGACTTAAATCTAAGGCAGAGTAGGGTTGTATGGCAGAAAACGCTTGACAAAGTTGGCATTTAATTGTTGTATCTAATGCCACTCTGTCCTTTAATAGTCAATCTGAAGACTTGTTCTTATCCCTCTCTACTAACATCCTCAAAGTGCCAGTTGGTGCTATTCTTTACATATATCCTGTATTTATGTTAAAATTTGTCGTCTGATTGTGCTGTAGTTTGTAGTTAGATTAGATGATAAGAACTCATCTGCTTTAGTTCAATAGCATCTTCTCTTGTTTTACTAATTTTAAAGAGTGACTAAGAGCAATATGATGATTTCACAGCGTATGGCTCCAGTTAAAGATAAGTTTCTATGTAAAATCATGACATAGTGAAAAATAAAGAACTTTCTTTTTTATGCCTTTATGTGCTGCTTAATTGTTAAGGATTCTTTACTTTTTTTTTACGTGAAAAAAAAAAAAGTAGAAAACACATAGTCATCATTAAAATGTGATAATTATGTTGATTGTTTCTGCCTTGTAATTGCACATAATTAACCTGTTTTTATTGGTGTAAAAACAAGTTCAAGTCACAGGTCACAAGTGTTTTAACTGCCTTTTTAACTGCTGTTTCCAGGGTGATCCAGGAAGAGCAGGCCCTCCTGGCTACAGGGGAGACGAAGGTGAAGCTGGACAAGAGGTACGTCACGTTCGTTATTCTGAAGGGTTCAATTCGGATTTTCTTCATTAGACTAAAGGCTGATTTATACTCAAAATCTGTTGTCTGCGTGTATGTCGCAGTGAAAGCAAATATGACCCCGCCCCTTCCGCCAACACTCTGGTGCACCGCTCTAAAATTGTAGGTGACCGCAGACAGGAGGCATCTGATTGGTCAAATTTACATCCGCTCTACGCTATGCGTGCTTCCTGTTTGGTACCTTACCGGCTTATTTTGTTTGTATGACCGCCATTGTGGAAAACGACTCGTGAAGATGGACCAGCTAGAAGAGAGAGGTGCGCGAGAACACTGAGACGCTTTTTCCACCTTGATCTGCTCTGTTTTTCGCCCTCATTTCCCTCCATTGTTGTGCTAACTTGCCCCTTGTGTTTTTCCAATTCCTCACCGCCTCGATCATATCTAGGCCCACAGTTAGTTCATGATTGTCCCTCTTGCGTTGTGGCGTGGAATAACAGCGCTTCAATATTGGGCATAAATCAAAAATATCTGCGACAAGCTCACTGTGACACACTGCTGTGGGAGGATAACCAGACGTTTATATTTAGACAAATTGATTGTCATTTTGTATACACAGAGTGGATATTTTGTATACACAGAGTGTATACAAAACAAAATTTCGCTTAGTGCAGCTTTCAGACAGTAAACTTAACTTTCTCAGTCCTTGTTTAGTTATTTAGTTCCACAATTTATGATTAACACTTATCTTTAAATAAATGTAAGTACAGTATTGTAGTTAGATAAACTCAGGGTTTGGAGCCACTTGGATCCTCTCGGGTTGTGGCTCTTCAAACAAACTTAAGTAATCAGGGAAGAACAGCCTTGGTCAAAATGTTGACCTAGAATTCACTGGAGATGGACTCCAGCGAAGGCAGGAGACCCACTTTAAAGATCCAACGGTCATTGATTAAGCACATTACCAGTCAGAGGTGTATAGTAGACTGGTCAGAAAGAATCACCCTCTCACAAAAAAGTTCCTGATGGCCTGCTTATATTCAGTTAGAAAGATTATCTTAGAGAATCTCCAACTAGGAGAATCAAATTTTATATATTCCTTTAAGAAACGTCAGAGACTGACCAATAGGCCGGTTAACATTATCCCTATCCTGAAGCATGGTGTTGGCAGGATGCCGCGGGAACTGAGAAGCTGCTCCAGAGAACTTAGTGCTACATTCACACTTAACGCACTTCAGGCAGCAAAAGTTGCACATCAAAGGTCTTGCTGCACATCTCGAGCAGCAGGAGCAGCACATGACGCGCTTCACAAGCAGAACTTGATCTGGGAGCTGGCAGGGAGACGGACACAGCACTGCTGATGCTGATTACTATTATCCTTCCTCTGAAACAGTTTTTAGCGCCTAAATTAATTGGAAATGTTCAAAACTGCCGGCAAAATGTTTTTTACTTTTATTATCCTGGTGCCTGCAGTGTGTACAAGGGATGGAACGGTTTATGAAAACCGTCGGAACCGTTCGGTTCGACTGTCTCGGTTCAATTTGCATGTGTTGCGTTCGGTTCATGCGCTGCTCCTTTTTCTCATAGGCGAAGCGTGTTCACTCTAGAGCAGAAGGTGGTGGTACTGCGACCAAAACCAACCACCAGTAGTAAGCAAGTAGAAGAAGCAAAGCAGCGTAGCCCGGTGTAGCAGAAAAAAATCAGTTTTTGTGGAGAATTGTGTGGGTATGGCGAGTGGGAAAAAACAGGAGTTGGAAGACGCGCCAGCAGCACTTTATAGGTCTGCTGTATGGGACCACTTTGCATTTAGAGTGACCTACGATGACGGCGGAAAGAAAGTACAATAATATTTTAAGGCAGGATCAGATTTGGAATCTTGATGAACTGACAGCACAGACGATGTGTTGGGGGGGACTTTCTCACATTAAAATATATTAAATCTACTTTTTACCCACTGATCACAGCAAATTTATTTAAGCCGCTCTCTGTCATTGAACACAAGAGCAGCTGAAGCATTAGATGCATCTGTACACACTTTACTGGACTAGCTTCAGAAGCGTTAAGGATGCTCTTGAGACATTTTTACTTTCTTCTTATGATCTACAGTGCAAACATTTGTCTAAAGAAAGCTGCAGGTTGCTTTTAGAAGTGTGTAATAAAAAGTGGAACAAGTTTATGAATATGCTCTGATCGCTCTGTTACACAAAACAGAAACCCAAACAGCGATGGCTAAAGGACAGATCTAAGTCTACTAATGATGCTGCAGAGTCCTTGCAGACATATTGGTCCCCAAGCATTTCCTCTCATTTTCAAGCGCCGCCATCAGAAAATCTATTCAAGTCCATCAGCACTACTTATCACACTTCTTATCTCACACGTCAGGAAGTGAATCAGATTGCAGTTTCTGACTTTTAAGCGTCTGTAAATCTCTTCCCCACTACAACAACACAGTGCTGAGGATTTCATTAAATGAAGATTGCATTAACCTTTTTGCTAAATCTTTGCACAAATGCTGTTATAGGTTTTCCTTCAGACACATTGACCTAATGATAATAATTTTTGTGAGGAGATTTCAGGAACCACTCAAGGAGTTTAAATATATTTAACGTATATCTGTATTCCCAATGCATTCAGTCACAAAACTCATTTAGAGTTAACTTGTTTTTAAACTTTGCTTTTATCACCCAGGGCCCCAAAGGACCAAAAGGAATCAAAGGAGCACCAGGAGACAGAGGCTCAATGGGAGATAGGGTGAGGAAGGGGGAGTCTGGGGCTGTTCCAGGGATTAAGGAGTGCCATCCATCATAGATCTTAACCTTATGTTGTTTTTTTTTTCTGTATTTCAGGGAGAACCTGGTCTTCCAGGGAATGGCACAAAAGGCTGTCAAGGCTTCCAAGTATAACTTTTCATTTAATTCTTTCATATCTCGTCTGTTGATTGAATGAGATAAAGTAAACATTTCTGATTTTTCTCTTTTTTTAAAGGGTTATCCTGGTACCCGTGGAGACCCTGGTGAGCCGGTGGGTCATCTTTAAATTCACTTTTCAACCTAACCATTAAACAATTACATATAGTATCCCTCTCACATCAGATATGCCATTAAAGTGATTCACACAGAAACCGTTTTCATGAAGAATCACATCATAAAGTGGTTAAATGAAGATGTTTGCTGAGTTTGAGCTGAAACATCTGAGTCCAGAGGCTCTTGCTTGAATTACTGCTGTGGAAAATTGGTTGTCATGCTAATTTTCCTGTAAGTGACCTCTGCACATTTGCTTTTTGACCTACAGGGTAGCAAGGGAACTCCCGGACCTAAAGGAGATGACGGAGAGCCTGGAGATCCAGGCAGAGATGTGAGTCTTCCTTATATTTATTTCCTTTGCTGGGTTTGTTTTACTCGACCTGAATCTAGTTTTATCCTGTTGGAAGCTGTTCCTGACAGGACATGAGTCACGGTGTTTGTAAAAATATATCATTGTTGTTATCCTCTTTTATCAGATGAGGTACAAAAATTTGCTCAGTTTTCTTTTGATTGCCAGCTGGGTATCAGACTTTTGCTCATGCTTAACATTATTTCGTTTCAATCTTATTTTTGGCTTTCCCTCCTCTTGTCTCCACACTGTCCTCCTGTTCTGCAGCTGGAGATCCTTTTTCCAGAACAACTAGACACTTTTTTTTTCTGTGAATGTGTGTGCCATTAGGACTTTGAGCTGATGCAGCTGTGTATATGTCGTTGTCAAGGATACCAGGAAATGAGCGCAGGCTATGAAGAGGCTGCATTGCTGCCCGAGCGCATGTGTGACTGAGTGTCAATGTGTGGGAATTATGCGTGTCCATGCAGCTAGCATACTTCAACGCTTTAACCTCACATTTGACCCAAGTGTGTTTACATTAAAATTACTGCATTTCCAAGGCTCCACTTCTGTGAAATATAAACATCTTAACATGTCAGCATTTTCCTTCCTCTGTACATCAGTGAAACTCTTCTCTTTGTTTAACACCAGTCATACAATATAAGTTTTAGATTTAGAGTGAGGCATCAGCTGAGCTTACGATGGACCAGATTTAATTTATGTCATAAGTTATCTCTTCATAGTTAATTTATCAGTTTTTCCTGTGAGAAGATAAAGACACCACAGATCTGGTAGGCAAAGGTGTAAAACTGAGGTAATGAGTCTAGGTTCAATTCAATTCAGTTTATTTACATAGAGAAAGCACATGTCATCTCAAGGCACTTTACAATTCAGCCAGATCATACAGTCAACTTGATTCAAAGTTTTCTATCTATGGAAAACCAGTTGATTGCATCGACTCATTAATTCGAAGGCAATCCCTCACACTGAGCATGCTTGTAGCGACAGTGGAGAGGAAAAACTCCCTTTTAACATGAAGAAACCTCCAGCTAAACCAGGCTCAGTTTGAGCGGCCATCTACTGAGGCCGACTAGGGTTCAAGGAGACAGAAGCAGAGATACAAAAGGCAACTGTCAACCAGCTCCACAGGCGGCCCCATCCAGGAAACACACAGCCAGGCAGACGAGCTAAAGCCAGCTCCCATTTCATGGAGGAAGAGAGCACATCCAGTTAGTCACAGTCAGAGAAACAGGACTACACTGAAAAAAGTTTGGCCGTTTCCCAATTCACGACAACGCGAGTCTATACTCGCGTTCTCGTCAAGTCCGGTCTTGGCAAGAACACAGGAAAGTCTGGACTTGGCGAAAACGGGAGCATGCAGCATAAATCTGGGTCAATTGGAACAGAAGCGTACTCGTGACGTCACCACACGCTCAGCTCATCAAGAGGTGCATTTCACCTCCTGTTATTAATAGTCTGTGGATGATAAATTCAGACTTTTTTCATTTAGTGGGGTAATGATAATAACACAGGCAGATAAATACAAATCAAATGAATATTTTGCCAAATAAAACACAAAAAAATCACCATCAGAGCCAGCGGTCCTTCACACACGGCTATGCCGAGAGAGGGCTGCTGCAGACGGGCTGCAGTTAGCCTTGGTTGCCGTTAGCTTTGGAGCTCCGCTGGTTGCCGTGGTCCTCAGAAACATTTTTTTTTTAATTAAGCATTGAATCGGTAAATGGACCATTTAGTGACGCTTTAAAGTATAATATTCTCACCTCAAATGATCTTAAAATTTACTTTTATTGAACAACAGAAACAGAAAAGGGAACTTTTAACTTTCAATGGAGCGCTCCATTGAAAGCTGCTGCTGCCGCAGTGCATGCTGGGACAGCTGTCCATCTCAAGAACAGACAAGTCTGCTCTGATGCATACTCGATAAAAAGGGCGGGGCGAGAACAACATCCGGGGATTTGGTGCGTTCTCGGTCTGGCGTTCTCTGCAATTGGAACAGTTCCAGGGCTGAGGCTGATGACGTATCACATGCACACGAGAACGCTCAAGAACGCATACTGAGAAACGGCCGTTGTTTCTTAGGGTGGCTCTGGTGTCAAAACCAGCCATCTTTCTTTTTCACATTTCCATTTAAGGCACCCAGATTTTATTGCACTTCCCCACTTTGAACAAAAGATGCGCCACAGACAAAAACCAGACTCTGTTATAACTAGCCTAAGAAGAATCCAAAGCGATTCCTGTCCTAAGCTTATTCCTGTAGCCCATAATGATTTCAGCGATGATTTTTAGCAGTCCGACAAGTTTCGTATTTGTAAAATAAAGATAGATAAAACATATTAAATTATAGCTTTATTCTGGTTAAAAGATTTGCTTATTTAGCATTTCATCAACATCATCACCATGGCTGAAGAAAAGACAACCTAAAAAGTACAGGAGTGTATCACTATTTGCTGAAAGATGGAAACAACCTTGTGTAATTCAAAGCAAAACTAGAGGAAAAACTAAGGACTTTGTTAGACCAGAAGTGGCAGACCTAGCTTAGACATAAGTCAGCACAATGCAAGCAAATGTAGGTGAATGTAAATTATTTATTTATTCTCGCAGAGATCAATTTACTTGTTACATCGGCTCAATAGTCAAAAAGAAGAAGTTGCCAAAAGGAGGAAAAGATGCATGGGGGTATATACAGTATATATTTTGTGCGTCCACAAAATATATAAAACAGCTGAAGTCTCCTATTTAGCAGGATTACTATACAGGGTTACTGCACAGTCTATTAAATAGTAATTGCACATTAGATATTGCACAGCGTAGAGGAGGACTGATGCCTCCACAGAGTAATAGAAGGTTTTAATCTGGGGCCTCTCTCCAAACGACCTCAGCCTCCTAAGGAGATGGAGGCAGCTCTGGCCCTTCTTGTACAGTGAAAAAAAGCAAACCAATTTTCAGAAACTCAAACAGGTAACGGGCAACTATGGCCAGCAGTTTGTTTTGAAACAGTTAAGATCTAAAATAAATGCAATGCTAAAAAGTGGAGGATCTTAACAGAAGTGTAGCATTGTAAAAGCTATGGGGGAGAAAGCTGGGAGGAAGAAAGCTGCAACAAAAAAGCTGAAAGGAAGAAAACTAAGAGGAGAGGAAGAAAGCTGATGGGAAGTCGGGTGGTTTTGATTTCAATGTTGATGGTTGACTTGGTAGAGGCTGCAAATTAAATGACTCATTGACTCTTCTCACCATCCTCTGTGGGGCTCTTTTGTTCAAGGAAGTACTCATACAAATACACCAACTTCACCAGAATAGTAAAACACTTTCAGTGTGGAATTCACATATTTATAACCTCTGATGCTTCATCTGTCATGCCAATTACCAATATCTAAACCAGTTCCTGGCTGATTCTGATCCACGGTTTTCAACGTAGTGTTTAGAGTTAATAACAGTATGTTTGCTTCAGTTAGGCTGCTTGCTTTGTGAAAATCGTTAAGCCTGTCTTCTGGCCCCAAATCTTCTCTTTTGATTTGTTTCATCACTTTTTGCTTGTGACTCGGTGCTCAGTGCACACCCCGGGTTGTTGGAAGAAGTTTTCTCTTAGCTAACAGAATTCTAAGGAAGGCCTCTGTTTTGGATCAGGAACAATCCCACACATGGATCATATCAGGGTTTCCATAGAAAAGGACATTTTCTTCTCCTCACAGATGGTTTTCCAGATGTCCCTAACAATCAGCAAGACAGTCTATCAGATAGAAAAACGCATCCTTTTTCTTCCTGCAGAGTTTCAGTTGACCTTTGATTCTTTTTTTTCTTAACAGAAGTGACTTCTTTGATGTGCTTCCGTCCTAAAGGCCCCAGTTGAATCCTTTCTTTAAAGTTAGCTGCTGCTACAAATGAAATTTAACAGCAAAAAGTAAAACTTTAGATTTTATACAAGAAAATGTTATTTTGTTGTAGTTAGCTGCGGTTTTTGCCATTTAGTTTCCTGCTTGAAGTGGTTTATCTATTTTCAATCTTTCAAAGGAGAAAAGCATTACTGCTCTTTCACTAATACTTAAATATTCAACCACAGATAAAGTGTAATCACAGTGATGATGAATAAATCCCCTTTTTTTTCTTATTTCTACTGCCTGAGCTTTCTTGTTCAGACTAATTGTGTTCTAAGTAAAGGCAGTTTTTCATCATTTTCTAAGAAAAAAAACCACAAATAATTACAATACTTTCACATTTTTATTTTTCCCAGAGCCACTCCACCATTTAAAAGGTTTACTACTGCAATGAAGAAACACAAGATTCACTGATTGCTCACTTCTACCTCTGCTCCCTGCAGAAGTATCCCATCCTACGCTCTGTGATGTTATAACGACAAACTTCAACATTTTCATTGGGTTTGTCTGATAGTTTAAAAACAGAAAAAATGTCTAATTGTGTTTGAATAGTCACCTGATTATTAATTCCAGACAGCTTGGGGATAGAGCAGGAGTGGGTTAAAAAATAATAGCCCAGCTGTTGGGAACTTTGCACCGTGAGCAATTCACAAAATATTGACTGTTATTGAAGAGCAGGTCAAGAGGCCATTAGTAGCTCTGGAGGAGCTGCAGAGTAGGAGAATATGTCAGCAGGACAAAGGTTGGTCAATCACTCTTCAACACTGACCCTTATGAGAGAGTGGGAAGAAGAATGTCATTGATGTAATGGTGGTGGTAGCATCATGGTTTGGAGGTGTTTGACTCCAGCAGGGACAGAAAGCTGTTCTGCGTTGATGGTAGGGTCGAAGCTAAGCACATAGTAATGCTAGAGGAAAAGGTGTTGGAGGCCAGGGCTCCGTTTCACGAAGCAGGTTTACCAAAAACTCTAAGTTGTCTAAACCTGAAAATATGGAAACTCTGACTTTTCTGGTTCACAAAGAGAGGTTCCTCAACCTCTGTATCTGTCACCGTGGTAACATTCTCCCTAGACCTAACCTGGTCGGTAGAAGGTTTTCTTCAGTAAACTTGGAGTGTCCTCTGTCTCCGCTCTCCTTACTGCCAATCACATTCTTTTATTTTCTGATTTAGTTTGATTTTGTCGTGGATTTGTGCATTAAAAAAAAAATAATTCACTAGGTTAAAGAATGATCGGCACTTTTTCACAGAGAATTAAATATTTATAGGCTGAGGATTCTGCAACTCAGCTGACAGGGCATAAGATTACTTGTTTTTGGTTTGTTGAATATCAGCCAGATGCGGATCATTTTATTTTTATTTAGTTATATTTGCAGTACATGAGGAACTACTGAAATTATTATCAGATTACGAATAAATAAATTTATTAATTCCACAGGGGAAAGGAATTACTTTAGGGTTAGGATTAAGATTCACTCGATGATAACAACCCAATGAGCCTACTGGCACAATCTGAAGCCATTCTATGGGACTGATAGCCGTTTATAATGGCCATTTGTCTGCAAACAGCCACTTTACTACACAAAAGAAGACTGAATCAACATGAGGAGGGACACATGAGATGATTCACAGGTTCTATATATTAGAACAATTTTGAGACTTTATTTTCACCTGCTACCAGAAGATTTCATCTAAATAGATAGATAAATAGAAAAATCCCGTAATATTAATCTATGGCAAGCCGTTTTGATATGTACTAGCTTTACTGAAGTTTTACATAGTGATCTACAAATGGAACAACAGAGAGGCGTGCTTTAATAAATGTAAAAACGGCCTGCCATAGTCCCACTTCATATAAAGTTACGAATTAACTCGAGCAACATTCTTCTCCTTCTCCACCTTCCTCTCCTTTTTAGCTGTAGCTCTGTTTCTGTCTTTTAAACACGTTCTCCTTTATTATTTTATTTTTTTTACATTTCTGCATTAAAATCTCTAGTTCCAATGGGGTGAAATAGCCACTTCCTCTTGCCTGTTGTCATGGTGACTCCTCGAATCGGTGCTCCAACGAAAATGGCTTTTCATACTTGTTGCGCACCCGTTTAACTCTGAGGGGACCTAGTTAAGATTGACTGAACTAATTGATAGCAGCCATTGTGAGACCAAACACTCAGAGTTTCTGACTTTAGGCTAGATCAATTTAAAGTTGCGGATTTGAATCAGAATTTTTTTAACCTGCTTCATGAAACGGACCCCAGGAAGAAACCGAAACGGGTTAGAGGGCAACTACAACAACAATCTGAACAGTTTGGATTAAACCCTATTACGTATTTAATGGTTGATCTCTGACAAAATTTGGAAGCTAATCCTCTACATGCGATCTGATTAATAGGCTGACATGTTCATCTGTAGATGTACAAAGCTGATGACAGATAACTGTTAGGACTGGATAGACGTTCTTTGAAGTATTGGCTAAGAGCAGCTGGACTCAAATATGGCCAAATGTTCTTTTTTTATTAGTAAACCATTGATATTTTTTTATTCCAAATGATGATGGTACTCTCGCTTTTGTTTGTTTCTCAAAATAAAAAGACAAACCGAAAGGTGTGGATATTTTTTACAAATCTTACTGCAGATTAAAGAGCGGAGTGTGTTTAGTTCTGGTATCCAGCTGTGAATGTAACTCATGCAGATCAAAGTCGAACAAGCAGCCGATCATCTGGCTGTCAGTCAGCAAGCAGGACGCCATGAAAATCTAGGACAGGGAGTTGTGTTTGTGACTGTGGATGATGCAGCCCATGTTCTGCAGATCACCGCCTTTTGAAGTTTGCATTGACCGACTCTACAAAGGGCACCTAGCATGTGTGTCTTGCCATTAAAAGCTGACGTCTGTGTGAAGGAGTGTGTGTGTGTATTCAAAGCCAGGTGGTTGCCATTACCATCTCCGTCTCTTCATTCCCATATCTGTCTGCTGTGGTTCATGGCTCTGTTGTAGAGGAACAGACCCTGCTCTTTTGGGTCGAATTTCAGCACGGAATTTCAAAGAGCAGAAAGGATTTATGGGACTTCCCAGGAAAGGAGCTGGGGTATTTGGTTAATTTGAGGATTTTTAGTGCATAGAGTCAGATTTCTGCTTCCACAGAATCTCAGTATCAAGGGGCCTTCAATCAAATTAATGCAAAGTTAACCTTTTAAAGAATGTGCTCTGCTTAGAAGGGGGTAAGTTGTCTTAACTCTGCAGATGTTTGAAGATTTGGAAGCCATTTTAAATTCCACTTGGCTATCTGCTCTCAATTAGCAGTTGTGCCTCACGGTGCAAAAAGCTCAGCTGCCCCCTGCTTCCTTCCCAAAACCAAAAAGCCAACATGTCTTTAATGTGCAACATGCTACATATTGGAAGATATAACTAAAATATGGATTTTTATTCTTTCTTTGATTTTGAGCTTTTTGTTCTGGTTACAGTCTAGCACAAAAAATCCCCCCAAAAATGTGGAAAAAGTTGAACATTACTTGCTGATCAGAGAGGAGCAGCTGCAGATGCCTCAACAACTCTGCCTGCAGCTGTTCCATGTGAAACAGATTTATTGCTCCCATAATTGCAGAATTTATTGAAAATTGTATTATTTTGTATTATAATCTTCTTGTAAACCTTTTTAAACAAATGTTTTGGACAGCCTGACCGACCAAAGCCTTGTTGAGTTGGTTCCACTTAATGGTAAAGCAGCCAAATTAGTCTATTATTCAACAAGTGGGTCTTTATACTGCTCGTCTACTTTTCTCATTACAGTGCCTTGCAAAATATTAATACTTTGGTAAATATGGTTCCACATATTGTCATGTTCCAACCAAATATCTTATTGTATTTTAAATAGATTTGATGTTGTAACGCAACTCCACCCAGCATATACTTGTAAAGGAAAATGACATGTTTTATTCATTTATTTATTCTTACTAATAAAATCATCAAACAAGTTGCTTAAAAAGTCACACAATCTATATTCAACCCAGACCTGCATGGTAATTCTGGTGAAGCTGCAAAGATCCAGAGCTTGGAAGAAACAGTTGACAAGACAAATATTAGACATTCACTCTAAAACAGTGGCAAATAAGAGCCACTGTTGGACGATAGGATAGACAGAGGTGTCAGTCACATTTTGTCACAATCCATGCAGAGGTCAATGAAAATTTGCATATGGTGATAAAGAGCACTTCCTTGAGTACACTGTGGTGTTGGCTGCATCATGCTTTGGGGTAGAGGCAGGGAAGTTGATGGAAAGATGTTTGGAAGTGAATGCTGAAAAAACCCTGATACAAAGGACTTGAGACTGTGGATGGGGATTCATCCCCATTACCCCCGACATAGAGCCAGAGTTCATTTAGAATCTGGGACCAAAAATGGATTAAAAATGCTTTACAGTCTTTGCTGACAGCGGTTTAGGTATTATGTATAAAACATAAGGTGGAATATTCATTTTTTGTTGCGGTTGTTAGGTGCAAAAATGGGCAAAAAAAGACACTATATTTGTGAAAAGCATGAGGTCTCGTTGGGTCTTCTCTATGAGCATATTTTCTTAGCACCCATGAAAATATGTGTTTCAACAAATGCTCTCCAGATTGGATCCAGTTTTCCCAAATAAAATCATAGCAGAATAGTCTTTAAACCCAAGTGTAATACATGTCCATGCTTTCTACAGAAGCTCTACAGTGTTAAGGCTGCAACAAGCAGTACTTTCATTTACCAGAGGAAACAATGATCGCATTTTATCTTCTGCTAAAGAAAAAGGATATCTATAGAAAACTCACTTTTCACATTGCTGCAGATTGTGGCTGTTTTTTTGGGGGTTTTTTTAAGCAGCAGTCCATAACAAAGCTACATTCACTGGAGAAAAAAAATCTGTAGCAAAGTTTCGTCTTGATTTTGGTTCTTTTTCTTGTTATAGAACAACGAGCCAGGACCTGCTGGAGACAAAGGGGCCAAAGGTCACCGTGGACGAGAGGGCGACCCGGTAAGATTACCCGAAATATTGATCTGTGTGTCTGAGTCTTTCAATTAAGTTTTTTATAAGATGAGACACAGAAATCAGAGAAGTTTCTAACAGACTTTAGAAGTAGAACAAACAAAAATGAAATGTAAATCACTTATATCATAACCTAAAAACCACTGTTCTGCCTGCTGTCCTCTGGGAAGACGCTTTGCAGCATCCGCTGCAGATCCAGCAGATTCTTCAACAGCTTTTTCTCCACTCCCATCAGACAGCTGAACATAAAAAAAGAACTCTAAATCAAGTCACAGACTCTGCATCACACTGATAACACCAAACTCTACAAATACTGCATAATTGCACCATATATATCTGTCTTGAAATGCTCTGAACTTCCATATCGATACGTTTTTGCACCATGTTTTTTTCTCCCACTCTGTTTACATTTGATCACTGCTGCATTTTATGAAATGGAAAGGTTCATTTCACTGCTAAGCTGCTGCTCATTTACTGTCAAAAAAAAGAAATTCTGTTTTGTATACACTGTACACACAATTGTATACATTTGTGTGTCCAAATGACAATAAAAGTTGTCAAAGTCATCCTCTTTAACAAAACCTAGCATTTTGAAATAAGCTATTTGATGAGATTTTGAACTGTGCTAACTGCATAAATCTAGTACAAGAGATGATCTGTGGATGTTCAGCCCACACAAGTTATTTTTTTAAAAACTCAAACTGCTGAAAATTACGCTAATTCATATTTTTTGTTTCCCCAGTAGAAAAGTAGAAATATTTCATGTTCGCTTATTTCCTGTAAAACTAGGCATATCAATGTCACTGTTTATCAGAGCATGTTAGTTGCATAATTTTATAGCAGTGGCATGACCCTTCCCCAAACATTGCCATTTCATCCTTTTCTTTGCCCAGCAGATCTTATTTTACTCTTGCACTAAACCAAACCACTGCATATAGGCATGCTGCTCTTTACAAATTAAGAGCAATAACTTTTCTGTAGGTTATAATCTAATTCAGAAAAGCTAAAGATTGACTTCTGCCCTTTTTATTCATTGATGCATTACTAAAACCATTTGGGTTGATTGAAATGTCAAACATGACAGATTATGATCACCAATCAACCTGAAGAATGCTCCTTGAAACAATTATTTCCTGAATTTGCAAGATTTTAACTAGACCATCAGAAGATTCTTAAAAATCATCTTTTTGCAAATGTTTTGATAGAACTAACAAATTGAGGCACAGTTAAACCTCCTGGTAGGCACCTGTTGGTACAAAGCAACTAAAACTGCTATTAACCATCATGTTTATTTCAAATTATGTCTCGGTCATGTTCAGCATGCTTCCATAAACCTAAATTTTGATATGGCAAAAATCAGCATCTTCTCCTTGACATTTCCTTGGTCCTCAAGAGCTAAGATCCAACAAAATGAACCGACCAATTAAGAAAGCACTTTTCACCACGCTCACTTTACAAACAAGACAAGCTGGACTCTCTTATAGAATTATATTTAGGTTTACATCTTGCAAAAAAGACCAACCTTTGTTTTTTTGGTGAAGATCAGACATAAAAGCTTCATCGTATCATATGTCTCAAACGTTCCTTAGAGCCCTCATACCAAAATGTTAGAGCTCTCCACCATGAAAATATGGAGGTACAAACAGTATTTCCTTTTATACGTTTTTTTATTTGAAAGCAGAATTTCTTACTTTTTGTTCTGCTCTTTTACAAACATCTATTATCACCATTATAAAATATCCTGCAGGCTTGAAAAAATGCTCTGCTCTCTCTTCGAAGTCTTCTTCTGTGCCTAAATGGAATGCGTCTTGCGCAAACATTAACTCCTTAAATCCTTCTGCAGGTGCGTCAGTTAAATCGGCTCTCCTAGATCGGTTTCCATTCTGTTGCTCTCTATCAATCAAAAGTGTTAACCCAGTCTACACAGGAACTTTTGACATGTTAGTTCAACTCCTGGGGAGTTAAAATTCAACACTTTTTAAGTGTCTACATTGTTCCACACTAGATCTAGTTAAAATAAGCAAGGTTAAAATTGTGTTAAAAAAGTCACCAGTGAGTTATAACATCTCCCTGAATAGTCCTAATTCAACACCTGTCAGGGTTGAATTTATTAAACACTAGTTAGTGTCAAAAGTTATCACTGCGAAATAGTGCTAATCATTTACCTATACATTCTAAGCTACATTGTAAATTAACTTAGACCCTGGAGCTACTTTTCACCATCACGATGCTGTATGGTGTGAATTCCTGAGTATTTACTCATCCTAAATTACAAGCAGGGTTATAATTATGCATTATTTAGGGTGTGTCCATATACCATGACTCTTTGTTGCCCAATGAATTTGCTACATGTCATCTGAGACTCTAAAATAGTACTCTACAAACCAAAGGGGATGTCAGTGGATATAAACTCAATTTTAAGCAATGTGGATTCCCACGGCCTCAATGAATGACCTATGATGCACTCCGCCCTACGCACATGAACGTTCTACTTTCCAACTGAGAAACCATGAGCTAATCTCACTTAAAATAAAGACAACATCTCAGTCCGGCCAAGAAAATGTGAATATCTTTTTTTTCTGTCTGTCTTAAAAAAGGGATGCCAAAGTTCCCAACTACAGCTTGTATGGGGCTGTCAAACAGTGTATGCTCCATTACAGATTTATTATTTTATTTTTGTCACACTTAAATGTTTCAGATCATCAATTGAATACAATTCAGTTTATTTATGTAGCGCCAATTCACAACACACGTTATTTCATGGCATATTACAATTCAACCAGATCGTTCATTCAAATTGATTCAAAGTTTTCTATCTAAGGAAAACCAACTGATCGCCTCGACTCATTGAATGGAAAACCCTCACACCAAGCATGCTTGTAGCGACAGTGGAGAGGAAAAACTCCCTTTTAACAGGAAGAAACATCCAGCAAAACCAGGCTCAGTGTGAACTTTGATCAAACACGTTTTTAGCATCAGAGAAGCATAACTATTGCTCCCAAAAACTGTTGATAGGTGTTTGCAATAACTAGCGGTAGGTAACTTAGTATCTTATTTGATATTTTTAAAGCATTCAGAAGTGGAACTGTTCCACTTTCATCAAAGCCTCGTGGTCCCCTACGTAACAAAGTGACCCCATACCGGATTATCTCCACCATGCTATATTCATGTTTTGGTGTTTTTATGTTTTGTTTTTCTCTGTAAAGCTGTTGTTGGTTTTACACCCGATCTAACGGGATACACATCTTACCTAAAATAAAATTTTTATCTTGTCCCTGCACAGGTCAGCATTGGTTTTGACATTTGAGCTCTCCAATAGACGCCATTTTTGCTTTGTAGTTTTATTAATTAAAGTTAAATTTCTGAATAGACCCACCCTCTCCACTTAAATGCACATGCACAACCCTGTAACCGCTCAAGAAAGGGAACACCTATTAAATGTGTGCAAGAGCATGCATAAACCCATTTGTCCTCATGCACGCTCTGTTTAAAAGTTGCTGTTTGCATTGCTCATACAAACTTACTTTTCAAAGGAAGATTTGCAATTTTTTAACTATGTCAGACTCACCACTGGTGAGGTAGGTGAAAATGGGGATGAGCACGTAGGACGGCGTTACGTAAACATATCCCCAAAATGATTGACAATTAGGAGGACCACTTATTTTGATGATCCACCCAGAAAAAGAACTTCCTTCACTATACCTTTAAATAATGAAGGCTCAGCTAAAATAAGACCAGTGACTCTACAGGGTTTTGTATGCTGCTCCCTAATGTTAACTGGAATACCAGAGTCATGAAAGTGACTTTGTTAAATGTATTTAAGACTGATAGATGTCAAAAATGTAATCTGTTCTTAGATTTATCTCACTGAAAGCAACATATGTTACTTATTTAAGATCTTTTAGCCTACTTCATGTTGTCAGACATTTCCTATCTAAGTGATATATCTAGCCCTGGAGACATATGGTATCAATGAACCAAATAATTAAGTTAATTACTTTCAGAAAATGTTTTATTGCCAAGTACTGTTTTTAAACAAATTAGGATTATGTTTTGGTGATGAGGTTTTACACATAGACAAACAAACATAAAGCTGATATAAATAAATATAGGAATGATAATTATATTTTTTGCATTTACAACTGCATTTATTTGTGTTTGTATGATATTTAAAACAAAGGTAAAAACAGAAAAAAAAGGTTTTCATATGAATGTTGAACTAAAACAGGCTTCCCCATGCAGGTTTCAGAGGTTTCCTTGCTAGGCTGATTTTAAATGAAAGCTGATTAACAGGCTTTTGCACAACTCTAAAGCAGGGAAAACAACTAAAGCAGGGAAACCTCTAAAACCTGCAGGACAGCGGCCCTCTAGGACCGACTTTGGGGATGCCTGATCCAAAATATCTGTCAAGCAACTCATAACTGCCACTTACATTACTCCCTACCCTTTTTCTCCATCTCTTAACTTTAGAATCATACTTTATTCTTTCTTATGAAGAGATCACGTCACATGTCCTTGGGAAGGTTTCTCTCCTCTTCCCTTAGAAAAAGAGTCATCCCTGTCTTGTGCTCTTTCTTTCTCACCCTCTTGTGTATTGTGTGTTTGTTCGTGCGTGCTACGCCGCCCTCTTTGTTTCGTAAAAGAATGCTATTAAACAGAGTTTTAATAGCTGCTAAAGCAAAACACATGAGTTCTCCTGCAGCTGAGGGAAAAATAAGCTGTGGTCATAAACTTTTGGCAGTTTCAAAGGTTGTTGCAGAGCCAAAGCGACCCAAACAAATGCGCTGGTGTAAATGTGGGTTCAGTTATTGTGGGAATCTGGTTCAAATTCGCAGGGGTAATGGTTTTCCGAAGAAACCTCTATAATAAAGCATTTTTTTTTACAAAACTTGCTCTGTCACCCAGGTCGAAACAGACGTATTATATCAAACAGATAAACACAGACATCTATCAGGGGGTATCTCTATAATTTTTCCTTGCACTGATTTATCATTATTTTTGTCTTTTCCAGGGTCCTCCTGGGCCGCCTGGACCACCAGGAACTGATGTAAGTATTAAAAAAAGATGAAATTTTATACTTATTCTGGTCACTTGAACAGACTTCAGGGGAGCAGCCAGTTAATTCCTCCTTGAGCCTGTGCTGCTTTTGAATCTGAATTTAAATGTTCAGGCCAAGCTCAACATTTCCTTTCCTAAACTATGAAACCTAGAAGTCACACACCTCTCAGTAAAACAGCACCATCTTCATGATCTGTTTTTCTTCCTGAGTAGTTTAAAACTCTCTTGGATTTGCCTGCGCTTTGAATTTCGATGTTACAGGTGCTGGTCATAAAATTAGAATATCATGAAAAAGTAGATTGATTTCAGTAATTCCATTTAAAAAGTGAAACTTGTATATTATATTCATACATTACATACAAACTCATATATTTCAGATGTTTATTTTGTTTAATTTTGATGATTACAAATGACAACAAATGAAAATCTCAAATTCATCATATCAGAAAATTAGAATATTGTGAAAAGGTTCAAAATTGATGGCCCCTGGTGCCACACTCTAATCAGCTAATTAACTCAAACCACCTGCAAAAGCCTTTAAATGGTCTTTCAGTCTAGTTCTATAGGCTACACAATCATGGGGAAGACTGCTGACTTGACAGTTGTCCAAAAGACGACTATCGACACCTTGCACAAGGAGGGCAAGACACAAAAGGTCATCGCTAAAGAGGCTGGCTGTTCACAGAGCTCAGTGTCCAAGCACATTAATAGAGAGGCGAAGGGAAGGAAAAGATGTGGTTGAAAAAAGTGTACAAGCAAGAGAGATAACCGCACCCTGGAGAGGATTGTGAAACAAAACCCATTCAAAAATGTGGGGGAGATTCACAAAGAGTGGACTGCAGCTGGAGTGAGTGCTTCAAGAACCACCACACACAGACGTATGAAAGACATGGGTTTCTGCTGTCGCATTCCTTGTGTCAAGCCACTCTTGAACCACAGACAGCGTCAGAAGCGTCTTGCCTGGGCTAAAGAGAAACAGGACTGGACTGCTGGTGAGTGGTCCAAAGTCATGTTCTCTGATGAAAGTAAATTTTGCATTTCCTTTGGAAATCAAGGTCCCAGAGTCTGGAGGAAAAGAAGAGAGGCACTTCATCCACGTTGCTTGAAGTCCAGTGTAAAGTTTCCACAGTCAGTGATGGTTTGGGGTGCCATGTCATCTGCTGGTGTTGGTCCATTGTGTTTTCTGAGGTCCAGGGTCAACGCAGCCACATACCAGGAAGTTTTAGAGCACTTCATGCTTCCTGCAGCTGACCAACTTTTTGGAGATGCAGATTTCATTTTCCAACAGGACTTGGCACCTGCACACAGTGCCAAAGCTACCAGTACCTGGTTGAAGGACCATGGTATCCCTGTTCTTAATTGGCCAGCAAACTCTCCTGACCTTAACCCCATAGAAAATCTATGGGGTATTGTGAAGAAGAAGATGCAATACACCAGACCCAACAATTCAGAAGAGCTAAAAGCCACTATTAGAGCAACCTGGGCTATCATAACACCTGAGCAGTGCCACAGACTGATCGACTCCATGCCACGCCGCATTGCTGCAGTAATACAGGCCAAAGGAGGCCCAACTAAATACTGAGTGCTGTACATGCTCATACTTTTCATGTTCATACTTTTCAGTTGGCCAACATTTCTATAAATCCTTTGTTTTTATTGGTCTTCAGTAATATTCTAATTTTCTGATATGATGAATTTGAGATTTTCATTTGTTGTCATTTGTAATCATCAAAATTAAACAAAATAAACATCTGAAATATATGAGTTTGTATGTAATGTATGAATATAATATACAAGTTTCACTTTTTAAATGGAATTACTGAAATCAATCTACTTTTTCATGATATTCTAATTTTATGACCAGCACCTGTATGTGACGTGATACAGCCGTGGACTGCCATACAGTAACCCATACTCCATCTCTCCACACAGGAATGTGAAATTCTGGATATCGTCATGAGGCTCTGCTGTAAGTTAAAGTCTCAGCTTCCATGCGCCTTCGTCTCATGTTATCTTCTGTTTTATTTTTTTACTTCAGAAGTGATTAACTTTTTTGTTTTGCTTTTTATCCACTTCCAATTACTTCATAGCTTGTTGTGGTAAGTTTGGAGTTTTTACATTATGTTGTGTTCTCTGTTGGCACTTTATAATTGTTTTTATTTTATTTTATGTATGTGTCTACTTTTTCTTTTCAGAGTGCAGGTGTTCTCCAGTGGACCTGGCATTTGTTGTGGACAGCTCAGAGAGTATTGGTGCAACAAACTTTGCACTTGCCAAAGACTTCATCATTGCCGTTATTGACAGACTGATTAAAGACCATCATGTCAAGGTAACAACATTTTTAAATCATTCTGTTATGACCAAAAATGGATTCTGAAATATGTGAAACATACTGAACTCAGACTTACGTCTTAAAGACTATAGATTTTACTTCCAGTGGTTCTTAAGAAGCAGGACCGCAGGTGAAACCACTAATTGTAGATGGATTCAGTAAATAATTAATGTTTCCTTTCTTGGTTACCTTGGTATAAATGAATGACTTGTTGTTATGATATCACTGCACACAGTACATATGAGATCTTTGCAATGTTGCCGGTAAAATAAATCAATGACAGTGGAGGAGTGTAAACAATCATCGACAGGTGTTAAGCTACATAGGATTTAGAATAGTACAATTCAAGGTAGCTGCATTATGTAGTCATTTTTATTTTATTCATGATATTTTCTTTTCATTCCTTTTGTGGTTCGAAGTTTCTTTTTGGGAATTTTTTTCTCTTCTGGTATTGGTTGCTGTGCAGATGGAAGGATTCTGGCTGTTATGTTTTCATTTGGGGTAAATTGGCATGATGGATAGCAACCAGTTGGTACCTGATTAACATTTCAAGCGCTAATATAGCACTTTAAATACATCCCCGAGTTCCAGATGAGTCAAAAAGGAGGTGCGGATGATGCAGAGATGAGCACAGAGGACAGGGAGGAAGAAATTCAAGCAATCTCTTCACTTAATCATTAGGGACAAAGTTATCCTTGGGTAACAGGCTGGATGAAATTTAAGTCCAAGCAAGGACACTCAAGCAAATTAATAATGCAGTGTTATGAGCTTTTACTGAAACACATGAAACAACAGACTGGACTAGAATCAAAAATGTGAAAGCATCTACAGGAAAGGACAGAGTAGACTAATATTTTTTTAGGAAGCTTAAGTCCTTCTATACAAAAATTCTGATATGAAGATGCTGATGAAGATTCTCAGTCATCCAGGTCATTTGAATTGAGAAAGCTTCATGGAGGGGAAGCGAAACGTCTTCAAACCTTGGAAACCAAGTCCAGTGGATTGTTTTTTAAACTTTTACGGAATCTGGTATGAAGAGCGTGATATCTCCTTTTGTTGAGGTTGGAGAATAAGACTAATTGACCTTTGGAAGCTGAACAAGCTTATAAAGGTCAGCTCTGTACTGGGGATTTCTATAGAATGAGAGGGATTCTTCAGAAAATAAGTACCATTACACACATTACACAAAAATAAGTGTCTTTTCTTAGTGGTCTCTGCACATTTGAAACGTAGTATAATATACGACTGCAGCCACTAAAGCAACTTGTTGAAGAAGCCCGTATAGTATGAGTTATAAAAAATAATGTATTCACTGGTTAATAAAGCATTATTTTATAGAATTTAACCGAATTACCTTGACAACTCTTCTGTTTGAAGAACTTTCTACTTGGTTAAATCAGAGGTCTCACATAAGAACGTGTAAACCCTTTTCTGATACTTTACTTTGAATTACATTCATATTTTTAGTGGAGCTGAAAATAATGTCTAAATTATTTTAAAAATAAAGTGCAAAAACTGAATTACTACTTTTATTTACCTGTGGATGTCTTTTATTTAGCCTACTGTTCAGAGACATGAGCTTTAAAATGCACCTCAAATATTCACGAGTTCAGTTGGATTGTAACTTAAGGAATTCGAGACTCCACTTATGTCCTTTTGACCAACTGCAAACCTGACTTGGACTTGCTACAAATAGAAGAATTAACTTGGAAAATGATCAAAGACTTTATATGTGACCTAAATTTTCTCCTCGGGGACTTTGCTTTCCCCTTCAAAGAATTAGACATAAAAGTTAAAAGCTTAAGATTTGATTTTAGGTGGAAGATTTGAATTGGAATTGCAGGGAAATACTCGTATCTTTACTTTAACTTGTCCCTCTGAGACTTAATTTAGATCTAATTTAGATTTCCTTCTCAAAGGCTTGGTCTTACCTTTCACAGACTTCAGCTGGATTTTTCTCTTTGAGTTTTACTTGAAGAGAAATTTGACTTTCAAAGAGTTTAAATTTGAGCTGGGAAAATGATTTGAACATTTCTGGCTTTGACACACATAACAGCATTGTTTTCATATTTTTGTGTTTATGACATGCCTCTGTGGGATGCCTGGTATCTGACCTTTGGGAAGTGTGTTGTTTATATAAACCTCTTCTAGTAGTGTTCTTCTGGGGTTTTACAAACCCGTTCCTATGAGGTCAAATGCTTAGAATAGAACACGGTATTGTCTTCTGTTTTTTGGAAGCACACTTTTATGTCTTTCCAATGACTCTCCTCTTCCAGTTTAGATGTAATTAGTCAGGATGGGTGTGGCGCTGAAATGTTGACAGAGCAAAATGAGCGCTTGCAGACACTGCACACACAGACCAGACCAAAACGTGCATTAACACTTCAGTGTTTTTCTTTCCAGTTCTCATCCAACCATTCCACCCTCAGCGTCGTCCAGTACAGTGGATCCAAAGCCCAAGAATATGTGACCTTAGACTCTAGCCTCACCGAGTTTAAAGAGTGAGTTTCCAAACAACAGGATGTTTTTATCACATGATCTGTGGTTTTCTGTTTGACTCTTTGGTTTCTAAGGGTTACACTGTGTCTTTCCTCGTGTGAAAATAAGGCATTTTAGCATGCCCAACTATCTTTTTTTTTTTTTCTGATTGCAAGATCAGTTAAGGTCTAATGAACATTACTTCTAGCTGGCTCTGCCTCACAAAAAAATAGCAAACTCTTTCAAATTATATCAGAGGTATCCTTTATACATAGCAATATGTAAATCTACTTTACTTAGGGAGAATAATGTTTGTCCTTATGGTATTTAAGCATAATTTCTTTGTTTTCAGTAATAGCTAGGAGACATTAATATCTTACGTTTGTTTTTTTTCAGTAGATATGAATTCCTGATTATACTAGTAAAATGCTACAACTCCTAGAATAAATGCAAAAAAGACTTGATATAAGATCTTAGGAACATGACGTTCAGTTGGTTACACTAAACATTTGGCATTTTTATTATAACCTGTTTCCATAATCCTCCGAACCAAGAAAAATACTCGAACCAAGAAAAAGAATTAGTAAGATGCAATGGTTAAATATGTAGACATAAATGGACTGTTTATGAGCACAAAGTGGAAGAGACAGGAAAAAAATGCAATGCCAGTTTATGGTGGGGCAACAAAGGATAAATAATTTAGAAAAACTGCTGCCTTTTATATTGTACTTTCCAACAAAAACAAGAAAGCAAAAGCAGGTTGTGATGTCATCTATTGGCTGTGAGTAAGGATATGAAAATATAAAAAAGCAACAGAAAAAGAATAGTTTCAATTTTTTTTTTTTTAACATAATATTTGCAATCTGGATGGGCATTATAAACATAAATGTCTGTTTGATAAATAATTTTCTGTAGTGACAAAAAAGCACTAAGATGTCATAAATTACAAACAAACACAACTACATTTTAAACTTATCCTTCCAAATGTCATATAGTCTGCAAAAAATGCTAAATTAAAACACTTTCATTTTTGTCCAAAATTTAAAAGGCATTTTGACATACCTCTAAATTATAATAGGTTTGTACCACTGACATAGATATTTATTTGAAAAAAAAGAGTTGTTTATGTAAGGAAATATTAGCATGCCAAATGGTTTATTTACAAAGCTTAAGGTATGCATTATTTTTTTAACCCTCTTTGATCCACTGACATTTCTTTAATGTATTTTAATCTTTAATGTATTCAGTTAAAATCATAACCTTCCTTGTTGCTTAAAATTGAATAAAAACATTAACATTTGGATAGATTGACAATTCTTTGTTGGATTTTAATCTTACATTTCTTTGGGATTATGGGTTTTTATTTTTACAAGTCTTTGACATACCTTTTTAAATAAAATCAAGCAAATTGTGTAAATTTGGTAAATTTTTTAGTGTCATTGTACATAATGTTGTAATTTTAAGTCCATTATTTATTTCTTTGTATTGAGCTCTCTTTAAGGTGTCAGAAAAGATTGTCTATTGTTATTTTCCTTTTTGTGTATTACAAGCTACAATTTTTTGGCAACTTTGCAAAAATAGACAATAAAAACTGTGTTATTTGGGAAATAAAACAGATAAATGTGGATGCCCAAATGTGACATTAAAGGAAATATTCTGATCATTGATAATTGTTAATTTCGCACAGGATGGAAGTTAGTGATGCATTTTTAAACAGTTGGGAAAATGTTAGTTGCAGTTCAGCCCAATATCGTTCATACCTGTTTTAATATGTTTCTGATGAATAAAGTCGTATCAGTGTTTTTAGTGTGACGCAGACAAGGAGCTCTTTTGAATCTGATAAGGGTGATGGCCAGAAACCTAAAAGTTTAATAGCCAAATAACAAGATAAAACTGTTTAGCTATTGTAACAAATGGACCGATTGGTAATGCCAACTAATGGTTTTGCATGGATTTGTGTGGAGGGTAGAAAAAAATTTGGATTTGAAAATTAAAATATAGGTGTAAGTTTTACATTTCATTTTTTATATATATACTTTTAAGGGATGGCCATCTCATTTTGCATCAGTTACAGATTTAAATCTAAAACTACTAGGGGTAGGTATAGATTTGGTAAAACTGTACATTGATCTTATATGTTTATTTTACCATCTTTTTTATCATCTAGCATCTTTTACTGTCTAAGGAAACCCAAAATACAGTTTTGTTAAATATTATAATCAGGTAGATGGCTTCCCTTAAATTCCTTTCTTTTCAAGGACACAGATCTACTCTGTAAACAGAAATCTATAAAAGGTATAAATGAAAAAGGTTTGAAGGTTTTTAATCAATGGTCGCTCTCGTAAAAAAAACTATCTTGTTAATGAATTTCCCCGTTATAAATGTGCATCTTTCTGTGTTTTCAGGTCAGTAAGAAACTTGCGCTGGCTGGCAGAGGCCACCTATACAGGCGAAGCTCTTGGGTTCTCTCTGGATAAAACAATTAGTAAGATGAGGAAAGATAATAAAGTCGTTCTTGTTCTCACTGATGGACGCTCTGATACTACTAGAGACCCGGAGCGCCTCGATATTCTCTGTGATAAAGGCATTTTGGTGAGTTTGATTGCTCAGACATTTAACATATTTTTATTTTCAAAGATTCTTGTGTGATAATATGTAGATTTATTGTCTCAATACCAGGTGGGCGGTTTAGCAATTAAGGACTATGCAGGCCGTCAACCAAGCATTGAGCAAGTTCTACAACTGTCATGTACGAATCAACCCAAACCAGGATTTTCCTTTGTCCTGGATAACTATGCTGAGCTTCTGGAGGATCAATTCTTGCAGAATCTCACAAATAAAATTTGTCAAGGTAACACTCAGCTAAACATTTGCAGTCACTTTTTTTACTTCCTGTGCTTGTAAATTCCCATTTAAATCTAATCGTGAAGACTTACTTTATCTCTTATGTTTTTCATTCCTGCAGAAAAGAAATGCCCAGACTACAAATGTCCAAGTAGGTTTTTTGTTTTTAATCATTTATTTATAATTCTTGGTTCATTCTACATTAAGTTTCTAGGCAATATTCTTGTTCTTACATATCAAATTTGGGATTCCTTGAAATAGTTTAGTTGCAAATAAATGTAAAAAAAAAAAAGACAAAACGCAGCACTTTGCACATTTGCTGGCAGTAATATTTTGGCGATAGAAAAATAAAAAATTATTGTTTTGCATTTTGTGTCACTGTAATCCCAAACTTTAACATAGTTATAGAGATTTGATCCCAACAGATACATTCTTTTGGGTTACTTTTCCCAAGCAGGCACATGGAAGTTGGTAAAAAAAAAATGATTAGAATATGAATTTAGCAAAATTTTGGGGAAGTCTGAAAGAAAATCTGTAGAACACTTCAGCCTCAGGCATAGATTTAACAATTTTATGTACGCTTCAAGAGGGTAAAGATGGGAAAACCTGCAACATACCTTAAAAGACTTGCATGTATAATTATTTTTATATTCTGTTTGACTTGAATACAAATGCACATCACATGTTTCAGATATTTGTTGGTAAAGTAGCAAAAAAATTCTTCCTATCTTTCAGCTTTTGTTTTACTTATTAAAAGTTATTGATCCACTGAAAACATCTTTATTGGAAATTATCTTTATTAATTTTTATTTTTCTTATTTTGCAGTCTCCTTCTCTCAGAGTTCGGACATTTTGATAATGATGGACAGCTCAGCCAGTGTGGGCCAGAAGAACTTTGAGATAAGCAAGACCTTTGTCAAACGCATGGCGGAACGTTTCCTCACTGCCCATACAGATACTGGTGTCACGGTCAGAGTGGCTGTGGCTCAGTATAGCCAACGCAATCCCCGTATGGAGCACACCTTTGAATCCAATTACACCCTACTGTTGCCTAGCATTGAGAGTGCCCAGTTCCAGAATGAGGGCACCAACTTGTTAGAGGCCTTGCAATTTGCCATTACGGCTCGTGTCCCACCGGGTGTACCTGCAGGTAAGAGGAAGCTGCTGTTGTTCTCTGATGGGAGGTCCCAAGGAGTCACCAGGGCACTACTGGAAAGCAGAGTCAGAGAAGTGCTGAGCTCAGGCATCGAGATCTTTGTCATCTCAGCTGGAAGCCAGGTCAACAATGAAAATCTCAGCATTCTAGTGAACAAAGGACAACAAGACAACGGCTACGCTCAGCGCCACATGTTCCGTGTTGCTGACTACGAGTCTCTGCTTCGTGGAGTCTACTACCAAACCGTCACCCGCAAGGTCTCCTTGACCTAAGTGGGAACTAAAAGGACAATCATGTTTTACATTCTTAGACCCATTATGAATATTCAGTGTCATTCATTTACTGTACACAGGCTTCAATTATGTTTGGAAACAAGAAAAGTTAGAGTCACAAATGATTATTTGACAGATTAAAAAAATTGTTTTTTACAGAAGGACACTTTTACTTTGAGTTCTTCCTCCTAGGTAGACCATTTTAGACTCTGTATACCACAACCCAATGAATCCTCTGAGACCCTGTGTGAAAGTAAACTGAGGAGATACTCCAGCCTGGAGGTAGAACTCAAAGTAGAACGGTCAGAATTCAAAGGAGTGTAATTTGATCCTGGAGAGTCATCAGTGATAGCCATATTTTAAGGTATTTTTACTCTACATCCGGATTGGTTCCTCCTCAGGTACTCTGTACTATTGTATTCGACTTGCTGCATTTAACAGGCGAAGCATCAAAGAGACGAAACAAACCCTTTGCTTTGCTCTCCAGGACCAGATCTATGGCTGTTAAGGGTTAAACATGGACTCATGTTTGAATGTGGTGCGTTACCATGATGCAAAATTAAAGAAGCAACCACAGCACTGGTAGGACCAGACTACTGGTTCCTGGCTGATTCAATGTTTATTTTTAGTTTAAGTGACATGTATTGGTAGGCTACTTAAGGAAAATAATGAAACAGGATGTTGCATTAGGCATGCCCCAAGCTGGTACTGAAATAGACTGCTGGATTCAACAAATGTTTGAGTCTGTGTGTTTTTCTGTATCATATTGACCAACATGAGTGTGAATCCTTAGCTGGTTGTCTTCATAAACAGTGCCTTAGAAAATCATCTGTCTTACTTAAAGATTAAACAGACACCAGAAAGGATTCAGAAGTCCACCTTTTGTAGCCGATCCCCAAAAATTAAACTGTCTTATGATTTAACAGCAGCTCAGTTTGACTGGATTGTTGTTGTTTTTTTTTTTAATCTATGGTGCTATTAGCCCATGTGTATCAGCCTTTGCACGTGTTGAAGAATTTTTTTTTACTGCGATCACAAAGCCTCTGTGATGTTTTTAGATCTACTTCAATAAAGTTCGTTACACCCAATTCTGTCCACTCGATTTTGTCTATTACATTTTGAAAAAATAAGGAAATGGACAATGAATGCATCTCTGGCAAAGACTTAAGATTAATATGTGGAAAGGAGACTGCAAAGTAATGCAGCACATCAGGGTAGCAAGTCAGTCAAGAAAAGTTCTTTATTTTTAAGGACATAAGGTGGATTTTTGCACAGATTACAAAATGTTAAAAAAGCTAAATAAAAAAAGTGACTATGGATAACCGTAAAATATAAACATGGGTGCAGCTATGTGCCTAATGTAAAATAGGATTTCCCCTTTACCAGTGTTCTGTTTAACTTATTTAAATTTTTTCTAATGACCTATCAGAAAATTAATTTAACTTAAATATCAATAAAAATTCAAATCCATCCATCTTACAAACCAGCTTACCCTCCCTTAGCTATAGTGTTGCTAAAGGTGCCTATCTCCAGTTGCCAATAGGTGAAATGAAGAGGACACCTTTGACTGATTTTACAAAGAAAAACATCTCTGCATTGAAACAGACAAGCAAAACATTCTTTCATAATCTTAAAGTATTTTAGCAACTTTTTGAAAGTCCTCAACTGAGTGCAATGCTGTGTGCTCTTTGAGAGTTGGGAATCGATTTTCAGACTTCCCAGACAAAGCGGAAAAAAGGCCACCAGGTGAGGTTAGTTTTAACTATAAAAGATGACAGCAATTCGAGTTCAGTACAAAATATGGCTGCCACAGATTTATACCTCCATCAAAAACATTAGAATATTAAGGAAACCTGAAATATTTTTTGACAGTCATCTCAGAAAGTGAAACTCATGCATAGCATAGTTTTTAATGGGGAACTCACGGTGTCACTCCTTAATCAACTAATTAACTCAAAACACCTGCAAAGTTTTACTGGGACTTACAGGTCTCTAATTTTGGGTCAATGGGCGACATAATCATGGGGACACAATCAACTTTTATCATTTAAGAAGTGAACGAAAATATACTTTTGAGGGATTAAACTGGTACTTTACAGCACTTGTGCATTAAAATTCATGTTCAGCCATTGGCATAATTCATGGATTATTTATTTTTAACCTTTCCTAATGCAAGTTCAAAATTAAGTATTCAGCATTAGTAATTTAACCTTACGTTTTCCACAAGTGTTCATAAGACCTTAGTCAGGGCTGGAATGGGGGGTGGGGGGGGGTGGGGGGGGGTTACGCATGCTTTAGCAGAGGGGGTTGTTCAAAAATAGTATGTTTTTTACTTTTATAGTAATGTTTAACAACTTTTGGACGACCCCTAACCTTAGTACAACAAAGAAAAGAATGAAATACACCCAGCGGCCTTTTTATTACGTACGAATTATTTATTAGGTCGAAATGGTCGTTAACATAATTTCTTTAATCATTACATGACAGCAACTTAATGCATTAAAGCATGAAAACATGGCCTAAAAGATATGCCTTAGTCTAAACAGAGCATCAGAATGGGGAATAAAACTGATTTAAGTGACTTTGAACATGGCATGGTTGCTCCTGCTAGGCAGGCTGGATTGAGAATTTCAGAAATTTCCCATCTGCTGGAATTTTCACATACAACAATCTCTAGGGTTTACAGAGTATGGTAAAAAAAAATACAATAAAAAAAAAAGCCCAGTGACTGGCAGTTCTGTGGATGTAGAAGCCCTGTTGAGGTCAAAGAAGAATGTTCAGACTGGTTTGAGCAGATAGGAGGGGAACAGTAACTCAAATAACCACAAGTTACAACCAAGGTATGCAGAACAGTATCTGATCACACAATATGTTGAACCTTGAGGCGGATGGGCTACAGCAGCAGAAGAAATCACCGGGTGCCGTTCCTCTCTCAATTTGCACAGCCTCACCAAAATTTGACAATAGAAGATTATAAAATGTCGCCTGGTCTAATGAGTCTTTATTTCTGCTGTGGGATTTGGATGATAGTGTCAGAATTTGGTATCAACAAGATAAAAGCATGGATCCATCCTGACTTGTAAAAACGATTCAGGCTGATGATGAACGTGTGATGGTGTGGGGAATATTCTCTCTTTCAGCCCGATGGGCCCCTTAGTACCATCTAAGGATTGGAACAATGCAACAGCCTACCTGAGTATAGTTGCTGACAATGTACATACCTTTATTACCACTTTTTTTCCATCTTCTGATGGCTACTTTCAGCAGGATAAAGTGCCCTAATGTTATGAAGGGCAAAGGATCTCAGACTAGTTTCTTGAACTTGATGAGTTCACTGTACTCAAATGACCTCCACAGTCTTCAGATCTCCATCAGTGTAATGCTATCATGACAATATGGACCAAACTCTGTTTCCAGTGCCTTTACGTCCACCAGCCTGACATATAAACGAAAGATGGCTGCTAAGAAGCTCACACAGTTATTTGGACCGAGTGGGCTGCAACAGAGAAACATTTAAAACATGCAGGGATTGGGGGGGACTTGAGGACCATGATTAAGAACCACAGGAATAAACTGTAGTTGATGACCTAAACTCTTTTACAGAGGTGCTGAAGGGGATGACACTGTCCAAAATAAAGATGACTTTGAATTGGTCTGTCAATAGAGTACATTCACCATTTGGTTCATGCTTAAATGCTATATTCAACAAACAGACAGAAATTCTTTCTGACATATATTTATACTATTCTGTGGTGAAGTTGTTTCAATTCAGTTTATTTCTATAGCCCCAAATTACAGCACATGTCATCTCAAGGCACTTTACAGAGACAATTGTCATGATCCTCTCCTCTCACCTGCCTAACCTAATGTTTCTAATCATTGCTCATTTTATGCACCTGCATTTGCTGCTTTATATTCCACTCAGCTCAGCCCAGCTATCGGGGCCAGATTATTGAGTGTTTGATGCCTGTTTGTTAGTTTCGTGTTGTTAGTTTTGAGTTACTCCTGGCTTCATGTTCCCGTCCCCAGAGGCCATAGGATTGAGAGGTTTTAGTGTTTGTCTTGTCTCCTCATCGTGTCCTGGCTCCTAGGAGGAGTTCAGTTTAAGGTCTCATAAGCCTGGCTACTAGATGGAGACCAGTTTAAAGTTCTGCAGGTTTCTTGGTACCATGTCTTGTCTCTGTCCCTAAACCACTGAGCCTGCCTGTCTGCATCTGTGCGTTTCTATCTGAGCTTGTTGCTCAACTTATGGAACTCTGAACCTGCCTTCACGCTCTGTGGATTTCTGGAACCTTGGATCTGTCTGTTCCTGTGTAGATTGTAACCCCCGACCGGGTTGCGTACTCTTGGATTCTAGAACTGTTCCTGTCTGATCTGTATCCCTGATCTGGATCGGTCTCCTTCGTTATCACTGGGGTTGCTGCATCGGGTACACCTGGGAGGCTCTGCGCCGCAGCTCGCCTGGCGGTCCATTGGATGGATTCTGCCTTTCTTGGAGAAGATGGATTGACTCACACAGATAATCATCTCCCTTCAGATCATGATCGTGGTCACTTACCTGTGTTTCTGCCTCCAGAGTGTCAGTGATTGGGTTTACTTGTAAGACACGCACCTCCTGGATAAGCTTGTGGCAACGACATTTGCTTGTATTTTGTTGATAGATAAAATACAAGCGATTCATGGTTACACTACTACAAAGCAGTAGTGCAGGGTTAGACACACAACTCGGGTACAGAGGTCTTAGTCCTTACCTGGACTGCCATGGCCTTTATTTCTGACACTTGGACCTTTGCTTTATTGTCTTCCCTCTTTCTCTTTAACCCATTTCAGATCAGACTAAATTTGAAGTAAAGCCTAATAATGCCTTTCCCCCAGAAAAATAGATTTTCTTTGTATTTAAACCAACGTATTTGCCTGTTGAAGTCAGCAAAGACCCATTGTGGTGCCTTTACGTTACATTGGAGCAGAGCTCTCCAACTCTTTGCAGAGATGACAGGAGGCAATATCCTACAAAGATCAAAGCTCTTCGTGAAATAATACCAATTTCTGTCAATACATTACCATTTCAACTCATGTTTCTGCAATATATCTTATTATTTTCTTCTCTGTTGCGCAGCAGGACACATGTTGCTTATTAAGCATTCACTGGAAAAGCATTTCTACAGAACTACAACAGAGTCACGTCTGATCCCATGTTTCTCTTTGATTCTGATTTTTGAGCCAGTACAGTATTTTATCTGGAATGCAATGCTTTTGAGTGTGCGCCTTTCCAAACATTGTGTATCTGCACCGTTTAATTCATGGCTTCCTGTTTCATATGTTATTCCTAAATGACCGGGGCCCAAAGGGCACTTATCAGATCTGTCCCTGCTTTTGAGTTTATTTGTGAGGCTGTGTATATGTTAAATCTGAATGGGTGTGTCAGTGCAAGCATTGCCTGTTTTCTGTATGTGATTTACAGCATGCATTAACAATAAATCAGAATGCTTATAACTTGGTTTATAAGTCTGTAAGGGTTTTCTTTGTAAATTTCCTTTGGCTCTTCTGCAGCTTTCCAGCGAATTTCCAAAAAGCTTCAGTTGTGTGATGTGGCTACTAGACTGCAAAAAAAAGTACTCTAAGAGTCAAGGGCAACCTTTTCCAGAGAAATTCACTGGTAATGACTGAAGTGTAACACATGGGTTTAATTTGAATTTGAATTTGTGTCTGTAGACTGTTGTGTGTTTGTGTGTGAGATGGACTGAGCATAACTACTCCCAGCTGCCTTGTGTGAGAATACAGCACATCTGGACAAAGACGCAGCAAAAAAAGAGGCACCGTGTTAACCTAATCTTGTGTTTCACTCAGCTATATCGATGTTTTGTTAAATGTAGATATCCAGGTTCAACATTCTGCTCTATTAAACATCACCCAAATAAAAAACTAACAGATGCACAAAGAACTGAATCTGTGTAACACTGCTGGATGAAATTCTGCCTCCAGTTTAAATGAGTTGATTTTAGATCTTTTTTTTTTCCTTATTCCTATAACAAAAGCTTCATATCTCATGTAGACAAATGCATATGTATGTATGTGTGTATGTGTGTGTATGTGTGCAATTTTCTACGTGACGAATGAAGCTTCTACAAATTTCCAGTTCAACTTAAAAAAAGATGTTCTGGCTTTATTCAGAGAAATAAGGTGTTTATTATTCTGGAGCTGGTTCTGCAGAAATCCCCCCTGAGCTAAAAACTCATTTGCTCCATGTGGAAATGAAAAAAAAAGGAATGAAATGAAAAAAAAAATGAAAGGGCAATGTTTGAAACAGAGGGAAACAGAGGCAGAAACTGGTTTGGAGGAACGTCATTCCTATTTTGTGAGTCACTACTTTAAGAGAGACCAGAACACCAATCCCATCCCCAGCCCCCATCCCTACTCCTCCACATCACTCCATCTTAAACTGTATGCTCCAATCGTCTCTCCTTCTCTTTTTAAGGAAAAACCCTTCTGCCGCAGAGATAAAGAGAGGATCTTCTCAGTAATAACTCTGGTTAGGAACTGGCCTACTTCTTCCATCCCTTTTTCCTGTCTCAGCTTTTTTTTTTTCACCTTAACATTTGGCAAGCATAATGTATAATTTCTATTGGTACTTTGTCCTTTAGAACACAAAATTATTCTTACCTGCTGAAACTTCTTCAGATTTTGTGTTAGTGGGACAATAAGCAATATTTTAATGTGACTGAAATGTGGGGGGGGGGGTTGTGCTGTGCTGAAGATGTTTTATTATTATCTTCGTTTTATCTCCTATTTCTTTTCATCTTTTCTCCTTTTTTTGGTTTTTCCTTTCCTGTTCTTTTTACATTGCGATGCCAATAAATCTGTAATACTCCCTGCATGAATTATAATAAAGCTCAGGTCCTCTACCAGAGGCCTGGGAGTTTGAGGGTTCTGCGCATTATCTTAGCTGTACCTAGAAATGCACTTTTCTGGACCGAGATGTCTGATGTATTTCCAAGGATCTGCTGTAACCACTTTTCAAGTTCGGGAGTCACTGCCCGAGTGCCCCAATGACCACGGGCACCACTGAAAGAGGAGCTAGAAAAGATGTGGAAAGTAAGAGCAGCAGTGGTGCCAGTGGTAATTTGAGTACTGGGGGCTGTGACCCCCAAACTGGGAGAGTTACTACAGCTGATTCCAGGTAAAACATCAGAGGTCTCTATCCAGAAGAGCGCAGTCCTAGGAACAGCTAAGATACTGCGCAGAACCCTCAAACTCCCAGGCCTCTGGTAGAGGACCCGAGCTAGAGGATGACACATACCAACCCAAGAGGGGTGAGAAAACAGTTATATATATATATATATATATATATATATATATATATATATATATATATATATATATATATATATATATATATATATATATATATATATACATATATATATGTAAATAGCAAGCAAGAAAAGAACACTTTATTACTTATAATTACTTATTACTTATACATAATCAGGGATATAAATAAAACGAAATTTTTTGCAAAAGCTTATCATAAAATTATGTATTTGTGTCACTATGAACCTATAATAATCATTCTACATGCAAAAAAAATAAATAAAAGAAGTTGCTATAGGGGCCCCCTATGTAACTTGAAAGAAAGCCCTTGAAACTGGGATAGCTTTAGAGTTCCTTCATAATAAACCACAGAGAGGGCAGCGTCATGCTGGGGAGAAACTGGATAGCAGTAGTGGAAAGATAGATACAGGTAAATTCAGGTAAAAATTAATTAAAGTCTTTCCAAATCTGCAAAAAAAGTTTTGATATTGTCTCCGACCCTACACAGGCCAGAGCTAAATATCTAAATACCATAATTATTCTCAGTGAATCCTTGGAAATTGATGTCCCAAGATGCTCTCTGTCCAATATGACTGAGCTTGAGCAATTTTCCAAGGAAAATAGGAAACATTTTCTCTAGAAAGAGTTGATGGGGTCCCAAAGGAAATAATTTATTATTTGAGGCTGTTTCGTAGCAAAACATGAAAAGTTTAAAAGGGGTTGAAGGCTTTTCCAAGGAACTGTATATTCTGTTAAAATGAGATGATTCCTAAGTAATATATAAAACGGTTTTGTGATGCAGGACCAGATGGTGACTATCATGCATCTGGTACGCCAACATTTGGACAGAAAGAGGAGGACCTCCCACTATGTACACAATCACTCAAACACATAGGAAAACTGGAGCACCTATAAATGTATAAACATGATGAGAAGACTCATGGTCAGGCTGTAAGTGTTTACTCCAGCTGTAAACTCCCCTCCCTCGGCCAACTAATCACAAACAGACCTCCAGACTCTTGAGCATTCACAAGTCCGAGTGTGAGTGTGTTTTTATGAGATTCGAGGGAACTCAGTCTGTTCTTTATCCAGTTCCAGATAACTTCAACCCCTCCACATGTTTGAGATTAAATGGAAGAATACATCATAGTTCTCTGTAAGAGGTGCATGAAAACCAAGCAGGTCTTCTTATGCGTTCAAATCCTCTGATGCCAAACGGACATTAGAAAACGGTGGAGTTTTAGAGACTTCAGCAAACTCCTCTAGCATCGTAATGATTTATTGAGGCGCACAGCAGCTGAACTGGTGCAAAAGGTCACCGGCTGCGCGTGCACGCGGGATCCGGCGGAGCCACGGCGCCCCCTCGCGGAGAGCGACGCACATTGTGGTTTGTTACGCGTTTCTTGGAGGAGGGATCAGGAGTTGAGGCTGGGGCTGGACCGGGACGGCAGGGCGAAAGGACGGCTCTCTGCAGCGGGGAGAGAGCCACATCCAGAAGCTTTTCTTCCCAATCTCCCCTTTTTCTCTCCCAGCTTTCCTTCCAGTGGAAATGAGGGCATAATCGGCTGGGGGGCCACTACGTACAACGGTTAGAAGTTCCCAGCCGTTTAGGTAAGATGCGCTCTTTTACGCACAGCAGCTCTCCAGATTTGGTTGTGCTCATGCAATTCTTCTGGTGAATCTGAACTCTATCCTATTTCTTCTTCTTTATTTGCCTTTATTTATGGCTGTGAACTTCTTTTTGTATCCTTATCTAGCAAACTTTGAATTGCGCACACATGTCATTAGAAAACCTCCAAACTTTTTCAAATTTTGGTTTCTCGTTTGGCTATACTGATTTGACCCTTCTGCGTTTATATTGTATGTTTTGCATCTGCACAATGCGGTTTTATGATAAAAGTACTGGTTTGGGGGAATACTGGGAACATCTGCAGGAGCAGCCTCTCTCCAATGCGTTGTTAACTGTCCGCGAGAGGGAGCCACAGCAAAGCGCTCAGCTTCCAATTTGTTGAAGGGCCATGTTTAGTAAAAGCACAATTTAAGAAAACCTAAGAGAGATGAGTCAGAAAACAGACTTCCAACACTTGTGGGGGGAAAAAGTTCCTTTCATGTGGTTTAGATATTTAGGCTCTGTTGACAGATTATTTTATTACAAGCTTTATAAAATGGACAAATTATTATGTTGCATTTTTCTCAAAAGATTGAAGTTTAGTTGTGGGATTTTTTATTTTTCTGAACACTACATAGGCTCAGAAAGCAATCAGATGGCAGCCAATGTCACTTTGATATTGTAGAAAAACAGAATAAACTTTTTTTTTTCTTTGGCTCTTTCCATTAAGTTAAACCCCAGGAGGTGTTTCTGGGTCCTGCAGGTCATGTATTAACTTTGACTTCAGCTTTGCAGTCATTGACTGAAACTTCACCAACTGGTACTTAACCATTTAGCACATCATAAAGATCAAGAGAACATGCTTATATTAATTTAACTGGTACAGGCTTACAGCTGTCTAAGTAAATATTTGCTTGGAAACAATCAGGGACACTCAAAGAAAACCCACACGTGATAAAGCAACTACCCTCCTGTCCTCACAGGATATGCCTGGATTCCAAACCAAAGCTTTGAACCTGAATGTGGCTTCACCGCCAAGCCGCATAGTTTGTTCTAATCTGATAAGGTCTAATTTGTTAATTTTTTCCTGTGACGATCTGTGGAATGGAGCCAGATTTCCCATACTGAGTGTACACACTGGATTTAAAACGGAGTAGCTCAAATTAATGCCTCCTGCAGGCGGTAAGGATTCATGCATGAATGGCGGGCGGGGTGATCCCCTCTCTCCGCCTGTAATGAACTTTTTCTTTTTCATCCTCTTCTTTTTTGGTTTATATTGTGAAGCTCTTATGTTTTGCCAGTTTTAACAGATTTTTTATATCAAAGAGAACCTTAAGATGTGATTTTTTTCAGAGTTCAATATGATCTGTTTAAAAACACAAAGATGGCTAAAAGCTCTCAAAAAGCTTCCTTGTTTGAAAGAAATTAGGAACTGATTTGAAATGAAACAAATAACATTGTTCTCTGTGTAAAAGTGTGTACAAAGCCATTTCTGAGTCTTTGGGACTCCAGCGAAGCACAATGAAAGCAGTTATGTATAAATTGAGAAAACATGGAACAGTGGTGAACCTCTCTGGTAGTGACTGCTCTTTCAAAATGCCTCCACAACTAGGTTAAGGATTCATCCAAAAGGTCACCTGCAAACCAAGACCAACGTCTAACTTAGTGCAGGCTTCATTTCTTTGGATAGGTTTATGATTCAATGACTCAACATCAAAAGCAAGACAAAATGTTGTTTATGGTAGAGTTTCAGGATGAAAACCAGCTCTAATCAAAAAGCACTTTTAAAACCCTTTAGAAAAATACTCTGTAGGTGACAAGAAAAAAACAAAGCTTTTGGGATTTAGATGTTACATTAAAACTTCTGCAAAACGGATACAGCAGAAATAGGACTTCATACTTGGAGTTAAACACAGTGATCATCTGGTGCTTTACTACCTCAAAAACAGACTACAGGACTTTTAGTGTAATTGTTTGAACTAGAGCTGAAAAAATGTATCAGATTAATCGTGATAAATCAATTATTGAAACAATCATCAACTGAATCAGTAATAGATTAATTGTTAACTGGAGTTTAGAGACTCTAAAACATGCTTTTAGCTGACAGCGTGATTCACTTAGAGCATGAATTATACCAAAATTGCAAAAAAATTATACATATATAAATATTGCAAAAAATATGTTTCTGCTTTCAAAAAGCTGTATCCAGAACTCCTCAAGTGGAAACGTTTTTGTTTCATCTGGTTGAATTAAGTAAAAAATCATCTTTAAGGAACATTTCACTATCCGATTATTATTCAATTTATCCAAAAAATAATCATCAGATTGATCGATTAGAAAAACAATCTTTAGTTGCAGCCCTAGTTGGAACAATTCGTTGTACCAGAGAATCCTAAAGGAGAATATCAGCGATCAATGTGTGATTAATACACTGCTTGTTGGGTTATGAAGCAGAACAATAATCCAAAAAATGTCCACTCCAAATGCAGGATTTGAGTTTTGTTCAAAATGTCAACCTGTGACCTGAAGTTTAATTGACAATTTAAGAAAATGTTTGGTAAGGGAGAAGTGGGCTACCTCTGTACGGCACCCGGGGAGCAGTGCGGGGTTAAGGGTCTTTGCTCAGGAACCCAGAGTGGCAGTCAGTTGGAGTGGTGCTTGCACTCAGAACCTCTGGATTCCAAGCGCAATGCCCTAACCACCAGGCCACGACATCCCCAATTACAGAGATTATTTAATGGCTATACAAATAAGTAATAAGTTAAGTTGGAGAGCTACCAACATTTTCTTCCCAGAACTGGTGGCTACACCAAGACCCTGGTATTCACCTGTATCAAAAACAGACCTTAGCTGCAGGGTTAATCTAGCTGTGACAGAGATGACAGGGCAGTAGAACAACTTTTAAGCCAATTGTTGGCAAATTCTGAATTTGAATGATTTAGCTGTCAGGTTAATTAGGCTCAATCTGTTTGTTTCAAACAGGAAGATTTAATCGGTTTAATGGGGGGAAAATGCTCAAAAAGCAAAATTTTGTTCAACTGAAGGGAGAACAGCTTTTCTGCCATCAAGTTGAATCTCCTTTTGCCTTGTTGAATATTTTAATTGTAAACAAGGCACAATATCTGGCAGAAATTTAGAATTTTATAAACAACAAACTAATACTACATCATAGAAACATACGCTGTCTTGTTTTCATGTTTAGGCAGTAAAATAATTTCTTATTACTTATTCTCTGTATTTGCTTTTTCCATAACTTTAATTTTTTGCAAGTTACTGGTATGGGTAGGCAGGAGACAAACAAACATAAAGTTAATTCATGTAGTCCTTGTTTTTTTTCTCTTTGTGTTCAGACAGCAGAAGAAAAAGATGATGAAATTGGAGGTCATCGTGTTCTGCCTTCTCTTCGGCGCCCTGACTCATGCTAAGAAAGCAGAATGCAATGGTGAGTACCACCCTCTGGACGACAGCTATAGATGCAGCACCACCTATGATGCCTTTTGTTTTACACCAATTTTTCACCCTGTTGACTGGTCTTTGTTTCTTTCAGAGAAGAGAGAATGTCCCATACAATTGTACTTCACCATAGACACATCTGAGACCATTGCGATGCAGGAGCCGCCCCCTGGAGCGCTGGTGGAAAGCATCAAGGTATCTCTATTACTGAGCTAGTATTTTATAAATTGATAAGAGCATACAGTTTTGATGCTTATAAAAGCCAGTATAAAGTGTTGAAGGAAACTGTAAAGTCATTAATTAAAAAAACACTGCAGTCTAATATCAGTATATTTTCTGTAATTGGGGTTTTGCTTAACCAGAAACATTTTAGTCTTCCTGGGACAAATATGTCAGTCTTAGAGTTAGGTGGTCTTTAATATCATCAACACAATAGATGTTGACTGTTTCCGAATGTCCGCCCTAATCACTATTGGGGCACTATATAATGGTTACACCATTTTAAATGAGTGTCCGAATGTCTAGTAGAGGAAAAAGTAGTGCACCCTAAATTTCCCACAATGCACCTTGAAAAGTAGTGATCATCCATGGCCACTAGACGAGCAGATATATCCCAGAATGCTTTGCGTGGAGGAGTCTCCTCCCAAATCATTCTGGGATTTGATGTCACAGCAACCCGCTATCACCACACGATGTCACCACCCAACAGCGGCAACTAGTAACAAAGATGTTCAGAGGCTGGAAGAGTACCTAAAATTTATACTCAAGAGTAAAAAACAGTACTTAACTGCTGAGTAATTTTCAGCTAATCACATCTGAATTTTTGATTAAAAGGTCATTATCAAACAGGCAGTTATGTGTACACTTTTAACTAAAGTCTAAAAATAAAATAAAATACAAATAAATAACAGCATTATCAGTAACAAATTTGTGCTGTAAAAACACATTACAGATCATTTGTCTTGATCTCTTGATTGCGATTTTTGTTTCTGTTCCAAGTTTTTACTCTACACAGTTTTCAGTTACACTTTGATTAATTTTCAATCTTTGCTTTCTAAGTCATTAGTTTCATTTCCATCCAAGTTCCTTTCTAGTTTTGTTTAAGCACTGTTGTATATTTCTTGGTTACTGTCTGTTGCCCCCTAGTGCCAGCCTCCTTATAGCTCCCTTCTAGATCCTTCTGTCCACACCTGCTCCCAATCAGCTGATTTCTCCAGTCATTGTTCTGTTTGGCATATATACTCCTCTGAAGTTAGTTTGCTGGGTTCTCTTCATTCCCTTCTTATTCTACATGTCCTCCCTTTATTCTTGTTCCTGTGTTCCTTGATTAGTTATTCCTGGATTTTATGCTTCTGTTGCTAACACCATCATTGTTAAATCTGCAAGAAACCACCTCAGCTTCCATCTCTGCATTTGGGTCCTCTACAAACTTCCACTCTACTTGACTTAAATCTCCTTAAATGGATTATTAATTAAATGTATAAAACCTTTTAAGTTTTTTTTACATACAATCTTTTAAGTAGGTATTCCTTAATGTTGGGAAAGGGTAAAGAGCTTATCTACTCTTAACCTCTATCTACTCATTTTAACCTGATCTGCAAATAGCTCAGGTTACTCATGGTGGGTGGAGTAACCAGAAAAAGTACTCAAGTAAGCAATACTCTCAGAAGTTTACTTGTGTAAAATTAAAAGTACAGCTACACCTAAAAATATACTTTTTTCTGAAGAGTAACTGAAGTAAATGAGCTGGTTACTATCTACCTTTGGTAATGTTCTCATTATCATCACTGATATACTTAGATATACACAAATTCTTAATGTTGTATTTATTTTATAGAACATTTTTGGATTGTCAATAATAGTGACCTCATATGTAAAAATAAAAAATTTTCAAAGAAATTGTGAGCAGCATTCAGTAATTAAGATGGTTCTACATTTTTAAATGTGTGAGTGCAATCACAATGTGAAAAATAGGGGTAAAAGGCTGAGATGATTAATACTAAGATAGGAAAGTATAAAAGAAAAGCATTAAGTTACAGAAAATATTAACACTTCTTTTACTGATGTGGAACATTTTAGTGATGGTTTCATGTTAATCTTAAAATTTTGTACATAACTGTATAATAGGAAAAACATAGATGAATCCAGAAAGTGGCATCTACCCAAAAGCTTGTCATTTCTAAACGGTATCTCATTTCATTTTGTGCTTTTCTATAATGATCTGTCTCTTCCTTTCTGTAGGAGTTCACAAAGAGGTTTGTTGACCGTTTGAAAGATGAAGAAATCCGGGGTGTTGTTAAAATCAGCTGGCAAGTCGGAGGGCTGCACTACTCCCAGAATCAGTCGGTTTTCAGCCGTATCCAATCCAGGGACGAATTCAAAAAAGTAAGACCTATACACAAAACATTTTCACAGGCCTATTCCATTAAGCTCCATTCACAACCAAAGCCATACACATCTCAGATCCATTTTAACTAAAAAAATAATCAAAAATATCTTAATAGATCTGCACCAGTCATTTAAGTAGAAAATTACAGTTAAAAAGGGTGTTGCTGATGCAAATACTAAAAGCTGTGCTTGCTGCCAACCTGGCAATCGATCCAGGAGGCTCTACAGCAACTCTTCAAAGCAATCAGCAATGGCAATCTGTCTTGATGGGAAATGCCCTTACCTGCAAGAGCAGCAGGCATTTCACCTACAACAACATTCTCGGGACTTTATAAACAAGATTTTATTAAAAAATAAAAGGGAAAAATAGCCATGGTTTTTTAGTGGGAACATGTAAGTTATAATTCAGACCCGCATTAAATATCACAGGGAGCGGCCGGTTGCTCTTCTGTACAAAAGTAAACCTCCCATTTTTTCTCATATTAACATTGTATGCTTACAATTCGCTTGGTGGGATAATGTTCTGCTTAATGTTCCCCTCCTCCAAGGGAATATTAAACATTATTTAGATTAGCATCTCGTTAATGTGATGTATACACTCACTAATACCGTTTCACACTGGTCGAAAAACCTATGTAAACCCGGGAGCAATCGACTTTTGGTGGCAGTGGGAACAGCTCATTGACGTGTGTCTACGCGTTAAAATTGCCTCCGCTCTGATCAGCATGCTGTGGGAACACCTGAGCCGGGTTGACCGCAAAATTAGGTGACATCATAGAAAGCATCGTATGGACGTCGACACACCGCGCCAGTCGCTTCTGATCTAACGAGCCGAATTACCTCTGTTTACATTCAATAGACATGGCGGAGCACTGGTGAGAGGGACTCACGTAGATAAAAGAGGCATATAATAAAGAATACTGACTATGCCATGGCTCCCGTCCATGTTGGTCTCCATTATTTACTTCCCTGATTTCCATTGCACTTTCGACATCATCAACACTCGGTCACCCAGCGTGATGCCGTCATCAGACACGCAATGGTGGGGGACAGTGACCACGCAGCTCGCCAGCAGCGAGTCAGACTCGGCTTTTCGGTCAGATATAAAAAGGGGCGGAAGCCGATTGTTAGCAAGTCAACCTGGTTTTGAAAAACCCAGGTTTTCAGCGGGAGAGCAGCATGTGGCCACTAAAGGCAAAAGAATATGTTTGAAATTTGGTTTTGTCATGGTAGATGTTTTTTTTGGTTGCATTTAGTAAAGATATTTTAGAAGAATGTAGGACAGGTAGAGTTTAGTACACTTTGAGCTTTTTGATCATATCTTCCTGGAAGCTGTCATAGATGGGTAGACTGTAGACGTAAAGACTTAAAGGGAGGGACATGGTCAGCAGCAACGCTTACGTAGGCTGTGGCAAGAAATTTGGCCCCATTATATAACCAAGGACGGATCTTTATTATTTTATGGTGTATACTAATTTATACCCCTACTGATTGCAATTAAAGCTAAGGTGTATGTCGCAGACATCTGTTTTTAGCTAATTTGTCTAAAAAATGCTAATATTGCAAAATTAGTTTTCTATTCTTAACTGAGATTGATGGCATGGGCTTCTGTTGCTGTACTGTTTTGTGCATCATGAAATGGTGAAGCTCAAGTGATGTGGATATTTCAGCTCCTGCTGTCTTCCTATAGCTTTAAAGTAGTCTGAAAATTTGCATCTTCAAGGCATCTTCATCACCACAACTGCTATTCACTGGTGTTTTTCTTTTTAAAATCTTAACTCGGTAAGCCAACTAAATAAGGTCTACTGTACATTTGTGTGACCACTTTTTCTATTATCTTTTGCTGCTGTAACACTACAATGTCCTTAGTGTGGGACAATGAAGGGATTTTCTATTCTAAAAGATTGTTGGGGATAATCCCTGCAGATTAATGTTTTATCACTGAGCATTCTAAGTCCATCCATCCATTTTCCATCATGCTTATCCCAAGCGGGGTCGCAAGGGGTTCTTGTGCCTATCCCCAGCTGTCTACGGGCGAGAGGTGGGATACACCCCGGACAGGTCACCAGTCCATCACAGGACAACACAGAGACAAACAGGACAAACAACAATTCACACAGATACTCACACCTAAGGAGAATTTAGAGAAGCCGATAAACCTAACAGCAGAGTTAATTTCGTCAGCTGTTTTTAATTTAGTCTTAGTCACAATGACAAAAATCGATTTTAGTTTTAGTCATATTTAATCATTGCCTTCCCAATTTAGTTTTAGTCTTAGTCTAAATGACAAAAATCAAGTTTAGTCTTTGTCATATTTTAGTCATTTTTGTTTTTTTTGTCATTTTGTCACTTTAGTAATTTTAGTCAACACTGTAAATAACAGAACTTCTCAACACACTGCTTTTTTAATCATATATCACACTGTAGAGAATAAAAATTCTTCACACACAGCATCTCTTTTTCTCTATTTTATTTATATCACACTGTGCAGAATAGAACTTCACAAACCGATTCTCTTTTTAACATATATCACACTGCACACATTAAACCTTTTGTCGGCTTGTTTCATCATATCCATAAAGTCTTCATCCTCAATGGTCCTTGCAGGCAGGCCAGAACGCCCAATCCACTTTGCCATTGAGTTCTCCAGGGCTTTCTGCTCTTTGGCGTCAGGTTTGTACGGTGGGGGAGCTCCCAACATCTCTGCAACAGACTTCCCTTCCTTCCCCAACCTCTGATGTGGCTGTGGTGTCACTGTGTCAGGAATCTAGTTAGGAGGAAGAGATTTAAACGATTAATATCCAGTGTATCAGTAAAAAATCTTTCTTCTATGACAGAGAGACAGACAGATACAGTCACAAGAAGACACACTCATCCACATGCATGCACGCCCGCGCACACGCACACCCCCCCGTTCCCACTACTACAGGCCCAACCGTTCCTTACCTTCTTCTATATGGCAGCATGTTGGCTACTCAGATGTCGCTTGAGATTCAATGTGTTCTTCCCTGCCATGTTGAAGCCGCAGAGTCTTTGGTGGCGTCCTTCCTCCGGTGTTTTCCTTCGTGTTGTAAACGAAATGGCTCCATACATCCAGGCGTTGTTTAACAAACCGCACACCGGTGTCCGCAATGACTGTGAAGTTGAGCTAGGTGTATAAACCCTATGCTACTAACTCCACTACTGACTGAGCGGCGCGAGCCACTATGGGTCAGGCGCCATGTAGGGAGAAACAGCGCAACAATGCGTAATCTTCTATGAAGCTTAAGAAACACTTATATTAACAATTACAAATTAATTATAAACAATTACATTTCTTAATGTCCATTCGTGAGTTATCGTTTCGTCATCGGAAAAAGGTGCGTTGATGAAATATTTTCGTCATGGTTGATGAAATTAACACTGCCTAACAGTCATGTTTTTGGAAGCTGGAGTGCCCAGAGAGAACCCGGGCATGCTCAGGGAGAAGATGCAAACTCCATGCAGAAAGATCCCCGGCCGGGAATCGAACCTGGAACCTTCTTGTTGCAAGGCAGCAGTGCTACCCACTGTTTCCACTGAGCAGCCAGCATTCCAAGTCATTAACGTATATTCGCTTTTCTTCCTCATTTTAATGCTGTATATTTGTTGTTTTTTTTCAGGCTCTTAGTACTATTGTATACCTTGGAAAAGGCACCTACACTGACTGTGCCCTCAGAAGGATGAGAGAGGAGATGCTACAAGCACCTTTAGAACACTCAAACAACCGTTTTGCTGTTGTAATCACTGATGGCCACGTGACTGGAAATCCGTGTGGGGGTATCAAGATGTCGGCAGAGGCAGCTCGTGATAAAGAAATAAAGATATTTTCTGTGGCAGCATCAACACTAATTGAAGAGACCGGACTGACGGAGATCGCCAGCTCCCCGGCATCGGTCTACAGGGACGACTTCTTGGCTGTGAATCTTAGCACAGGCCGCCCTGTCATACAGACTACGACGATAGACCGGATTATCAAGACGATGGTAATGCTCAAACATATATTATATATAAAATTATACATATATCATATATTAAATGTCATTTTTGACAAGAGTATTTAATTTTTTCTCTTTTTTTCTTACAGAGACATATGGCGTTTGTAGAGGTAAGGCCGGAGTATTATCATTAGTACCTTTGATATATTAAACAAATATCTATATTGGACTAAAATTGAGTCAGTTATATCCTTATTGACTGTTTCTCTTTGCATCACTAGTGTTATAATGTGTCCTGCCGGGAGACAGAGGGCCCACCTGGTCCAAAAGGATATAGAGGGCAGAAAGTGAGTTTTACATGTACATACAGTAATAATCTAAACAAATATATAAACCCCTTCTAATTTATTAATTCTTTACTTTGTTGACCACAGGGAGCTAAAGGAGACAATGGTGAAGCAGGGATTAAAGGAGAAAGAGGTCGCCCAGGAGACCCCGGCATTGAAGGTCCTATCGGTCAGCCTGGTACTAAGGTAAAAAGCTCTTTAGTGACCAGATTAATTAAGCATTGACTAGCATTACAATGGACTAAAATGGTTTGTCTTTTCTTCTCTTTGCAGGGTGAACCAGGTGCAAAAGGGGATAAGGTGAGATTTTAAATCTGTTTGTGGGAATCCCAACATCTTCTGTAGATCTTTGTCAAAACAACCGTTAATTGTGGTTTATTACTTTTCTTCTTTTTTCTTGAACTCAGGGAGAGATTGGAAGTCAGGGGAAACAGGTATGTTTTTCATAAGATTCAAATTTGTAATCTATCAGTATTGGTTTCAAACTCAATTTCTCAATTTGTGCTCTTTGTGCCAACAGGGTGTGGCTGGTCTCCCAGGCCGTAATGGAACTGATGGACAAAAGGTGAAGTTTTGGTCACAGAGCTTTTTTCTGATTATGATCTTTTAAAATAATCGATAGGACTCTTTAATGATGCAAATTTGTAACAATCTTTTCCTTCTTTCAGGGCAAAATTGGACGGATTGGTTCTCCAGGCTGCAAAGGAGACCCAGGCGACAGAGTATGAGATTTCGTATCATATAGGACTATTATAGCATCTCTGCTCCGTTTTTTATAGTCTGTTCATGATCATAATCAAACGGTTTTCAGGGTCCTGATGGTCACCCTGGAGATGCTGGTGAGCCAGGGCCACCAGGAACGGACGGAGAAAAGGTATGTCCAATGTCAACGTTTTTCTATCAAAACTTTAATCTGTCTCCTATACTGCCCACAGTTAAAACTGTCTCCTTTCTAGGGTGACCCTGGGCGCCCAGGAAGAGATGGTCCCATTGGCCCAGATGGCGTGCCTGGACCAAAGGTTAACCAGAAACCGACTGCGAAAGCAGATATTCTCCTTGACAAAATTGTAAAATTTTCAGCTAAATTGTAAACTTCAATGTTTCAACTGCAGGGAGAGCCTGGAAGTCCTGGATCACCTGGCGAACCTGGAGCTAAAGGAAACCCTGTAAGAAGCTTAGGACAGATCATCTGTTCAAATATAAACCAGCTGTGCATGGTTGATTATTATGTTTTCTTTACTAGGGAGAACTTGGAAAACCAGGAGACAGAGGCGAGGAGGTAAGAATATCAGAATATCAATTGAATATATATTCAATTGTGTTCAAATGAATCAAATTCTGTATTTCTGCTGCCTGATTAAATTACCTGATTTTGTGTTTGTAGGGCAGAAAAGGAGACTATGGCCCCAAAGGAGAACCTGGACCAGATGGTAAAAAGGGTGAAAAGGTAAGCATATATGTTGTCTTTAAATCTGCTCCATCAAGCAAAATATTCATCTAATTTTGTCTCAGGGTGAGATGGGTCCAGAGGGACCAAGAGGAAACCCAGGGGAGAAAGGAAACAAAGGTGCAAAGGTAGAAATGGTCTAATTTATAACATTTTTAATATCTGGTAAAAATTATCTTAAATATACTTTTAAGCTTACTTCCTATATGAACACCACCTATTTTTAATCTAAATAGGGAGACTTTGGCTTACCAGGACCTAGAGGACCAGAAGGAACAAAAGGAGCCCCTGGAAAAGATGTTGGTTACAAAAAGTCCCATCGAGAAATCATTTCAAAAAGTCCCTTAATGCTTGCTGCTTCTTTAACACTGTTTGAATTTTAGGGTTCAGGTGGAGATCCCGGTGAAGTGGGACCGAGGGGAGAACCTGGACAACGAGGACCAAAGGTTAGACTTTATAGATTTTTCTTTGTGTCCCTAATTATGTCATTGTCTGTTTATCACAAATTGTATTTTACTTTCTCTGCAGGGAGACCCTGGAAGACCTGGCTTTAGCTATCCTGGGCCAAGAGGAGATCCTGTAAAAGACACTGTCATACGTCTTTAAATTTTCTTTCTCTGTCTAATAGGTTTAGCTGACCTGACACCTATGTGCCCATCTTTAGGGTGAAAAAGGAAACAAGGGCAGTCGTGGACCCCGTGGCAGCAGAGGAGACTGTGGTCAGAAAGGAGATCCTGGAAATAAAGGAACTCCCGGGGAGGCAGTCAGTAACCTCACTGATTAAAAATAGGTTCTGATTAACTTTACATCCCAATCAAGGCAATTTTTTTCATTTAACAGGGTGACCCAGGGCCCACAGGGGAGCCTGGATCAAGAGGAAGAAAAGGAGACCCTGGTCCTAAAGTAAGTCACATAAAAGTAGTCAGATTTATCTGCTGACAGCGTATTTATTAATAAACCAGATAGCACCAGGCTAAACTTATGCTGTCTTCTTCTACAGGGAGGTCCAGGCCCAGAGGGAGATCCCGGGCTGACAGTGAGAATACATGGTCTAATCACAGTTTCATCAATAAACACACAAACCCAGAGATTTTAAAGCTCAGGATTTTGTGTCTTTCTGCAGGAATGTGATGTGATGAATTACATCAGAGAGACCTGTGGATGCTGTGGTGAGTTGAATTATCAGTGCACAATCACCAAACGCCTTATTTAATTCTTTTTTTATCAAATTAAATTAATTTTCTTAACCTTCAGACTGCGAGAAACGCTGTGGAGCCTTGGATATCGTCTTCGTTATCGATAGCTCAGAATCTGTGGGTCTCACCAACTTCACCTTGGAAAAGAACTTTGTCATCAACACCATCAATAGACTGGGATCATTTGCCAGTGACCCTCAGTCTGAAACAGGTTCACATGTCAAATTGAAATGCTGTGACCTTTAAAAGGTTTACCCGTCTCGGCACTCTAATAAGAAACCCTCTTACTTTACAGGCACACGGGTTGGCGTTGTACAGTACAGCCACGACAACACTTTCGAATCGATCAAACTCAACGATGAAAACATCAACTCACTGACGGCTTTCAAGGTTTTTAAACATTGGAATAAATTGTGAAATGTATATTAGAGAACAATTTATTTCTGGTTTGAGCCACAGGTGGCTCTTTCATCCTATGGGCCTCATCCATCCATCCATTTTCTGTCACATCCTGCTGGGGTCACAAGGGGTGATGGTACATATCTCCTGTCAATGGGTGAGAGGCGGGGTAGACCCTGGGAAGGTCGCAAACAACCATTCATGCACACTTGCACCCAAGGAGCATTTAGGCAATCAACCTAACAGTCATATTTTTGGACTGTGGGAGAAAGCCAGAGTACCCGGAGAGAACCCATGCATGCACAGGGAGATGTGCAAACTCCATGCAGAAATATCCCGGTCTGAGAATCAAACCCAGAGCCTTCTTGCTGCAAGGCAGCTGTGCTACCCAATGCTCCACTGTGCAGACCTCCAATGGGCCTCATATGTCTTTTTTAGACACTGCTTTAAAAGATTTTGTACTATATTATGAACCCCCTGCACTATTATCTATCTGAGTTGCATTTCAATCTCATTGGAATAGAAACTGTTTTGAGTAAATACTGGTCGAGCATCACCTTCATATGCAACTGACACATATTCTTTAGAGACGTTCCCCAAACATATGCCTGAGTACCTGATATTAAAACCTGCAGAAACTTTATTTTCATATGCTGGTAAACAGCTCAAGATGTATGAGGCATCAGCTTTATCTGCATCAGTGTCCTAAATCTTTTATTTTGAAGTGCTTTAAACCACTTTTGATCTGAGCTTGGAGTGAGATTTCAAGCTCTGACAGCAAAATCAATGTTTTTAATCATAAAGAGAATATGGTGATGCATTTTCTAATTTCTTCAATATTTTTAATGAAAAATGAACAGATTCCATCCCTTTAATCATATTCCGAAATATGTTCGATCACTTTCTTTTACGATCCGATACAGAGTAAAATACAGTCTGATATTGTTAGTACCAATACGACACTCTTTTGCAAACACAACTAATGTGTTTTTTAAATGTTTAAAATAATGTAACTGCTCTATAACAGTGGTTTTCAATCTCCCCCTTCTGGACCTTCTGTCCTGCATATTTAAATGTTTCCCTGACTTAATAAACAGGTGATTTACAGGCCTTTACAGCCATTGGTGTCTGTTGGGGAAGAAGGCCATAATCTCCTGCAGCAGAAACACATCTAGAGCAGATTAAGTGAGCCCCATGTTGGAAAACCATTAATGTATGATATCGGATGGCTCTAATTTAAAAAACCTTCAAAATATTTATTTAGATGAATATATAATTATTGCACTAAATTGTCTATAACCATTGTTAAAAATATTAATCTAACAGTTATAGCAATTTGAAGTTAATAAAAGAACATATAGTTTATAAACTGCTGTTTTTAGCTATCCATTATATTTATTTTCAAAGGTTATAGCAACTCCTTCTGCAAGAATGCTTTATGCCTTTTAAAGCCCCACATATTCTAGCGCTGTAGCTGCACTGTACCTGCCTTCTATGTAGCAGCAGCAATAGCATCTGTGCTCTCCTCTGTCCTCATCATCAATTCTGCATATTGTGTGCTTTGGTTTAACCTGCAGTGTTTGACGAGGTTGTCATGTTGCAGTGACTTTCCACTGTTTTCCCACAAACATCACAGGTCGTGCTTTGGCTGATTGTGGAGCTAAAATATCTCATCGGAAGACTTCTTTTATGATCTGCCACTGTTTGTTTAAGCAGCGCATCACGTTGAAGAAACAGTTGCCATCAAACGTTTACATTTAGGCAGTTTTCTTGTTAACATTCATTACCTCAAATTATTTTAGTACTAAATGGTCTGGTATCTATAGGTATGTATACAAGGCATCCCCAACTTCGGCCCTCGAGGCTGTGCTAAAGCAGGGAAACCTCTAAAACCTGCAGGACAGTGGGCCTTAAGGACCTAGGTTGGGGATGCCTGATCTATATCATAGTATCTATCCACACATCACAGTATGTGCATGCATTGATTTAAGAGTTAGAAATTAAAAGTGTAGCCTGTGAGTGTGTGCACTTCATGAAATGCGTTTATGACACGGTCAATGCGTAAGAGTTGAGATCTCTGTAAATACGTCGTTGTCCTGTGCTCAAAATTCTGAATAATGCATCAACGTTTGGGTCAGGAGTGTTATCCTATGTCAGGATGTGGTAGGCCTTTGCTAATTTTGTTGAAAGCTCACTGTATTGGTTAAAATCTCAATGATACTGTCAGTTTTAAGCATCAGGAATCCCAGGCAAGTGAATCTGTATCAATGATGACAGCAGAGCATTATCAATATTAGCTTAAATGAGTGAAAATTGGGATGAGTCTGCTGTAGTTCTGCACCAGATTTTATAGGAGCAGAGTTTTTTAATAAGAAAGCGCCTATAGTGATCAAATTGTGCAGGCTAATTGGAAGGTATGCAGTAAAATGAAGCCTGGGTATTATTTTCCTATGGCAAGATTATTTTCCTTTTTCTATTCAAATATAAAGGCAGACACATAACAGTGCAATTGGCCCAGCGTGATTAATCCTGAAGTTAAACACATATACACATAAAAGTTTTTTATTCTTTGATTTTTTTTCCAACTCTTTTAAAATATAAATTAAACTTGCCCTCTTCCTTCTTTTGTTCAGGAAGCTGTGAAAAACCTGAAGTGGATAGCAGGAGGAACTTGGACCCCATCTGCTCTAAAGTATGCCTATGACAACCTGATCAGAGACAGCCGGAGAGCCAAAGCCAATGTCACAGTTGTTGTCATTACGGACGGACGCTTTGATCCAAGAGACAATGATGAGCTTTTAAAATCTCTTTGCGAGTACGACTGCTGCTCTTTTTTCTGTTTTATTCTTTTGTTTGTTTTGACTGAGAAGTTCATACAAATGTAAAAAAAATTACAGTCTGATTTAAAGCTTGAATTTGTTTTCTGTGTATTGATTCATGTTAACAGCAAACCCAACGTTGATGTGAATGCCATCGGTATTGGAGACATGTTTAAGAAGGCTGAGGATAATGAGAGTCTGAAAAGCATTGTCTGCGATAAGCCTGGCAAAGTGACGGGAATGAGACGGTTTGCCGATCTCATCGCAGAGGAATTCTTAGACAAGATTGAAACCGTGCTCTGCCCTGGTAAAATAATTCAGTAGACAAGTACTATATTTACCGCAGGATCATTTTGAAGATTGTTTAAGAGTTTGCTCTAAACTTTTTTTTTTTTCTTTTTCAGATCCTGTCATCGTATGTCCTGATCTTCCCTGTAAATCAGGTAAGACTAATAATTAATTGATGCTTATACGTAGGTATGGAGAACCCTGGTTTTTCATGCTTGGCTTGTCTGCAAGGAAGCCTTAAGCTCAACTTCATCGATTCCAATTTACTAAGTGGAATCCAAGTATTAAAAACACAAGACAGTATCTATCAAATGTTTAATTCATTCATAATTATGCCTCAAAAATTTGTTTCTCAGACTATTTGACCGATATAAAAAATTCAGATCGATGGGTTCTATGCACAAATCTACTTTCTGGTATTTGTGGAAGCTAATTTGTTTCCTGCATTTCATTACTAGACAGGCTGATTAATCCAGATGTGCCTAACCTCAGTAATCACTACAATGATGGCCAGACACACCTGGATCGATGAGTTCAGGATGTAGTGGAGTTATGCATAGAGCCCATTCATTTGGCCTAGATAATCATAAGGAATACTGCTGACTTAGATATACGGCAGACAGTTGCTGGCTTGCCCCATAAGAACGGTGAACCACTAAAGGTAATTGCTAAAGAGGCTGGCTGTAAACAGTGTTGTATCCAATCAGTGGTGGACAGTAACAAAGTACATTTTCTTAATTACTGTACTTAAGTACATTTTGTGAGTATCTTTACTTGAGAAATTTTTTGGGGGGGGGGAATTTATAACTTCCCCCCCATTACATTTCAAAGTCAACTTTCTAGGAAGCAAGGTGTCTTGTTCCTTGTGGCTCAGCTTAGCTTTTTTAATCTGCTGCTGCGGTTTTTCTCTCTTGAAATGCATTTTGCCATAGAATTTTCTCACAGACTTCAAAGGTTATCCTCAAGAACAGGTATCCTGGATGTTTTAGTTACCTCTCTTTTTTCAACACTTTTTTTTTGTAGTTTGGGGAGTTTAAGGTGTGATTTGTTGCAAGTCGTTCAGTAGGATGATTTCTCAAAGCAAGAGTTGTAGTTACTGTGTTATAACAGATTCAACCTTAAATCTCTACTCCATAGTGAAAGTGTGATGAGAATCAAGACAAGTCATTACATCAGGTGGTTTCTGAAAGTTAAGAGGTTCTGTAATATCACCCTGAAAATTATACAGCAATGTACATATATAAGAAAATATAATTTTACTTTTGAATACTTAAGTATTTTCCATAATGTGTACTTTAGTACTTTCACTTGAGTAGATTTTTGACGGAGCAACTTTCATTTGTATTTTGAGTAAGATATGACCGTTTAGTAAAATTCTTTAACTCAAGTACCATAGTTGAGTACACTGTCCACCACTATATCCAAGTATATCACTAGAAGATTGAGTAGAGGGAGAGGGGCTTTTAGAGGATCAGTATCCAAACAACAAGTTAAAATCACAGGCTTTTTAATTAACATTTAGCCATATTTAAGACAGCGGTTTTGTTTTAAGTTGCTATAAGCTATAATCATCATTGATATAAATATATCTTTTTTTTTTTTTATCAAGTAACTGTATTCCAAATTGCACGTATTTATGGGTATGACTGTGTCATTTTCAATATGTTCCAGCAGGGGGCTGTAAACAGTCACATAGTTTTTTTGTACATGAGACAGGCCCTGATTGTCCTCAACATGCTTTACTTACATCAGTTTTAAGTGAATTCTTAACACATCGGACACAATTTAATGTCCAATCACATAAACAACTGGACCAGAAAAAGCATTTATATCTCATAGGTCTCTGGATGTTGTTGGGCTGTCTTGGCTGACACGCCTCTTTAACATCACGTGGCGGTTTTGGAACAATGCTCCTGAACTGGCAGAGTGGCATGGTGGTTCCCCTACATAAGAAGGGGGACTCGAGGATGTATTCCAACTATAGAGAAATCACACTTTTCAGCCTCCCCAGGAAAGCCTATGCCAGGGTCCTGGATAGGAGATTCACTCAGCTTCCCCAGGAAGGCCTATGCAATGGTATGGTATTGTAGAGGAGAGTCCCTCAGCCTCCACAGGAAGGCCTATGCAAGTGTAATGTAGAGGATAGTTCCTCAGTCTCTCCAGGAAGGCCTATGCAAGGGTACTGGAGAGGAGAGTCCCTCAGCCTCCACAGGAAGGCCTATGCAATTGTACTGTAGAGGATAGTTCCTCAGTCTCTCCAGGAAGGCCTATGCAATGATATTGTAGAGGAGAGTCCCTCAGCCTCCACAGGAAGGCCTATGCAATTGTACTGTAGAGGATAGTTCCTCAGTCTCTCCAGGAAGGCCTATGCAAGGGTACTGGAGAGGAGAGTCCCTCAGCCTCCACAGGAAGGCCTATGCAATTGTACTGTAGAGGATAGTTCCTCAGTCTCTCCAGGAAGGCCTATGCAATGGTATTGTAGAGGAGAGTCCCTCAGCCTCCACAGGAAGGCCTATGCAATTGTACTGTAGAGGCTAGTTCCTCGGTCTCTCCGATAGGCCTATGCAAGGGTACTCGAGAGGAGAGTCCAGCTTATTTTCAAACCTTGGCTTCAGGAGGAGCATCGTTATTTTCATCACGACCATGGAACACGCTCTGCCGGGTGTTCTAAGGTGCTTGGGAGTTTTATGGACCTAGCATAGGCATTTAGACATGTTCCTCATGATGCCTTGTGGGGGACACCCCAGGAGTCCAGAGTCAGAGACCTTTTAGTAGGGGCCATTCAGTCACTGCACAAGCAGAGTGGGAGTTTGATCTGCATTACCCACATTAAGTTGGTCCTGTTCCTAGTGTCCTGTTAACAAACCCTCTGTCACTATATACAGATCAGTGCAGATGCAGCTATAATCCGGATGTTCTGCCAAGAAAGATTTAAGCCAATAGGCAAAGCTCTCAATTTACAGGTCTATGTTCTTACCCTTAGCAATGGTCAGAAAATCTTGATCATAATCGAAGAATGACGTCCAAGATACAAGCGGGCCGAAATTGGGCTTTCTCCGCAGATTAGCTAGGCAGTCCCCTAGAGATACAGTGAGGAGTTTGGTTATTGGGAGAGGCTCGGAGTAGTCGCTTCTACTCCCCAATGAGACAAGTCAGCTGAGGTGGCATGGACATAATTTTTGGATAGCCCCAGAATGCTTCCCTTGAGAGGTGTTCCACTCACATACCATCAGGAGGAGGCCCGTTGTGTGGCCCAGGACATGATGAAGGGACAACTTCTCTCAGCTGGCCTGGGAATGCCTCGTGCTCTGTCTAGCTCTGCTGGTGGAGATGTCTAGGAGTGTCTCCTCTGACTGCTACCAAATGACCTGGTCCTGAATAAGAAAAACGACAACAACAAAATGCATGTGCCTTGCTAGACCATTCACAATTTTCTGAAAATGTGCTTTAATGGTTCAAACCAAAGTCAACCTCTGGTCTATTTTGGCCGGCCCCAGCAATTTGGTGGGAGTGGTATGAATCTGACAGGAAGATAGACAGTAAAAAAAATACACATCCGCTTTGGAGAAAATACAAATTAAACTCTCTAAATCTCAGGTTACCCAACAGGTTTGCCTGGTAATACGTGTAGCAAGCTGAGTAGAATTGAACATAAACAATCAATAACACATTTTACAAAACAATGCAAGATTCATGGTAGGAGATCAGAAATACCCTAAACAGATAAAGTGAAATAGCCATCCTCTTATTTGAGCTTGTTAAAGTACCGACCATGCTACCTGGCTTGTTTATTCTGTCCAACGAATACTAGATCTGGTGTGACCAGTGGTTCTTAGAGGGGCCCTCTGCACAGCTAACATGACAGAAAAAAATTAATAGAGTCTGATGTGAGGGGTCTGTTCTGCCCTTTAGGTCTATTGGTCAGAAGATAGATATTTTTCTATTATATAATCTCAGTTCTTTGACTGGAGGCCTTCTGCCTTCTCCTTTTCAACACATTTGGAACCATGCTTATTCCTGCTTACAGTGCTCTTACTTATGCTGGTAACAGGTCCATTGTCCAGATGTGAGTAAATCATTGAGTTGCAATAAATTTTGAACCAACTCGTGTGTACAACCAGCATCAAAGCTGGATCTGTTGATGCGTTTGTGGGACCTCTCCCACAATTTTGTTCCACCTACTTGTTGCAGGAGGGGGCATCACCGTAAGGGAAGCCCCACCCCTCTGGAAGCCACTGGCCGAAGAAGGCAGTCCCTCCTTAGTCCCCACCTCATTGGAGAGTGTGGCCAGCCTGCTGAGCAACCTGAAAGAGCAGCAGTACGGTGTTGGCATAGCAACCATGGCGTACACTGCCCAGAGAGCCAAACTCACCCAGGGAGTGGACAGAGAGCAGTGGACCAAGCTGTTCATCGAATCTTTTAAATATGTTTATGGAGATCTTATGGGAGACCCCGAGAAAGCAATCGGGCTGTGTTAGTGCTACAGTGCTAAGCTTGCTACCTCGCCTTGATGACATTGACTAATAAGCTTGCTAGAATGACAGATTTCTGTTTGAATAATGTTTACTCACCAGGTGCAATACATATACAGGCCAGTGAAAAGAACTGCATGAAGCTTTGTTAGTGGCCAATATTTGGGTACAAATGTGATAGAGGAAAAAAATAGCTATGTCCTCACCAAGAATATTCTTGATATAATGTGTTTTCTGTCTCCCAGGATAAAAAAAAATTTTAATTATGCATACATACAATGTTTTTACATATGTGTCGAGAGTCACTTATAGTTAAAATGGAAAACAGATGTCATCCATTTGAGGGTGTCAACTGTAGAGCCATTCATGTTACATTTGTATAGTGGCCCTGTGATGAAGCCTCATTTCCACTGTGAATCATCGGCTCGCTGAATCACTCCAAATGTTTCCCCCTTTTTTTGCTGTTTTGCACATATCCATGGCTACAGCCTTTTCTTTTATTCCCTGTGAGCTATTCATTGTGGTTACATGTAATTACACTTGGAAAATATCAGTTCTATAAATATATATCTTATAATTCTATATATTAGTCCGAGTTATTTTGCTGTGTTTGTTGGGATGATTTGCTTTGCTTTAACGGAGAAGGAAATATTGTATGTTCCTCTCTTGGCTGGTGCATGGTTTTTTACAGCATGTGTAAAGAAATGACCACCTTGTAGATTTAAGGGGATGTTATTTACCAGCTCAGTGACTGCACTATTAAGATGCGAAGAAAGTTGTTCTGAGTGTAATGGAATGTAGTTTTATCTGAAGAAAATAAAATGGCAGAGCAAACTCAAACAATGCTGTTTTTGTTGAAAATTAATACCCTTGTTTTGCTGCCAGCACGTAAAGAGTTTCGCATGTTATTGAGATCTTTTTCCCAGCCTTAACCTCTGAACATCTGTGCTCCAGCTGTTGCTGACTGAACACTACGCTGTGTATGTGTGTGGGTCTGTTTCAGAGCCTGCTGTGGCTAGTTGTGTCCAGAGGCCCGTGGATTTGATCTTCATGCTGGATGGTTCTGAGAGGATGGGCCAGGAGAACCACAAGAGAGCCAAAGAGTTCATTAAGAGAGTGGCACATCGCCTGACCCTGGCCGACGGCCCGAATGATGACAGCAAAGCCCGTCTGGCCCTGGTGCAGTTCGGCAGCGCACAGGATCACAAAGTAGAGTTCCCACTTACTCATAATCTAACAGTGATCGAGGATTCAGTGGATGACGTGAAGTACCTGGATTCCTCGTCTGCTCTGGGCAGCGGCATCATCTATGCTGTAGACAGTCTGGAGCTCAGACAGGTACTGTACATTTCAACAAACCACTTAAAAGCCCATGCTGTTTCACAATGAATCTTCAATGCATTTTAACATTAAGCTTAACATTTAAACCAGGATTGTGAGAAGCATCGATAATCCTCAGGAAAAAAATGTTGAAGGAGGTAGATGCCGTTTCACACTTTCATTTTATTTTTACAGTTTGTTAAACTTCTCCCGGTACCTACATAAGAAGACACTTCAAATTCAAAAACTATATTACATATTTCTTAGTATGGAAGCAGATTGACATGTTCATCGTTTCAAAAAAACAAACACAGAGTTGAAGGTTTGATTTTATTTTATTATGCTTTTTCCTAATTTAGGCTGATTTGTAACTGCATGCCACATTTTCATTGCGAAATAACAAAATGCTGAATCACTTCATTTAGGCCAAGTAATAGAATTACACCTTTACACAAATAAAATAACTTTTATTTCAGTTTTGTTAACCTCTATTATCAAAATGAGCATTTATTTCTGATTTTATGCATGTCTACATGCGGACACTGCCTCTGATTCACTCTCAGTGTTAAGATACCACAGTAAGAGAGATAGAGATGGATTAAGGATAGTTTTTTTTGCATCTATTGCACTCTAAAATAAGTCAGAAATAAGAAGTCATTGACTAATAAATTTACTCTTGTTTTATTGGATGTTTGATCCCATAGGTCTTTTCAACATCTTACCATTTTAAATTGGGTGTAATTCAATTCAGTTTATTTTTATTGCGGCAATTCACAACCCATGTCATCTCAAGGCACTTTGCAGTTCACCAGATCATACAGTCAAATTGATTAAAAGTTTTCTATCTAAGGAAAACCAGTTGATTGCATCGACTCATTGACTCGAATACAATCCCTCACACTAAGCATTATTGTAGCGACAGTGGAGAGGAAAAATTCCCTTTTAAAAGGAAGAAACCAAAAGCAGAACCAGGCTCAGTGTGAGCGGCCATCTGCCATGATCAGTCTGAGCTGGCCTTAAGCACAAGAAACTCAGCTAAAATGTGTTGTTAGATACCACAGCAGATGTGATCCTTACATGATCAGAAATATTTTTGGTCCTTCAAGACTTCTCAATCTCATGGTCCAAAATTGTCTGCTATCAGATTTCAAAATATGGAGGCAGAATTTCCCAGATTTACCAGATGCTTTCCGGGGCATCAGAAAGCTCCAGGTCTAGCACCCCTAGTGGCTAAAGGTTACTCGGTGTAATAAAATGACAGGGATAAAAGAGAATGTAAAAAAAAAAAGCCTTGCTAATTTGTGCACCCAAAAATACACTACAGCGGGTAATCACTTGTATGTCTGTACTTTGTCTGATGTGCTAACAAGTTCTTCTGTTTTCATTTTTAGAATCAACGATTAATACGACGCAACGCTGAGATGTCCTTCGTCTTCATCACCGATGGCATCACCTCCCGCGACCAGCTGGACGAGGGCGTGGCCGCCATGAGTAAAGTGGAAGGCGTTCCCACGATTATCGCCTTGGGAACGGACACCAATGAAGATGTCCTCCGCAAGGTGTCACTGGAGGACTCGTCAGCCATCTTTAGAGCCAAAGACCTCTCCATGCTGGAGAAACATGCTTTCTTTGAGCGCTTCATCCGCTGGATTTGCTAGTGAGGAACTGCAGTACTCTGCACAATAGAGTTAGGAACCATTGAACGACAGAGGGACCAGCTCCTTCGGTATACATGTAAAACCCACTCAGAGGCACCACATGTATTCTTGACCATTATCATTCCTGGATGAAAAGCACTGAAGTGGCTCCATATTGTGTTGTTTTAGGGAAGTGAATTTGTCACAAATAAAAAAGCCTGTTCAAGACCAACTCTTCAAACACTTCAGACACACAGAACCAATGTGTCAGTTTAAATGGCTCGTCAGCACTGCTACAGTAGGAGCCCCAAAAGAGAAATTCATAGATATCGAATGGTACTCACACCAACTATGGTTTTACATTGGTCTTTTTTTTATATAATGTTCAGCTTGCAGGAACAAAGCTTTATCTGTCATTCTCTCTTTGTCACAAACGTACACTCACTCTCGCTCTTTAAAACGTCAGTATTTACTTTAATGGTGCTAAAAATAATGAGATGATCTGATTTTTTTTTTTTTTTTTTTTTTGTACTTCATATGTTACTGCTATTCTTGTAGTTAATTCTGGAAATTAAAAAACGTAAAATGTTGCCCTGACCTAGTAAGGTTTCAGATGAACACCAAGCAGCTGATGTTAATTACAAACAAGCAGGAAACAATGACATTTTTGTATTACACTATGTTTAAATAAAGACTAAAGTGTGACCCCTTCCATGTGTTTTGTGCTTTGTTTCTTCGTTTATCTTGGGTTGATTTTACATAATGGAACATACTATTATTTGTTAACTATATTTACCAGAGGGGCCAGGGTTGGGCCCGTGTGTTTTCATGGGGGCACACAACAAAAGAATAACACACAATCATATTTTTTGTTCCATTGAATATTATTAATTCCTAACCTATTTCTTCAGCCTAGCTGTGACCCTTAATCTAAACCTAACCATTAAGGGTTCATACATAACCTAAACTCAATTCACACCTTAGTCCTAAACCAACATCTAACCCTATGATCTGCTATGATTTATGGAAAATAAATCCCTGCAATGTAAAAAATGCACATTCAAAAAAAAAACCCTAGTGCAGCAAGGGTGATTAGTATAATAATTGAGCCACAAAGCCAAGGTTACACCCCTCTTATCTACTGTAGTAGACAAAAATTTTTTACCTTTTCTTAGTATGGCTAAAGCTTAAAGCTGACTGTAATTTCTGAATATTGCTAAAGTAAATTGTCTAGGCAAGATATTGAATTGGTCCATGGGAACAAAAATTGATATAGAATGAATCTTAATTGGCTAAAGTAATGAGTATTTCTTCCCCTTAAATAAGATAATTCCACTGAACAAAATTGGAAACTAAATAAATAATTTTTTCTTTAAAGAAATGCATTTTGTCCTAAGACACTTTGCCAATGGAACAAGACAATTTACATTTAACATAAGAAAAAAACATTTACATTGTCTTATTTTGAGTGCATATTATCTAATTATCTTATTTTAAAAATACTCATTCGTTTGGCCAATCATCTTATTTACTAATTTAATATTTATTAAATACACTTAATTCAAGAAATGTTTTACTTATTTTTTTCTTTTTTGCAGTGTACATATTATGCACTTGAAATACAATAATAGAGTTATGTTTTTTCTTGTTTTACACTTAAATGAATTTGTCTGCAACTTGTCTTTAGTTAAATTTTTCCTCTGTGTGTTTTCAGTACAAGGGCCATAACGTGGGCAAGGACCAGTTCTGCCCTGTTGGTCCCTGTCTAGAACCTCCCATGTACCCTGTAAGTGATGGGCCTAATGATAACCTTGCATCAATTATTCAGGTCTTGGTCATTGCAACCAGGAGGATGTCCACTACCCAGGCCTGTCCTCAGTGTGAGGGCTCTGCCGGACTGGGAAACAACATTATCAATATCAATATTCATGAGGAGAACATCAAGGCTCATGATATCTTGCCATTGTGTGGTGCACGTGGAGCAGTGTGGGGCTAAGGGTTTTCCTCAGGAGCCCAGAGTGGAGGAGTGTTCTCCTCGCTGCCACACACCTGGCTTATATAATGAATGATTAACAGGCTTTTGTAGCATATGAATTCTGCTAAGGAAATCATGCTGTGCTGCAACAGAGAGACACGAGAAGCTAAATTAAGAACTACTGGCCTCCTTCAAGCTGTTCAGTGAGGTTTGATGATTGTCCACACGGGGGCAGCAACAGCCAGAATGTGAAAGCAACACTCGGCATACATATAAGAGTAGAACCCGCAGTGACAGCTTTGCCTGGGCGCTGATGGATTTTGGTAGCGCCATCTTGGGGCGGTCGATGTATTAAGAAGGCACAAAATCTGTTTTATTCAGCTTTAACTCGCCGGATATTGAACTAATTTTCAATGTTTCGTTTTTTTGCGAAGACAAACAAATGGTTCAGTGCGTTTAGATATTCTTATTGGTGTTAAGAGAATATACTATTCTGATAGAATGCATGTATGTGCAAAGTCACTCATCCATTTTTCATGTTTTTATTACTATATACACAAACACACTTATATAGGTATATTCAAATATATATACAGTGTTGGGAAAGTTCTCTTTCTACGTGAACTAGTTCAAAGTTCAGTTCACACATTTTAAAATGAACTTGTTCAGTTCATAGTTCATAATTCAAAATTTTGAACTAAGTTCACAGTTCCAAAAAATGAACTAGTTCAGTTTTTTTTTTTTTTCATATATTGTTCAATTACATCATAGCCTACTGTAGAACCACAGACAGCAATTATTTTATCAGTTTTAACTCTGAAACTGTGCGTCAGATTTCATCTTCATATCCAGTTTTGAATCCATATCCAACCAGGATTTACATTAGCATTGAGGGGACAGCATTTCCCCATTGTTGCTTTAATGCTTTGTTGCTGTCCATTCACTTCACACTAGAAGCAGCAGCAGCTTTCACCCCTACAGTATATTCTCAAAAACATCAGGAAAAATGTGCTGCTTGAATGGTCTTTTTTATGAGGAATTATTAAAAGAAAAACAGGAAAGTAGTCTTTAAGGTGCAAATGTTTTTTTAATTTTAATAATTTTTTCAATTTCAAATTACATTTCAGTACATACTAAAAAGAAATCCTGGAAAATTATACCAGGCAGGTTTAACAAACAAGTTACACGAATAGTAAAACCCTCAAGAACATTTTACTAACAAACTGAGGGACCAGGCTGAGGTAGGAATTTAAGGTTACTAAAGTGCGGATTTTTTTTACTGAAAGCCGGCGGGCAAAGTTTGCAGAGAAATGTAAGATTGTTGCCATCATCCTCACCGACCACCTGGTCATAAAACTGTTTTAAGTGATCATACTGCTCCTTTGTCGCATCCACGGTCGTCTCCATGCTGCTGTGGCTTCCACGCTGCATTTTGTTTTGATGACGCACACGGCTGTAGGCTACGACACTGGTAGCTGGTGTTGCCAGATTGGGTGTTTTTCCCGCTACATATTAAGGCCTGTTTACGGTGTGATTTAGCCGGGGTTTCGCCTGGAGGGCTCTATAGAAATCTGGTAACCTATTGAACGGAGTTGAACTGAGAGAGCGTGCCGTTCACAGACACCAGAATGAACGAGTTCACAATAACGTTCATCAGGCAGTAATACAGTACGTTCAGTTTACGTTCGCCTAAAATATGAACGAGTTCATGAACTTTCATTCAATGAACGCGTTCAGGCACAACACTGTATATATACACATATATCTTACTTTCTTTGTCTCTCTCTATCTAAGAATATATATATAATAATTATATTATTACAATTATAATAATATATTATTATATTATGCATTATTATATTATACATTATAATAGAGCTGTATGCCAAAATCATCCGTATTAAGACAATAAAAGACCTGAAATATTTCAGTTAGTGTGCAATGAATCTAAAATATATGAATGCTCAATTTTTATCATTACATTATGGAAATTAATAAACTTTATCACAATATGCTAATATTGGACCTGTATGCTGTTTATTGAGTAATGTCTTACAAAGCTCTGATGCCTTCATGTAGTTATGCCTTGAGCCCTGATGTTAACAGCCCGTCGATTAAAACAAAAATACCCGCACATTTTTTTTCTGCTTAAATCAGCTGGTTAGGGTAGCAGGTGGACCTCCCCAAGATGGCACCCCTACATTCTGCATGCGACAGTCAATGAGGGGGTCTTATATGTATGTCTATGGTATCAACCATTTCAACCCTAAGCTAAGAAAATACAAAAATATCGCAAAGGGTCCCATTATGCTTTGAGTGTCTATAAAAAAAAATCTATATTTGCAATTGACCTTAAAATACAGTTAAATAAGAAGAAGAAAAAAACTTAAACAATTATTGGAATTAGAAATCCAGCAAACACATCAGTTTATCTATGAGTTTATCAATATTCAGATTACATTTAGAAGTTGGAGGGGGGTTAAAGTAAAGGGGATAATGATGCTAAAAGAATTTGAAGCAAGAGCGTTGTCAGGGCAAAGGGTCTTGGTCTTTAACGGACACCGTAGCTGCACACCAACTTATCAGAGACAGAAAAATAGTCCGCTTCTACGAGGTAAAGATTTTGCTTTCTTAATAGTTCTTAATTCGCCAATGTTTGTATAGTTAGATGCATTGAGTTTAAGTGTACTTTATGCACACGAAATGCAAAATATATAGCTATTGAAACGGGAGTTAGTTTGCATGGTCCAAAGTTCCTTTTTACACATCAGGCAGGAAAATGTGACCACAGTAAAGAAAACGCAATATCTGATAATATATCTTTTTATTTGTTGTCCTTGTTTTATTGCAAATCAACTTATGTATTTGTTTTGTATTAAAACAAATGAATCTTTTCGGTGTGAGCTAACTACGTAAGAGGATTAGGGCCACTGGAAAAAAAATAAAGTTAAATGATTTTTATATGTTTCAGTATAATATGGGAAAAAGTCAGAATTCTGACTTTAATCTCAGAATTCTGACTTTTTTCCTCAGAATTCTGACTTTAATCTTAGAATTCTGACTTTTTTTCTCAGAATTCTGACTGTAATCTCAGAATTCTGACTGTAATCTCAGAATTCTGACTTTAATCTTAGAATTCTGACTTTTTTTCTCAGAATTCTGACTGTAATCTCAGAATTCTGACCTTTTTTTTTCAGAATTCTGACTTTTCCCCCATATTAAACTGAAATATTTAAAAAAATCAAATAACTTTTTTTTCAGTGTCCCTAATCCTCTTCTGTAGCTAACCCAGTCATGCATGATAATTAAATTGCATGTCTCCAGTGTTTTGCAGTATGGAGGGGGAGTCCTTTTCAGCCCTGTGTACCCCTGCTTTGGTGGTGGATGTGGACAAAGTGAAGAGAAACGCACAAAGAATGATCGAGCGCTGCCACAAACTGGGAGTCCAACTCCGACCGCACATGAAGACCCATAAAACCCTGTATGGATGCAGCTGATATCCCCATCAGGCTGCGTGTGAGAGAAGCTGAATTGCTCTGTGTTTGGGTTTCTCTGCAGTGAATGTGCGGACATCATGACAGGTGGATCGAGACGGTGCATAGTGGTCTCCACCTTGGCAGAGGCCAGTTTCTATGCTGAGCACGGCTTTGATGACATCCTATATGCATACTCTCTTCCCTTTGACAAGGTACTCTGACATGGCACTCTTTAAAGCATGACACAGTGTACCATACCAGCACATAAATATAATTTCATGCAAAAATATATCTACCCACATCTTTACATATTTGTCCATATTGCACTCGCAAACCTCCATAAATGTTTAGAATATACGCGTTATTATGACACAAAAAACTTTATTATTTAAAAAAAAAGGAATATAGAGATCTAGTATCTCTCTAAGGTGCACATATCCCTTGTAAAATGGAATAATGACAGAATTCTGTAATGAGATATATATATATATATATATATATATATATATATATATATATATATATATATATATATATATATATATATATATATATATATATATAATCTTAAACACTTGTACTACTTTGTGTAAATATGCCAAGACCCATTAGGCCTATGGTAACTAGAGAAGCTGCAGAGATCCCAACCTCATGTGTCAGAATGACTGCTACTGTAGAATTGGGCTCCACACAAATCTGTCATGGGTTAGGGATTCCTCGCTTTTATGTTTATAGAAGGACCAAAACTGTAATTTTATCTTAAATCCAATCCTTAATGCCTAATAGTAGTGTCAAAAGTACACACATGTGTTACTTAAGTAGAAGTATAGATACTGCAGTTTAAAAACACTGGTAAAAGTTGAAGTATCAACTTGACCTCTTTACTCAAGTAAAAGTGAAAAAGTATGTGCAGATGTCTGGGGGACAGTGATTTCCCTGCATGTTATGAATGCTGGCGTACCATAAAGAACAAATTATGAAGGGTTTAGTTTGTGCCTTCAACTCGTTGCCCATAGGAAGACGCTACTTGGATATAACCTAACGGAATATCTTCAGAACAGCTATAATGACACAAAACTCATATGGGTGAGTAGAACATGATGTGATAACGTAAAATCAAGGGCCCAATGAAAAAAACACAAAAACAGCGTTCCCCTTTAAAGTATAAAAGTATAAAGTAACCTTAAAAAAAACAGCCAGATGCCACTATATGAATTGAAAGCTCAATGTTTTGACAATTTTCATCTGTTTGCTTCTGATGATATCCTTTAGCTAACCAATGAGTGTTTGCGTTATATGACTCATCCAATTACACTAGTTTTCACTAGATATGGAATAGCGCCAATGATCTGCATTGGATGGCTTGAAATAAATATTTATAAACATTAAACCAAAGCCAAGAGCAATGATTAACGTTTGTTTTAAAAATGTCAGGAATAGAAAGTACAGATAGTTGTGTGAAAATGTAATGAGTAGAAGTCAGAAGTAGGAAGAAAAATAAGTAATGGAGTAAAGTATAGATACCTAAAAAGTGTACTTAAGCACAGTAATGAAGTATTTGTACTTTGTTCAACACACAAGGCTTACTTTAAAACATAGTAGAGGCAGCATTATGAAGTGGGGACATTTTCAGCATGTGAATACTTTTGCAACATAATTTTAAAGTGCTACAACACAGTTTGTTACAAAAAGTAACACAATATTCCTAACCCTTTCCGAAGAAATATCTGTTGTTTTCTGTGTTGATAGGTGGAGCGCTGTGCTGCCCTGTCAGAGAGACTGGATCTTTTCCAAGTTCTGCTTGATCATCCTGATGCCCTGGACCAGCTCAGAAAGAGGCCCCTGAGTGGTGGCAGGCAGTGGCACGTGTGGCTAAAACTGGACTGCGGCAATGGGAGAGGTGAGGAACACATGTTGGGGAAACGACGCCCTTACTGCTGAATATTCATTGGCTGTGGGTTTGCTCTTTGTTGTAGCTGGCATCCTGCATTCAGAGCCTGAGGCACTCCAACTGGCCAAAGCCATCGCTGAGACAGATGGGGTGGAGCTAACAGGAGTGTACGCCCACTGTGGGAACACTTACAACTGTAGGGGAGTGGAGCAAATACAGGCTGTCGCCCAAGAAACCACCAGCTTTACCCTGCAGTTCATGGAGAGGTGAGATAATTGATTATAACAGAGGTGTGCAGAGAATGAAGACTGATTAAAGCACATGCAGTAAATTATATCAATTACATGTCAGTGCTCCTATTATGGCATAATGAGGACAATTTGTACCAAAGTTATTAAGGTTTATGTATTAGGATTAAGATGTGGTTTAAAGAGGCATAGTCCCATTATATTTTTCAAAAAAGTCCAAAACCCTTTTTATCATGGTAATAAACTGTTATATACATGTTTATATAAAACCAAGGGTCCATCCTGATAGTGATTTGATAGTTCTGTTTAAGCCTAAATAGAATTCCAGCAACAGACACAATGATCAAATAAACCGACATAAACAGACATGGCGCCATCTGTTGGCAGTAGTGCAACAGGCAAAAATTTAGGCAGCTACTTATTATGCTGCGTTCACACCGGACGCAGCAGGAGCAGCAAAATCGCATCTGCTGTTTCCTTTTTGCTGCTTGTACCAGTTTAGTTCTGATGCGCGGCTGAAGCAGCTTTGCTGCTCTGGCTGCGCGGTCAAAAAGTGTGTCTGACGCGCGTCAGGTGGAGCTACCCTATCCTTTATTTGCCTTGCAGCTATATTTGCTGTGATCAGTGGGAATAAAGTAGTTTTAATATGTTTTTCAGTGGGAAAAACCACCTGAAAACTTAATCAGTGCAGGCAGTTCATCCAGATTACCATCCCATCTTCCAATATTATTTCTGTCTGAGCCGCTCAGACCCCCACATACCGGGGTTGCGCTGTCAGTAGGAATCCCATTCAACAGCAGCCTATGGCCCGGTCGCCTCCTCCAAGTTCGCCTCAGCGGCTGGAAGCGGTTTTCATGTACGTAATCGAAACTGCAGGCAGCAGTATAATAAAAGCGAACATGGTCTGCCGGCAGATTTCAGCATTTTAAGTTAATTTAGGTGTTAATAAACTGTTTCAGAGGAGCGATCATAGCGCTCTGTATCATCAGTGATGTGTCTGTCTCCCTGCCAGCTCCCAGATCAGCTTCTCTGATTGGTTGATGCGGCGCGTCGAGCAGCAAAAGTTCAATTTTTCCATCTCGAGCAGCAGCGCGCTTGCTGGGTTTCGCATGTGTCAGATGCATAAACGCTCACGGCACGCTGCTTCAGCTGCGCCTGCTGCTCAAAACGCGCTGCGGGACCTTTTGCTGCACCTTGACGCACGTCAACCATTGACTTTGCATGTAAACTTGCTGAGCTGCTGCGTCCGGTGTGAACGCAGTATTAGAGACTATTCTGTAATGCATCACTATAAAGCAACAGCTTGGTGTGGTAGAAGACCAACTGATATCTGTCTGTCTATTTATAATATTTAAACTTAGACTATAGAGGCTTAGAATAGCATTGTTATCACTCCATCAACATCTGAATGCCAAGGCAGATTTAGCCTCTTGCTATAGTTAACACCAACATCTCGTCCTGCATTCCCAGTGCTGTTTGAGTCTCATCCCTCTTGGAATTATTTTTTTACATATATTTTTCACTCTGAAACTTCGACTTTTCTTTTTTTTTTCCCCTTTGCTGGGAGGTGCTACCTAGCTTAGCTGCAGTGGCTAGTTTCTTGTTTACCCTCTGTTAGCATGCACAGTTTACTGATGCATTTGCTATTTTAAATATACACAAAATATTATAAATGAATGAAAATCAATGGAAGTCAATGAGATTCAATACATGGTCCTCACTACCAGTGATGGGACTAACGGCGTTTAAAGTAACGGCGTTACTAACGCCGTTACCTTCTTTTAGTAACGAGTAATCTAACTAATTACTTTGACTGTAACTATAACGCAGTTACAATTGCAGACACCCCGTTACTGCGCGTTACTCAGGTCGCACAATGAACCTTTTTTCATGGTAGGGCTCGTGCGCATCTGCGTGAAGCTGACACCCCACCCACGTCAAAAAACTCTGCAAATAGACTGAATGGTTAGTGCAACGTTAGTGCAGATTTGTGCAGAAAAAATATTGTTTGTGCTACTTTTGTTTAAGAGATATTAAAGATTATTATTTAGGTCATCCAGAGGTGCGCGCCTTGTCATGAGAGAGGGGAGGATGAGAATGGCTGATGTATAGTGAGATTCCGTCTGTCAGGTGGGTAGGTGGGTGTTTCTGCTGGCGGGTGTTAACGTACAGCACACACAGAGAGATGGAGAGTGAGGATGACTCCAGCAGCAAAACAGCGTTTTCCTGATGGAAATACCGGTGTTACGTCGAGCTGCGTTTCCCCATCAGATACGGTTTCTTCTGCATCTCCGCACAGCGCAGTCACGAGTCATCGCGCAAGCGACAGGAAACGCGCATGCTCGCTAAAGGCGCGCACCAGTTGCCCTGTGCTCGCGCCACAGGAGAACTATGGAGAGCGTGAACGATCAAATGAAAGGGAGAAATCTGGATGGATGGAGGGATGGATGGATGGATACTCAACCTACTGTATTTTTTATTTTAAACATTATTTGATGGCCTTTGTGGCAGGGATGGAGATCCATATTTTATGTCACACACAGAGTATACATCTAGATAGATAGATGGATAGATAGATGTTGCAGTATCTATAACAACCCAAACACACAGGATTTCAGAATTAGACATCCCCAGTTATTAATTTCATATACTCACCAGATCTGAACGCCCTGTTAAAAAACTTCACATGGCGTTCCCCCCTGATGTCATTTACGTTGAGTTGCAATAAATGCAAAACTCTCTGCAGGTTGTTGTCTTTGTCGTCCGCTCTATTCAGCTGGCTTTTGAATCACACCGCGAGAAGGTGGGGGCTGGGTGGTGAGGGGTACGGGGGCGAGAAACGCAAAAGTAACGCAATAGTTACTTTTACTAGTAACTAGTTACTTTTATTGTGGAGTAACTCAGTTAGTAACTCAGTTACTTTTTGGGAGAAGTAACTAGTAACTATAACTAATTACTTTTTCAAAGTAACGTGCCCAACACTGCTCACTACATATAGCAAGAAAATTAAGTTCAATTCAAAAACACTTCAAACACATTCAAAAATGTCAATGTCATCTGTGTTTTTGTTCCTTGGTGTAAGAAAAACAAAAAATACTCCTTATAAATTATACAAAAAGAACATAAAGAGTAAATTATTATTGATTTAATTGTGAATCACTTCAATGATTAAATTAAAACTACTCCTCCCCAGTCCAGGACAGTTAGAATGAACTGATGGAAATGTATTAATATTAGAGGTGTCTGTGTATTAAATAGAAAGAAAAAAATCTCATAGAATAATAATTCTAAGTACAACAACCCTGCTTTAAAAAAATCTACTTATGTTTTCACCTGGCAGATTGAAGGCTGTTGGCATCAGTTGTAAGTCCAGCATTGGCTCCACCCCTTCCTGTAGTCATCCTGTCAAGGACATGGGAAAGCTTAGCGAGGTGCATCCTGGAAACTACGTCTTCTACGGTGGGCTGTCATGTAGGTTAATGGTAGCTGGTTTCGGAATGATGAAAAATAATTAAGATTTTCTTGTCTGGTTTTAGATGCCATGCAGTCCATTATTGGGTCTTGTAGTCTGGATGATGTGGCTGTGAGGGTTTTGACGAGAGTCATTGGACATTGTCCTCACAGAAACCAGCTCCTGATCGACTGTGGATGGGCTGCAATCAGGTAGCTTTAATAAATGGTGGTGTATTTATTTAAATCAACATTATCGACAGAAATATGCAAACCGTGCAGCTTTTCTAGTGGAAACATGTCCAGTAATCTTTCTGACATTGTTCTTTTCAGTTTGGACGGAGCTGGAAAACTTCCCACTGGATATGCTGTGATCGAAGGGCATCCGAACCTTAAGTAAAACCTCTTCTCTCTTATTCTCTGATCTCCAAAGTGAATCTAAGTGGGGCAGAATAACTCAGAGGTGTTTTCTCTAGGTTGTTGTCTATGACTCAAGAGCATGGGAGAGTGGAGCCCATCTCAGGTCCATTGGACTACAGCAAATACCCCATTGGCTCTCTGCTCACCTTGATCCCTTACCACGTCAGTATGGTTGCTTTGTTTTTGACTCTGTTGATAGAAATGACCTCTTGAGTTTCTACACAATGACTCTAGCATTATCCTGTACATCCTTAGAATGGAGCATGGCTTATCTAAATATAAGCCATTTTTCTTGCTAAACATTGTTTTTTATTTCTACAGCTACAAAATGTATTTAATCTTTAGGGTGGGAAATGCATATCATGTAAATAGTTTTTATTTGTTAACTTTCAAGACTTTTTGTTTATGATTGTATTAAAATCATATTATGTAGCTGAAAAACTATTTTGTTGAATGAGGCCAGGAGGTTGCCATTGATGCAAATGGAAAGTTTTTTTTACAATTAGAAGAAAGTTATTGCAGACAAATTGAAATGGTAGGTATAACACATTAGACTTTTTTTTAATTAATTCTTTTTTACAACCAAGCGTTCTCCCAGTGATTTTAACAACAAAAAAAAGCCCTTTATTGCGCTGAAATGGTTGGTTAAAATGCAAATACTTGTCTTTTAAAAGAATACACAAAAATAGTCCAGCTTGAAATAATATGCAAACATTGCAAAAAAATACACATTCCTGTTCAACATAAATCATACCAATAACCAAAGTATTGCACACATGTTTAAAATAGAGCAGGTGATAAAAAGTTCTCATAATAATGTACTTTTTTGTAGCCGCTTTGCCCAAAAGTACTCCTGACTCAACAATCTTGGTCTATGTGCAAAAAAGGTTGGACACCACCGAATTAGGCCAACTGAGTTCTTTCCATTTGAAAAAGAAAACAAGATATGAGAAGGTAAAATAATAAAGTACGTGGGTTAGAGCAAAAGTATATATATAAAAAAAATTAAAAATGCACTCTTCGTGCATTATTTATAAATTCTATACAGATGTTTTATACAAGTATACATAAAAACAAGCCTGTTTCATTGCAGCTGGTTGTGGGGAACAAAAGCTTAACTTAACTTAAAGATTACCAAAGGATGAATACACTCAGTTTATTAAAATGGCAGGATATAGATTATTAAGATGCTCTACATGTCAGAGCTCAGACTCCCATATTTATACCATAGTTGTTTATTAGATGTAGTTTCCTTTTCGTTACACAAAAGGTTTTGTTTCTAATGAGATAAGATAGGTGAATTCATTATTTTTTGTTAAAGATTCTTGAATGGTTTATAGTTTGCTGTTTTGTCTCCTTCCTGTTGGGGAGTACAGATATAAAGAGGCCATTTTACTAATTCTGGCATATTCATATTATTATGCCGTTGAATATGCATTTCCCCATTTAAAATAAACATGTAAAATTGTTTCTCAAAGCATTTGGCTTTGAAGTGTCTTTCTATTAACCATCTTCCCCCCCATTCTTTACAGTCATGTGCGACAGCCATGATGCACCCTGTGTACCACGTGCACTCTGAGGGTTCCCTGCTGGGGAAGTGGACGCCAACCCGTGGCTGGTGAACATCTGTCCAGCTGCGCATTTAAAGCAGCTTCAGTTGATTTGATATGAAGAGAGAAAACATATCGTATTGTTCTTAGTATATAGATATGTGCTAAAAGAAGAACTTGTGAACTAATTTTGGGTATAGAAGTAGTAGACCTGTTCACTGCATGCTGACTCTAAAAAGGTGACAGAATTACAAGGGGTGAAGACAAATTGATTTTAACTTCTAACTAAATAAATTGATAATTAACATTTTCTTTAATTCTACTGTTTATTTTTGTATCAGTGTTATTCTACAAATAAACTATGTGACTCTTAACACAAGGAACTTCTGAATGTTCAAATTAGCTAATTTGATGTGGTTCAGTTGGAATTCTTTGATATTAAACTCTGTAAGTAAAGATAATTATTTGAGTTTTAGTGACTGCATAGAATTTGAAACTTTAGGCATATGTGATTTATCAAAAAAAGAATTTGTGTGTGCATCTCAAAATTTAAACACAATGTATTAATTTAAAATTGCACATTATTGTAAAAAAATAAATATATAGTATACAAGACACCGTATCTGGGATTGTTTAATAGATCATCTAAAAAATATTAAAATAATAAAACATATAAATGGTTTTAGGTGAAATATGTTCCTAATGTTTACAATTTATGTTGACAAATGACAAATGTGCAGGAGGTTAAGTTATTGGGCTGGATGTAGAGGAAGGAGTTCGGTGTGGGTGCCTGGATATAGGCATGCGGGAGGGATAGAACAAGTGGGTTTTGGAGTCTAGATATGTCTTTATATTTTTTTTTTATAATGAAAAGTAACCAATTTTTTTTAGCCAGTAGGTTTGTTAAGTGAGTGTGTTGGGCAAGTAGCTGGGGTTGGCTCAGCAGTGCACAGAGGATTGAAGTTCGCCTCAGTTATGATCCTGCATTTTTTTTCTGCAAATATGAGCTATGTCAATGAATGTTCTCTTTCAAAAAATATACATGCAAATAATAAAATAGCTGCAATAATATATAGTGCATTTCTTAACAGTGGCTCAGGAGTTTAACAGCTTGATGCAGAAAGCTTTTTTCAGTGGTCTATTTGTTCTGCAGTTATGATGCTGTTTGTTGGCATCAGGAGTTAAAGGTCCTGAGGAGTCAGGGACAATATTTGAGTTTAACCTTTTTTTTTCTATATCCTTCAGTTGATAAATGATGTCTGCTTGGATGAGGAGTGAGGTGGTTAATAGTAAATAAAAATATATAAATATTTTTCTTTTGGTGAGCATATTTTTAGTAAAAACAATAAAACTGTGCTTATTATTACATTTTAATTTGTAGTAAAATCATATCGATTAAATAGTCTGACAGAAATACGGAAGAGGATTAGGGCCACTGAAAAAATAAAAAAGTTAACTGATTTTTAAATATTATTAATCTTATAATAAGATTAATATGGGGAAAAAGTCAGAATTCTGACTTTAAAATCAGAATTCTGACTTTTTTCTCAGAATTCTGAATTTAATCTCAGAATTCTGACTTTAATCTCAGAGTTCTGACTTCTCAGAATTTTGGATCTTAATGTAGATGGTCACCATGAAGGAAGAGATGTGGGAGCAATCAGCTTCACTGAGAAAGATGTGAGTTGTTTGGGGGGGCAAGTAACACATTGGTGGAAAATGATGGAATTAGGTGACTTTTACGTGCACGAGGGGTCCCCAGTGATGCTATTTCATTAATGGAAGAGCAGAAGGTGATTAAAACTATTAGAGCTAGTTTAGTCTCTAAAACAGACATGGCTACGGCTTGATTCTAACATGTTTGTCTATCTGTCAAAATTCAGTCAGAAATCTAAGATTAAATTCAGAATTCTGAGATTAAAGTCAGAATTCTGACATTTTTTCCATATTAAACTGAAATTTAAAAAAAAAATCAGTTAACTTTTATTTTTTCAGTGGCCCTAAACCTCTTCCGTTCATAAGACTTTAAATACAAATAAACACGCCCTTTGAGATGCGTCGCGGCAAATACACAAAGTGGGTTTAGAAGTGCAACCTGGGAAATGTAGTTTTAAGCAAATCCAGCGTTCTGATTGGTCACTTCCTGACCTTTCACTCGTCACGTGGTTTAAAATCTTCAGGATGGCGCGGAAACTTGTCACATCGTAACACAACATGTTTTTAAGTTTTCTGTTCCCTTTTTTTCTTTAGTTCAAACCTGTTCGCGTCTTTTTATTCATAAGTAAGTTGTGTTTGTTTCTACGTCTCATCTTTAGGTGGTGTTGTTGTCCATGACGCAGCTGCAATAACCAGAACTACCCTGTCCTCTTTTATTAGTGAGATAGTAGAAACTTTTATTAGTGAGATAGTAGAAACCTTATATCAGCAGCTAAGGAGACCTCATCGACCTGCTCTTTATAACATTGTTGTTGTTTCCATCCTAAGGGATGAGTGTGCTGGAAGTGAAATTCGTCGGGGATGGAGATGTTCTGGAGCATATCGTGGAAAAACAGGAGGGTGAGCAGCTCTACTTTTCCTGTCTCATTATCCTTGTGAAAAAAATATAAATTTCAGGCTTTTTAATTTAAATTTGAGCCCGAAGTTTTATAATTAATTTGTAATCCGGAAAATATAATTTTACAAATCTCTAATCTGAAGCAAAATGCATCCAAATTCACACTGATGTTCACCACAGATTGGAAAAGAATAGAAACGGAATAAAAGAATCCATTTATTGTCCCACAATGGGGGAAATTGTAGTTTTACAGCAGCATCAAAATATTATAGCAAAAGTGGACATTATGAAATGTATTTAGAAAAAACAGAATAAGTGACAGGGTTAAGCCTTTATAGGGAACTCAGTGAAAGTGTTCAGCCAATAGTGTTAATGGAATGCAAGATCAGACCTTATTACCTTTTTACATTAAAAAACATGGATATTTTGATGGCAAAAATGAATGTCAATGTAATAACAGGAAACGCCAACCTACCCTAATATATTAAGAAATTCATGAAAAACAACTAAGAGTGAAAGGAATACATTCTTTTTTGTACAACATAACCTTAGAAGCATTGATGCGGATACTGGCACTTACATTTTTTAGTTAATATACCTAAATATAATTGCTAACTTGGCTTGTTAACTTTTTAACTTTACTTTTTAACTTTTCAATTAGTTCTTTATCTTTTTTCTCTTGAATTGTTAACTTTTGCTTTTAAACTTAATTTCCAGTTGGTAATATATCATTCAAGGGCTCATCTAATTGGCCAAATGCCAAAATAAAATGTACAGCCAGGTAGCAGCATCTTTGCTAAGTGGTTGGATATAGATCTAGTGCTTCTAGACCTCGCTTAGGGATGGGGGAACTCCTTTAGTAAGGCAAGTAATCAAAAATAGTAACTTGCCCTATGAAGTGTTAAGAAAATAAACAAATGGGATACTGTACTGTACAGTGTTTTTAGAATATAAATACTGTGCATCTGGAGAATAAATAGTATACAGCTGTGGACATTTTTACGGCAATGGATATGTGGAGAAAATATAGCAACACCAGAGATGTGCAAAAATGACAGCAGCATGTCATTTAGGTTAGAAAGAAACTGCAAATCAGCATGATAGATGTATGCATGTATAGATAGATGGATGCCTGCCTGCCTGCCTGCCCGCCCGCCTAGCACCATCCCATATGCATCATGTCACTTGGAAGATCCAAAAGCTTTCTGGGAAAACTGTGTTAGCTACCAAAGCACAATAGTGGCAGCATCATCCCGGGGAGCTGTTTTGCTTCCAGTGGTACTGGTGATTTAAATTAAGTTATATGGAATAATAAAATACAAAAGACCCCAGATTCAACTCCAAAGAAGAGCTACCAGCTTGAAACTAAGACATACTTGGTTGATCCAAAAAAATGAACCTAACACACCTTAGACTGAAATGAATAAGGACTCTGAAATGGCACAGCGTCGGATTCTATTTAGAATGTATGAACTATGTATAAGAAGTATAAACACCCATTGTTTCTTCTAAGACGTTCTGCCTCTGATTTTGTTTCTGTCATGCCTTAACAAGGCGTGCAGGGCAGCGCCGGCGCAGTGCAGAGGATGGTGAAGTTTAAGAGCCCACTAGGACAAAAAGGATGCAGAGGAGATGGAGATCATGATCAGGAGGAAAACGGAGTCTTTGATCAGCAGGATTACATCCAGTCTTTAGGAACGGATAATGCTGAAGGTAATCGTTGCAGGAACTTGACATTTTTTCCCTTTAAAATGTTTCTTATTTTTTAGTTTGTGGGTTTTTTCCTTAGCTGGTAGCCATAATCATCAAAATAAACTAAGAAATAACTGTTATGCATTTATATAATCTTGAATATATTTGATGGTGAATAGTTTAAAATACTGGATTAGATTTGTTTGATTAGAGTTTTTAGTACTTTCTGGATTATCTTTAATGATCAGTAGAAGAGAAAAGATGCTGCACTGCAGTTATTTTCTTGGCTTTGCAGACGATGAGGATGGTTTGTCCAGACTGGCTGGTTCCTCCATTTTCACCTTCCAGAAGGTCAAGCGTGGCAACAGCATGGCCAACACAGGTGAGAGCTGCCGGTGTTTCTACAGCCGCTATGTTCTTCAGCGGGATTAATTTCCCGTGCTTATTTGTCCGGTTTGTTGACGCAGCGAGCGAGCTTGCTCGGACCCCTGGGAAAACTGTAAGCTTCCAAGCGGCCGAACCCTGCACCCCCAAACGAACAGGCCGGCGTGAGTTTGAGACGCTTGAGTGTTCATAATAAGTCTTTTTATTGGATGTTTTTATTTTAAGACATTTGTTTTCTTTCTGTTTAGAGAAGAAAACTGAAAGTAGGACCCCACAGAAGGTAGGACACTCAAAAGCAACAAAAGTAATTTTAAAATTGCTCTGAGATTTTTTTTGCTCTCATAATCGGCTCTGCGTTGTGGTTCTGAAAGCAGAGCAAGAAAGTCCAATTTGTCTCCACAACACCGCATAGGCTCAGGAAGAGGCTAACAGGTAAGTGTAACATAAAGAACACAGACATTCTTCAGGATTGGCTTCTATTTTAGCAGCCTTTACAAAACCTCACTAGGTGACCTATGATTGAAATAGTTTCAAACAAAACAAATATTTACTCTTAACTTCTTAATTATTCACCACTTTCTGCTGTAGAGCATTAAATCCCAATAAAACAAACTGACTATTCTGGCTGTAAATGAGGAAAATTAAAAGTATATGAATCGTTGATGAAGCACTGTATGAAAGGTTCTGTATGTTTCCAGCGCCGAGCCTTCGGTCGGACAGCGACAGTGAGCTCTCACCCTCTGACTCTGAGGAAGAGGAGGAGGAAGAGGATGGGCTAAAGGAAAAGCAGAAGGTGGATAAAGAGGACAAGGAGAACCAGAAAACCCCCAGCAAAGGTTTATCCGCAGCCCTCTACAAAACCCCAGCAAAGAAGAGCAAGAACGCACCAGAACCGGCTAACCAGCCCACCATGATCGAGGAATATTTCGAGGCTCACGGCAGCTCCAAAGTGCTGACGTCTGACCGAACCCTGGAGCGGTTGCACACCCCTAAACTAGACAGGGTTCGTTGATAACCGTCAGTCTTTATAAAAACTTGGCAAATGTGTCTGAATTAAGCTAAAATATAGAGCTAAACATCTGTTGTTTTCGACAGGAGACGTTGGCCCGTCTTTTAGAAGGGAAGCCATCTTGTTATTCAAAGGAGATCCAGGAGCTGCACAACAAACACAGGAAGCACTTTACCAAATGGATGTTACAGTTACAGTAAGTACAGCTCTGGTTCATCAAAAGTTTCTCCAGGGTTAAGCATCAGCTTAGAAACATGCAGCTTAAACTTAAAATTTGCCAAATTAAAACCATCAAATTCAGTTATTAATTATGTATATTTATGAGTAAGATCAACAAATGTTATCAACTTTATACAAGTATAAATAATAATTAAATAGAGTCCACTTGTGTTTTTACTGGAGGATAAATCCAGATGTATTTTTAAAGTGCTGGTTTGCTCTTCATGCATCTGTTCTGGATGGATACGTTACCGAATAAAATAGGGATGTCCCAATCTGATATTTATATCAGATCTTTGTCCAATATTAGCCAAAAAAACGGATATCGGATTCTATCCGCCAGCATCTATAATCTCCGATTTTTTTTCATGCTGATATCTATCCATCTTCTTCCGCTTATCCGGGGTCGGGTCGCGGGGGGTAGCAGTTTCAGTAGGGAGGCCCAGACGTCCCTCTCCCCAGCCACTTTGGCCGGCTCCTCCAGGGGAATCCCAAGGTGCTCCCAGGCCAGCCGAGAAACATAGTCCCTCCAGCGTGTCCTGGTTCTCCCCCTGGGCCTCCTCTCGGTGGGACGTGCCTGGAACACCACACCAGGGAGACGTCCAGGAGGCATCCTAACCAGATGCCAGAGCCACCTCAACTGGCTCCTCTCGATATGGAGGAGCAGCGGCTCTACTCTGAGTCTCCTCCAGATGACCGAGCCCCTCACCCTATCTCTAAGGGAGAGCCCAGACACTACGGTGAAAACCACCCTAGTCTGCTAATTCTGGGGAACTGCCCCCGGTGCTGATAGAAACACTCTGATTCTGCTAAAGCTATGATTGGTAATGTTGGAGAGCTAGGAAGATTTGAAAGCTGCACTCCCCTTTCCCTCCCTCCTCCGTTCAAAGCTACGTCCTCTTCTGCAAACATTAACACTTATCTTACAGCAGAACACAGCAAAGCAGAGGGGAGCCGACTCAGGCACTTCTTTCAATACGTTTTCCACTTAAAACTTAGTACCTCATGTCTCATTTACCTTGATGTAAACTATATTATTGTTGTAGCTTTCAAGTTAGCATAAGTTCAGCAATACTAAATTTACAAGTTTTGGTTTAGTGTGAAGGGGTGTTGTGAATGGCAATGGCCAAAGCTGATGAGCGTATATGCGACACAGATGAAGGGTTTGGTTTTTCTGTTCTGAATGAATCACAGGTATTGGTCTGAGTTTTTACAGGCTTGCTGCCCCTTACAGAAGTCTGTTTGTTTTTTTCCTTTGGTCCCTTTTTCTGAATATTTCACTCAATATATTAAAAAAAAAAGATTTTCTGGAGAGGATTGATTACCTAAAGTTTAACAGTTTCTGTAACTCATTGGTATTTTTTCATGGGTCAGTTGTATTCATACCTTTTGTTTGTCCCTGTTTTACTAACATTATTTGATGAAGCCTTTTCTTATATTCTACAGCATAAAATGAGTAATAAAAGCTGGTATAATTCGTGCCAATATAGTATTGGGTCAATATTGGTATCAGCCACTGTTCTAAGGTGCGATATCGGCATATTATGGGAAATGAAAGAGTTGTAACGGGACACCCCTAGAATAAAAACAATGTTTACTGAAAGCCATAGATGGGACTAGTTGCTAACCGCAGATAAATGAAAGCTGTTATTAAAGTAAAACATTAGTTTATAATATATTGACTCAGGGAAACTAAATGCTACACAGCAGACATTTTTAAGGTTTATTTTCATGTTTAGTTAAAAAAATATAATATATTATGAACCTCGCATTGATGTGCGCATCAAACATCCTGAATGATGTTATGATGCAATGTGAAAAAGGTGCAGCTGAGTGATGAGACGCCTTTGGGTGTCTGTTTGCAGGTTGGGATTCAGCGTGCTGGTTTACGGTTTGGGCAGCAAGAAGACTCTGTTAGAAGACTTCCGAGTGTCTTATCTGTCCGATGAGGTCCACCTCGTCATCAACGGATTTTTCCCCTCCATCACCCTTAAATCGGTCTGTATTCAGAGAGAGAAGGTAAATGCAGTAAATTCCCTGAAGTTTACCCTAAATAAGACAGTTTGTTTGCTTTCTCGTCAGATATTAAATGCTCTGACTTGTGAGGTTCTGGAGCACCAGGGAACTTTCCGAACCCCCTCCGATCAGATCCAGTTCATCGCTCAGACCCTCAAAGACAGTAAGAGTGCATGTTAAACCCCCCCGGTAAGTTGGAATTGCCTGACGTTTCCCCCTCTTGTCACCACAGGCCCAGATCTCCATGTGTACCTGCTGATCTATAACATAGATGGACCAATGCTGCGAGGGGAGAAGACCCAGAGTGCTCTGGGGCAGCTGGCATCCGTACCCAACCTGCACCTGGTGGCCTCTATAGACCACATCAACGCTCCATTAGGTGGCAGCTTGGAGGACTCTGGTTATTGCCTCTGATCTTGGTCCCTGCTCTTCTTCACTAAGTGGTTCCTGTGATGTTTCCAGTGTGGGACCAGTTTAAGCAGAGCCAGTTTAACTGGCTGTGGTGGGAGTGTGTGACGTTCCAGCCCTACACCGAGGAGACGTCTTATGAAAACTCGCTGCTGGTGCAGCAGACGGGCGCTCTGGCTCTGTCCTCCCTCACACATGTGCTGCGCAGCCTGACGCCCAATGCCAGGTAAGTCCTCCAGGCTGACAAACACCTCCTAAAATAAGTCTGGAAAATTATTTGAATACTTCCTCAGCGGTTTGGTGACGGTGACATTCACTCATCAGCAGCAAAAAAATGGGAGGTTCAGTTGCATTTGTGCTTTAATAAAAAATAAAGTACAGGAATTTAAGGTCGCCATCATATCCACCCCTCCGCCTGTATAGTAGCAGAAGCCAAACTACACCACCGATATGGTGACTGGTTTTTCATTTGACAACCTTTCCAGTCAGCATTGGTGGAGCTCCTTTAAACTGTTTGGTTTCCTAGCAACAGGCTGATTATAATTTATTGAACACAATCCTATTTCAGGAGCTTAAAACAAAGATGTGCAGCTGGTTTCCAATTGCATCTAATCTCACTGAAAACCTATTTAGGAACAAGTCATTGATCAAGAGTCTTCATGCAGCTGTAAAGTTGTCAGAGAGGATGAAATTAACACTTTTAAGCTCAGTAGAAATCTTCTTCCCTCCACATGGATCCTACCGGCCTTCTGGAAGACCGGCTTTAGGGTCCAGGGTTGTAAATAAATAATTTTACAGCAAATTTTAAGGTCTGCCAAAAAAAAAACATGAATTCCAAAAAAAAAAAAAAAGAAAAATCATGCAAAGAAAAATTACTACAAAGGAGAAAAAAGGCTGCAGTTACAGAAAACAAAGAGCTGCAAGGTGGAAACACCCTGCAAACAAAAACACTGCAAATTCATAAATGCTGCTGCCAATTAAACAGAAAGTAGTAGAAGAGAAAAGCAGCAAACTTATGCTGCAAAATTGAAGTACTGGCCATTAAGGGGAGATGATCGCCAACTTATATGGGACTAGACCCCTAATTAAGGCATAGAACAGGATGCTGAAAGAGATAGATTAAAAAGAGCCAAAGGAAAACTTACTTTTTCTTTCTTCCCTCCCAATGTCCTCTGGATGCATCTTGTTTATGCTTTCACAGCAAGTTTGGTCCTTAGACATTAATTTGTTGTAATGTCTTTGTTCTGCTCAGGCTGACACTCTATACCAGGGGTCTGCAAACTTTACAATCGCAGGAGCAATTTTTACTTCAGTCCATCTAATAAAACTCTTTAAGAGCAGGAAGACATTACATGATCTTTTTTAAAAGAGATATATCTTATCTAATAAATATATAACACAGATTTATCCTTTATAGAATAACCACAAATTCAAATTTTAGAATTAGGGAAAAATTGTGAAAAGGGAATAAATACATTTTAATGGGTCACTGTAATTTGTGGAAAATTACCTACAGGGGAGAAAAAAAACATTTCCCTCACTAAAAAGAACAAAAATATATCCGTTATGCTTGGAGATTTATTTTACAATTTCAATGAAATTCATTTGAAAAGGGATAAAAATGCACCCAGCATTATTTGAAAAACATTTATCTTGGCCTTTATCGTTTTTTGAGCCATTGTTTAGTGTCTAAGGAGCTACAGGTTGCAGACCTCTGGTCTGTAGGCTGCAGCACAATAGATTTCCAAGACTGGAGCTGGAAACCCCGGATGGTTGAATCTTTGCCCGGTGGAAAGTTACAACTTTGCATTGATGTCAAACACCGAAAAAACATCATTTCAGCATTTTTGGAAATGCTTGGCTGAATCTCTCCCAGGAAACCTAAACCTAAGAGGAAGTATACTACACTATATTGCCAAAAGTATTTGCTCACCCATCCAAATTATTGGAATCAGGTGTTCCAATCACTTCCATGGCCACAGGTGTATAAATTCAAGCACCTAGGCATGCAGACTGTTTTTACAAACATTTGTGAAAGAATGGGTCGCTCTCAGGAGCTCAGTGAATTCCAGCGTGGAACTGTGATAGGATGCCACCTGTGCAACAAATCCAGTCGTGAAATTTCCTCGCTCCTAAATATTCCACAGTCAACTGTCAGCTGTATTATAAGAAAATGGAAGTGTTTGGGAACGACAGCAACTCAGCCACGAAGTGGTAGGCCACGTAAACTGACGGAGCGGGGTCAGCGGATGCTGAAGCGCATAGTGCGAAGAGGTCGCCAACTTTCTGCAGAGTCAATCACTACAGACCTCCAAACTTCATGTGGCCTTCAGATTAGCTCAAGAACAGTGCGCAGAGAGCTTCATGGAATGGGTTTCCATGGTCGAGCAGCTGCATCCAAGCCATACATAACCAAGTGCAATGCAAAGCGTCGGATGCGGTGGTGTAAAGCACGCCGCCACTGGACTCTAGAGCAGTGGAGACGCGTTCTCTGGAGTGACGAATCGCGCTTCTCCATCTGGCAATCTGATGGACGGGTCTGGGTTTGGCGGTTGCCAGGAGAACGGTACTTGTCTGACTGCATTGTGCCAAGTGTAAAGTTTGGTGGAGGGGGGATTATGGTGTGGGGTTGTTTTTCAGGAGCTGGGCTTGGCCCCTAAGTTCCAGTGAAAGGAACTCTGAATGCTTCAGCATACCAAGACATTTTGGACAATTCCATGCTCCCAACTTTGTGGGAACAGTTTGGAGCTGGCCCCTTCCTCTTCCAACATGACTGTGCACCAGTGCACAAAGCAAGGTCCATAAAGACATGGATGACAGAGTCTGGTGTGGATGAACTTGACTGGCCTGCACAGAGTCCTGACCTCAACCCGATAGAACACCTTTGGGATGAATTAGAGCGGAGACTGAGAGCCAGGCCTTCTCGTCCAACATCAGTGTGCGACCTCACAAATGCGCTTCTGGAAGAATGGTCAAAAATTCCCATAAACACACTCCTAAACCTTGTGGACAGCCTTCCCAGAAGAGTTGAAGCTGTTCTAGCTGCAAAGGGTGGACCGACGTCATATTGAACCCTATGGATTAGGAACGGGATGTCACTTAAGCTCATATGTGAGTCAAGGCAGGTGAGCAAATACTTTTGGCAATATAGTGTATGTCTTCCAACAAGGGATGGGCGGATACGTTGCCATTAATGAGACAGAAAGATTCAGTAATGAAAAATCAAATTACCTATTTTTTGTGCAGAAATCTGCCAATAAATTATTTGGTTTTCTGCCAGTTCATTTATGTTTGCCTCATCTTTAAACCCTGAACTAAAAAATAAAATGATAATTGTGATTGATAATGAGTGAGTTTGTTTTCCATTTGTTTTTCAGGGGGATCTTCAAACTGTTGGTTAAATTCCAGCTGGAGAACAAAGACAACCCCTCGTACTCAGGTACGCACACTTTCCAAAACTGAATTACTTAATATCAATTTACTCGCTGGGTTAAACTCGCCACATAATTGTGACGAGGACGACATTTTCTGTTCTGTATGCAGGCCTGTCCTTCCAAGACTTCTACCAGCGCTGTCGAGAGGCGTTCCTGGTGAACTCCGATCTCACGTTGAGGACTCAGCTGACAGAGTTCAGAGACCACAAACTGATCCGGACACGAAAGGTCCTTCGCTTTAGGGTTTCCCCTCTTTGGAAAAACTCTGTTCAAGCCTCCATGTTTGTCCCTTTTGTAACGTCTGCCTTTTTACTTCACATCAGGGGGCAGATGGAGTAGAGTACCTGATTGTTGCCGTGGAAACGGGAACGTTAATGGATTTCCTGGAGAACGAGGATGATGACTGAAAGGGCGATGATCTTTAACCCACTCCTGGTGAAAGGCATATAATGTGATATTCACATTATATTCGGATGTGCACATTTTGGGAGATTTCATCTGAGTCAGTAAAAGGAACAATGAGTTAAATTATTGCTGGATTTTTGTCTTTAATTTCAAAATAGCTTTACGCAATGAATAAAACATCCATTCTTTTGTTCTTGCAAGGCGTGTAGGCATGCAGATAAACAACAGAAATAGTAAAGTAACTTAAAAGGGGTGGTAAACTTTGAGAATTAAGATAAAAATAAGAAGTGGCAGTGAAATTAAATAGAAACTATTCATATAAGCAAGAACCAGGAAACAATATGTGGATTTTTTTTTAAGAGTCCTGAGATTAGAGTCAGATGTGGAAAGGTTAGAAAAGGAAAATCGTTCTTGGTGCATGCTGTAGATCTTTTCAGTGTTGGATGTCTGCATTTTTCTGAGCTGACAATCTCTGATTGTCTCCTGAATCCAGTGTGAAGGTCTGCAGCCTGTTCTGTGTGGCTGTGTGCACAACCTGGAGCTCCTCTTCATCCAGGTCCCTCAACAGAAGCAGAACCGCATCGAGGACATGGGTCTGAAGGAAAACATAAACTGGCATAAATCTTTAGGTTTTAAGGTTCACGAGGATGCTGCATGCAGGAGCTACCTTTCTCATCGTGGGTTTCTCCAAGGTGGATGGAGAAGAAAGAGATGAGAACTTATCTCTTGAGAGGGGCTTCATTCCCAACTCCTCTCTGATTTTGCTAACAGGGAAAGAAAAAAGAATTTCAGAAACATCCCAGTCTGATCAAGTTAAACTGTCATTGGAGAAAAGTTAAAAGCCTACTTGGTCTCCTCCATGTTGTAGTTAAGCGGATCGTTCTCTGTGTCTGCATCTGGAAGGCCGTTGCTAGAAAGCGGGTTCTGGAAACTGCCGGTGGGTGTGCTGACCTCATCACCTTGCACAAGAGCCAGGGCCAGCTCATCTTCGGTTACAACTGAACACACAAAGCACCAGGCGTGAGCAGCAAACCCACGCAGACGCTGCAATTGTTTTATCAATTTAAAGATGGCAATAAAATGTGAGAAATCTGGGAGGGGGGGAGAATGTAATTGTATTGGTATTGTAAATCTATGAAACTAATAAAAGAAGTAATTTGTTGTGCCCACATGTGTGTAATTACATCTTAGCATAGAATCAGTTCTATGAAGGTCCCAAAGGTGCATTGGATAACAGTCTTTAGAAAAAGCTACATCATAAAAGCATTATAGCTTGAAACATGGAGAGGGTGGCGTCATGCTGCGGGAGGCTTTTCTTTAATGGATGGTCTGAGTGGGTATGAAGATGTATGGAGCTACAGGACAATTAATCTAAAACTGAGTGAATTATTTAACTTCCAGCAGGATAATGACCTTACAACCAGAGCTACAACGGCCTAGTTAAAGCCCAGACCAACATAAAATCAAAAAATATAAAGCACAAACTTGAAAATTGCTGATAATAGTTGTTCTACAACCAGTCTGAGTTTCAACAATTCTGTGAACAAGTATAAAAAAAACAAAAACTAGATGTGGAAAGCTGGTGGAGATACAACAGCTGTGCACATATCCAAAAACAGCGGGGAGATGAGAGAGGGCCTTCGCCCAAAAACAAGCCAACATCACCTTGATTATCGAACTTCTGGAGCCGAGGCAGGCAGCGCAACACAGTGAGACGATAACGGGTGGGATCAGTTCCACAGCAGGGATTTTCAGCTAACCAGAGGACTCTGAGGCGAGGCAGTGGGCGAAGATGGCAGAGCTCTGATAATGTAGGAATGGCGTTCCTCCTCAGGTAGAGTTCACTCAGATACAGGCAGCCGGCCAAGGGAGATAGAGATGAGATGTTGTTCACGCTGTAGACAAATGGAGAAAACTGTAGTCTGGAAATCATACTAAACATTTCCACAGATGTGATGGGACTAGATGTTGTTTTTTTTAATCAAGCACTTATCTTTAGAGCTGGATCTTTTTAAAAACCACAGGTTGTTGTTGATGCAGTTTTTTTGCATCAACAGCACGAGAGGCATTTTATAGAGCTGCTTGGCTAGCTTTTATAAATACAATGATAGAAAGAACTTATGAGAGACTTCAACACAGACACAGCGTTTTAGTTTTGAAGCGTTCAGCCTTGATCAGATGACCCACAACCAAGAAGAAAACTGCTGTGGGTGGAAAACTGCAAGAATGAAAGCGGTCGACTTGTAACTTTGAAGGTCGAGAAATATGTACATTTCCGTTTTTAAAAGTTCCCCTTGATATGTCTGCATACTTCCAGCTTACAATACCTGTATAGTCTGCTTGGCTTGGAGAGAGGGTGGGTACTCTGACAGTCCATAAAATGACCACAACGCATGATCATACCCTCAGCTCGTTATGCCTTAGCTTACACAGACAATTAGGGTGTTTTTCTCATATTTTCCCTCCACTTGATGAGTTTACAGCAGTTTCTAATGTTTAAAATCTTTATAAAAAATTTAATAAATCTAAGGAATCAAATTCATTTTTATTGAGCGACCTACAAACCAGCATGAGATCAAACACAAGTTTGATCTCTATCAGTTTATCTTGTTCAGCGGTTCATGCACCACGTTGTCCATCAGATATAAACTGATCTGGCTGAAAAATTGGATTTTGTTTTACTAAATGCAGAAAATGTTAAAGCTGAAAGCATCATGAGGTTTGGTCAAGATAGAATATAAAACAAACTAAAAAAAAGTGATTCAGCTTTCAATCAGACTTTCTTTATCGTTCTGTTTCTATTAGCCTTCCAGGGGAGTGTAGGGAGGTTACAGAATATTATACATCTTCAAACTTCAACAATAAAACCTTTCTGCCTGCAAGATGATTGTCGAACTGAAATATTCTACACAGCAAAAACAAAAAAGGTTAACTGATTTTAAAACTTACGGAGTTCTAACCTAGAATAATAAGATGTTCATTTTAAATTGCACCATTTGACAAGTACTGGAATAAAACATTATTTTAGTGCAATCGAATGCCATAATGAAAGTGTTTATGCAAGTTTTACTTGAAAAAATTTGCATTTTTTTCCCTATCTATACAACTGGCTGGGTTGGGCTCTTTATAAGTATGCTTGGATGTTATTTATTGGCAGGGCTATAAACCATAACAACAAAGGCAAAAACCACCAAGTGGAATTTAATTTAGCACCAACCAAATGAAAGATGTATTTTAAAATAAGAGCAATCAGTTCCGTTAAGCCTCGTGTAAAGTCAGCAGAGGGAAATATAAGCTTATTTAGGATGATATTACAATAATATCTCTGACTCCAAAGCTCTGGGGAACAGAGAGGAAAATAAGAAAAGAGCTTTTAACTTTACCAACCTGAGAGTCAACACTTCAATGCTTGGCATCTGAGAGAAGATTGAAATCTGAAACATAAAAAATATGAATAATTCTCTATATACTTGTTTTTAAAAAGTGAATAAAAGAATATTTTGCAGAGAAATTGGCGACCACACAGCTTTGAATACTCACGTCAGTCAAGTTGCATCCCCTGCAAAACAATACGAACAGCAGCGTCAGCAAACATGAACACAGCTGTTCTTAACCAACAAGTCTATTATCATGTAAACCAACAACCAGATAAATTATCCATCTTAATTGGGAGATGTGATCGATTTAAGCTCTTACCAGCAATTTAGTTTCTTCACGCTTTCCAAGTCGGAGGCCTTAGCTTTAGCAAGCACAAGTTTCCGTGTTAGCTTCATGGTCTCTAACTACACAGCTTAACAATTAGGAATATATATAATTAAATCTGTATCAACAAACAACAAAGGCTGCATCGTGACAGCATCAGCGTACAAACAACATAACTCAGCTGTACAGGGAAAAGCTGGCGTCTTCAAGGTTAATGCGCATGCGCACATCCAACAACGCGTCCATAGTTACGGCTAATTAAATGTACTTTTTTATATTTTGTAAAATCCGTACACTAGTAGATACATGCGTAACTATTAAATAATTCAATTTCTCGTATATATATATAAAAAAAATAAAACATTTATATGTATCGCTTGTGAAGAACTCAAAGTCCCATAATGCCTCATTGGAGAATGAGTAAACGGCGCATGCGCACTACGTTCTGCCTCTTTGGACCTCCGTCTCCACTGAAACGATGGTGAGCCTAGCTTGCTCCTTGCAAAATCCGAATCAATCTTACGATTCCTGAGCCTTAAGTTATATTTTTCCCCCTATGAATGGTTTGTGTGATCAATGTTTGCCCGACTAGAGTGTTATTTTGTTCTTACGTTTGTTGTATCAAGATAAAAAATTATATTTATCAGAACCGTCAGCTCAAAAATGGCTGCCGCTTTAGCTTTGCTAATGAAGCCGGTCAGACTAGCTACATTAGGTTTAGCGTTTGTTCAGTTTCAGACGCTAGGAAATAATAAAATAACCTGTTGAAGTATAACATTTGTTTACGATAAAATGTTATAGTTTCTGTACACAATTGGTGTGAACGTGGGTATGGTTGAGTAGTTGGGAGGGGATTGAGGCTGTCGTAATTCTATGTAACTTCTACAGGTTCCATTCGGTTTGCAGATGATTTTGTTTCTTCACCTTGCTGATATCAGTATTAAACACTAAGTACATTGAATTTTCTCAGAATACCGGCCATGATTGCAACATTAAGCTTTTGAGTGTATTAAGTTGTATAATCATTGCTGATGACATTGAGAATTGATATGTTCTTTAATGGTCGCATTGTTTCATTGTCCCCAGGCCAAGCGCACCAAGAAGGTGGGGATTGTTGGTAAATATGGCACGCGTTATGGCGCGTCGCTGAGGAAGATGGTGAAGAAGATCGAAATCTCTCAGCATGCTAAATACACTTGCTCTTTCTGTGGCAAGGTAAGTGTTTGAGACAGTCATGTCTGTACTAGAGCTGGGAATTCCTCCATAATTGGTCCAATATGGAATAAGAGACAAAGTGAGAGTGTAGCCCTTGGAGAAGTTGAAAGCATTTTTAATCTCTTTATTTTCAGACCAAGATGAAGAGGAGGGCAGTTGGTATCTGGCACTGTGGGTCCTGCAGAAAGACTGTGGCTGGTGGCGCTTGGACGTACAAGTATGTTGTACTTTTTTTTGTCCCTCTGCTTGTATATCTTTTAGAGTAAAATAAAGGAACCTTTAAATATATAGACCTTTCTTTCAGGTGGGTATTAAGATGTGGTTTGTGTGTTTCTTGCCCTTAGTTTATCTTCATCAAACATTTAGTCAATTTCTGTTCCTTATATCTTTAAAAGGTTTAGATCTGGCTTTGAGATTTTAATGGTGTCTGTTCATTGAGGGAGAATTTTTTTTTTTTTAAACCTGTGAGCAAGTGCCTTGAAGACTTAAGTCAGACATTGTCACTGCCTGATCCATAGAAGTAGCACTATCTATACCATCGGCTCATTTGAGCATGCTCAAACAGAAATGCATCCAGGTTAAAGTCCGAAATTTATTTTTCTCAGCAGTAAAAAAAAGCATACAAAATTAAAATGTTAAGGTTTATCTTTTTTGTTTTGTGTTCTGAGGAAATAAATGTGTTAAATCCTTTGTTTTATCAATTATCTGTGCCATACTTGTCTCAGAAATTGGTTTCTTTGCTTCTTCTGGTGTAGGTAACAGGTCTGCTTGGGCCTTGCCCATGCCAGTGGCATTACACCATAATTGGCTGAATGTTTCCTTGATGGCGTAGAACTTAGTGGTTGGTCTGGACAATAGTTATAAAAAACAAGATGCAGTATCCATATTCTGCATCATGAGCATCTGTAGCCGGGGTTTCTGCAGGTCATTAAAAATCATTAAATCATAATTTTCTAGAGTAAGGACTTAATTGGCATTAAAATTAAATGTGACTATCATGGCATTTAAAATGCTGTATTAAAAAAGAAAAACGTTTTTAAATACAATTTCTCCAGATATATCAGCTATAACTGGTTCCGCATGCAACTGCTTCTGGTTGATCGTAAAGCTGTATGTTTGGAAAAGAAGATGTAGGCGTAAAAAAGCTAGAGAATTGGACAATGCAAATTTCAACAAAAGTGGCTGGAAAACGAGGAATTCGGGGCCTAGCTGCAGCCTGTTGACGGTTAAGATGGGAAATTGTTGGGGTTTTTTTTTATTGAGTCATTGGTACTTGTTGACATTAAAATTCTTTCTAACAGCATTAAAAACCATTACATTAGTTAGTTAGTCCTGTATAAACCCTGCTTTTGTTATTGTTTGTAATGATTAATGATTGTAGTCCCGGGCTCAGTAGCTAACAGGCTAGACTTTTTAGCTCTGTTAGTTGCCCAAACTAAGCTACACCACTTAACTTCGTGTCAACAACAATCGTCCATTTTATAGAAGTAGAGTAACTCTTTTTTTCTTTCTCTATCATCTCAAAAGTCATTTTCAAAAAGAGGTTCCATTCGTCCTCCCAATCCCCTAGATGTTATAAAAGTAATTACACTTTTTGTGTCACTATGTTAAATTGCAGAGCTCAGTCTCTCATAGAGCACAGTACTTGGGTTCAAGATTGAGGATTTTTTTACTTTTGGCATGTTCAGGTCATCAAAGGAAATTATACACGATAGCAAATATAGGTAAAAAGTTGAGACCCCAAAAGAGATTTGAATCTTATGAAACGAACCCAATACAGTTTCTTATAGTGGCGTTGTCAGGTTACGTCATCAGCAGGAGCATGTCCCTCAGCAGTTTTGGTAGCTTGATCAGCGGCTAAATTTTTTAACTTTGGATTTATACACAACTGTTGTCCTTTTGAGTTCTGTGTTTGCATTTTGTTGTACCTTTATGAATCATAGTGCATGTGCTACAGTGCACTGCAGCAAGTGATCGAATAAATCAGTCTATAGTTTTAAGATGTATCTATAAGATGCAGCATATTAGCTTGAGGACTTTAGTTTGACATTCCTGAATCTGAATAATTAATTGATCAGCAGAATTTGGTCGAGATAACATGTTTAACATGACACATCACAGCTTAGTTTTTAATAGTGAATTTTAACTTGTTTCAAATCCATTAAAAATCATGAATTCTCAAGAGAAATTAAATATGACCAGTGTTGGGACTAATGTGTTTAGTAACGGGTTACCTTGCAATAACTAGTAAAGTAACTAGTTTGTAAAAGGCAGTAAAGCAGATTTGTTATCCATCACTGTATACAACAGGACTACAGTTTCCTGAAACAAGCGCAGTTCTGTATTAACACAGAACAGACAATGAGCCACTGATTCAATGATAGCGTTTCTACAGAACAAGCGATTCCTGGAGGCTAAATATTGCTGTGATTTGCCCTTAACAGCTGAAACAAATACTTCAGTTTATACCAATATATCACCTAAATCAAGCATAGCCTGTTGTAAAGTTATTTTCTAAGTCTAATGTTAAACCCTATTTTAAATCAACTGTTGCAAAAATAGACCAATACGTATTTATAAGCTAACCAGTCTAACCTTGGGTTGTATGGAATGGTCTTATTTAGACATCGGTTAACAAAACTACCAAAACAATACAGCTGTAGGAAGAAAATGGAATTGGATCAAACTGGGGTTGTTTATGCCATCAGAATATTCAGATACGCATGCTTATGTTACAATTACTGTTCCAAAAAAGTTAAAAACAAACCACTGGATTTTTTAAATTTTTCCAAGCGTGAAGACATTTCGCTTTCAATTCAATTTTGAAATTTCGCTTCCCATCCAGGGAAGACGTTTCATGACAAAACGTCTTCAAATTTGGAATACAAAGTCCAGGATTTGTTTTTAACTTTTTGGAGTGACTGACCTGGATGTCTGAGAATCTTCACCAACTTGAAATTCATGTTTTATTTTTTTCTAATCTGAACACATTTAATCAATTGTGAAATACTGTGCATTTAAATATAGGTAGTGTTAATAAGTAAATGAACTAGTAGGAGTAATCTGAATGCATTCCATGTTTTTGATATCTGTCTTTGTCTCTTGCAGCACAACGTCTGCTGTCACAGTCAAGTCAGCAATCAGGAGACTGAAGGAACTAAAGGACCTGTAAACCAGTGTACAGCTGGTAGATTTGGGACTTTTGTTTTCTATTTCAGCCCAACTGGACATCAATAAATAAAAAGTCTGGATTGGAGAGAATGTGTCTTTGTATATTTGTGTTCAAGCTGGCAACGTGAGCTTCATTCCAAGCGCTGCCTCACTTAGAAAGAAGAGCTGCCACTATCCACTGAGCAGTTAGTTTGAAAGGATGAGATGGTTTACATCCAAACAAGGTCTAGATGTTGTTGAAAGGCGAAAAGCTGTAAATTTCAGATCTTTTCAACAACGGTGGGACAAAACCAGACCGACCAAACAGCCCAATTTTCAACAACTATTTCTGGACCTTATTAAGACTGAGGGACCAGATTTATCCTTAAAAAAAACGTCGTCTGAATGACGTCTGGTGTTTGGGGAGGTAACCTTGAGCTTGATCACCAATCTATGTAAAGATAAAGGTTTTAAAGTAGAACAGTAATTCACATCAGTTTAACTATCCATAGATTTTAGTGTTTGATTTGATTCGGGGGTAAGGATATGAAATTCAGTAGAATTTGTTAATTTAACATTTCACTGGAGAAGCTTTGATATGATGGTGAAAGAAACCCATTGGCCATCTAGTGAAGGGAATTATAGGTTTCAGTATGAGAGGATGGTTTCAGTGATTGGACAGTGGACAAAATATTTTTTCTGGGAAGGATATGTTAGACTAAAGGATGATGGGTGCAAGCTTTTAAATGAAGTGGAACCTACAGGGAAATTTTGCCAAATGTTTTCTTAGAAAACATTTGGCAAATCTGATTTTTAAATTGAGGTTTAATATTAGTTCTAAAACTATTAATGCATGGGAGCTAAATAACTAAAGAATTAATCCAGAACAATAGAAAGTGGGATTTGTTAGTGACCATGCAATTAACATGTTAATATACCAGAACTGACTAACAGGCTATTTTGCCATGTGCCTAGATTAAGCACTGTTTGAGACTTCAAAAAGTTTTCTGATTAAGGTTAAAATTGCTAAACTACACAGTTTTTCAGGCAATGTAAAAACTATACAATCAATATAAACAACTAAGGAAACTACATGCAAATGGCTCATATTGATGGCAAAAGAAACTGGTGGTCCCAGGATTGGATTAGGAAGGTTCTTGCTGCATTGACAGATGTGATTATGAACCATATCTTTGCTTTTCAATTTGATTTTAAAAATAACACATGTTAAGATTTTCTGTGAAAGAGTTCCAGTCCCATGCATCTCTAATAACTGAAAACACATCCTGACCAAAGCACTATTCTGAAAAGGAACAATACATCCAATTCCCTCCTGTTCTTAAACCACGTGAGGTGAAGAAAACAGATTTGAGAAGCCCTGCTTGAATCTCTTAGATGGTTCCATAAATCCCTGGAGGAGTAGCAAAGTTATTTCAGCTTATGTTCCTTCCATGTATTTGCCAATAAATGAAAGATCAGCTGCAGGGTTGAGTGATTGTGGTGTGAAAAAGGAAGCAGCTTCCCTCTTTTACCGAGTGCTTCTGGCTGCCCACTGCTCCCTAAAGAATGGGTTAAATGCAAAGGTCAAATGTGCCTTTGTGCAATGAATATAAAGGTGATGATGTTGGAGTAAATAAACAGCTATTCTCATGAAGTCACTATTGCCTATAAAACATTGGTTAATTACTCTTATAACACATTTGTAATAACATTGTGCTATTATATCCAATGACTAAAAGCAAAGGTTGGTTAACCTGCCACCAGAGTTAACACTGAATCATTTTAAATAAACAGACCTGTCTCTGCATGAATATCTTCGCAATACCACAGCTTTAATCAGTATTAGGGACAGGCTTGCTGTCCATTTCTAACCAAAACCCGCAATTAAAAGTCAGAGTTAAATCTTAGTTAAAATCTTTTATGTATTTAGAATATTTCAAAATTAAACCGATATTTTCAGTTTGTCCTAAATAAGAATATTGCTCTGATTTTATTCACACAGTTCAGTTACTGGTTGCAAAACGAAATACAGATCCTTCTCAAAATATTAGCATATTGTGATGAAGTTCATTATTTTCCATAATGTAATGATAAAACTTGAACATTCATATATTTTGGGAATTAAAAGTTCCCAAAAGGAATTTTGGGTTTTCATTAGCTGTATGCCAAAATCATCCATATTAACACAATAAAAGACCTGAAATATTTCAGTTAGTGTGCAATTAATCTAAAATATATGAATGTTCAAGTTTTATCATTAGATTGTGGAAAATAATGAACTTCATTTTGAGAAGGGCCTTTAAATGGTGTGTGTGTGTGTGTGTGTGCGTGATATGTCCTGAAGAGGGCGCTGTCGTCCCCTGCTCCATCTGACTGACTCCTGGTGGATCAGCATGGCGGCCTCCAGTGTGTTCCGACCGGGCTTGTTGAACCACAGAGTAGCGATAGTGACCGGCGGAGGCACCGGGATCGGTAAAGCCATCTCTTCAGAGCTGCTGGAACTGGGTGAGACTGATTCTGTTCGGATAAAGTGGACTTTCTTACTACTAAAACCTTAAACAGATTCCCTCATGTCGGGCTATGAACTCCAGCACAGATAGCCTGCATGTTTAGGTGATCATTGACAATATTGACATTCGTTAACAAACAAACTGAGCATGCGCAGTGCTTAACAGTCTGCAGTAGTGGAAGGACTTGTTGGCTCTGTTCGAAATTATGGGCTGCCTCCTCCAAGGACGCGGTCCATACTGGATCCTTCGAAAAGTCCGTGAAAATAAGGAGACAGGAAGAGTTTTGGCTGTGAATTCAAACACTCTGGTAGGAGATTGTTTGGAAGGGGTGATGGAAAGTTTTTAAACATATTCAATGGACATGAATAAGACAAGTAGTAATAAAAGAGGAACATCCTTGTGGTTTCTCCTCTATGAATCCAGGATAACAAAGTTGTTCTGCACATCCTCTCTGTATGTGGTTGGTCTTTTCTTTGGTGGCTGATCTTTTGAAAAATAAAATGCAATGGTTCTTTTTCTTTTTGTGGAGCTCCTATGGGTTTGAGAGGCAAACCTGAAAGCTTTAAGAATTGAAACATTTGTGTTGGTTTAATTACTCCTAAACAGGGGCGGATCTAGAAAAATATTTATGGGGTGGCAAGAGGGGGGCAGGAATTTTTTAGGGGTGGCAACATATGGCATTTGTTCACACTGAATTTAATTACAGTTATCACAGTTTGGTGAGAATAGTATGTACAGTACTAGTGTTTCATGTGAAACAGTTCATATTAATAATACATCGTACAATGTGATCTCACTTAATAGGAGATAGAAGAATGATAACACTACTTCTAGAGGGGCATTATCACAGGAAAGGTATTAAGGTGAGACACAGGTGCTGAGTCGCAGATGTGTGAGATTGACTGTCAGAGAGGCAGCTTTGCAGCATTTGCACAAGAAGAAACTATAGAAAGAAAAAGTTTCCCATCAGAGATCTATGGACTGAGCTGTACTAAAGTGAGCATAACTACACAGTAGAAATAAATGGGTCAAGGCACCCGAACAAGGTACTGGACATCTATGTAATGTTTACTCTGAACACACATTTACCCCATTTGTTCCTCAGTAACTTGACATACAGCAGTTAAGGCAACATGAAAGGGACATTTCATGCATGGAAATATGCTGTAGATAGAGCTGTGGAGGACCAACTCTGCCATATTTAAAAATAAATACAGAAATAAATAAATGCTCAATAAATAAATAAGCATACAATTAACTGCCACCAAAAATACAATCAACAAATAAATGTAATTAGAAATTATATTATAATGGCAGGCAGAAATGTTAAAAGGGCAGGCAGAAAGAAATAGCGGCGAAGAAATAAATAGGGTAAAAAAATACAAAGGAAGAATAAAACAGACAAAAATATGATAACATGCACATAAATAAATACTTAAAAATCTAAGTAATTAAAAAATGAAGTTGAAGATAATAAATGACAAAAAAATAAATAAGTTAAATATTAAAAAGGCAAAGAAATAAAGAAGCCAATTAAAAGAGTTATATACCTTTATGACTAGCTGTATAATTAAATTTTTACTTACATTTATTTGTTGTTTGTACTTTGGTGGCAATTAATTGTATGCTTATTTATTTATCAAGCATTTATTTATTTCTGTATTTATTTTTAAATATGGCAGAGTTGGTCCTCCATACTGCTGTATCAACAAATCAACAAAAAGGCGGGTTCTGTATGTTACATCAAAATCTCCACAAATCTGAAAAGAAGCAACATAAAAATACATTTTGCTTGTGAGTAGGTTCATAAAGGTCATTTCTGGATAGTTTCATATTATATATACAAAAAAGAAACAACAACACTGCTTCATATTAAGCAGGATTCACACCAGTATCACATTTTTAACTTTTAACACTTTTGGTTTTATTAAAGGAAATATCAGATTTTCTCAGGTGCCAAAACAAAATGTAACGGCTCTGTAAAGGCTCACCAGAGAGCATAACATAAAGTTAACATGACTATAACAGCTGAATGCGGCGATTTCCATGTTGCTCAGCAAAACGCTTCACAAATTTATTTAGATCCAATGCCTTTGTGCGTTTTGATTTGAGTACAACCAAACGTGATCGTCTCTTTTCTGTCATAGTTGACCGCAAATATGTCTTTATGAGCCTGAAACGTCAGGCCTAACTAACATCATAGATAGAGAAATAACGTTCTGCAACCTGATTTTTATCATCTCAAAATCAGCATTGCAGCTATGCTAGAAACATTGTGCTTTCATTATGATTTCATTTCTCGATAGATAGTTAATCAATTTTTACCAGTTTCATCCCGTTTCTCCTCTCCCCATGACCACTGGCTCCCTCGCTTTGCCCCATTCGGTTTTCAAAACAATCAGTCTCAGTCGCTCTCGCGTCATCTCGTGCTGCATTCACTGCAGTCCGACATTGGAAATTAGCGGTCGTAATTCTCAAATGATCCATAATTTATAAGCCTCGCCACCCCTACCGCCAACTGGGGTGGCAGCAGGGGTGGCAAGGCTGTCATTTAGGGTGGCATTTGCCACCCTATGCCACCCCAGTAGATCCGCCTATGCTCCTAAATGCCAATGGGAGATTATTAAACTAGGCAGAGCAATAATTATTTAACTTGTGAGCAAAACATGGACTAAAACTGGGACTAAAAAAGGCAACAGGATGTGATCCTTTTTAATGTGAGAAATTGGTAATATGGAGTGAGAGTGTGTGAAGTAGGGTTGTCACGATACTAAACTTTTCAACTCGATACCGATACTAAGGAAAATATTCAATACTCGATGCCATTTTCGATACCACAAGGATAAAAACAAAGACTCCAAAATTCAACAGAAATATTTTCATTAATAAATAAAATACAATAAATAAATACAATAAACAATAAGAAAAATGTTTTGAGGTTGTATGCTGTGCACAGTATTAAGCAAGCTTGATAAAAAACTTATAAAATTAAGTGTTCCTTCCTTGGATATGCTTTGCACACATAACAATGACACTACCCAAACCGGTTAAGAAACAAAAATAATTCTCAGCAGCTGCACCTCTTACAAAAAAAGTCTGAAACTGAAAAGTGCACAGAATTATACAATCACACAGTGTTCTGAAAGTGCATTTTCCTCTATTCTGCACTTTAGATGAATGACTGCTTAGGTCCCACTGGTGGTAGCACTGTATTGATACTTTTAAAAACGAGTATTGTATCCGGATACAATGTTTCAGTATCGATACTTTTTGGAGTATCGATACTTTTGACAACCCTAGTGTGAAGACACCGAGATGGGTGAGTCTCACTCCCAATGGGTGAGAGTTGACAGCCCTGTTATTCTGACCTAATGCTGCTTCTCTGTCTGCAGGCTGCAGTGTGGTGATCTCCAGCAGGAAGGCAGACAGGCTGGAGGCAGCAGCCCAGGAGATGAGACAGAGGATCCCCACCAACAGCCCTGCAAGTGTCACCCCAGTGCCCTGCAACATCCGCAGCGAGGATGAAGTGAGAGAACATGTTCAGGATGAATCTGCTCAGTCCATGAGGGCACGCTTTGGTTGGACTGAGGCATCTTTATGCTCTCTGTGGCAGGTGAAGGCTCTTGTGTCATCGGTGCTGAAGCAGTATGGCAGGATAGACTATCTGGTGAACAATGGAGGGGGTCAGTTCAGCAGCCCAGTGGAGAACATGACCTCCAAAGGCTGGAAAGCTGTGATAGACACCAACCTGACTGGTACCTTTTACTGCTGCAAGGAGGGTGAGACAGACAGACACTAACAATAAATAATTAAACAGTTTAAATTTCTAATGCTATGGCTATAAATGGTTAAGATTTCTAAAAAGCATAATTTATATTGAGATCCCCTATAGCAGGGGTCTTCAACGTTTTCCAGGCCAAGGACCCCCAAACTGATTATGAGATGGAGCAGGGACCCCCTAATTATATATATTGTATCAAACTGGTCCTACAGTCACTTTATTACAGATGGAGTCATGTAACGAAAGTAATTTCTCCCTGGGATTATTAAAGTATTTCTGATTCGGATTCCTGGTTGATGGGACAGGTGTTGTTAATGAAACGGTGCCCAGCTTGAAAGAGCTCCTGTGTGTCGCTGAATGTGTGCATTGATGACTGAAAGACATCTGCCTCCATTTATCTGTTCACTACAGTGTGTTGAATTCATGTTAATGTGGATTTAAAGACATTTTAATTAGTGGAAAAAATTGCAGGGGGGAATATAAAAAAAAAAAAAAAAAAAAGGGTATAATCAACCAAAACTTTCGTGACCCCCATGCAGTACCTCCATGGACCCCCTGTTGAAGACCTCTGTCCTGGAGCACTGCCATTAGGTAGTGCCCTAACCTATTTGCTCTAAAACCATCTTTGTGCAACATTTTTTGTGGGAGTAGTGGCCTAGTGGTTAGGGCATTGCTCTTGGGTCCCAGAGGTTTTGAGTTCAAGCCCCACTCCCACAGACTGCCACTCTGGGGTTAACGCCCTTAACCCCACACTGCTTCCCAGGCGCTGCACAGTGGCAGCCCACTGCTCCCCAAGTGGAGTATTCCTATCCTGCTGGCAGCTTCTCTGTCCATGTCTTAATGTACAGAGGAGGATTAGGGCCATTAAAAAAAAGGGCCACTCACTTTTAATCTCAATTTTAAAAGTCATATTACTTAGGACTCTATGGCCAGACCTCAGGCTTATCAGTGTAATAAAGTAGGAAGATTAAAAGTAGTCATAATTCAGAGAATAATTCTGAGATCAAAAGTCTGGATTGTACGATTTTATTGAAAATATCTTTAAAATATCCTTTTTATTTGATTCTGTATGACTAAAACATTGTTGGATGAGCAGACTGACACATCAGTAGTTCTGCACCGCTTATCCTGAATTTACTTTGGGTCTGGAGTTCCCGCGCCGTTTCTACGGATGTGATGTCAAGCACGTCCATGTTGAATGGGTCCATCTAGCATGCAATTTAAGTGTTAGATTCAGGATAGAGTTTATAGATATTTAGAAGTGACCGGCATCCAGCTCAACTCGGACCCTAATGGCAACTCCCCGTAAGATAAAAAAAAAGTGGAAAAAAAACAAAAAACAATCAGAAGTCAAGTGTGAGCACGAGCTGCAAGAACAAGCAGAAAAGGGCTGCAGTTTTATGTTTTGGCCACAGTTGGCAGTATCATTAAAAAACTCTGCAATGCATCAAAATTCTGAGATTAAAGTCAGAATTCGGAAATAAAATAAAAATATCAACAGCCTTTGGTCATTTAAAAAAAAAAATTTAATGGCCCTAATCCTCTGCTGTACTTAATGCCTTTAATAGTTTGTTTTGCTTTTTTTTTTCTGAATTACCCAATATTTACCTTCACGTAATTTTATAGTCCATAAATAGCTTCTCTGTCCCCTGCTGGGGAAAAATAGAAATCATTTCAGCATGATGGAGTCACCACCGTGTTTTACAGTTGTGCTTTTTACGGTGACATGCAGTGTTAGGTTACTGCCACATGTAGAATTTTACAGTTTGACCAGAAATGTTGAAATGTTGGTTAATCTAAATTAATCCCAGTCTTCTCATGTTTCTCTGTCACACTAGGATAATCAACTTTATAAATGTCTAGTGTTTCATTTTTTCATCTCAGTCTGGATCTTTACAGCTCCTCCAGGGATACTTTGCACTAATTGTTGCTTATGGATATTCTAGTAAAAGCAATATAATTGAAAAAGGTTCCTTCACTATTCAGGGTTTTACGATTACAAAATTTGCTCATTAATAATTTTCTTTCACCTTTTCCAATAAACGCCATTTCATGCCACATGAAGCCCCAATAAAATAAAGGAAACAAATGGGACAAAATGCGGAAAAGTTCCAGCTGTATGAATGACTGCATAAGGCACTGAGTTCTCTGCATAGCTTAGCACCTCTCCATTTATTCAGTCTACACAGCCTGGATGAAGCAGCATGGAGGTGTGATCGTCAACATCATCGCAGACATGTGGAAAGGATTCCCTGGAATGGGGTAAAGATGCGTTCCATTACCAACTGATAAACAATCATAAACCTCACATTACATCCTGGTGTTTCCTGTTACTTCCAGCCACACAGGTGCAGCGAGGGCAGCAGTGGATAACCTAACCAAGACCCTGGCCATTGAATGGGCTTCATCAGGAGTCAGAGTCAACGCTGTTGCCCCCGTATGTAAAGTTATGAGCTGATCAGTGTTGAGTTTTTGAAGCTGTGCTTTTTATTTTTTTATTGTTTTTTATTTTTTTATTTTTTATTTTTAAGGGGACAATCTTCTCCAAAACTGCAATGGAGAACTATAAGGAGTTTGGACCTCATCTCTTTAAGATGTCTATTCCATTTAGCCCTGCTAAGAGACTAGGAGTGCCAGAGGAGGTGTGTGCAACCCCAACACACACACACAAACACACACACCATGTAGTCTGCAGATGATATCTATCAAAAATATGGTTGGCTTGCATAAATTAACCTATATAACCACTCTGGAGAGGAAAAAAGTTATCATTCAGGTTTTTCAGTTTAGAACATCTGTGATGACTTGTGTTTTTAATTTAAAAATATACTGCAAAAAAAAAAATGTCTGCAAAGATATGAAATTATGAGAGGATCTTTAAAGATTTTTTAATAAGGAAGTTTATTCTTTTCACCAAGCAAAAATGAAAAATTGGTCTGTTTTTCTGAATTGGCAAGATCATTTTTACCAAAAAAATTAAAAACATTTAGTTTTTCTGGTGCTGCTGGGATTTCATCATGAACGTCCTGTTACTGTACTAAGAAAAATAAGCATTCCCTTTAGATCAGCTTCAAAGATTTCCGTTTGTTTAGTTTAATTAATTGTTCCTTTCTTTAGGATTGACGCTCTGGGAAATTCTCTTCTCTTCTAGTTATATACTAGATGCGATCACTATTAGTTTTTCGACTTTGTGAAGACACCTGTGCGCTGGGTGCTACTCATGGCACATTCATTTAGATAAACAGAACGTTTTTATTTATGTGCTTATTTTACATTATCTTGTTGCCTCAGAAAAAGTGTCGGCCTAGTGGTTAGGGAATAGAGATTGGAATCCTGAGGTTCTGAGTTTGAGCCCCACTTCCACAAACTGAACAATGGCAGCCTATGCTCCCCTACTGTATGAAGATCAGGTAATCAGGAAGGCTGAGTCCATTTTGGATAATTATACCCATCCCCTACATAACGAATTCCAGTTTCTACCCTCTGGTTCCCGTTTTAAATACCCACCAGTTCGGACCAACAGATACAAACACTCCTTTATTCCCTTTGCTGTTCAGCTGCTAAACTCTATCAGGAAAAGCAGATAGCCATATGTTGCATGCATACAGGCCTATGCTCTCATTCATCCCCTGCACTGCACATATTTATTTACTTTTTATTTATTATTTTTTTTCTCTCTTTTATCCACCTTACTTTTATCTTTTTAAATATTTTATGTGTTTCTTGTGTGCTATGTAAGAGCACATTTTTTATCTGTGATTTGTGAAATGTGAACATGTGTGTGAAAGGTGTACTACTACTGCACAAAAATTGCCCATACTGGGACAAATAAAAGCTACTGAACTGAACTGAACTGAACTGAACTGGGAGGGTGAAAATGCAGAGGCAAATTTCTCCAACCAATAAACCAATAAAGTTCAGTTATTTTTATATCTACATTGTGTTTGTTTATTTCTATAAAAAATATCGTTATTCAAATTAACTGGATTTTATTTCTTGATTTTGGTAAAAAAAACAACAACATCTGGTTCATTCAGAAAAACAGACCGAGTCTTTTTTTCTTCAGCTGAATGCAATATGCTTCTGTACATAAGGACCCATTTTTCCTTCTCTCAGATCTCTTCCGCTGTTTGTTTCCTGCTGTCTCCTGGGGCCTCCTACATCTCTGGAGCCACTCTGAAAGTGGATGCAGGACAGAGTCTGTACCATTCCCTGTGGGAGATACCTGGTATGTTGCCATTTATTACCACAGCCTTACTTTACCCTTTAACGTTCTTAGGTTGCTTTCAACAACATGCTGTATTTTATAGTAAGCTGGATATTTGTGTGTGTTTTTTTGCAGACCACAGCTCATGGCCTGAAGCTCCAGACGGTGAAAATCTGGACGCTCTGAAGGAACTGCTCAAGCCACAAAGCAAACTTTAATAAATTCCCTAAGATGCATGACAACAAATGGGCAGATAGCAAAGCTATACGGCCTATAGAATGTGATTTATTGTATATTAAAAAAACAACTGTACAAATTTGTATATCATTAGTAGGGGGTTAGAGAGATATAAATCAAAGATTTATAATGTACTTAATGTATTAAATATTAACCTGTTTTTAATTTCAATAGTAACACCGTACTTTTTTGCTAGAACAAAAATAGTGCCTTAAAAACTGGAAACCACTCATACAGATTAAAAGTGTTTTACAATATAGACAGTCTGTTTGTTTTAATCTTCAATTTCTATATTTTTAAGGTCTCAGTAAGTATAGAAAGAAAACAGAGTACAGAGAAGATTTGCTGTATACGTATGTTTTTAATTTCTAAGTCATATCTATGGTAGTCCTTGTCAGGGTCGCAGACACAGACACACCAAGACACACAATCATGCACACGCACACATTCACACCTAAGGACAATTTAGAGAAGCCAATCAACCTAACATGTTTTTGGGCTGCGGGAGGAAGCCGGAGTATTCAGAGAGAACCCATTCATGCATGGAGAGAGCATGCAAACTCCACGGTGTGGATCTTCTTCTTGCTGCAAGGCAACCGTGCTAGCCCACTATAGCACTTTGCAACTTTTGATTAAGTGAAAGTAATGGGCCCTTGTAAATCCTTGTACAGTTAAATTTCGAGTTGGGACCATCATGGCGTGGGGCTGTTTTACAGCTTATGGTCCTGGCAAACTTCAAATAATTGAAGGAAGGATGCCTAGAAAAATGTACAAAAAACATTCTTGATAAAAGTACGCTGCCATCTACCAGCATGATGAAGATGAAACGTGGGTGGACCTTTCAGCAAGACAATGACCGCAAGCACACATTCAAGGAAATTGTTAATTTGGTTCAGAGAAAGAAGATAAAGATGCTAGAATGGCCCTGCCAATCAGTTGATTTGAATCCCAACAGAAATCTATGGAAATAACTTAATTTCAGAGTTCATAGAAGAGGTCCACGAAACCTTCAAGATTGGAAGACTGACTGTGAGCCAAAATCACACCTGAGCAATGCATGCAACTTATTTCTGAATACAGGAGGGGTATTGAAGCTGTCATTGCCATCAAAGGCTTTTGTAGAAAGTATTAAATCAATATCGGAAATGTGATTAATATTTTTTCCCTGTGTCATTTCACTTTAATACACATAATTTATGGATATCTGTTGTTTGATTTCTTTTCTATGTGTGGAATGCATAGATTAGTACCGACATCTTGTTAAATTTCATGATAATGGCACCTCTAGAAATATATCTACTGAGAGAAATGGGTGCATGTTCAATAATTTTACATGCCGTATAAGCGTAAATGCTTACTCTTCAATTAGCCACAGTTTAACCCTGCTTCGGGGAAATATAGAATGGCACTTTCCTCTCAGTAAAATATATCTGAGAGGTGATCAAAATATCTGTGGAGCAAACCTGGAGTGCTTTACCCCATAATGACAGGATGGACAATAACATAGCTTACCGTAAACCTATAAAACCTTGAAATGGTTTTGAATTCAAGGTCTATTTGCACAAAGAGAATAGAATAGAAAAGCCCTTTGATGTCCCACAATGGGGAAATTGTGATGTCACAACAGCAAAATATCACAGCAAAAGTGGTCACACAAATGTAGACCTTAAAAAGTAGTGACTTTTAATGAGTGTATTGTAGTACTAATACAAACGTCCTATTTTTGCAATTCAGCATGAACTACAAGGAGATTATTTCTCATTTTATAAAAAACAAATATAGGTAAATACGCCTTTTTTTAAAGAAATCTCTTAAACTACCGTAGGTGACCAAATAATATCTTTATCTTCGATTGAATATACTCTAACATAGGTATCTTTTCATGTTACAGAGGCTGATAGTAACTTCAGTATAGAAAAAAGACAACACACCAATAAATTAACAAATACACTCACCGGCCACTTTATTAGGTACACCTGTCCAACTGCTCGTTAACACTTAATTTCTAAGCAGCCAATCACATGGCGGCAACTCAGTGCATTTAGGCATGTAGACATGGTCAAGACAATCTCCTGCAGTTCAAACCGAGCATCAGTATGGGGAAGAAAGGTGATTTGAGTGACTTTGAATGTGGCATGATTGTTGGTGCCAGAAGGGCTGGTCTGAGTATTTCAGAAACTGCTGATCTACTGGGATTTTCACGCACAACCATCTCTAGGGTTTACAGAGAATGGTCCGAAAAAGAAAAAACATCCAGTGAGCGGCAGTTCTGTGGGTCGAAATGCCTTGTTGATGCCAGAGGTCAGAGGAGAATGGCCAGACTGGTTCGAGCTGATAAAAGGGCAACAGTGACTCAAATAACCACCCGTTACAACCAAGGTGGGCAGAAGAGCATCTCTGAACGCACAGTACGTCGAACTTTGAGGCAGATGGGCTACAGCAGCAGAAGACCACACCGGGTGCCACTCCTTTCAGCTAAGAACCGGAAACTGAGGCTACAATTTGCACAAGCTCATCGAAATTGGACAATAGAAGATTGGAAAAACGTTGCCTGGTCTGATGAGTCTCGATTTCTGCTGCGACATTCGGATGGTAGGGTCAGAATTTGGCGTCTACAACATGAAAGCATGGATCCATCCTGCCTTGTATCAACGGTTCAGGCTGGTGGTGTCATGGTGTGGGGAATATTTTCTTGGCACCCTTTGGGCCCCTTGGCACCAATTGAGCATCGTTGCAACGCCGCAGCCTACCTGAGTATTGTTGCTGACCATGTCCATCCCTTTATGACCACAATGTACCCACTTCTGATGGCTACTTTCAGCAGGATAATGCGCCATGTCATAAAGCTGGAATCATCTCAGACTGGTTTCTTGAACATGACAATGAGTTCACTGTACTCAAATGGCCTCCACAGTCACCAGATCTCAATCCAATAGAGCATCTTTGGGATGTGGTGGAACGGGAGATTCGCATCATGGATGTGCAGCCGACAAATCTGCGGCAACTGTGTGATGCCATCATGTCAATATGGACCAAACTCCCTGAGGAATGCTTCCAGCACCTTGTTGAATCTATGCCACGAAACATTGAGGCAGTTCTGAAGGCAAAAGGGGGTCCAACCCGTTACTAGCATGGGGTACCTAATAAAGTGGCCGGTGAGTGTATATTGAAATACTCTCGCGCTTTTGGAAGATGTTTTTTCTTTATTTAATTTGTCCATAACGCGGTGCCGTAAGTTTGCCGTCAAGTGCTGCGGATTGTCGCAAGTCCCCACTTCAGCAGCAGAGGTCACAACAATTCGTCCAGGTACACTGATTTCTCTTTGTAAAACCTAGCATTTGTGTCCAGACTGGTATTGTTATGTCAGGTTTTGTAGCGATTTGTTGTATCCATAAGTGAATCCGTGAGCAGAAGCTCGCCTCAGAGCGAATGTTTTCTTTATCTGGTTTATACTAATGTAGCTTAGCTTGCTAGCTGCGAAAACACCGACTACTACCACATTTAGTAATGTAAAATGTAGAGATTTCATGATATCAAAAGTAAGACATTTACTATAAAATGTCTTACTTTTTTGTTGTTCTAGTCCTCTTTAAAGTTCGCTATGTGTTTGAGATATTATGGAAATATTCCTTAATGGCTACGCTAGTTGACTTGTTTATGGATCCTATATCATTATTTCGTTTCATTTTACAACAATTATTACTGTTGCTGCTTGCTGTCTGTGTTTTTATCTGAACCCTAACAGGTTTCCTGTAGGGATTTTTTTTGTTTTCTAAAATGCAAACAAATCTTATCATTAACCAATGGCTTGTGTTCTTAATGATGTATTCTTCTTTTTGTAGATTCTGCTCCAAACAAAATATATTCCTTCATTTATTTTAGCAATTATTTTTGGACAGTTTAACCTCATTTAACGGTTTAACTTTCAACCAGTCACTCAATCAATTGTATCTTTAAGGCATTTTAAAAACTCACGTACTGTACATAAGAACAAAAACAGGTTAAAAATGCATTTAGATTAAAACTGACGTAAAATCAGGTTCAAAACAGGATTGGAGTAGTAGTTTCTATAAGGGCTTAAAAAAAAACTTTGTTGTGATTCAGTATGTTTTAGTTTTCATGCATCATTTCATTGGAACATATTTGACCATTTGCTGGGACTCTTCTGTCCTTGTGCTTGATGTCCATTTTAATGACTGCACTACTAAAATAGAAGACAACATGGGATGATTAAAAGGATGAAGGGATTGGTTAAACAGTGGGTTATTTTTTTTCTGTGCAATTTTTCTGACAATAATCAGTTGCATATTATCCTAATATCACGCTTCCTACTATTCATTGTTTCAGTTTAAACTTTGATGTAGGCAACTGTTTCCTGTCTATCGTCATGGTTTGACTACATGTGTGACACAACTTACAACCTATAGATGGCTATGAGTTAAATAGATGCAAAACATATTTGCTCTAAACAATTGAAAACCCTGTTTTTTTTTCCAACTATGTTTCCTTCGGTATCTTTTGCCTGTGCTATAAATCCCATTTTTCAAATGATATTGCAAAATATGTTGAAATGCATGTTTTAATGACATACAGGTGCTGGTCATAAAATTAGAATATCATGAAAAAGTAGATTGATTTCAGTAATTCCATTTAAAAAGTGAAACTTGTATATTATATTCATACATTACATACAAACTCATATATTTCAGATGTTTATTTTGTTTAATTTTGATGATTACAAATGACAACAAATGAAAATCTCAAATTCATCATATCAGAAAATTAGAATATTGTGAAAAGGTTCAAAATTGATGGCCCCTGGTGCCACACTCTAATCAGCTAATTAACTCAAACCACCTGCAAAAGCCTTTAAATGGTCTTTCAGTCTAGTTCTATAGGCTACACAATCATGGGGAAGACTGCTGACTTGACAGTTGTCCAAAAGACGACCATCGACACCTTGCACAAGGAGGGCAAGACACAAAAGGTCATCGCTAAAGAGGCTGGCTGTTCACAGAGCTCAGTGTCCAAGCACATTAATAGAGAGGCGAAGGGAAGGAAAAGATGTGGTCGAAAAAAGTGTACAAGCAAGAGAGATAACTGCACCCTGGAGAGGATTGTGAAACAAAACCCATTCAAAAATGTGGGGGAGATTCACAAAGAGTGGACTGCAGCTGGAGTGAGTGCTTCAAGAACCACCACACACAGACGTATGAAAGACATGGGTTTCTGCTGTCGCATTCCTTGTGTCAAGCCACTCTTGAACCACAGACAGCGTCAGAAGCGTCTTGCCTGGGCTAAAGAGAAACAGGACTGGACTGCTGGTGAGTGGTCCAAAGTCATGTTCTCTGATGAAAGTAAATTTTGCATTTCCTTTGGAAATCAAGGTCCCAGAGTCTGGAGGAAAAGAAGAGAGGCACTTCATCCACGTTGCTTGAAGTCCAGTGTAAAGTTTCCACAGTCAGTGATGGTTTGGGGTGCCATGTCATCTGCTGGTGTTGGTCCATTGTGTTTTCTGAGGTCCAGGGTCAACGCAGCCACATACCAGGAAGTTTTAGAGCACTTCATGCTTCCTGCAGCTGACCAACTTTTTGGAGATGCAGATTTCATTTTCCAACAGGACTTGGCACCTGCACACAGTGCCAAAGCTACCAGTACCTGGTTGAAGGACCATGGTATCCCTGTTCTTAATTGGCCAGCAAACTCTCCTGACCTTAACCCCATAGAAAATCTATGGGGTATTGTGAAGAAGAAGATGCAATACACCAGACCCAACAATTCAGAAGAGCTAAAAGCCACTATTAGAGCAACCTGGGCTATCATAACACCTGAGCAGTGCCACAGACTGATCGACTCCATGCCACGCCGCATTGCTGCAGTAATACAGGCCAAAGGAGGCCCAACTAAATACTGAGTGCTGTACATGCTCATACTTTTCATGTTCATACTTTTCATTTGGCCAACATTTCTATAAATCCTTTGTTTTTATTGGTCTTCAGTAATATTCTAATTTTCTGATATAATGAATTTGAGATTTTCATTTGTTGTCATTTGTAATCATCAAAATTAAACAAAATAAACATCTGAAATATGAGTTTGTATGTAATGTATGAATATAATATACAAGTTTCACTTTTTAAATGGAATTACTGAAATCAATCTACTTTTTCATGATATTCTAATTTTATGACCAGCACCTGTATAATTATGACTTACCCAAAACATGAGAAAAGATCCAGAAGCCAAAAAAGCTTTTTTGTCATAGATACAGTCTTGGAAGGACGTTTTTACCGGTAGAGTTTGTAATGACCATGTGGCATCTTTCGTCTTGTGGACTGATTTTTTTTTTTTTTTTTTTTTTTTTTAAGATAAACTCACAGAGTGGGAACAACAAATTTAGACCCCTATTTAGTCACACAGTTGAACTGTGCTATTATAGTTTCAGTATGGTAATGGTATTGCCCCTGTAAAGCCAGGGTTTGTAAATTGTTAAAATGTAAAGTGTGATTAAAGATCACAGCTGCACAGCCTGGAACCTCAAATCTGTTATGCTTTTTGTGTATCGCTGCTGATGAGATCCAAGTTCCAACTGTAGATGCTTGAAGTTTTTATTTTTAAAGTTTAAAACATGGAATTGGATTTTACAGTTTTAAATTGTGACTGCATTTATTTGAGGTTTCAAATTCATGTTTGACTTTTGAAAGAGATTTAACACTAAAATCTGTTTAAGCATCAACATGATGATGATTGAGAAATTTTAAATGTTTTTTTTAGTATGGGAGGTGATCACGGCCCTAGCAAGCTGTCCATGCCAGACTGGCGGCAGTGGAAGGTGCAAGGAACCCCGCTGGAGTTCACACAGCAGCGACTGGCAGCCAGGGGGCTCAAAGACCCCTGGGCACGGTCAGTATATTCACACATATGACAGCTATACCACAGATGCAATTAGATATTTAAATTAGTCACAATTTAACTATTTAAAGACAACGTGCAACATAAAAACCTGCAATAGCCTGATCTTACAAATATGTAAATCTTGAAAAAATACTTTCAGGTTTGATTGACTGAACAGAAATTAAGTTGAGCTGTTTTGACATTTGCTAATTTACATTTGATTTATTCTTTTCTTATTCTTCTTTAGGTTTTGAGTACAAATTTAGATGAATATTTTAGCTACACCTTTTTGCAATAGTTTGGAAAGCTTTTGCCTAAAGAGAAACCTTCAGTGTTTTAAGTGAACCATGACACAGTAAAGGCAATCAACTAAAGTAAATGACCACAAAGATCTCAAAGTCTCCAAAGTTGCCAGGAAGCCTTCAGCAGCACTGTAGGACCTGCAGGACTGTCCAACAAGGATCCACTCTGTTCTTCATCAGACATTTTGCATTGAACAGATGTAACAACATGAGGTTGCTTTTGGTGCAAAACCCTCTGATGTCTGTTGGGAAGATTGTGTTTTTTTTTTTTGTTTTTTTTTTCAAATGTCCTTACAAAAGTCCAGAACTACATCTTACAGGTTATATGTTGGGTTTGTCCAGATTCAGGAGGAACCACGTCTGCGTGGGCAGGGCTCTTTGAAGGATGCAGTCCCTGAAAATATCTAAGACCTAAAAAGAGGCTTTGGAGAAGAGATGTTCTCACAGTGATTAATGTGGAGAACTTTTGCAAGGCAAAGGGGCCAAATATCGACCAATCATGATCAAAGGAGGAGACTGAATGAAAACTTGCTTCAGTAGAATATCAATTTTTAGGTAGCCCACAATTATGAAATCATTTTGTTGCAGCTTATATTTGTTTATTACAAAATGTCCAATTGTATGTGGACAAAGTTTATATCAAACTCAGAATGTTATGCTTTTGATACTACTTTGTTTGGCTCAGCAGCACTGTGTTTATAAATGTCTGTCTCTTTGCTCTCTATCTGCCTGCAGCAACGAGGCATGGAGGTATGCAGGCGGCTTTGCCCGAGCGGTGACCCTATCAGATGTTCTGCTCAGAGGTTTTAAGTGGGGCTTTGCTGCCTTTACTGTTGCCCTGGCAATAGAGTACACCATGTTTCCTCCAAAGAAAGGAGATCACTGATTGTTCGGCATCATGTGTAATTTGATCTTATGATATTCTGTATTTTTTTGGTTTGATTAAATGTCTTTTAATCACTTCATGGATTTTTGTTTTTTTTTATTCTTTATTGTTTTAACATGGAGGGGAAAAAAAGGAGGGTTGACGGATCCTTTTACTCTTGCTTCTTCTTCCTGTACAGTTTCCGGAAGCAGAGTTTCAGACATTTAAATATCAGTGTTACAGTAACCAGCAGCACAGTGGCTAGCAGTGCTAAAATGTCCAGGCAGTAGTACTGGAACCAGTTAAGGTCATGAACAGCAGCTTTGAGGTGTTTTGCTCCTTTATGTTGCATCACATATTCTGTCCAGTAAACTGAAAGATCCAGAGGGTCCATGGGGCGATCGTAATGAAGGGCTGAAAGCTGCCTGATGTTCTCTTTGTACCTGAACACACAGGGGAAAAAAAAAAAGGTTGAACTGAGGGACATCATGTTCACATTCTGAATCCAGCGGCTGAAGTAAAGACCTTCCAGGTGTTTAACCTCCTACCTGGGGTTATTGATGACCTCATTCAGCCCCTGCAGCAGGCTCTCTGTGGTGATGGAGGTTATATCCAGCACCACTCCTGCTCCCCTGCTGGCTATCCTCTGTGCGTTGTCAGGTTGCTCTGCATTCACCGGCACCATCAACATGGGAACAGCGTGACATAAACCCTCAAACGCGCCGTGTGAGCCAGCGTGAGTGATGAAAGCTCGAACCCCAGGATGAGCTGATCAAAGTTAAACATATTTTAGTGCTCCAAACTGTCTTCAGTCATCTTTCTTGATACTTTGAAGCATTTTACCTACCTAACAGGTCATTCTGAGGTACCCATTTCATCATCTTCACGTTTTCTGGGATCTTGCCAGGAACTTTACCAGTGTATCTCCATATCACCTGTCAGAGGGGTGGAAAATCTTAAAGTTGCATAAGCCATTTTAAAAGTGTTCACATCCACTAAAAAGTTATTATGTAAAGTGGTGCATAATTCTGATTGAAAGGAAAATTGGTAATTTGAACAGGTTTAGTCATTCAGCCCTCCTGAAGCAATGTGTTGCAAGGCTACCAATGATAGGAGTAAAAGCTGTTAGTCTTTGGGTGTAAAAATGAATCGATTGGGAGAGTATATAGAGAATATATTTTAATCCTATCAAAGAGTCTCAGATTAAGCTGAGTCATTTGGTCAGATTTAACCCCTCCCTATTCAGTGTGTTTATAGGTTCAGGGTCATGCTGGTGGAAGGTGAGCCTTTGCCCCAGTCTAAGGTCTTTTGCAACTTTAAATAGGTTCTCTTCCAGCATATCAATCATTAAAGTTTTTTTTTTATCACCTTACAAACTGAGGGAACAAAGTGCTGTAAAGGTCCATAGAGATACAAGAAAAAAAATGCAACATTTAAACTAATAGAATAAAGGAAACTAAAAAAAGAGCTACTGATAAAACTATCCGGATACCTCTGCTCAAGTGGTGTTAAATGCAAATTAAGAAGATATAAAATTCTACATCTATAATATGCTACAACTGAAAAGACCAACAATGCAGATCCCATGTAGTCTGACCAGCTTTAGAGTTTGCAGCTAATCACCAGGATCCTGCCTTTCCTACCATGTTTAAGAGTCTTTTGTTCTGGTGTCAGTTATTTTTTTACTCTGCATTTTACATGTAAGCAGAAAAGCTTGGCTTTGTTATCTGACCCGAGAACAGCTAATTATTAAATCACACAGAGATGAACTTGATTGATTTAATGCAAAAGGTTAGTGTTTGATGCTGAGTATAAGAAGCAAAGTGAGATAAAGATAATGTTTCCTTTGTTCATATTCAGAGCTATGCACTGCTTTGAGTTAACCCACCATAAAACAATTAAAATGTAACAAAACATTGAAAAAGGTTTGAGGAGCAGGAATGCTTTTCTACTATTAGAGACCCTCTACCTTCTGTGGAATCTGCCTGAAGGCTTCTAGGAAGGTAGACGTGATGTATTCTGGCAGTTCTGAAAGCATGGAGCCCAGAGTAAACACTACAAACCCATGCTCCCCTGAGATCCACGTCACCAAATCCTGAAATCATGCAGGCACAACTTGATCACATTTTCACATAGTTTCCTCCACTCATTTAGTTTCATTCAGTGATGTGAGTTTTGCATTCAAAATATATAATTAAAAAAATATCTCACTTCAGGAAGAGGATTCCTCAATTTGCAATTTATTCCACCAACTAGAAGAGTATTTGGCATGAGAGGGCGGGGAGAGTCCAGCGTGAAGTCAATCCTGCAAAAAGATAATCGCAAAAGATTTAACTTGCATATTGTGCATGAATACTTAAGACACATTTCTTCATTTTGAAGGTATGCATGACAATTGGGATGGATCACCTTATTATTTACACAAACCTAAAGTCAGGTATGTGGTAATCTGAGGGTGACCAGGGAATTTTAAAGAAAGCTAAATGCAACCATCTCTTCTAGTTAGATGCTTTAACTGTTATAAGAATAATAAAGCAAAAATGTAGAAATGTTCTGTTTATCACCCACAGCTTTTGATAAGATGTGCTTGCATGTCGTAGAACACTTAATCACATTATAGATGTTGTAAGAATAAAAAACAATTTATATAGATACAAAAATAATACAGCAATGATCTTTAAAAATCTGACCTGTGCAGCCAGATGTCAGAATCTGAAAGAATCTCTGCGACACCCACTTTCTCTCCCAGAAATTTGTAGGCTGTCTGGTCGAAGTGCCAGTACAGAATCCGACACAGTAACGGTTCCAGTAAAGCCACCTGCGCGTCAGGAAAAACAAACAAAAAAGTTTCTTATATAAAAACCCTGGAAAAAACTACTTATAAAATTAGCTGTGGGTTGTTCCTCACATAATTGACTGAAAACTATTTAATGAAGTTTTTTGCAGACAGTGGAACATCTTTTATAAGATCCAGTGCCCTATTTCTTACAGGTCTGATGAGCCGTTTCCCCCTTTTAGACTATAAAGGCTCCAGGAAGAGGGCTCTGGATTGAAGCATTGCAGATGATTATAACATTATTCAAAGGGGCCAATTTATTAATTTACTTAAAAAAACATTTTGTTAATCCCAAAAGAAAATTAGATTAAATATCTGTGACAGACAGGTGACCCGTCCAGGTTGTACCCTGCCACTTGCCCATAGACCACCTGAGGTAGGCACCAGCCCCACTAAGGCCCTGACAGAATAAGCAGGAGAAGAAGGATAGAAATCAAGTGTTGTTTTAACTCATATGTTTTTTTGTTTTTCTTTTCATTAAGTGGAGTTGTTGTATATCTTGATGGCTGTAAGGAGGAAGGATCTTTTGTAGTGTTTTGCCCCTGATCTGCACAAGCCTTAGCTCAAGACACACTGTTTTTGTTCCACAGTCTGATGATGAGTATGCTCAGATTTTTGCTAAATGTTTTTATTTTTATCAACAATTCTTCGTGAAATCATTCTTCGAGGTCTTAGAAGAGTTCATAGATGATGAGAGAATAGATCATGTTCTCCAAAACAGAATCATGGAATATCTTCTTGCTGCAAACACTGAAGAACGTAAGCTTTCTGAAGAGGTACAATCTGCTCTGTCCTTTCTTGTAGACAGCTTCACAGTTGCATCTCTCGTCCAGTCTTTTGTCCAGGTAAACACCACGGTATTTACATTCCTTAACCACCTCCACTTCTTCTCACATGCTGTTAATCACATTTGTTTTGTTCCTGTTTCTTCTTAAATCTACAATCATTTCCCTAGTTTTTTTAATACTCAGGACCAGATGACTGGTTCCACACAAAACCACAGAGGGTTCACCAGCTCTCTGTACTCAGCTTCTTGTCCATCTATCATGCACCCAATGACTGCAGAGCCATGCGAGTATTTCTGCAAATAACAGGAATGTGTCTTTTACTGGAAGTCGGAGGTGTAGAGATTAAAAAGGAATGTTGAGAGTACCGTCCCTTGTGTCAAAACTGTGCTGAAATATCGTGAAGTTTAGAGTCACCTGTATACTTCTCAATAATTTCCTGTTTTCCTTTCTGAGGGCTATTTTTTCTTGTTTAGCAGTTCCTTCAGATTATTGTAGATCCAGGATTTATTATTAGGTTTAGCATCTCACTCTTTTATGGAAATGGTGTAATCTTCACACAACTTTATGTAGTCAGTCACACACTGCATTGATATGCCTGACGTGGTGCATCCCAGTCTGTACCCACAAAACAACGTTGCAGGGCTTCCTCATCTTTCTGTGATCATGTTTTTACAATTCTCTTTAATGCAGGTATACTTTTATATAAATTTAAACAAAAAATTAAAAGGTACTGGCAAAAAGTATTTCAGCTGCTACGCATCCAACACCAGAGTAAAAAAAAATAGAAAGAAGATAATGTGATCCACAAATAGAGGAACTTAAGTTCTTTTAAAAAAAGAAAAATATAATGGGACGCACAAATTTTATTCAATTAAATTTAGTTTGTTTATATAGTGCCAATCCAAAGCAAATGTCTCTTCAATGCACTTTACAGAAACAATTCAATCGATTTTAGAATTTAGGATATTATGAGGAAGAAACAAATCATATTTTCATAGTAAAAAAACCCAGTATAGATATGTATAGATAACTTAAACTTGGAGGTAATTTTTCAGTTAGGAAAACTAAATGTTTTAATCCAAGGCTTAAATAGATCAGACATTTTTCTTATCTAAGAGTAGATTTACTCACCAAAGTGTTAATGGTTCTCTCCTTGAAGTTCATCTTGTCAGTGAGTCCAGTGAAAAATCGAGGCACATAGGATGGTGGGGCAGGGCAGCCTGCAGCTTTCAGGTCCATAAAACAGGGGATCCCCCTCAGTAAGTTAATAACAGGGACACCTGCAAGAGATTTAGCACATTCTTCTTAGCTGCCTGGTTCTCATAAGAAAATAGTACTTTTTTTTTTAATTATTATTATTATTAAGTAAGCATCCCCTAACTCTTCATATTAGCATAAAGTGATCTTAAAGTCAAAAACAAAAATGAGGTGTACAAGCATGATACTTTAGAGCAAAGGAGCGCTTTGGTTGGATCTGCATTGAAACTGAATCAGACAACACTGAACTGGACTCTACGGAAGAGGATTAGGGCCACTGAAAAAAAAAATAGTTAACTGACTTTTAAATTTTATTTCAGTTTAACATGGGAAAAAAAGTCAGAAATCTGACTTTTTTCTCAGAATTCTGACTTTAATCTCAGAATTCTGACTTTAGTCTCAGAATTCTGTTTTTAGTCTCAGAATGGCTATGGCTTGATGCTAACATGTTTGTTAGCTGTCAGAATTCTGAGAAAAAATTCAGAATTCTGAGATTAAAGTCAGAAAAAAGTGAGAATTCTGATTTTCTTCCCATATTAAACTGAAATAAAATTTTTAAATCAGTTAACCTTTTTTTTTCAGTGGCCCTAATCCTCTTCCGTAGGACTCTGCAGAATACAGCTAGTGGGGAAGGATGTCAACTATGAGACAAACAGAGAGTTATGGTGAAATTCTTGAAAGATGTTGAAGGTTTCTGTGTATTAGACTTCTATCTCTGTGGTTTAATTTTTCTCTAAATGTGGTTTCATTGAGAGCATGGTATTTAGGGTGGCACTTGTTAAAATATATGTGGTCCACTGCACAGGAAAGCAAACATGCAAATGTAATCTAAAAGAGAGGAAACTCACCAAGTTTCCGAGCAATGAATGAGCCTGTTGGGACCATTGGATCTGTGAGGACCGCATCAAACTTCTATGAGACAAAATGAGGGGGATGACTGCAGCTCTATCATTTATTTCTGTTTGACCAGCCATGACATCATTTCTTGATTAAATGAATGTTTGTTGAAGTTTTTAGTAAAAAGAATTGTCCAAACAAAAAAGGAATACAAACTACAATTGATCAACAGCATAATGTACAATACTTGAGATTTGATTTGTAGAAAAGGAAAAAACTACATGATATATAATTTGCTTCCTTCCTTCTACTACTTTTTTATAGATCTTATCAATATAGTCAATATATAGGTCAATAGGCTTTGATAAATCCAAGCCACTATGAAATCTGTTTTTTTAGGAAAGGTCCAATCTGTTTTAAATTGGCAAAGACGTGTATTTTAGGCTTAATCTATTGTTCAAAATGAAATATGAAAATACAGCAAACCCGTTGAAATAATTCTTGAAAATATTTGAGTAAAAAAAAAATTCATGCAAAAAATGTGAATATAACCTACCGATAGGTTCCCATGTTCTGTTTTCACCCACCTGCTCTGCTAGATGATTAACGAGGCTGGTGTTGAACAGCAGACTCTCTGCAGTGGTATGAAGAAAATTGTTAATTTTTCCAATCTGGGTGAATCTTGCCTTTATTTTCTCCATGAACGGCTTTACTGATTTTTCTAAGATATCCTTGTGTGAAGACATCAAATTAATAACATGTTCCTTATCATAAGGAACTGGATAGAAGATGGTATCGTAGTATTTCCCTGGACCCATCCGTAGGTTGTGCTCAGGAATCACAACGGTGACCCTGTGGCCGCGTCGACCCAATTCTTGTGCAAGGGCTTTTATACCCACCCAATGACTCCCATCCATGGGTATCACCAGCAGGTTACCTAAAAACTTTGGTGATGAGCTGCTTTTCACAGTAGTGTTGGTATCTTTAACTTTGTCTGGTTTAACAAGCTTGGGGGTTTCTGCAGAGTCCTTTACTTTTTCTGCAGCCGCTCTGTCCTCTAAAGCCATGCTCAGGAGGAATAACACCAACACAACCGATTGCCGCATCCCTCTTCCTTCCTTCTCCAATGCAATGAGAACAATTGTTAAAAAAATAGATCTGAAAATCCTTCTTTCCTCTGCACTAAAAAAGCAAGAGTAAAGCTTTTGGTCCTAAAGCTGCTGAAGCTCCTCTATAAATTAGAGTTGTGTACGTTCAAAGTCCTCAAATGAAAGTAGAGCACTTATCTGTCCTCAGTAGGTAAAGGTCAGGAGCCTCTGTTCTTTAGTTACTAAGTAATTAGAATTAGTATCCGGCGCTTACAAAGAAACTACACAAAAGGCTGCTATCTAAGTTTGAAATGAAGAACTGAGGTAAAGTTCAGTGGGTTCAGGAGTGTTTGCACAAACAAAAGTAATCCAAGTCAGGAAGTCGTTGTGGAATTTGCAGTATGACACGGTGCCAAATAAGACTTTTTCTCATTTTTTATCCTGCATGTCAGCAGAAAACATGTTTGCTGTAGGGGAGTTTATTCATAGGAGCTGCCTGATTATTTGTTTGTATATTAGATTCTATAATTTTATTTCTGTGCTGATGAGATTTTGTTGATTTCGATGAATCATTATATTTGTTTCCTTGTCTTATCAATGAAAATAAATCAATGAACAAGTAGAAAATCTAAGAAAAATATTGGTTTTAGTTTTTTAATTTAGAAAATATAAATGCGATTGTTAATATTAACACTATGTCTGTTGACAGACTGCTGACTCAGTAGCAATAATGAAAGTAGCTTCAGATACAGCAATACAATGGATCACAGGAAATTAGTTCAATTGTATGTTTTTTATAAGCCTTTGATTTGATAAACAACTGATTACCTATATAAAATTGATACGATATAGTGTTATGAAAATAACACATTCAGTAAAAAATATATACTTTAATAATAAATATCATTATGCTCAAATAACTATGGTATTTGAAAGGGTAACTGTGTTGTACCACAACCGTCTGTGATAGATACTAATTGTAGAAAAAGCCCTTGTTTCATGCATAAAACTAAGTCTAAAATGCAAATTATTTAATATTGTTTTGTTAAAAGTTTAAAGTTATGTTGGAAAGATTTGAAAGTGGTCTGCTAAGAAGAACATGATATAAATGTGCTATGTTGCTAAATTATAAAAGATATGTTTAAGTTTTTTTGCATGTTAGCAATAAAACCTGGGATAAAAGTAGTGTGAAATTGTTTCTAATATTTTAGATTAGGGCCACTGGAAAAAAAAAGTTAACAGATTTTTAAATTTTAATTCAGTTTAACATGGGGAAAAAAGTCAGAATTCTGACTTTAATCTCAGAATTCTGACTTTTCTAAGAATTCTGACTTTAATCTCAGAATTCTGACTTTTTTTCTCAGAATTCTGATTTTCTTTCTAAGAATTCTGACTTTAATCTCAGAATTCTGACTTTTTTGTCAGAATTCTGACTTTAATCTCAGAATTTTGGACCTTAATGTAGATGGGCACCATGAAGGAAGATATGTGGGAGCACTCAGCTTCACTGACAAAGGTGTGAGTTGTTTGAGGTGGCCAGTGACACATTGGTAGAAAATGACGGAATTAGGCAACTTTTTACATGCCCAAGAGGTCAGACATGGCTATGGCTTGATGCTAACATGTTTGTTAGCTGTCAAAATTCTGAGAAAAAAGTCAGAATTCTGAGAAAAAAGTCAGAATTCTGAGATTAAAGTCAGAATTCTGAGAAGATCCTAGCCCAAAATTCGTTGTGTTGAAACTTAAATTGTGTGTGAAGCAGAAGATTGAATCTTAAAAGTTAAAGTAAAAAAGTAGCTGCTCAACAACAACTGCTGCTTACCTTATCAAGGCTATACTTTAAAAAATGAAAATGTCCAGAGAGCTGTTCTAAAGGAAATTTCTTTTTGTTTACACTTGTATATACAAAATAACAAAATAAATCTGTCTAAGTCTAACTAAGTTCAAATGATTTGTAGAAAATGTTATTCAATTCAATTTCAATTCAGTTTATTTATATAGCGCCAAATTCACAACACATGTAATCTCAAGGCACTTTACAGTTCAACCAGATCATACAGTCAAATTGATTCAAAGTTTTCTATCTAAGGAAAACCAGTTGATTGCATTGACTCATTGACTCAAAGGCAATCCCTCACACTAAGCATGCTTGTAGCGACAGTGGAGAGGAAAAACTCCCTTTTAACAGGAAGAAACCTCCAGCAGAACCAGGCTCAGTGTGAGCGGCCATCTGCCGAGGCCGACTGGGGTTCAAGGAGACAGAAGCAGAGATACAAAAAGCAGCTGTAAAAGGCGGCCCCGTCCAGGAAACACACAGCCAGGCAGACGAGCTCCAAGGCAGCTTCCATGCCAGAGGACGAAGAGAGCACATCCACTCAGTCACGGTCAGAGAAACAGGACCACACTGGAAAACAGGCCGATCTCCAACATCTATAAACAAGGGTGTTGATGGAAGCAGCACAGCTGATGTTTCTTTCCAGGATGACGTCACAGCCAAAATAGGAACAGACGAGGCAAAGCTACTCTGAGGAAAAGCAGAGAGAGCAGAAGGTTAGAGATTGAACAAACAGATTCTGCAGAATAGGAGAACAGAGAGAGAATGAAGCAGAATGATGAAATGGGGGTCCCTATGTCCTCCAGAAGTCTAAGCCTATAGCAGCATAACTATAGAGATAGCTCAGGATAACCTGAGCCACCCTAACTATAAGCTTTATCAAAAAGGAAAGTTTTAAGCCTAGTCTTAAAAGTAGACAGAGTGTCTGCCTCACGGACTAAAACTGGTAGTTGGTTCCACAGGAGAGGAGCCTGATAACTAAAAGATCTGCCTCCCATTCTACTTTTAAAAATTCTAGGAACCACTAGTAAACCTGCACATTGAGAGTGAAGTGCTCTGTTAGGAACATAAGGAACAATCAGATCTCTGATATAAGATGGAGCTTGGCCATTTAAGGCTTTATATGTGAGAAGGAGGATTTTAAATTCTATTCTTGATTTAACAGGAAGCCAATGAAGAGAAGCCAGGATAGGAGAGATATGATCTCTCTTTTTAATTTTCATCAGAACTCTGGCTGCAGCATTTTGGATCAGCTGAAGGCTTTTAACTACAGTTTGTGGACTTCCTGATAGTAAAGAATTATAATAGTCCAGCCTTGAAGTAACAAATGCATGGACTAGTTTCTCAGCATCACCCCTGGACAGGAGATTTCTAATTTTTGCAATGTTCCTCAGATGAAAGAAGGAAATTCTAGAAACCTCTTTGATGTGGGATTTAAATGACAGGTCCTGATCAAAAATAATACCAAGATTTTTTACCTTATTATCTGAAATCAGTTTAATCCCATCCAAATGAAGTGACTGGCTAATCAGCTTCTTTTTCAGAGACTCTGGTCCTAAGACTATAACTTCTGTTTTGTCTGCATTCAGAAGCAGAAACTTAAGAGTCATCCAGGTTTTTATGTCTTCAAGACATGCCTGTAATCTATGTAATGGGTTAGCTTCATCTGGATTTATAGACAGATATAGCTGGGTATCATCAGCATAACAGTGGAAATTAATCCCATGCTGTCTAATAACTCTACCAATTGGGAGCATGTATAAAGTAAAGAGAATTGGTCCTAGCACTGATCCCTGTGGTACTCCACAGGTAACCTTTGAGCGTGTTGAAGATCTATCATTAACATGAACAAACTGAATTCGATCAGATAGATAAGATTTAAACCAGTTTGGTGCTGTTCCTTTAATTCCAACAAAATATTCAAGTCTTTCTAAAAGAATATTATGGTCAACTGTATCAAATGCAGCACTAAGATCCAACAGGACGAGCACAGATACAAGTCCATTATCTGAGGCCATGAGAATATCATTAGTGACTTTCACCAGAGCTGTTTCAGTGCTATGATGAGCTCTGAAGCCAGACTGAAACTCTTCAAAAAGTTCATTATGGTGTAAGTGGTCGCAAACTTGTTTGGCAACTACTTTCTCAAGAATTTTGGATAAGAAAGGAAGATTGGATATAGGTCTATAATTAACCAAGTCATCTGGGTCAAGAGATGGTTTCTTAAGCAGAGGTTTAATTACAGCAACCTTAAAAGCTTTAGGTACATATCCCTGTAACAGAGATAGATTAATCACATCTAAAATGGAGGAGGAGATCAAAGGGAATACCTCCTTAAATAACCTGGTTGGATCTGGATCTAACATACAAGTTGAAGGCTTAGATGAAGACAATAATTTTGCTAATTCAGAAAGTTCAACTGGATCAAAGCAGTCTAAACCCAGTTCAGATTCCATGACTACCTCAGGTACAATCGTGGATAGAGGAGTGCTTATGATCTTATTTTTAATAAGATCAATCTTATTTATAAAGAATCCCATAAAATCATTGCTGCTAAGAGCAGGTGGAATGGACGGTGCAACAGAGCTATGGCTCTGGGTGAGTTTGGCAACTGTATTAAAATAAATCTAGGATTATTCTTATTCTTCTCTATTAATGAGGAGAAGTATGCTGCTCTTGCTTTACAAAGGGTCCTCTTATACAGCAGTAAACCATTTTTCCAGACTAGGAAGGACTTCCGCAGGCCTGTGGAGCGATATTTTCTCTCCAGTTTCCTAGCATTTTGCTTCAAAGTACGCAGCTCTGCATTAAACCCAGGAGCAAGCTTTCTATTTTTAACGGTTTTCATTTTCAAGGGAGCTGCGTTGTCTAAGGCAGTACGCAGAGAACTAGCAACCCCATCAACAAAATCATCAACCTGTGAAGGGGAATAAGCTATGCTTTTGCACTCTGCAGCACTGCTCAGCGACACAGAGGAGAGAGAAAGTGAAGCAGATTCTTTAAAATTTATAACTGCACTATCTGATAAAGATCTGCTAAAATTGAACCTGAGGAGAACTCTGTTAAAGTAATCCTGAAGGTTATTAGAAAGTGGTCAGAGAGGACAGGGTTGTGAGGAAATACTGTTATTTCTTCACATTCTATGCCGTATGTCAGCACAAGATCCAAAGTATGAAGATGAGAATGTGTGGGACTATTCACATTTTCAACAAAGCCAATAGTGTCTAAGATAGCATTAAAGGCTGCTCTTAAGCTATCGCCTTCAATGTCAGCATGGATTTTAAAATCTCCCACTATGATGACCCTGTCAGTATTTAATACCAAATCAGAAAGGAACTCTGAAAACTCATCTAAAAATTCAGAGTAAGGACCTGGTGGACGATACAAAGTTACAAAAAGAAGAGGTTTTCTTGCCTTGAAATTTGGATGAGGGAAAGTAAGGGTTAAATGTTCAAAAGAGTTGTAGGTATTAACTGTTTTGGGAGTAATCAGTAAGTCAGACTGGAATATTGTTGCTACTCTTCCTCCTCGCCCAGAACTTCTGGGTATGTGAAAATTTAAATAGCTTGAAGGAGTTGCCTCATTTATGCTCACATAATGCAATCGGTAGAGGCAAAATATAGGACAGCTGAAAAATAACCCATCAGTTATTTATCATTTTGTTTACAAAAGTGTAAAACAAAAAGAAATTTGGTTTGGAACAGCTCTCTGGACAATTTCATCTTTTTTTAAAGTGCCGCCTTGAAAAATAGTAAAAAATAAATAAATAAATAAAAACAGTAATATAAACCTATGACTGTAAATTTACAGTTCTAACTATTTTTAAGAGCAGACAATGTCAATAAATGAAAAATAAAATATATTTAACCCTCAAGAAAAAGAAACAATTACTACACAGTTACTCTTCTTGGCCAGCTGGTGGCGGTGTAGCGAAAGGTTGGATGAAGCGGAACTCTGTTTAGCTTCATGTGATTGGCTCTTCATCGTGACGTCACGCACCGCCTCCCGCTGCACGCTCAGCTTTGAATGAAGAAGAAGAAAAAAAAAAGCTTTGAATGAAAACTTCCGCGGGGTTATTTTGCTCTACATTCAGCGGATAATTGAACCAATTAGGAATATGTCTGGAGATGGAAACCGTCTGAGAAATGAATCGACTCGAGTATTTAATCTGACCGCTGGTCAGTAGAGAATAGCGACCTTTGAGCTTTGGTTGTTGCTGTTTGTTTTTAGCTTAGCCTAGCATAATTTAGCATGCTCGTGCCCGGTGCTAACTTTAGCTAAAGTAAAAGTGCACTATTTTTTATTGGTGTTGAAATTTTGTGATAAAGACATTTGTTAAAGTTTACTTTGCCGGCGTTTAATATAAATTGTTTTACATTATTTTAATCCATGAAACCTGGTAAATTAAGTGCAATAAAATATATTGACAAGCGGAAAAGAGGAATTGTTTAAGAGAAACAGGATCGACTCATAAAGCCACTTTGATCTTTATTGAATCCAATAATAAAAAAAAGGAAAAATTTATTCAGATAACTCTGCATTATGTATCATGCGTCTATTTTCTGCTTTCATTGTGGCTAGAAACACACGTCTTTTTGTCACATTCGAGGATAATAAAAATAGAATATCACAGGTGAGAAAGGATTATGAACTGATAAAAAGCCAATTAATTTTGTCAACAGCATAAAGTTTTGGTTTATCATCATGAATCCCTGTTGCTCTTTCACAGGTCATATAAGTACTGGCTGAAGTGGACAGTACCCATGTCTATACGACGTTCCTCCAGATTGAAGAGCACCCAGAACAGTCCTACGAGGGACAGATACAATCCAAAGCCTGGGAATAGAACACGGAGGGGAAGGTCATCATTGAAGGAAACCGATTCAAATGAGAGCAAGGACTGTGACATCATCGACCTCATTAACAAGAACCCAAATAAAAGCCACGTTCCCGAACACAAAACCTCAACAGAGGCTGTTGGCTTTCTCAGTTATGGACTGGATGAGTCGAACGATGAGAGCGACTCTGAAAGCAGCAGCATAGCTTCTGGTCCTTCCACTTTATGTTACGACAATCGAGAGGAGCTTTATTGCCATCTTTGCTCTGGTTGCCATAAGCTCTACGAAAAGGCCAAAAGGTTGAAGGAGCCAGTCAAAAACAAACTCCTCAATAACGGTTTGTTTATTTATTGCATTCTTATTCTAAGAAGTAAAATATGGTCCAAAAAATTGTCAAAAATTATTGTTAAAAATAGAGGGACAGCTACAATAATTATACTAGAAATGTAAAACTTAAGAAGAAATATTTTGCTTATTATTCATAAAGCAACACTAAAACATTAACACAGAAAAAAGAATGTCATAGCGTCCCACCTCGCTACATTTCTCCAATTTTACTGCTTAAAGTATTTACATTTTTAAGTATTTGATACCTATGATAACATGGGGTGCTGTGTGATAAGTCGACTCCGTAGAAATTCAGCTTGTTCCATACTTAACTTTCTGTCTCACATGGGTTTCCTCTTCAGATCCAGAGTCTCTGGACTGTGACCAGTGGGTGCTGCTGAAAAGATGGACGCCCGGAAGACGACCTAATGCCAAACGGTAAGAACAGTTAAAATTAGAGATGTGTGGAAACATTATTAAATATCAATACCAGAACTTTAGGCTCTTAAAGGGGAACACCGTTTTTTTTTTTTTTTACATTGGCTCCTTAATTTTACGTTATTACATCATGTTCTACTTAGGGGTGTAAATCACACCCATCATGGCGATTTGATTCAGTATCGATTTCCTGACCCAACGATTCGATTATTTTTGATACTCAAGAATACACCACAATTCGATTCGATTAATTCATTTTTTTTTCCCACCTTACAGGCTAGACAATGTTTCAAATTTGAAATAAATCAATTAAAGCTACAATGTTGTTATGCATTCTTTTTTTTTGAGAAACAGCAGCAAATAACAGAAGTAGAAAAGTTGCACTCCACCTATTCCTACTAAAACGTCATTCACTGAAAAATAATAATACCCCTGTGAAAGGCTTCTGAAAGGCTTGGCATAAAAAAATACTGCACAAAATCAGTGCAATGAGTGCAATGCAATACCTCGGCTCCAGACGTCCCCGCCCCCTCCGCAGACACACCGCTGCACCTCTCCCAAATTGTAGCTGACCGAAGACAGTGCCGCAGACAGGAGGTCGGCTTGTTTTGTTTTTATGACCGCAATTGCGGAAAACAACTCATGAAGTTTGATCCGCTAGAAGAGCGAGGTGCGCGAGAACGCTGGGACCCTTTTTCCACTTGGATCTCCGCTCTTTTTGGCCCTCATGTCCCTCCATCGTTGGACAAAACTCGCCCCCACTTCCTCACTGCCTCGGCCGTATCTAGACCCACAGTGTGTAGCACAGACCACACTTCAATATTGAGCATAAATCAAAAATGTCTGTGTCAAGCTTACCGCAACACACTGCTGTAAGAGTATAACCAGGAAGCGCGGTAGGAGGGCAAAATAGTTGCATGAATTTAGCTTGGAGTAATTTGCCTCGTCACCCACCCTCAGGCTAGAGGCTAGATTTAAAATTGATTCCCAAAAGAATTAATCATTTAAAGTTAGTTATATTAAGTGGGTGTCATAAAGTTATATAAATTAGTTATTTTAATAAAACAGCTATGGTAACATTTAAACAGAATAACAGTTTTTGAAATGCATGTATGTGTGCCATGACTGTTAACATTGCAAAATGTAGATATGTTTTGGGAAATAATTGGGACATTTTTTTTCATTTAATTAAATATTTTAGTGGCAATTTGAACTTGATCCAGTCAGTAAAATAAAACGATGACTTATTTTGTACATTTACCAGGTAAGTTAGCTGTATTGTATTTGCTCAAATGATCAGATTGGAATCACCAATCTAGGCTGTATTTTACTCTCTATCGAATCTGAAAGGAAATTGGTGTCAAACATCACTGGTTAAAGTTGGTTTAATGTGTTTTGACAGGAAGCTTTTGAGTCATGTTCAGCTTGATGGAATCGACGTGCGGAGGCCGAAGCACTCATCGCCGTGTTCGAGGCAACACACCTTCCTCCGAAGGTAAAGAGGTTTTTTTTTTTTTTTTTATATACTTTTTTCAGTTTGGCCTTTCCCCTGTATAACCGCTCTATATGCAATTTATTTTCATGCCAGGAACCTGAGGCAGTCCAAACTTTTGGCCAAAAGAAATAGGAAGAAAAGGAGGAGGAGTAGTAACTCCCAGGGCCCCCGCGTGTTTAAGCAACAGCGCCTCCAAAACGGGCAAGACGCAGAGATGAAAGATTTGGGTGAAACCCTAAACAGCTCATTTAGCAGCTGCAGCAACCTCCAAGATTTCAGCAGTCCAGAAATGCAGAGTCAGGACAGAATCGATGAGACCAGAGCATCAGCAGAGGTCCAAAATCAGGAGAGGCCACCAAAGAGGGTTGAATTCAGAAAGCTTCTGGCTCAGCTGCAGAGAAACAGTAGTGTCATCATCAAAGAAACATGCTGCCAAGACCGTTGAGTTGTTCACTGTCAGCCAATCATAGCGTTGCTTCAAACTAGTTTGCTGCTGTTCACACGGATTCTGTTTCTGTTGGGTTTCCCTAATATAATGTTGCAGTTGCATGCTTGTTAATATTGCCCCGTTTATATATTTTTTGCTGTTTTTTTTTTATGGTGTTTTTTTTCAGGAAGTATTCTTTTAGATTGACCTTTTTATGCATCCTAACAACTGTAAATAAATGTATTTAAACTTGGCCCTGACTACAGTTCTTTAACAAGTTTTCACTTGCCTCGATATACAGTCTAAATACAAAACCTGTCACACTTATTTCTGTAAAAAAGAGCATATTATCTCAATCAAAATGTTTAATAAGGATGCATTGATGCAAGTGGAGAAAGAAATATACCTTGTTAAATGATTGGTGGTCTGAATTTAGACACTGCTGTTTTAATGTGTTGTGTTAAAAGTACACAATTAAACAACTTTGGATGTTATAACTCTCCTCTTTATTATCCTGGCTCCTCTTTTAAGTTCTCCTCAGCTCACTCCACAGGTTCTTTATAAGACATAGGTCTGGAACCGGTACAAAAGAGGAAGGTTCATTTGTGTCTGCTGAATCTGAAGTTTTATTGATTCCTTTTTAATTTTTGCTCAGTAGGTGAACCTGGTTTAGCAAGTGGCTGTTTTCCTTTTTCTGACTTCTGCAGGTCAACAGAAACTTGAATGATAGTTTCTGTAATATTTGACATGGAGTGGGGATAGAAATGACTGTTGCATCATATTTCTACCTTCCGTACAGAATCGCTGAAGTTAGGTTGAATTGAAGAATCTGAGCTGCGTGTGGATGAACCAAAGCTGGTGTTTTTTCAGATCTTTTGAAGCTTTTAAAAAAATGGTGTCCCCATGCGATTCAAGTTTTTTTAATAAGGAACAATTTAGCATTAGTCCATGATTTCAATTTCACCTGTGGTTTTCTTGTTAGATAATGACAGAAAGGGGTAACGGCAGGTGAAAAGCAGAGGGTTTGGGAGGCTGATAATTTATTAGATATTAATCATTCCAGCCACTAAATAGGGTAAACATGCCCACTGTTCTATTCAATACTAGCACAAGAATGACATGTGATGTTATGCAATACATTTATAATCTTAGATGCGAGCACGTGGTGGTAGTTGACCTCTAATCTTTCCTACATTTTTCCATGTTTTCCAGCAATTCTGATATCCTCTTCAGCAGTTTGTATCACAATGCCACTTCAGTAAAAAGTGGCAATGTCTCTTAGATGCTTTAACTCGACATACCAAATGAGGTAGGCACATCTTTCATATACAGAACTTGACGAAGTCGTTGGTTGGAGAAAATGAAGAACTGGGAGCAAATTCTGTTTTGGCCAGACTAGCAGCAATTGGTATAAGAGTGCAAAGAAGAAGGGTGAGAGAAAGTCTGATTCGATTGAATCCTGCCAGGGCGGCTCACAGAGCATTATCTCACCGACTGCACCGGAGAACCTACAGGGTTGCAGAACCAAACTCGCTGTGGCACATAGCAATCAGGCAATTGTCAAAATATGCAGAAAAGGAAAACAAAGTCCTGTGGTTTGTTTTTAACTTATTTTTTTGGAATTAAAAGGAACCACGTCAAAAAGGCCTGGTGAAGCCTCCTTAATACCATTTACTCTATTTGGAAAATGGATCACTTAAAAAAAAAGCTGAAGATCACAAGTTATTTGTCATGTTAGCACTGATGCAGTTTTTTTTTCTTTCTTTCTTTCCTATTTTTTTTTAAACAATGTTTGTTTTGCAGCACTTTGTCACAAGGCAGAAAAAATTGCTCCAAAATACAAATATTTAAATCTGGGGTCATTGCACAGGAAATTACCCAGGTTATTCTAATTGAAGTCCTGTTAACAGAATCTTGATTTATTTCTGAACTAAAGCCTCTAGATGTGACTTAAAGATAATTTAACTTTGAACATCTAAGAAAAAAGCACCAAGCTTTAAAGCTTGTAAAAAGCAAAAATGTCTATTAAAATGTAACTACAAAAATTTAAGAACATATTTTTTTGTCAGATCTAAACCGTAATTATTTAAATGATTTGTTTTAAATACTTTTTTTTTTTTTTTTTTTTAAGAAAAAGGTTGTCTACCTTGTTGTAAAAACTGATGTTAAACATTTTCAATAAAATTGTGGTAAAAATTCATCTATTAATTGTTTAGAGGTTTATGACAAACTTAATTTGCAAAAGCAAGACTGTATTTAAACTATCTCCCGATCTTATTTATCTTTCTCTTGGTATTCCATTGGTTGTAGGGGGTTATACATGGATTTTCTTGGTCAGTACATCCACTGACTGTGATATTAGCTGTAAAGCTACCCACCGGTGGCCTTTTTTTCTCTAATACCTTTTTCTGGATATTAGCGATGCAGTATAATCTCGCGATGTTTCGTGGAAATAGCGCGACTTCGACAGGCACCGGGTTTGTTCTTCAGGCTACTTCAACGAGGTAAGAAGTACTTTCATAAGCTATTTTCTGTACTCTGTCGGTCACTTTTAATAACGTAGAGCCAACCATTGCAGGGCTGCCAACTCACCAGCATTGGGGGTGAGACTCTCGCATTTTAGTGTCTTCACACGCTCTCACTCCACACTCTCAGTTTGTCACGCATATGAACATTAAAACTGAACTCCGTTCCCTAACTTAATGCCGCACTGTTAAAAATCCAGTCCGGGTTTTCCCAACAATCCTGACACCAACACACAAGAACGTGCCAGGGTTGTACCTGGCCCTCATTAGGAGATATGGCAGGCTGAATTGACATTTATTAGAAGCGCTTTCCTCTCTATTGCTCCACTTGTTGATCACTAAAATAAGATTCTTCCTAGTCAAAATTACATTCCTGTTAGTCAGAAATTTGAGTTCATCCTAGTAAAATTCATTTTAGATAGGAAGAATGTTTATTTTAGATAAGAAGAATGTTATTTAAGATATCTGGAAGTCAAAGCCCAATACACATGAAGGGGAAACGTGACATCAATTGTACTAGTAAGAATTACATTTCAGCTACTGCAATGTATATTTTAGATAGGAAGAATGCTATTTTATATATCTCAAATGTTTATTTTGCCTAGGAAGAAATGCATTTCAGACATCTGGAATATATATTCAGTAAAGCTAATAAATGTCAAAATGGCCTGCCATATATACGCAGCGGGACCTTCTGCTGCCCCTCGATGTGCGTCAACCATTGACTGCATGTAAACTACCTGCTCCTGCTGCTTTTGGTGTGAACTTGGCATTACTACTTACTGACCCTTTTAGAATTTCTGCTCATTTTTAAGTCTCCTGTGATGTTTCTGCTTCACTTCATCTTTTTAAACAAATCAGATGCTCCATTCAGCGCAACAATCCAGCTGTGTTACTGTTAGAAATATCATGATTAAAGCTTTCTGCAAAGCAAACTGCAGGCTTTGCTGTTATTCTTGCCTTCATGCATTCTATTCGTCCACTAGGTGGCGTCATCATCCTAAAATTCACCCTAATCTAAATCACAGTTGACCGATGGTTCTGTCAGCAACTAATGTAGAAATTAAATTGAAATGATTTGTTTAAGTCTCTGGGTTTATTTACCCACTTTATGCTGAGGTAAAGAGTAATCATCCACCTTCCTACCAACTGTCTGCATTTGTCCACATCTACATTTCACATCACATCCTTCTTTGTTGCAAATTGTTTATTTTACTCTTTAATATATAATAATCAAAAAGATTTATTTAAGATGATACAAACAAAATATTTATATAAAGGTTTAGCACCAGAAATGTATGCATAGTTTCCTCAATCTGCCCAGCAGTGCTTTATAACCAGATTGGTTGAGCTGATAACATTTTGAGGAAGGGTGGGGGTGGAAAGTGAGAAGCAGATAAGAGTCCCGGGGGGGTGAACACTTGTGATAGCTTTTTGAAAGTTTGTTTTAGAGTAGGCCCACTATTTACTTACGGACTGAGAGAATTGTTAGAGGATGGAGATTTCCAGTCAAAGCAGAGTCAGGAAATGTGTCTGCAGAGACACTTGAGCCTCCATCTCATGCAGATGACAGATATGGATGTAGTCCTTTGTTTAGATAAGCAGATTTAAGACATTCTGTAAATATCCTTTTTATGTTTGTTTTTTCATCTTAAAATATTCAAATTCAAAAGAATGCAATGGGATTTAAGGTCAGAGAATGGAAACCAATATCTATATCCATCCATCCTGGCTCCGTATTTCAATCCTGATCACTTTAAAATCATCTACCATGACTTCATCGGGAAGTTTGATCATAATTCAAACAACTTGTGTTGTAGTTATATTGAACCCTCTTTAATCTCAATGTTCCCAGTTGAGAGCAGAGCTTAGAATCTCAGCATAACTTTGGAGCGCAGAGCATCTGATACCACGGACACACTGGTGACGCTTCACCTGCAAAGATCAGAGGGAGTCCTTCTGCCTGCAGTTTAGCAGAACTAACCAGAGGAAGTCTGATATGCATCTTTGAAGGATGTAACACTGTATTTTCATCATGACCCCCCCCCCCACCCCCCCCCCCCCCCCACCCCCAAGTTCATTCGTACATGGTTTCATGCTTCATGTAAGGCAGTGACACAAGAAAAACAATACCATGGCTCGACCAAAAAAAAATGAATAAATAAACAATTTTCATGGATCTTGTTAAGTTTTTCCAACTTAACCATTATGGAGTAAATCCCATGATGCTCAATTACTTTAGTACAATAAACAGGATTCTGTTTTTCCTCTAAAATCTACATTAAGGTGAAGAAACTTTTATACTTAAAAAGGTTTTGGTAATATGAATTGGGCTAATGACTTAATTTTTAGCAGTTCTAACTTATCTGTTTTACTTAGACTTTAACAAAACTTAAATGATTATTATTGAGGCTACAGTTTAGAAAAGATGTTTAGTTTTTAGAGACATAACCTTTGGACTGGCTTTCACACCATGAAGCTCAAGGAATATTGTGTTCAGTGTTCATCAGTTGTTTTAGGCTAGTTGAGTGCATACAGTATATTAGCCCCATTAGTGAGGCACATCATCTGGGTACATCCAGGTCATGAAGGACCTCTGTTCCCCCAATAACCATCCTCAAGAATAAGAAGCAGAAATACTTTAGTAATCCCAGAGGGAAATTACTTAAAATCCAAGTTGGTTGGATCAGACATTGTTGCACCTCTGGACGTGACAATCTTCATCACTTCATTGACAATATTACCACTGTCCTGGCATAGGTTGGTCAGAATCAGTGTGCCAGAGCACAGTTTGTCTGAGCTTAGGTATTCAGATTCACCTACCAACTTCTATTTGAAGAGATCCTCCTCCACAGTTGGTAACAGATCTCCTTCTTTCCACAGAAAGGAGGACAGAAAGGAAGCAAACATTTAGTATTGGAGAATATTAACGCTAATAATTAGAAGCTTTGGAGTTTTTATTATCTTTACATCATAAACGAGCAGGCAGAACAATACTACGCAGCTGATTACTTGCAGGATTATATAGAATAGAATAGAAAATATTTTATTGTCCCCTAGGACCCAAGTGACATTTCTTAATCAACAAACTAAGTCTTAGGTTTGTCTCAATATTGTTTTTTATTTTTTTTTACAAAATTTGACTCTACAGGTCCCACTGCAATACTAAAGGGTGAAGTATATATCTGCTTATAGCCTCAATAAATGCTAATTAATATTTTTGAGAAAAAAACTAAAAAAGTTTTAATGTTTTCCACAGAAGCATAATGTAATAAAAGTAAAGTTGTTTGCAGAATTGCAGAAAATAAAGACATAACTAAGACAAAATGCCACCATCTCTGAGTTATATGGAGGTCATGTTAACAATTAATCAGATTACAGTTTTGCAGCATATTAGCAGAGTCACTAAGAGCCTCATCTTCTCTTGCAGTGAGAATCAGCATCGTGTGGGTTTAATAGCAAACCCAGGTTAATGTCAAAGCAAGACAAGTATTGCTAAATGTCTGATTTAAAATTTATCGCATTTTGAGCCGTAAAAAAAAAAACGGAAATAAAGTCAGTAGCTTTTCCTTAAATTGTAATATTTGCAAACCTCAGTTTCTTGCAGCAAAAAAGATCTGGGCAAGTTCAGTAGGTTCTGATGTTTGCTTTTAAATGACACTCACTAGATATACAACACTTAATATTCTATTATTGTCAAATAAAGAGAAAAAACATCTGCATATATATATAAGTTAAGACATATTTCTTTATTTTAATTTTGACTAACTTTTTAACATAAGTAATAAACTGAATAAAACACGTATAGCTAAAAAAAACCTTTATGCTGAAGAAAACTGAAATATCAGAGAGTATGTTGGCTCCACCGGCTTGTTCTGATTTAATCAAGTTTGGAGCTTTGAAGGAGCCACAAACACAAACGCACATTGTCTGATTCTCAGCGGCGGTCTTTCCTATTGCCAATTGACCCTGATGATTACATGCCAGAGGTCTCAGGGGCTAAAACAATTCAGACACGCACATGGCATCCTGTGATAGATCCAGTTTTAACACCTGACACCTCGAAAACAGGAAAAAACAACAAGTTTCAGCTGGCAGACAGATGCATTGGGAGTGTTTGGAGGAGGGGCATAGAGGCAGGAATAAAAGTTCTCAGAGGGGAGAGTTGGCTTCATTCTGCAGAGGATTGTCTCCATCATGTCCTACTATGAGGTGAGTTTGGTTCAGCTGCACATTAGAAGTTCAGAAGTCAGAGAATGAACATTTCCACTGTGTTTTTCCAGCATATCATCTTGGATTACGACCTCAATGACACGGGTTCTGGTTCAGGCTTCGGAGATGAGGGAATGGACCTGGAGGAGCCTTGTAATGCTGCGCAGGTGATGACAGACGAGCTTCGTCGGGTTTTCGTTCCTGTGGTTTTTGCACTCATCTTCGTCCTTGGCATCACCGGAAACGGTCTGGTTGTTCTGGTGCTGGGCTGCCAGCGCAGGTGAGAGGACAGGAGCAGGTTTTTTTCCCCCTCTGAGAGGTGAAATGAGGCCCCTGACCAGGTGACCCTCTCTCTGCCCCACAGGTCAAAGTGCAGCCTGACAGACTGGTATCGACTCCATCTCTCCGCTGCCGATCTCCTCTTTGTTTTGGCGCTCCCCTTCTGGGCAATAGATGCAGCCTTGAATGACTGGCGTTTTGGAGCCGCCATGTGCATCGGCGTCCACGTGATCTATACTGTCAACCTGTACGGCAGCGTGCTGATCCTGGCCTTCATCAGTCTGGACCGGTACCTGGCAGTGGTCCGGGCCACAGACACAAACACCGGTGGGCTGAGGCAGATGCTGGCGCACAAGGCGGTGTATGTAGGTGCGTAAAACTCAGACTTTAAAGTTTATTGTAATTTTGTTTACACAGAACGTAAACAAAATTAAATTTCTATCAGTGCAGCTCTCAATACATTTCCATTTCTTAAAGTGCAGCAGAGATAAAATGTAAACATGGTGATCAAATGTAAACATAAGACTGAGATATGATTTACACCAGAAAAACGATCTACAAATAATTAAAAATGTCTTGAATTAGGTGTATTTGCCCTTAATTTGAGTAGGTAAATGAGGTAGTTTGCCAATGGAATGAGTATTTTTACTCTTAAACTAAGATAATTAGATAACATTCACTTGAAATAAGACAATGCAATTGTGTTTTCTTATTTTAAATGGTGTCTATTACCTTCTCAATCCAAGGACAAATACACTTATTTTAAGAAAAAATTACTAATCTAGATTTCAATTTTGTTCTAGTGTACAGTTTTTCCAACATTCAGCTTTTTGTTTTTTCCGTTTTATTAAAGGACACATATTCGTTCTTCTTTACTACATTCCTAATGTTTTGTTTTTGTTTGTTTTTTATGCTAAATAAACCAGAAAATGGATCAAATTTCATTGTTATAAATACAAAAAAGATCTAGTTTCACATTGAACACTAACACTAAGAATGACGCTATGATCCTATGTTGATACATTGGGTGGTTCTACATGGGGGCCAAAAGGGGCCAGCACCCCTCTAGACCTGGTCCTTGCACCTTGCTGTATTAAAAGATAAAAAGCAAGTCCGTTTTTCTTGAAATAAATGTTACTTACCTTGATTTAAGACATATGTAAGACAAATTGCAAATCAAATGCTGATTTATGTTTAAAAAAAGAAAAATAATTCCATCTTCAACTGCATAGTATCATATTATTTTGCTTTGAGAGCCAAACTCCTCATTCCTTTGGCAGATTATTGTATTTATCTGCAGAGATTAAGGGCATATACACTGATTTTTAGAAACTTTTCCTTTTTTAGATCAGTGGTGCCAATTCAGTTTTCTATTTTCTATGATAAAAAACAAGACTAATCGATTTGTTCCTTGGAACAATTTAATATTTAATTTTTATTATTTACTAGAACAGTTATATAGAAATTACATGTTCAAAATACAAAATGTACCTTTGCTCTGTTCTTTTTGTGTCAGTATTTTATTGTTTGCAACCATTAAGAATCACTGCTCCCAACCTGGTAATTTTCATCTAGAGCTGCCACTACTGATACCCAAACCCAGACAGGATTTTTCCAACTTGTTTTTGTCCTCCTTTGCCCTACAGGTGCGTGGTTGCCTGCTACTCTGCTGGCTGTCCCAGATATGATATTTGCTCGGACTAACGAGGGCGGAGAGGGTATCGCATGCCAGCGCTTCTACCCAGGAGAAAATCCCCGTGTCTGGATTGCCGTCTTTAACCTCCAGCTGGTCGTGGTGGGCCTAGTGATCCCTGGTTTGGTTCTTCTGGTGTGCTACTGCGTCATCGTCTCCAGGCTGACCAGAGGCCCATTGGGGGGCCAGCGGCAGAAGCGGAGAGCAGTCAGGACAACTATCGCCTTGGTTCTCTGCTTCTTTCTGTGCTGGTTCCCATATGGAGTGGGCATCTCTGTGGATGTGCTGCTGCGTCTAGAGGTCCTGCCCTGGAGCTGCAGGCTGAAGACGGCTTTAGACGTGTGGCTGTCGGTGGCAGAGGCCATGGCGTTCGCACACTGCTGCTTGAACCCACTGCTTTACGCGTTTCTGGGGGCCGGGTTCAAGAGCTCTGCCCGCAGGGCACTAACTCTCAGCAGGGCCTCCAGTTTGAAGGTGTTGCCCAAGAGACGTGCCGGGACTTCAACAACCACCGAATCTGAATCCTCCAGTTTGCATTCCAGCTAGGGTTTCCCTGAGCTGCACTGTTCTGTACATATGTGATATATTTGTAAGAGTTTTTTTTTTTTTTTCCAAATATGAGGAAAGATAAGAAGCAGTCTGCTGGTCCATGACTTCTCCTTCTCATTTGCAGATTTTCACTTGTAAATATTCTAAATATTGTTGATATACCTGTGTTTGCATGCTGTTGTACATATTTCTAATAAACCTTACCAAACAAGTTCATAAACGTGTTTTGTTTTTTTCCTTCCGGATTGAAACAGGCAGAACAGCCAATCCCAGCTAACGCATAATAAAATACTCATAAATACAGATAGTTCAAGTCCTCATGGAGATAAAATTTAATTGCAATTAAGGTCACCAAATAGCACAAAGAAAAGTAGAATAGATATTTGTTTTTTTAAATCCAGATTTTCCATTAATTGCTTAATGGCCCTTTGGGAAAATTAACATGGTTAACATTTCCTGTGCTTTAATGCAAAGCTGGTGAGTCCCTACAGAACATGGTAAACTGGATAAAAAAGTGTTGCAATAGTCATATTTTACCTCTATATTTTTTTTTTTTTTATGGGTTAGCATTGAGCTGTGTGGCATCTGGACTCACTGATGCAAACCAAGGCTCGAAAAATGAAACCGTTCCAGAGAGAGGGTGTGAGATAACAGGTGGGTTTCCATCACAGCGTGTGAAACTGCTGCGATTTCTGTTTTGGAGGGATGGCAATTCTATTTCTTTTGGTTCTATAAATGGTTTGCTTCTACGTGAGAGAGGAGAAGAAAAGCTCACGGGTCAAAGGGGTCAGTTTTTCCAATACTCTGATGTATACACATTGACACCAGAGCTTCCCACATTCTTACTTCCACCTGGAAGTGACAGAAACAGAAGCTGGAAGTTCCTGTTTCCTGGTAATGAGGAAAAGGTGAAGAAGAAGAGAGGCTCTGTGAGAAAGGTGAGGAAAAATACGCAAATGGGGATGCTGTAGAGTGGACGGTGGCAGTCAGGCCATAAATCACATACATCTACATCTCACTCTGAAGTGGATCATATATTGTAGTGAACGGAAAGTGGAAAACACACTTACCTGGAGCCTGTTTGGAAGGCCACTTCTCACATCCCCCATCCTTCATTGACATGTTGGCAAATACATAGACAGGAGCAAAAACACACAATTCCCTTCTATTCATAGTGTATTCAAAACAGGAAAGACTTCCTGCAGCTCATTTTAAGAAAACAAGCGGTTAAAACAATCAAACAGTCCGCTCTCACCAACACAGAGAGCTGCTTCACAGAGCGCTGGTTACTCTAAAGGGTTTGAGAGAGCTTCACTAGGAAGTTGTTAGTTTTAATCAGTTATATGATTTACTCTAAATCAGTGTTTCTCAGACTTTTTTGACTTGTGTTCTCCTTTGGGCATTTTATCTTACCGTGAGTCTCCCTCTCAGTCAAAAGTATTATCCAAAAGTGGAAGGTACAATAACTGATTATAAAATAAAAACTATTTTACTTGGGGCAGTGGCTAGCACTGCTGCCTTGCAGCAAGAAGGTTGCAGGTTTGATTGCCGGCCCAGGATCTTTCTGCATGGAGTTTGCTTGTTCTCCCTGAGCATGCATGGTTTCTCTCCGGGTACTCCGGCTTCCTCCCAAAGTCCAAAAACATGACTGTTAGGTTAATTAGCTTCTCAAAATTCTCCTTAGGTGTGCGTGAATGTTTGTTTGTCTAGTGTGTCTCTGTGTTGCCCTGCGATGGACTGGTGCCCTGTTTAGGATGTACCCCGCCTCTCGCCCGTGGACAGCTGGAGATACGCACTAGCACCCCTCGCCACTTCACTCGGGATAAAGCGTGTCAGAAAATGGATGGATGAAACTATTTTACTTAATCTTTTGATTCAAGCATTTAATTCTAAGGCATTTTATGCTTTCCATCTCAAATGAAAAAAACAACATACAAGCCTAGAATTTAATAAGGAATTCAAATAAATACAAAATAAAATCAGATTATAAACCTCTATTTATAAAACTGGAGCCCTTATGAGTAACTTCCCTATGATCCCATTTAAACTTGATGAATTGAGAACAAAATACAGAAAAAAAATTATAGTCAGACTGACTTAATTAATTTACTTTGTTTTCATCAAGACACCTGAGCTTCTTTGATGAGCTCCAATAGCTCAGTGTGGAAAACAGCTGATTCTCCACATCCAGTCTGTTCCTCCGCTTAGTTTGGATGTGTGTCACAGCTGAAGGTGAACTCAAACATATAAGAAAAAACTTATCTGTAGTGGGGATTATTTGCCAAGCCAAACATCAAATTAAAGTTCAATTAAGCCACTACTAAGGCACTGGGGTCAAGTTTCTGTATGTCTGCAAAAGAAGGTTCAATGTCCAAACTCGATGATGGTTCTGGATGGTTTATTTTCCTATTTCAGCCAACAATTACAGAGTTCAAACTTTTCTTTTGTCCTATTTCTCTTGCTCTGGTAAAAACCATTGACCCCAAACCCCAAAAAGCCTGCTGGTCCTTTCCCAGGCCCCTACACTTATAGAAAGTGGACTGATCCACATCACTTCCTGTCATTAGTAGAAAAAATAATAATAAAATAAATAAGAAAAATAATAAAACAAAGATAAATAGAATCAACAATTATTAACCTGCAAATGAAATCTGTAAATAATACAAAAAAATATCAATTCAGGAAGTAATGCAATTCAAATGAAGAAATCAAGAATAAATAGCTCCAACATTATCTTTTGGTTGATAAAAGCTTGTTTCCTTTTTGGTTCTCACAAAACAAAACCAATCCCAGCCCTATTTTATTTTACTAGTCTGGCGGGGAATGGCGGCCTAGTGGTTAGGGCCCCACTCCCACACACTGCCTCTCTGGGTCTCTGAGCAAGACCCTTAACCACACATTTCTCCCCGAGCGCCGCACAATGGCAGCCCACTGATCCCCAAGGGGATTGGTTAAATGCACAGGTAAATTTCTCCAATGTGAGATCAATAAAGTTCTATAGGGCTCGGGATCCACGTTGCATTGTGGGACGTCGCGGTCATATTGACGGCTACGCAAACGTAAACATAGCTCTGATACAACGTTGTTGTTGAAAGAAAAGACATAGAAGTAGAGAGAAAAAAGATGTCAAAATCCCGAAAAAGATCTGGAATTTACCAGGACACATTAAATAGAGAAGCCACGGACCAGTATGTTGACAAAATCAGCATTATTAATAATTTGGATCCATAAAAAGTTCCAAACAATGAGTGGAGCACCGATGAGTGAGCGCCTATACTTTAAAACAGTTCCGAAGCTACAAGTCCTTGGAGTCTTATATGCAGTTCATGAATGGATGGGTTCAGGAGCTGCAGATCATAAAGCCAGCAAACAGTGGGAACACAGTAATCCGTATGAAGGTAAGCTGTGATCAGACGGGCTCTGGAACCTGCTAGTTTAGCAACTACTAACCGCTAATGCTAACAACCACTCACGCATGTAATGTACTTTTAACTAGCTGCTATGTATTTCAAAGGTGTAGTTAGTAACGTTAACTGCCAACCCTCCGGGCTATTCACGTATTTGAGCCTTTTCCCGCTGCCGTTTTTTTTTATTTTCCCGTAAAAGATCCCAACTTTGAAGGAAAGAAACAAAGTAGGCTATAAAATAAAACCGTGCATCTTTAACTTACCAGAATGAAAATGCAGGGAACACACTCTCAATGACATTGGAATACTGTGGAAAGTTATGTTCGTCGTCTTACAGCCGCGATCCAAGCTAGCCGACGACTCTTTATCTCTAACGCTTGGTCTCCATGGTTACGCCTCCAGGCAGGAAAGCGGTGGAAAGTTAACCCATTTTCTATGTTTTTCCCATGGCGATCATGTGTTGAGCTGTTACAGCCCACAATACAGCAACGGTTTACCATGGTTGAAATCAAGTTAAGGTGAAATTAATCAGGCTGAGAAGGAGTACAGTATGCGGTAGTCATAGGCAGTAGTCTGAGCCGCGGTAAAAGAGGCCGTCAATATGGCGGCAACGCAAAGTGCTTACGTCATGACGACCAAGCCCTATTGTTCTAAGAAATAATATATTTTCATGTACCGCTTGCAGTGCACTCGCTGACCACTAGTGGTAAAAGTTCCCCCTGTTTGGGAATCACTGCTCTAAATGATGTACTTCAGCTCACTATCTCCTTTAAAAAAAAACAGCTTTGATTAAAACATAATAAAACATCAGCATAGACAGTTAGAAGAAGCTGGTTTATTATTCAGGCAGTCTTTCCTTTGTCATACTTTTCTGTGTTATTTCCGTTTTTGTCTCTTCCTTCTTCACAAATAGAACTCTTTTTTATTTTTTTGGCGTATCTATTAAAGTTTTTTCAAAACTACCAGAATCACATAAACATACATATTGACAGTGTTTTTTACTTTCTCTTTGAAGATCCAAATTCATTTTGGCTTTATTTTCAACAGGCTTGACTCACAAGTTTCTGGTTATTTTCTATTATTTCCTAAATCATCTCAAGCTCTGTAAGGTTTTTTTTTAACAGATGTACATTATAGGAGAACGGTCTGCAACCTTTAAGATCTAAGAAGCCAGTTTGTTCCTCTGAGTAAAAGTCATTCAGCATCACAAATATTATATATACTTTAAAATAGAAAAACAGCTTAAGATTTTTTTTATATAAGAAGTAAATCTTTTGCTACTTAAAACAACCAACAGTTTGTTTGTGTTTTTAGCTTTTGAAAGAAGTAAAAACAGAAAACGTTTCATAAAGATCAAGCATGGATTTTCTTCCATAGGATAAATAATTGATGAGACAAAAAAAACAACATAATTTAAAAGCTAAAGACAAGAAAAGTAGATCTAAAATATATTTCTGGTTCTTTTAATGTTGCTTTGTTGTGACATTTAAATGAATTATTAAAAAAAAATTCCAAGAGCTTTTCCGATTGCTATTTATGATTATACAACATTAGTTGCTTCTTTATATGATTTTAGGCCACTTGAGGCTCAGGTTGCAGACCTCTGGTTTAGGATATAAGGTTAGGCTTTGACTGGATGGTGTTTACAGCTGCACAGAGTGCAGCCCTCGGACCAAGGCCCTTCTTTCATAATAACCTAGTTCAGTCAGGCTTTCGGATCTGAGGTATCAGCGCTTCCAAACTATATAAATCCAGCAATGAGTGCAAATCGCATTTAATGGATTCAATTATGTGTTTTTGTAACTTCATATTCTCTACATAAGCAAGGGCGCTGTAGTGAAAACAAACAGTTTTTTAATAAGCTCCAGGAAAGGCGTAAATATTATCATATTGGAATTTTGATTAACTACACATTGCTTAGTAAAATATACATAGTACTTTGCTATTATTGCTTGGGGGTTATAGTTGTTTTCTTTAATTTGAAGGTCAAAAGGATTCTGAATTAATTCATCCCATTTTTCTGCCTCTACCTCCCTGCAGCAGATTTTACGACTTTTTAACCATATAAAAGTGAAATTAAACCAAAACCTATGCTGCCAGGTGAATGGGATTTCTACGGTGGCCAAGAAATGCAAACACATTGCAAAATGCATAAATTTACTGCAAATATAAAAATGTACTGCAAATACGATAATTTAATAACACTTAAACGTACAAGACAAGTGCAAAGTGGAAATCCTGCAAGTAGCAAAAACAATTGCATGTTAAGTAAAGCTTCAAGCTAGCTCCAGATAATAGAAGTGACCACACTGGGGACAGAAAATCTTCAATATTTCTGTAATTTTTTCAGATTTTTCTGACTTTAAATTATTTTTTCAAAACCTGCAGCAGATTTCCTTTTCAGTTTCGTTTTCAAATATTAACATTTCATTTTGCAGTTAGGTTTTGTGCTTGCAGCGTGCATGCACTTAGCATTTCTCCTTAGCAGCATTTTTCCTTTGATTGTGGTTAGTGTGTCTTTTTTTGGTGATCTAATTTTTGTTTGCTTTACGTTTTGAGTGTATTTACATATTTGCAACGTTTGCAACACTATTACCAAACTTACAACTTTGTGGCTATATTAAGAAAATCTTAAGACACCTCTTGCAACTTTTTTTTTTTTTTTGCAAAAAAGTAACCAATCAAACCTTTTTTATTTAGCAAGCATTGGGTCCAATTGTTGTCCCTATAGCTCCTGTTAGTAGATCCTTTTTCATCATCTTCTGTTGAGAGTTTCCATTCCTAACAGTATAACTTTAAACATCCATATCTTAAACATAACAGGGAGATATGCTGGTGAAGATTCTCAGTCATTCAGATAATAGTCATGGTTTTTTTTTTTTTTTTTTACTTTTTTGGAGTAATAAGGAGACACCTGCATGGAACAAGAGGAATTTTTTTTTACAAGATTTAAAGTCAGGGCAAAATCTAAGAGTTGGGAAAGACATTTTTGTTGAAAGCGATTAAACTAGAATTACCAGAGAAGGGTCATTTAACATTTCTACCTTTGGAGCCCAGAGACGGGTCGACTGACCTGAAGGATTTTAAGGCCCCGTCCACACGAAGCCGAACCCTGGCCTAAACGCACAAATTTTTCACCAAACCAGCCTCTCATCCACACGAAGCCGGCGTTTCGGGGGTCTGTAAACGATCTTTTTTTTATTCAGCCTTCGTGTGGGAAGATTTTGAAAGATTTTGAAACGCGTTTCCATCTTTAAGCTCTAACCGCATTTTTTTTTTTACACGCATGCGTCATAGCGTCGCCTGTAAACACGCATGCGCGACACAGTATCCCAACAACAATGGCTCCGTACTGTGTTGAATCGTTGCTGCTAATGCTACTCACCCTGCTGTCGGGCTTACAACAGAATCTTCTTCTTCTGGAATATCTCCAGGAAGAACAGACCAATATCGACGACATAGTTTAGCACCTGAATTTGACTGAACCACGAAAATGGACCCGCAGGGCAACCATGTATAAATATTAGTGCGCATGCCCAACATTTCGTCGCCTATTTTTGCTTCGGCACCACAGCGCCACTTACAGGCCTGGCATACATTTTGCAGCGTTTTCATGCATTCGTGTGGACGATCACATTTATTTTATGTCTCCGTCTTTACGACAAACGTTCTGGAAAATATTAGCGTTTCGTGTTCGTTTTGACTTCGTGTGGAGGGGGCCTAATTAGCATCCTATAAGCAGATGTGAACAGGCGCTTTTGTTCTGTAAATAAGGTCATTACTGGTGCACCAAAGGAAGGGGAAAGCTTAACTCCCAACTAACTGTCTAGTTAGTTCTATTCAGTATATTGTATTTTATAATATAAAGATTATATATATTATATCTTGCTTAGTTTTATTTTAGCAAAAAAGCACAATGAATTAATTTTAATATTTTAAATGGAGATATATTTTACAGCCAGGTACAGCTGTGAGCAATGACCAGAAGTATTTGTGTCTAAGTCAAGAGGACTGAAATTCCAGCATGAGAAATATACAAAAGAACAACTGTTATTTGTTTGAATGCTTTTTATTTTTGTCATTAAAAACGATACAAAAAATACAAGAAATAAAACAACTCCACACATATTTACACTAGGCACAGTGGGGGGCATGTGAGTAGCATGTCCTTGTGTGACTGGCCTTTCAGCACTCACTCAGCAGTCTGTCTGTCGGAACATACCTGGCACTGCCAGGGTATGACCTTGGTGCATTTGCCACATGTGTATTTGTAGCAGTCAACGCATCTCACAGTTGCACAATTGTCCTTGCATCGATGGTTGACCTGACACTTTGCCCTTTTGCCTGAGTTGGGTGTGGAAGGTTGTTGAAGCAGTTTCTCCTTGTGTGCCTTCTTCTCACTCACATAAGAGTTACCCAACTCTTTTGCAAGCTCAACCAGAAAGTCCACCCGTCTCTCCTGCACCCCAATGCATGCCTGATAAAGCACATGTGCATTCAGTGCTGCCATGTCAATCATGTTGTAGAACACGGCAACTGGCCATCTCCGTGTTCCTGCACGCACGCTGTACTCCCGCACCATTTGGTCCATCACATCCACACCGCACTTTGTTTTGTTGTATTTTGTGACCGTGTTTGGCTTCCTTTTGGTGGTATCCTCAGTCTCAACCACGCTGTGCATGCTGCTGAGAACGTAAACGGCCTTCTTCCGTTTGGGCGCATACACTGTCAGCGTGGCACCAGTGGTTGAAAACACCTGAGTGGTGAATTCAGTGCGATCAATCTGTCTAGCGGACTGAGGAATTTCCCGGCGTCTCTTGTCGACTGTGCCGAGGATAGTGGTTTTCCTGCTAAGCAGTCGTTGTGCAAGTGACAGTGATGTAAAGAAATCATCTGTGGTTACAGTTCTGCCCTTGTCCAAGAACGGTTCCATCAGCCTCATCACTACAGTCTCGGACAGTCTCTCCCCGCTGGGACGACCGGGGTCCTTGCCAAGATATGGGAAGACATTACAGATGTATTTTGATTTCAAGTCACAAGCCACCCAAAACTTGATGCCAAACTTGTCGGGTTTTGTTGCAATGTATTGCAGGAAACAGCAGCGAGTCTTTGATGGAAAAATCTGTTTACCAACAGTGATGTGTCGACCAGGGTTGTAGGATGCGATGCAGTTAGTGACAAACGATCCCCAAACATCGGAGATTGCAGCAAACTTATCGGTCTCCGCTCGCTCACTGCGTGTAGACATGTCATCAAAGCGTAGGTGTCGCATGATGTCTTGGAAGCGGTTTCGGGCCATAGTAGCAATGATCATTGGGTTTCCCAGGTTTGCTGACCATCTGTCACATAGTGATGGAACCTTGGTCAACCCCCGCAAGATAATGACTGAAATAAATGCCATCAGTTCCGGGAGATCCAAGGACCAATCCAGCTGCTCCGTGTGACGTGCATGTTGAATAGTCCATTCTCGAATGCTACTAAGCATGTCAAGAGTGATAAAACAGAGGAAGCTCTCAAGGCGACTCCGGATACTTTGTCTGGCCTTAGCGCTTGGCTCTCCATCTGTGGCGTACGGTTCTATTGGTGTGAAATGGAGATGTGTCCCCACTTGTTCTTCACGCCACACTGTGCCATCAGTCGCGGTCTCTGACGACTCACTCCCCAAACAAGCTCTCTTTTTTGGTAGAGGGAGAGTCTCCTCATCTGCAAGATAAACAATTTCAAATTAACTTTTTGTTTAGCTCTAAATAAAAAATAGTCAGGAAAATAAAATAGGTAGGTTGAGAAATCTAACCTGAAGACAGCTCAGAGTCCGAATCCGGTTGAAGGTCTATGTCTTCTCCATCTGAATCACAAGGGCTGGCACTGCTCAGAATCAGTTCCAATGCCTCCTGAGTGGTGAACCTCTTCTGCATTTTGTTTCTTGTGAACTAAATAGGTGAAGCAGTCACCTATTTATCCTCCACAGCACAAAAGGCTGCATGCAAATTTGCATGTGCAGAGCTGCCTCCATCACACATCGCACCCACCCCCAACATGGACTATTCACACTCCTACCTTCTGGCCTGACGGTACAGGTGTGGAATGCTTTTGTGAGTTTGCCCCCCCCCCCCCCCCCCGCCCCCGATTCCTCAGGCAATGGCCATATTTACAATTGAACAAGGGATGCTAATTGGAGCCATCAGAGTCGTCAGTTTGGACTCGGGGTCTTTTGACCCTCTTTCGGGACTTCAGGGGGGAGGTCAAAACCCTGGTAATGCTATGACTGGGGGAAAAATCCAAACTATTGTGTTTGGTGCAGTATAAAAACAATTATTTTGTGTATGTGTGGACAGAAAGGGAGAGATTTGAAATCATCACAATCTATAGAAAAGACAAAAACTAAGAAAGTTGTTATGCATTAGCAACAGAAGCCAAACTTATGCGAGCGATAAACAAAGAATAAAAACGCAAGACTTTGTGTCCGTTTGCAGTTTAACAATCTAAAAAAATCTTCAAAACGAAACAAGGTGTAAAAATGAATTTAACTTTTCTTTGTATTAGTAAAAAAAATACATCTAGAAAACAGCTAAGTAGAGCATGAACAGGGGCGGACATACTACAACGGAGAAAGTATGCAACCTTCTGGGGCCCCCTACCAGCATAGGGCTGCTGGCTGCCCACGCCTCTAACTGGACCCCTGGGATATATATGCATGTTTGAAATTAAATAATTATGATTTAGCATCAAAACAGTGATAACAAAAATCATGACTCAACACACCATCAACTTCTGCTCCCTATACAAGTAAGCATGTGATCAAGTAAAAAGATCAGGAAAGAAAAAGATGAAACTGAGCTTTAAGAAGAAAGAAAACAAAATGATTCCACTATTGGCTGAAACCCTGCAAGTCATTTATCTCTGCTTAATTATGATTTAAGTCAAAAATTACGTTGAGTTTAAATATCTGTATGTAAAACCAATCAGATTTGTTTTTATGGTATGACTGCTACCCGCTCCACCGTAACCTGACAACAAATGATAAGAAAAACAAAATAGACAAAAATTTGGGCAAACACGGCACAGGGACTGTACACCTGCATGAAAACACATGGACAGAGCGGTAGTTAGTCTCTCCTTTAGTGGCCTTAACGACTGTTTGGTCCAGGGATGTCGGCCTGCCTCCTTTATCGGTCTCCGCCAAGTGACGTCAATTGTTTACCTCGGGCGCGGTGCATCGTGAGAAAACTACCATATTAGGTGGAAAGTCGAGATTAGCCACAAGCGGCTGTTCTTTCGGCCCAATTATTTACCAGAAATGACACGATCGTGTTGTGTGAGAGGCTGCCAGTCCCGGTGTCGTGCCATGGTAGTTATCCCTGCGAAAATTTGTATCCCCTCGTCGGGAGCGCGCACGGAGTAGGAAGAACAACCCAAGTTAACTCCGCTTCAATTCCAACGTGCAGAACTTGAAATTTGAAAGGTTTTACGTGTATGAAAGTTGAGCTTTACTGTTTTATTCTTTACTTCACATGTTATAGCAGAATATCGCCAGTGATACTGATTTAAAAATAATAATAAAACACAAACGTTTGCTTGAAAGCTGGTCGCTGACAGCAGTGTCTACTCCTCCCTCTGAAAGCAAACAGATCCTTGTTCTTTTTCATACGTTCCTTAAAAAATCTCTCATTGTTTCACAGTGTCCAAATGTTCTCATCCCATTGAAAACTGTTGTAAACCATATACTTGTAATAAAAATGAAATAGAAAATGGAGTGCACGTGTAATCATTAAAGACTATATGCAGAAGGAAATCATTTTTTCCTGGTTGAAATTTAGTACTTAAATCTATATCTGTGTTTGTAGTAACGTACAATTTATCCATGTTGTACTATCCTTAATAAACAGTTTGTCTTCTAACATCAGCCGTTTTATTTCATCCCATATTGCCAGTTCTGGCAATATGGGATGAAATAAAACCTGCTGTAATCTGTTCCTCCTGTCTAAATCAGTCAAATCTATATTTGTGTTTATAGTAACTTACAATTTATCTATGTTGTACTATCCTTAATAAACAGTTTGTCTTCTAATATCAGCCATTTTATTTCATCCCATTTTGCCAAAATTGGCAATATGGGATGAAATAAAACCTGCTGTAATCTGTTCTCCCTGTCTAAATCAGGCAAAAAGGCCCCAGCTTTTTCATTTTTGGCTTATAAACATCTTTTATGATGACAACTAACCCCTGAAACTTTGGAGTTGATTGACCTTTATTTCTTAAAGTTACAAGGGGGGAACAAATTATAGCAGGCCACCTGCCATAATCTGTTCCCCCTGTCTAAATCAGGCAAAAAAAGGTCCCAGCTTTTTCATTTTTGGCTTATAAGCATCTTTTATGATGCCAAAAATGAAAAAGCTGGGACCTTTTTTGCCTGATTTAGACAGGGGGAACAGATTATGGCAGGTGGCCTGCTATAATTTGTTCCCTCCTTGTAACTTTAAGAAATAAAGGTCCATCACATCCAAAGTTTCAGGAATAAATTGTCATCATAAAAGATGCTTATGAGCCAAAAATGAAAAAGCTGGGGCCTTTTTGCCTGATTTAGACAGGGAGAACAGATTACAGCAGGTTTTATTTCATCCCATATTGCCAATTTTGGCAAAATGTGATGAAATAAAATGGCTGATATTAGAAGACAAACTGTTTATTAAGGATAGTACAACATAGATAAATTGTAAGTTACTATAAACACAAATATAGATTTAAGTACTAAATTTCAACCAGGAAAAAATTATTTCCTTCTGCATATAGTCTTTAATGATTACACGTGCACTCCATTTTCTATTTCATTTTTATTACAAGTATACGGTTTACAACAGTTTTCAATGGGATGAGAACATTTGGACACTGTGAAACAATGAGAGATTTTTTCAATCAACGTTTTGAAAAGAACAAGGATCTGTTTGCTTTCAGAGGGAGGAATAGACACTGCTGTCAGCGACCAGCTTTCAAGCAAACGTTTGTGTTTTATAATTAGTTTTAGATCAATATCACTGGCAATATTCTGCTATAACATGTGAAGTAAAGAATAAAACAGTAAAGCTCAACTTTCATACACGTAAAACCTTTCAAATTTCAAGTTCTGCACGTTGGAATTGAGGCGGAGTTAACTCGGGTTGTTCTTCCTACTCCGTGCGCGCTCCCGACGAGGGGATACAAATTTTCGCAGGGATAACTACCTTGGCACGACACCTGTATGGTAATTTCGCATTCTGCTTACTTTTTCCCATATAGTCAGAGAAACAAACTCAATCCTTTAGTCCTTCGTTTAGCTATGCTGCGGTTGTTTACACTATGCCTTTTCCACCAAAAAATGGCGTCTTAGCAACAAATGTCACGTGACTGGCGGAGACCGATTACACAAAAACAAAACAGCACTGCAACACAAAAAAAAAACAAACAAAAAAAACATGGTACTGTGTCATCTGTAGAGCTTGAGCCTGGTGCGTCTTTGCACAGGAACAGGAAGAAGATTAAAGATATAGGACCTAATATCTATTAACCCAGCATAGCATAGATAGGTTTACTCTATAACCCCACAGTCATCATGATGAACAGGGAGCAGATGGACTTCAACTGAGCTAATAGCTCCAGCTGTGATGGAAAACAATGAGGTCTCTCTGTGAGAGATTCTAGCTGGATTTCTATCAAGGTTTAAGAATGTCTGTCCCTTAGTTCACTGAAAATTAAACCATTTATTCCTAAAGTAGCTAAACTGTAGATCATTACACAGCTGCAGCCAGTCCAGTCATACATGTAGAAAAATAGAAAGTGTTCCTCAATAGACATAATGCCATTTTGCCATTTTTTGTTTAAAATTTTAGTGTTAAAATAAATATGTGTATTTGATGCATAATTAATTAATCACCAATATTCCTTAAATTTTTTTTACCGTTTTATTTTTCTGAGTATGAATGTATGAAGCTATAAAAACTAAAATTAAACAAAGATGCTGTTTTACAAAAAGTAAACCTTAAAAACTATTGTAGGTATGATTTATTAAAAGCTGAAATGTTGTTGCTGACTAAAAAAGCAAAATCAAAAGTTGAGTTTTCAAGAAATGTCCAGAATGAAGCTTTATGTTATATTTTAACACCAATATTAGACACCTTTTTATCTACGGAAAGCATTTTATAGTAAATACTAAACGGCTCTATCGTCTCTTTACAAAATCTGAACATTTTGCTCCTCAAACTTTTGTCCGTTATTTTTGAGGTACGAGTGGACAGCTGAATATTGCCCAGAGCTACTGGCTCTCCTATACTGTGCCATGTGGTTAAAAACCTCTTCTTATAGATAAAATGTGTTTTCAGGATCTTACCATTTGACTAAGAGTCAAGAAAATATATATATTTTTTAACAGTTTCCGAGCATAAAGGTTTAGAATAACTGGATTTAAAAACTTTTGCTCATTAGAATTATCAAATTTTCTGATTTTACTACAAAAGCTTCATGATCTTCAATAAAATGCTTCTTTTTTTCTATCAATCATAAACTCTGTCTTTATCCTTCAGCTACAACAATTAGATTAGAATAGAAAATCCCTTTATTGTCCCATAATGGGGAAATTGTGGTGTTACAGCAGCAGTAAAAGGATTTAGCAAAGGTGGTCACACAATGTGGAGCTTAGAAAAGTGTATAAAATAGCAGAATAAATTAAAAAGTTAAGAAAATAAACAAAAACTGTACTGCACAGTGTTTTTACAACCTAATAGTGTAAAATATAATTAAAAGCAAAGTGTAATTTTCACTGAAACTGAATGTAGTATATTTTATGTAGGATATGTTTTCTCTTTAAAAATATTGTGTTAAATAAGACTGACGACAAGAAAGGATTTAAATCGTGATCTCTGCAGTGAATGTTTGAAGCTTTATCTTGACTCAGCTTTGTTTCAAATTTAGTGGAAAGAAGCACGTCACAGAATACAAGACAATGTGTCAAAGCCTGAAAACAAGCAAACCAGGAAACAGTTCCCTTTAAACATTTTTCCCTCCTCTTGTTCATATCCTGCCCTCTCCTGCAACAGTTTCTTGCCATTGTTTTGTTTTTCACCTGCTGATGGTGACTTGAAGGCTTCAAAAGTGTCATTATCAAGTCCCATGTCTATGTTGACATTCACAAGCTATTTATTCTATAATTATGTCCTGCAGAGTAAAAAATCATGTGAATAGACGGAGAGAACTCACCTAAAGATTAGTGTTAAATTATTATTTTGGTTATTTCACGCTGGATTGCAGGAGCAATCATGGCAGTGTGAATGCTGGTGGGCTTTTGTGTTTCTGCCTTACAGATGGCAAGGTTCCCTCATATTCATACGAGCTGAGCTTCCTGTCGCTGAACAATTGTGGGAACGCCAGAGGTCAAGACAAAAGAAGAAGTCAAAAAGGGGAGAGAGGCTGTGCTGCATCCAAATGGCCCACAATAACTTCCTGCCTTGTTCCTGGCTGGCCCATACAATGTGACAGGTGAAACCAATAGCCTGCCGGGGGGGGGGGGGGGTGTTGACCTCAGCAGGTGGAGACGTGAGAATTGTCTGTATGCTGAAGTAGAGATCAATGGGTTTGAGAAAACTTGCTCAACAGAGGGTGACCACAGACATCATTTTAAGCTTCTATTTTACTACAAAAAGAAAAATCATAATTTTTTTTCATAAAATTTTTTATCATTCACTCACTGTTTGTTTTGCACAGCAAACATATTCTACAATATTATGTAGTACTAGACAATCTGGTGAGAAGATTTCCATGGTTCCTCAAGGTATAATGTGGGCATAAAGACATTAGTATCCAAGTGGAAGCTGTGGAAAATTCCCCTCTTTATAACCCTGAGGGACACGCTGATCCAAGACATAATGGTTTAATTGAGCAGCTCAGCAAAGGATTGGCTACTAACTGCTACTTAACTTATTTTATATTCAGTTTCAAACAAAATACACCTTTTAAATAAGATTAAAACTGTACATAGTGCATTTTTTAGTAATTTTGTTGCTGATACTTCTTACTTTAGGAAATAAGTCTATTTTTGTCTATTTTACTTTCGTGCCACATTGTTTTCATTTTTATCAAAGTAATCTGCAGTGAAACTTCCCACATTCAAACCAAGTTAAGGATAATCTTATCCTTTGGCGAATGATTTAACTGTATGTTCATAAAGAAGCACAAATAAAAACAAAATAACTAATTTCTAATTTTCCAACAGACAGTAAAATACTTATTTTACTTATTAACATGGAAGTCACCTTTTATGTGATTTTTCAAACATTTTGGACATTGGACATTTTGTTAGCAGTAGGCCTTTAGAAGACATAAACTAAATCTTTAAATGTTTAAAACTGCAAAGCAATGCAACACATCAAAACAGAAAGCTCCGACTGGCACTTTTAGTGGTTAACATGTTGCTAATAAAGAAGAAAGAGCAGGAAAATTAAATTGTAAAAATGACTGGTTGCTGCCACCAAGCGGTCGCCCATGGAACTGCAATAACACGAGGTTTTTAATGGCCGCTCCCAAAGGTAACACATGGCATGCTCAGAGCGTCACTATGCGAGTGAAAAGCGTTCAGAATATAGAAAAAAAAGGAATTGAGAATATTTAAATGACCTAAACTTTTAAAGAAAAAAAGAATAAGAAAATTTGAGCTCATTGCATCACAAAATACTAGTAAATGCTCTTAAAAAAAAAAGACAAAGGCTATAGCTGTGTTTAATTTGGTAGCTTTATGAATAGCTCCAGCTGATTTTTTTCTTCTTCTGCTAAATCAATTCAGATTGCATACCTCTGTTAGATGTTGACTGTATTCTACTCAATTAAAAGAAACTGATCTAATAACTTTCCATAATAGTCATTCAGTGTATTTCAAGTGATCCCTCCTTCTGATTAAGAACACAGAAGAATGTGCTTTGATTGATTGGTCCTTCATTTCGCCCACAATATTTGGAAAAGAATAATTTTAGAAACATTTGGTGATGAATGTAGATTTCAGTATAAACAGTGAAGTGACTATTTGTGCAAAACTCAAAAAAAAAAAAAAAAAAAACAAGACTTGAAGGTGATCAAAGCAAAAGGTGAGTTTAACTCAAATTGTCACCTGATGCACCATGGATTCTGGCTTACACAGACCAAAAAGTTAAAAAAGGGGTCAAAATCCAGTTCTTTTCTTGTTTTATTCTCCGTTCAGACTAAACAGCTTGCAGGCTTCACAGGATTCTGCTACTGCTCTTACTCTTAATCCTGCACATCTTCTTTGACTGACTGATTGAGTGGCTGACTGAGACTGAAAACTGAGACTGGTAAAAAAAACATATGACCACCCACGTGCACAATGAGCTAACTAAAACCTATCTATTTATACTGTGAAACACACACATCCCAAGCTAAAATTAATGAACTAATTAAGTAAATCACTAAACAAATCCTATTCTAAATAACAAATCAAACTAAATAATCTAAATTCTAAGATTTAACTGAAAATGGAGAAATAGCTCCTATAAACAGGAACTAGTTAAACTCTATCACCATCATGGGAGAAGGGATGGAGGCGATAGAGGACTATTAATACGTCTGTGTTCACCTGGACTACAGACTGGAGGAGCAACTGTGAAGCCGACTACAAGAGAAAACAAAGCAGACTGCAGTTCATAAAGAAGCTCTTTCGCCGCTTGCAGCAGGATATATCTTCTATACTCATTTTTCCTTTGGGACCAATAAAGAATTTTTGAATTTAATGAATTTATCACAGGTGTGAATTAAATATGTGGATTTTAAGTGAGTTCAAAGAGGCAGTATGTTTCTGAAACATTATTTATCCTAGGATGTATTCCAGGTTGCCTTCTGTTTTTTAAAGATGGTTTCAAGAAACAAGTTGTTGGATTTACGGTGAAAAAAATTAATATTAACTTATTAATAAAAAGTATTTGTTTGCCTCTTTTTATATATACATAAACCTCGATGACATTCCCAAGCAACGACTATTCTCTAAACATCTTCCACATGGTTTAGAGATGTGTTTAATTAGGTGAGAAAAGCAGAATTCCCAAAACAGACGTTGAATCTGTCTCACATTTATTTTATGCCTGTCCCTTTATCTACTAACCTTTGGATTCAAATGTCTTTTTACAGTTTTGATCAGCATCACTGAACATATGGTTTTATTATTAAATGTTGAATGTAACAATAAGGTTTCCGTAAAAATTAAAAGAATATTGACTGGACTTGGTTTCCAAGATTTGAAGACATTTCGCCACCTCTCCAGGAAACTTTCTCAATTCAAATGTCTGGCCTTGTGTCGCTTGGAAACATGCAAATGGTAACCGATGAATGGGTTGTTTGGTTCCATCGTTAGCCTGTAATATCTGAAACCTGTCTATGATTCTAAGGGTCGGTCGTTAAAGGGGGGATTGCCGTTATGAGGGGGATTGTCTCCTGTAATACCTGAAACCTGTCTATGATTGTTAAGAGTCGGCCGTTAAGGAGGTATTGTTCATCGGCTGGAGCGGGTAGGTCCCTCGTTCCTCTGTGATGGGGTGGGGGGGTTGGTGATATCTGGAAGGGATCATGTCTATGATTGAATTGTATGTTTTTGGAAGCTGGAATCTGAGTCCACCACCTCTGTTTAAAGTTGGTTTTTCTCTCTTAACATAGATGGCTTCCTTCCCGCCCCTCTCAAACCACCTATTTTCTTTATCCAGAATGTGAACATTCTGGTCCTCAAAAGAATGCCCTTTGTCCACAAGGTGTAGGTGTACTGCGGAGTCTTGTCCAGAGGAGGCCGCTTTTCTGTGTTGGGCCATGCGCCTGTGGAGAGGTTATTTGGTTTCTCCAATATAAAGATCAGAGCATTCCTCGCTCCACTGAACAGCATATACCACTCCGCTCATATTCGGTCTGAGGGTTTTATCTTTAGGATGCACTAGCCTCTGTTTAAGGGTTTTGTTTGGCTTGAAATGTACTAGGATTTTGTGTTTGGAGAAAATCCTCTTGAGCTTTTCAGACACTCCAGCAACATAAGGGATTGTGATGTTTTTGTGTTTAATTTTCTCATCGCTGTCGATGAGTAACGATAAGGATGTTGATAATCTAATTAAATTGCAGTGTTTGCTGCACATTCGTAAAGCTTTCTCCTAGGTATGCCAAATTAAAAGTTGTTTTTTGTAGGACTTAAACATTTTTTAAAAGGTTTCTAAAATATGCAAGAACAAGAAAGTTCTCTTCAAAGATTTGGAATCATTAAGGATATTATAGCTCATATTTGATATATACTTAATAAAATCTGTCTTTTTTTTGTTTTTGTTTTATTTCCTCTCTCTCTTTTTGCTTACTTGGTTTTCCACTATGCATCCTGATGTATTTTACGTTTGTTTATGTATCATCTTTGTTAACTATTATTGTGTCCAACCTTGTTATAATGTAAATATTATTTCACTCTGCCTCTTCGTGGTTGTATGACTTAATGTTTGCCTGTTTAGGGTTATATTTCGTTTATAGAGATTTCTGTGAGAAAAAATCATGAAAAAAGGACTCCTGACTTTATACTTTTGCAGCTATTATTATTTATATACTCTCCAGGTGTACAGTTTTTTTTTATTCCCAAAAACACTTTACAGTACATTTTTCTAAGGTCCTGATTTGTGTGACCATTTTTTTCTATAATATTTTTGGTGCTGTAAACACCAGAATTTCCACATTGTGGGATAACAAAAGGGATTTTTTAAATCTATTCTATTCCTGAAAGGGATTGGAAAATATATGTTTATTGAATTGGTGACTTGACTCAATACTACAATACTTTTAAAATGATCTCTGTAACAGATTAAAAGGAGTGTTGCACATTTACCAATACCAGTATCAGGCGGGGCCCCGATCGAGCACTAAAATGGTGGTATCGGTATTGGAGAGTACCAGCAAATAGGGCATCGATACCATTTTGAGAGCCAAAAGTTTATTCAACTGTTGTCACCCATTTTAGGTAGGCAGATCTCGGACTGGGAATGATTTTCGGCCCTGGCATTTTTACATATACACACAAGCCCACTTCTTTTTACCCATAGACAGCCATCCTAAACTGACAGATTGGGGAAATATCCCAACCTGGCAACAATGCGTGTAAGACAGGAAACATTAGCCTTTAGATGAAAAACCCCATCATGCACAGCAACATATTTTTGCAAAATATTTGAACATATATTCGCCAAATATAAGAGGAACATCGTAGTTTGGTTTAAAGAAAGCATTTTAGTTTTATTATAATTTAGTTGGAAGGATTTTACAGTTTGAAGAAATAGAAAATTACACCATATGCCAACCTTCACAAGGATGTGCATCACGAGGAAGGGCTATATATACTGCATGCATCATTTAGGTAGTTAACATTCTATTACTTCTTGAGCTCCTTTAGTTATTTCCTGTCGCAGGTAGGTGCTTCAGCCGGAGAGTAAGGATTGGGGCTGGTATGATTTAAGGAAGGCCGGCCCTCGCACGCTGAAATTAGGACCGGCCCACCAGGTATGAAAGATTACCAGTCCGAGTCTGCAGGTAGGCAATAGAAAGTTCTACTGGATTCACTTAGTATTAGTCCTTTTCCTGCTTCATAAAGGTAGGCAGCAGCTTGACAAAGCCATGATGCCAATTATTTTACATCCAAGTAATATGCAGATGTATGTGTATATATATATATATATATATATATATATATATATACACACACACATCAATTTCAAACTGATGGTATCGGTATGGTATCAGTATCAGCCAATGCTGCACAGCGGGTATTGGTATCAGACCCATAAAATGGCACTGGCGCGACACTAATTAAAAGCACATTGTAGGAGCCAATTATTTTTTGTTAATAATTAACAAAGTTTTTTGTTCTTGTGGATAATCTAGCTAAATTTATTCTACTTTATTGTTTGTATGAGATTATGTTTTTTTTGGTTATTTAGTCATGTTCCTTTGTTTTTGGATAGTTATGATTAATTTGGGTGAATTATTTTTTATAAATAGGCTGTCAATGGTAGGACTTGCATTCATCTGGCTGGGCGTATGGTTTTTTTTACCGCAAGAGAAGCATGGAGGAAATGTTTGTCTTTTTCTGTTTGCTTGCCTGAGGAAAAATAAACTAGGAAAACAGAAGGAGTTTACCTGGAACCCTTTTTTGTTTTGCCTGCTTAAAATGAGTCCATGGTGCTTCTGTGGCCTTTGTGGATTTCCACTTTTTTGTATCATCAAAGCTGGGCCAAAAGACACATTTTTAATCTTCTGAATCAGCAAAGGTTCCTTTAAATATGCATCAATTCTGACAAACAGGAATTATTTCTGTCATGTGACTTTTAGAGCCAAATTAGGCTTTACAAAACAGATTAGTTTACATTTTATTGTTTTTACTTTTATTGTCATAAATCCAAAAAACACTTTCAGAAAAACAGAAACATATAATTGAGCAAATGCCATCCATAACAGTTTTCTTTCAGAAAAAGAAACAATATAAAAGAATGAGAAAGAAAATAAAAAAAAATAAAAAAAAACAGGGGTTTAGCTAAAGTATATTGCTATCAAGTCTGAAAGTTTTAAGCCCTTGTTGTTCTCCAGTAACTTAATCGAGGCGTGAAAACTTTTAATATCATTTTGGAATGCTTGAATATTTGAAGAAACTTTAAAGAATCTGCACTTTTGATTAAATAATTTTCCCATAATGAAAACAATATTACATAAAAATTCCACATTTTTATCATGAAATGTAATGCCAAATTTAACTCCTTCATATTCAAAATTGGGAATCACATTTTTTGTTGATAACCAATCATAAATCTTGTCCCAAAAAGACTTAACCACACAACAATTGTAAAAAAAAAAAATATGTTCTTGCGTTTCTAGATCTTTCTGACAAAAGTTACATACATCAAATTTAAATAGATGAATTTAAATGTATTATTTTAAAATAACATGCAGCAGATGCAACCGGAAGCCAGGGTTACCCATGATCATTTGCGGCAAACCCGCCGCTAACAAAAATCAGAGCGAAACCCCGCCCACATTTGACGTTTCCGTCTCCGTTTCGTCCCAAACCCGGAAAATATTTGCATAGAAGCTCCGATTGGCCGAGAAGGGCGCGCCAAAGGTCACGTGGCCTAGCTTTTCGCGCGAAAGTGGTGTCTGTTGTGAGGCGGGGAGCGAGCAGAGAGAGCCGGAGGAAGAGCAGAACTTTTCCAGCTGCTGTTTAACTTGTTTTTTTTTTACTCTTTTGGACTCAGTTTCGGGCATCATGGACGTCGCCACAGCAAACGCGGAGACCGGTGGAGTGACGGTGAAGGACGAGCTGGCAGAAAAATGCCAGAAGTTGTTCCAGGCTTTCTTAGAGGAGTAAGTCACGAGGAGCTGTCCCAGATTTCACCGATCATTAATAATAACGCTTGATTTTAGTAGTTATGAAGTCACTTTGCTGTTTTTATCGGTTTTATCGTCTTTTCTGATAAGGGGTGGTTTTTGTGAGCAGGTTTCAGAGCGGGGATGGAGAGGTAAAGTACGTCCGGGAGGCTGAGGAGCTGATCAGGCCTGAAAGAAACACTCTTCTGGTGAGCTTCTTAGACCTGGAGGGCTTCAACCAAGAGCTGGCTGACACCATCAAGGAGGAGTACTACAGGTTAGCCCACAGCATGACTCCCCCTCTCAATCATGCTGCCTCCCAGACTGAAAAAAACAGACATTAAATGTTTTTTTCTTGTTTCCAGAGTTTATCCCTACCTTTGCCGGGCTGTTCGTAACTTTGCTCGGGATCATGGGAACGTCCCTCTGAACAAAGAGTTCTACGTTGCTATTGAAGATCTTTCAACCAGGCACAAGTGAGAAGCCCATCAGGTTAAATGAGGTGGGGGTTTGATGTCTATTGCATATGAGAGTTAATTTATGGTTTAATGTAGGATCCGTGAGCTGTCCTCCATGCGTATCGGTACTCTGGTGAAGATCAGTGGTCAGGTGGTGAGGACGCACCCGGTCCACCCTGAGCTGGTGAGTTTACCTGCTTCGTTGGGCTTTGGGGTGATGATTCAATACCAAGTGGTTGGCGGATCGTGAACCTATGCGGCGGTTCCTGTGTGTCTGCAGGTGAGCGGGACCTTCGTCTGCATGGACTGCCAGGCGGTAATCAAAGACGTCCCCCAGCAGTTCAAGTACTCCCCGCCCACCATCTGCAGGAACCCTGTCTGCAGCAACCGCTCCCGCTTCCACCTGGACACGCACAAATCCAAGTTCATCGACTTCCAGAAGGTGAGGTGGTGAGGATGGGGGCGTTGCATTGGCGACGGTCGCCGCCTGCAGGGTTTCTGATGCGGTTTTATTCGTGTGCACTCAGGTGAGGATCCAGGAGACGCAGGCGGAGCTGCCTCGAGGATCCATCCCACGATCGATGGAGATCATCCTGAGGGCAGAAGCTGTAGAGACAGCTCAGGCCGGGGACCGCTGTGACTTCACAGGGGCCCTCATCGTAGTGCCGGACGTCTCCCAGCTCAGCACTCCGGGTACGGCTTCACTCCGTAGCAGTTAAATTTCACCCGTTGGGCTTTTTACGATTTATGGCTTTTATCTCCTCAGGCCTGCGAGCAGAGACCAGTACTCGCGTTCCTGGAGGTCCTCAGGGCTTTGAGTCTGAGGGTCTGAGGGGACTGAAAGCTCTGGGAGTCAGAGAGCTGTCGTACAGGCTGGCCTTCCTGGCATGTAACGTGGCGCCCACTAACCCACGGGTAAGAAACCAACACTGCAGCTGACCATCCCCTAAACAATCCAGATGTGTGCTATGAGACTAGAACTGTCTCCTCCTGTTGTAGTTCGGAGGTAAAGAGCTGCGGGACGAGGAGCAAACGGCCGAAAGCATCAAGAGTCAGATGACGGAGAAGGAGTGGGAGAAGGTGTTTGAGATGAGCCAGGACAAGAACCTGTACCACAACCTGTGCACCAGCCTCTTCCCCACCATCCACGGTCAGACCGCCGGCCTCTGCAGGCCATTCCAAACCTCTGACCTTTGACCCTTCAGCTGACTGACGCTGATGTTTAATCCTTTAGGCAACGATGAGGTGAAGCGCGGCATCCTGCTCATGCTGTTCGGAGGCGTTCCCAAGACGACCATGGAGGGGACCTCGCTGAGGGGAGACGTCAACGTCTGCGTCGTCGGAGACCCGAGTACCGCCAAGAGCCAGTTCCTCAAGTATGGAAACAGCCGGGAATGTGAATATTGAATTTTCTGCAGACGTGGTTAACCCCCCCGGTGTCCCCCTGTGTGTTCAGACACGTGGAGGAGTTCAGCCCCAGAGCTGTGTACACCAGCGGCAAGGCCAGCACCGCCGCCGGTCTGACGGCTGCTGTCGTCCGTGATGAGGAGTCCCACGAGTTTGTAATCGAGGCCGGAGCCCTGATGCTGGCAGACAATGTGAGGCTTTGAAGCTCGGCGAGCCTTTCATCCATCAGCAGAGCGTTTTTGTCCTGATGTTTGCTTTTTTTTTTTTAAGGGCGTGTGCTGCATTGATGAGTTCGACAAGATGGACCTCAAGGACCAGGTGGCCATCCATGAAGCCATGGAGCAGCAGACCATCAGCATCACCAAGGCTGGAGTCAAGGTAACGGCGCCCTCAAAATACCCAGATTAGGATTAAAAAAATAACCCATGTAGAGCTCAGACGACTCCACATTCTGCTGCAGGCCACCCTGAACGCACGCACCTCCATCCTGGCTGCTGCTAACCCCGTCAGCGGGCGCTACGACCGCAGCAAGAGTCTGAAGCAGAACGTCAACCTGACCGCTCCCATCATGAGCCGCTTCGACCTCTTCTTCATCCTGGTGGACGAATGTAACGAGGTGCGCTGATCGGTCTGTCCGGTTTATTCCGACGTTAATGTTCCGTCCTTCAATCTAATCCGTGTTCTGTGTGTCTCAGGTCACGGATTACGCCATCGCCAGGCGCATCGTGGACCTGCACTCGCGTGTGGAGGAGTCTGTGGACCGGCTCTACTCTCTGGATGAGATCCGTAGATATCTGCTTTTCGCTCGGCAGTTCAAACCTAAGGTGGGTGGAGGCTGGATTCTCAGGTTCTCCTTCCTTCCTAAATTATAAACATGTCCTCAGTTCTAACCATAAACTTCAGTGTTTATTAGGATTTTGTTCTGATAATGAAAAAGAAAAACAAAGCAATGCACAAAGTGAAGGAAAAATGATGCATGGTTCTCTAAAATATTATATTTTAACTATTATATGAAATTAACTTTTTTAACTTATTTAAGTATTTTTGTTTTGTATTTAGTCTATTTTCATATCTAATATGTCTTTAGTTAGATTTATAAAAAGCCATTGGGAAATATGTGGTAAGACCTAAGGGAGATGGCCGCTCACACTGAGCCTGGTTCTGCTGGAGGTTTCTTCCTGTTATATTAGAGTTCTTTCTCTCCACTGTCGCTACAAGCATGCTTAGCATGAGGGATTGCATTCGAGTCAATGAGTCGATGCAATCAACTGGTTTTCCTTAGATAGAAAACTTTAAATCAATTTGACTTGATGATGTGGTTGAATCGTAAAGTGCCTTAAGATGACGTGTGCTGTGAATTGGTGCTATATAAATAAACTGAATTTAATTTAATTAAAATAAGTGACTGACACCCTGATGCACACAAAGCCTTTTAGGGTTTTATAAAAAGAAAAAAATAGAACTTGTATCCTTCTTTATTTCATTTTGCAATCATCTATTACTTTCTGCAGATGGTTCATATACAATTTCACTAAATACACTGAGGTTTGTGAGGAAAAAAAATCAAATTTAAGGATATGATTACCTCAGAAGGCGTAGGTGTTGGCATCTCCTGTTTCTGACCTGTCGCCTAAAGACGCTCCTTCTGCTTCTCTCCATGTTAGATCTCCAGTGAGTCTGAGGAGTTCATCGTGGAGCAGTACAAGCGTCTCCGTCAGCGCGACGGCTCCGGTAGTGTGTCCAAGTCTGCCTGGAGGATAACGGTGCGACAGCTGGAGAGCATGATCCGCCTTTCAGAAGCCATGGCACGCATGCACTGCTGCGATGAGGTATTGCTCTTTGTTAGTGTAAATGGGACCTTTTTATGAGTTTTGCCTAATTATTAGAAAACCTGAGGTTGATTCTTTCCGTCTGTGTAATTAGGTGCAGCCTAAACATGTGAAGGAAGCTTTCCGTCTGCTGAACAAGTCCATCATCAGGGTGGAGACACCTGACATCAACCTGGAGCAGGAGGAGGAAATGGAGGATGAGCAGCAGCAGGAAGATGGTAGGATTGATCATAATAATGTAAACTTGGCTGTTTAGAGGGATAAAAGCCTGCAGTTTAATGGAAGGGCAAAGTAAAAGGAGATTCAATCTGTTTTGTTCTGTAGGGAACAATGTCCCGAATGGAGTGGACGGTATCAACGGTCATGTGAACGGAGTCAACGGCCACGTCGACGGTATGAACGGTGAGGCGGACCACGGCACCCAGCCTAAGCCCTCTCTTCGTCTGTCCTTCGCCGAGTACAAACGCATCTCTAACCTGCTGGTCCTGCATCTGCGCCGAGCAGAAGATGGTGAGAAATCTACACAAAATAAGATCTTCATCCCTTTTCCACATGTGGCTCATTCCTCTTAATTCATACTGCAGCTGAAGAAGAGGAGGAGCTGAAGAAGACGGCGGTGGTCAACTGGTATCTGAAGGAGATTGAGTCGGAGATAGACTCTGAGGAGGAGCTCATCAACAGGAAAGGCCTGATAGAGAAGGTCATCCACAGGCTGGTCCACTACGTGAGTTCACAGTTTGCTCATATATATTTTTACAAGAGATAAAATCCGATTGTTTTAACGCAGAGTTCTGTTCACTGTGTTTCTGATAGGACCACATCCTGATCGAGCTGACTCAGGCCGGGCTCAAGGGCTCAGAATCTGAAAGCTCAGAGGGAGATGTTGTTCTGGTCGTCAACCCCAACTACATCCTGGAGGACTGAACCGTCTCTGGAAGCCGACCTGTTTGATCCCCGCTTGTTCCGCATGTGTCTCAGAAGGATGTTTGAATTCCTCTCTGCTGTACAAAGGCTTAAAATTTGACTTGTAGCAAAATATGATGTTGTAAATATGCTGTTTTGGTCAGTTGAACCTTTCTGAACTATGGGACTATTCATTGTGTTGCAAACTGTATCATAGGCAGACACCAGTGCTTTGTTCTCAAGCTGTATTATTGTAATATTTGGGTATGTTTGTTCTAGTAATAAAACTTTAATTAAACATCTGCCTTGGTGAGAGTGTATCTCAGTTATCACTGAAAAGTTAATTTCAATCAAAGAATCAAACTTGTAGGTTTAGATGAACAAACTGTTTACCCTTTTCTCCTTGTGCCTTAGAGGTAAGATGATAATGGCCTAATAGAATTAGTCCAGCTGTTGTCATGGTTACACAAACTTTTTTGCATCTTTGCTGTACACTTTTTCACTCCAAGCTAACTCTTGCACATATCAGTCCAAAATACCAGCTGCTATAGATATGTATTTTTAACGACTGTCACTTCTGCTTTTGTTCATGAGATGAAATTTCCTAAAGAAGGAAATTCTAGGTTACTAATTAATTTGTATTGCTGCTTCAGTCATCCACAGCCATACGACCTTAGACTAGATTTATTTTGTCATTTTGTATACAAGTGTAAACAAAAAAATTTCGTTAAGAAAAGCTCTCTAAAAAAAAATTAATTGTCTAAAGTGCAGCCTTGAAAACAGTAAAAAAAAAAAAAACATAAAAACAGTAATATAAGCACATGACTGTATGTTTACAGTTCTAACTTTTTTTTTGAATAAAATATAAAATACAATAAAATAACCCTGACCTGAGTGCTTAAAGCCTTTATAATTTCAAAATGTAAACCTTGAGGATTGGTACTAACAAATGTATCCCTCGTCCTGTTATGAATGTATTCTAGGCATTTGTTTGGAATACCATTTAATAAACCTTTACCAAAACTGTCCACCAGGTGGAGCACATCTCAACACATGACATAACGCGCATGCGCATTTCCTGTTATTCCTCCAACATGTCTGCCTCCTGCCTGGTTGCACTTAGGGCATCTCTGACAGGTAAACCTTCTTTATCCCAAAAGGGCTCACTTTTAAGGATTCATACAGTCATAGTTTTTTAATATTATGACTCTCTGTAAACAGCGTAACTTAGAGTTTCATTTTATAGGGATTTAGCTGGCCGGGGTTTGTTTAGATATGGTTTACTTCCAACTCCTGTTATAAACACCATAGTATGGTTTGATAAGGAGGCAGAGTGGCTGGTTTAAAGTCAGGAACTGGGTTTGTCCTCCAGGTGGCTCCTGCCGGTGGTTCCTCAGACACGGCGCTCCGACACCGACAGTGTGCCACCGTCTGCGGCTTCATGTCTTCCCCACCGCCGGACTGAACAGCTCCAGAACCGAACCGACACAGAGTTCCGAGGCGGCCCACACTCCGACAGGGGGAGGCGGGGAGGAGGAGCTGGAAGGACCCGAGTATATCCCAAGGCGGAAGGCCAAGAACCCTATGATGAAAATAGGTTATGCTTGGTGAGCTGACGTCACTTCCTGTTTACCCTCCTAACCTAAGTAAATGATGAGAAATGGTGGTTGGACAATTATCAATTAGGGTTCTTTTAAATTGCAGACATTATTTTATTATTGTTAAAGAACAGAAAAATAAAGTCAAATATTCTTTGATTTATTTCAAATGTATTTTGACTTTAGTTGGGTAGCTACATTGCAAACATATCAATAAATAGTTCTATAGTATTTTTTTGTCAAAATAGCAAACACATTAATTAAAACTCAAAATATTGTAGTATACTAAATTAGTATTCAAGCATTTAATTTGATGACATTGGTATATACTTAGGGTAGGGGTCGGCAACCCAAACTGTTCAGTCATATTGGATAGAAAAATAAAAACAAGTCTGTCAGTAGCAAAACAAAAGCAAAAGTCTTCTATAAGCCTTGTGTGGCAACACAGGCTCTAAGTGTATTAGCCCACTATTAAAAAAAATGACTGTGGGATATATATATATATATATAATAAGCATTCATGATTAAATGTGTACACTGGAGAAAAAGTCGCATCATGTGACTAGTCTGCTGTATGATATTTGGTGCTTTAAGGTTAAATTCCATCACAGTATTAATGAGGTTGTGCTGAATCGATGGAATTATAGAAATATGTTAAAGAAATCAGATTTATTATTTTTATTATGAAGATTTGGGGTAAAAAACAAAAAAAATTGGAAGTTCACATCCCTGCATAAGAACGCTACCTTGAGCTCTGAACGGTTTTCCATCCTTGCAACAAAACTAGCAGCAGTGGTGGAGTTTGGGGATGCAATCCACCTCTTTAATCTATCTTTGCTCTCCTCCTGTAATTTATCCAGAAGTTCTGCAATCACACTTTTTCTATCACTCCTGTATGTTTAGCATGCTTTCCCTGAAAATGCCTTTCTTAATACTCTTTATATTTCTTGACAACTTTTGATTGCAAAGCAAACATGCAGGCAATCCTTCTGCATTGGAAATGAAAGAAAATGATCGGTCGATTCTTCTTTGAATCCTCTTTTCTCAGTTGGTATCTTCCTTTTTTTCCCCTTTGGGATCCATGGCTCGAGACACACCCGTCACTTTGTTTAAAAAAGCCACCTGCCCAGTACCGAGCCGAAACGTGTCGCAAGCTATGTTGCAAATCTTTGTGGAAAGAAATTAAAATGTATTTTTAAAATGTATTTATTATACAGATTTTTACAGCTTTCGAAACAAAATTAATGCTTGTTTGACCTCCTGCACACCATATTAAGACAAAAAAAAAAAAAAAAAAATATATATATATATATATATCCATTCCTTTTTCCATTTTCATACAATGCTGGAAAAAGCTCCAGGGAGTCGCAAGGGGGGCTAAAAAACCGCATACGGCTGTGGAGCCACGGTTTGCCAACCCCTGACTTAGGGTAACACACTTAATGTAAGGTTTGTCACATTAAAAAGTTTAATTACTATTTAATATATAAATATATATAAAATATAATTTGCTGTATGCTTATGTATTTTCTTTGTATATTGCTAATAGTTTGATTGCTGTAGAACTTAGATACTATAGTTTTTATGGAGTCATGAGACATAGATTAACTGTGGAAATAAATGCTTTTGTGAGTGAATTTATGTCTCCAAGTCTCCAAAAACAAAAACAAACTCTGGTTTCAATAACTGCACCGGACCGTTTAACAAAGCAGGATTAACAGACTTTAATTCTCCAATCCAAATTAATCTAGCCTAATATTCGGGAACTGATGGAGGGTTACTGTTAGAAGCTGCTGTGAGTTAATGTAATGAACTCTGGGTAGGTTCATTCATAATTGAGCATGTGCGTAACAAGTATAAAAAGCCAACAGGAAGTGCCTATTTCATCCCACTGTAACTGGGGATTTTAATGCAGAATAAAAAAAGTGAAGAATATTTAAAAATACATAGCTACAGGTGCAAAGGACAGGGAGATGGCGCTGGAGAAGATTGCTGTCAAGTTCATGAGTAAGTTTATATGTAGACTGTGTGGCAGGCCATTTTGACATGAATTAAAAACAGTCTTCTGTTTTGTTCCATTTGTGTCCTTTAGGATTCTTCCTGATCAAAACCACATTCCCAGTTGGAACTGTAATAATATAGGTTCTAAATTCCATTTTTGCCAACAGAAACTGAATTTCAGAAAAATAAAATTGCTTTTTAGTAAGAATTAAGTTTTATATACGGTACCTAGAAATGTTCACACATTTAAGTTGCCTTTTTATCAGCTTGACTGAATATGTAATTATGATATCTGAAATACATTTCTTCATAGCCAAAATAATAAACAAATACTGACCACTAACAATAAGAAAATGGAGATCTTAAATTAATGCCTAGACATCCAGAATGTTTATTCTAGATGTGAAGAATGTCATTTTGTTTGAAATGGTAATTTTGACAAAAGAAAAATGTTTTTTTTCCACATATCAAAAATACATATTCAGTCAAACTAATACATATCAAAACTGCCTGCCATAGCCTGTTGTAACCACTATAAAATTAAGGGAAAAATAAATGTATTGCTTGAATGGTCGTGGATCAATTTATTCTATTTAGGCAAAATAGCTGGTAGAAGGAATAAAAATATTGTTCTTAGACATAGGAGCTGAGCTTCATCCCATGGGGTCGCTCCTCAGTTTGATTCCGTCTTCTATTACACAGTAAATACTAAGCTGCTGTTTGCAGCAGCTTCAGATGTTATCTCTTTAAATGGCCGTTATCAGATTGTGCCTGCTACCTACTAGTAGGATCAGTAAATTATCAGCAAATGAATCCTAATCCTAACCCTAAAGTGATTCCTTATCTAAAGTAAAGATAGATCATCCTTATAAATATTTAACTCTGATAATTAATGCCAATCATTCTTTAATGACATGTTTGTGTTTTTATCACCTAATGTGTCTAAAGGACTAAATCAGGAAATGAAACATGATTGGCTGTAAGGAGAGCGCAGACAGAGGACATTTGAGTTTACTGAGCCAAACCGACCAGGTTAGCACTGGGGAGAATGTTACTATGGTAACAGAAACAGAGGTTGAATACTCTCCTAATGAAATGGAAAACTCAGGTTTCCCTGATTTTAGTTTTAGAAAACTAGCTTTGTGAAACAGACCCCTGAGCCTCCCAGAAACTTTCACCTTCTCAACAGAACCAAAGCAGAAGCTCAAAGCTTTGTGGACCACAGTGTCATCCCTCATCCTCTCCAGAGACCATGTGGTTTTATTTTGCCCTGTAGTCCTGGGCTTCTTTTAAGGAAGAAACAGGTTAGCTCTGCGAGAACGTTACTACTGCAAGAGAATCAGATGTACAAATGACAAGCTAACAGGAATGGAGGAGGAATTTCACTTGAAACAAAAGAAGCTAGAACTGATCAGCTGCCTTTTGTGAGTTCATCCTAGTCCAGAAGCTACTTTAAGGAAAGTTTTTCTTAATTTAATGACTTTAACAAAACAAATCAGAAAAATGATCATACCATTCTGCTGTTGACAAACTAATCTATGTAAAAGGTTTAATTGTTGCAACTTTTAGCGTAAAGAAACAATTAGTTGCACCTGCAGTAGTTTTACTGTTGAGGATAAATATATTTACGATATTCCATATTTCCGTCTTCCCAGGATGATTGGACTCCCTGCTGGAATAATCGGCTTCATTCTGGCGAAGAGACAAGTGGACCAAAACCGCCTGAAGCAGCTGAAGGTCAGGCAGAGGATGAAACGATCCAACGAGGGTGACTATGAGGGGAGTCGATATCGCCAACACAGAGTGGATCAGTGAATAGATCACACCATGCGGGACTCCTGGACTCCGGCATAAAGCCCCATTAAAACAAAGATATTTATACAATGAATAAAGCTACATGCAGACAATAACCATCACCTGGTGAACAAAGAATCACAAGAAGCCTCAGAAAGGAAACAAATTATTTTATATGAAAATGCGAACCGATTGTTTTTTCCCAGTATGATGTATATATAAACATTTACAGCAGCTACATGGGCTTTACGTGTTAAATGTTTGACACTACTGCTTCTATAAAAGCTTGCGCAACTCAGCAGGCATGTTTGAACCTCCGGAGAACCAGCTGGGTGGGGCAGGTTAAATTGGGAGCTTTAGGACGCTCCCAGTTCAGCTGTTTCACTCTGATGGCTCAGACCTTCCGTCTCCATGTGGCTGAGCAGGAAAACAAGCAGCCACATTTGAAACAGTCGTACAAAACCTTTCATCATAAACCAAGCCTTTATAGAGCAGTTGCCATGGATACATGTGGTATAATCATAAAAATTGATTATAATCAAATGCCTTTTTTTTTTATCATTGCAAAGAAGAAGCATAGCAGGTATCTACAGTGAATCTGAAGCAAACAGCCCTGTTTAAATAACCCAGGAATATGAGAATTAATCATCTCAACACTTTTCTCCACTTGGTAGGACAGCATTCCTTTCATCAAATGAAAAGATTCAAAGCTGGCTGCAGATTCCCTAACCTGTTTTGGAGAATGTTTAATAATCTGATAAGGCACAGTGGTGGCAGCATCATGGTCTGGGGTTGTTCTGAGGTTTTTAAGGTGGAACTCAACAGGTTTTAGCCCTTAACCATTAGGTTCCTACTAGACAGCTGAAGAGATATTAGATTTTTTTTCTCCTCATCGCCTTTATAGCATCTGATGTTTTTTGTTTAGTTTTTTCCTAAAAGTAAACACACCGCATTCTTACAGATACTGTTTACTTCTACAAATGTAGAGTATTACTTAAAAGGTCTAGTTACGGCATCTTTGGTATAATTAATTCTTGAAATGACCTAATTATATTTTACTTGGTATTTAAACAGGGGTGTATAAACTTTCAGATCAAGACTATTTTAAAGTATAAATATGTATATTACAAGTACAAAGGTAGCTTTTGTAGATCCCTACACTGTAAAAAAGAAAAAGAAAATTCTGATTCAGCCGTTTGACTCTTTCCCTAGATTATTTTTAACATATTTAAAATACAAATCATTTTTTTCCTTTAATCCAAAAAAAAAAAAGAAAGGTAAAAAGTTGGAATAAAGACAAACAGAACGCAGTTTTTGAGGTGTGGTGCTTTCCAGCAGCCGTCCGACACGGCGTGAACTTCAGCAACCTCATCTGCTGGAAGCTCCAATAATTTGCAGCAGGAAGAGGAAGATCTGGACGATATCGACGTAAATGGAGAGCGCGGCGAAGACGTACTCCTCAGGACTAATGGAGTACTTCCTGTTTCCTATCAGGAGCTGAGTGTGGTATGCCAGGAACTAGGAAGCACAAAGGAGGATTAAAAATCAACACAATATAAAGTTAGAGGGAGGAAATCCTTCAGGTTGAGATGTAAAACACTCACCATGGTGAACGCTATGGCTCCCATAGCTGCGTACAGCATGTGAAGCCAATAGATCTGCAACAGAAAGCAGCGGTTAGAAGAAAATGAAGCTCTGGCTGCTAAACTCAACCCCCCCCTCCGACTTTACTCACGTATTTGAAGGAAAGCACGATGGCTGTAATGATTCCAGTTACAAGCATCACGATCGAAAGGACACAGAAGAGGCCTCGGCATTTGGTAAAGTCAACCTAGACGGTGAGACCACAGGGCAGCATGTTAACACCTGTTCCTAAACGGGGAGCTTCAGCTTTCAGAGGCGGACACACACCTTGGTCTGGAAGCAGAAGATGGTGACGGCGATGCACACGACAGCCGTGATCCCGAGAGCCAGAAACACGGCTTTGGTATCATAGTAACTACAACCAAAAACAAACTTGATTACTCCTTGGTTTCAAACGGGCTTTTTTACGTTTCCCTGCGCATTCTTCTGCTCCGTCTCTTACCTTGAGATGGTTCCAGTCATGTACGACAGAGCCAGAGTCTGACACAGAAATAAACAATATATTTAGTCGTGTAAAGTTTTTATCAAATCAGAAATTATAGGAGCCGACTGAGAAATATCTGAAAGTAAAGCCTTTTAACTGTAAACAGAGCCGTTAAAGTGGTTCATGCTGAAATGTTGCAAACAAGCCTCTGCTCAGTGTATGGGGATTTAATGAACTAAAACAAAGTCATTCAGGATAACAGGGTTTATACATGAATGAGTAACTCTTACTTAATGCTTTTTAATGCTCTTAGAAATAATCCTAATGCCATCAACAAATACCCAATGACGTGTGTATATATATATATATATATATATATATATATATATATATATATATATATATATACACAGCAAAATCCTTCATCATCTTCACCATGGACAGGCTGCAGCCATATCCCGAGTTCCTCGTTTTCCCGCCACTTTGGTTCAAATTTGAAATTTCTACTTTTTCTCTAGCCTTTTCTCCGCCTCAAGTTTATTTTCCAAAGCATTCTAATGCCACGATTATCAAATGTAATGAATTTCAATGCCAATTAAGGCCTTAGTTTAAAAAATAATAATTTAATGACTTGAATGATTTTGAATGACCCGCTTCAACCCTGGATAAGGAAATGCACGCTAGAGTAAAAATCAGCAGCCTGAGTTTAAAGGCTGTAGAGACAACTTTCACTCCAAGTTTTACAGGATGTCTAACACAAAGATTTGATACAAACCTAAACCTTCCTATCTGAAACATAAATAGCCTTACATTTTCACTTTTCTGTCCTAAATTTGCCTCAAACTCCAATATCTTCCACCAGCTGGAAGGTGGACCCCCTCGCAGCCTCTTTTCTTCCTGGATTCTCCTGCATTGAGCTCCATCCATCTTCCCATCAACTCCGACCCGGCTAAAGACCAGGTTTCCCACAGCGTTTTACTGCAACCACCATGTTTAACTATTTCGGTTTGCACTATTTTGTGTTGGTCAAACATCAAAATAAAAAAATAATAAATGAATAAATGAAATGTCTGTTAATATAGCTCAAAAATCTAAAAAGCTTCAAGCTGTCTGAATACGATTAAGTCCAGAAAATACTCCATCAATTGAAACTACTTCGGAAGGCCTACTCTGGTGTGGCACCCCGGAAAGAAAAAGCTGCATCATTTTGCTGTTGCAGCAGATAAAGCAGAGAAAGACGCAACAGGTCAGAGAGATTATGCAAACTGTGAGCACATGGAAAACACTTCAGCCTCCGTGAATCATTTTGATCCAAGTCCAGGAAAGTGTTTATTAGTTTCCTGTTTCTGAGGACCAGCAGCGAGAAGTGAAACTCACAAAGAGCAGCAGCAGAATGATGTTCCATGGGAACTTCCTCCTGAACAAATAAAGGATTAACAACCGTTAGCATTAGCTGATCATCATCTAAACAAAGTATTATTTGGTAAAACTCACCTTGGGCCCTTACAGCAAACCAGCACCAGGTGGAGGACTACATACACGGCACTTTTAAGAAAAACAAATGGTTAATATTCACTTTTATTTTAGCGTTTAGCTTCAAAGGCTGAAGAGGAAGGCTTACTATGAGGCCCAGTATACAGCCGGGTTTCTCCTTACAAAGACTCGGACGGGGTCACTGCGGGAAAACAGGAGGGGTTACTGACAGATGGCGGCATGACAGACAGAAATGCTCTACGGTGATGCTGTGTACTCACACAAAGGTGAATATGGCAACAATGGCTGTGGTGAGGAGGAGCTGGCAGGCCAGGATCACATAAACCTGAAACACACACAGAGGAAGCCCTTATAGACACCAGGATGAAGCAGTTTAAAGAGCGGTTTATGGTGAAAAATTATCCACAAGTTACTTCTTATGTGAAAGCTGCTTATTAGGTCACCCATAAACAAATATTAAACATTTAAAGCCCTTACTGGATCCAGCTGTAGCTCCAATATTGTCATTTGAAATATTATAAATGATGATAAATAAAACCAGGTTTATTGTTCTTTTACTACTGATGGGACTTAAAATCCAAAAAAAAAATTCAGCTTTTATCAGGTGAATCTGTCCAGGTGGCAACAGGTGATGCTCATTATGTCACAACTTTTAAAGATGTCAAATGTGAAAAAAGTTCTGCCCCAAATAAGTCCGAGCAGTTTCAGACAGGATAGGACTTAAATTTCCATAAAATATTGGAAATGAGACAAATCTCTTTCTAAAGAGGATGAAAACAGAAGTAGTTAGAACAAAAATATGAAATAGATTTTGTATTCCTCAAATGTTTTATACACTTCTCAGATAATTAACCATAATCTTTAGATGAGATTTTTCAGTACTCAGACATGGTAATATTGCTTTTTGGGGAATTTAAATTTGAGGTTTAACTGTAGTTTAACTCCTTTTGCTGATATAAGTTTCCTCCTCTGGTGTAGAGAAATACTTTTACTCATTTTTATTTCCAGAAAGAATAATGACAAAAAAGCCTTCATATTAAAAAAAGAAAGGCATTCATCAAATTGATGTTCATATTCCCTTTATTAAATTACATTAATGACTTTAGCTTAATTTCTAGATTACCGTTTTGTAACTAAATGATCAAAAAGGCTTCAAGAGAATCCGTGATCATTTTAAAATCTGGTTCTTCACAAGCCAATTATTTACAAATCAGCATTTAAAGTTCAACCAGGATTTGTAGTAGATTATTAATGGATCTAATATTCACACAAAATGAAAAAGTATTATTAATGCCTTCATAAAATGACAGTCTCATTATAAATAGTGCTGGGTAAAAAAAATCGAGTTAAACGATTTTGAATCGATTCCTTTACATTTTTGAAAAATCGATGTCTAGGGTATGCGATCCAATAGTGCATGACGTTCACATTCAAATGAGCAGGAAAGATGCACTCAAGATTACTTCAAGTCAGACAGCTGCAAATATAGCCAATAGGTTGACTGAAGACATTAGCAAATGGGGCTGACCAGAAAACACCCTGTAGCTGTTACAGACAACGCTGCACATATGGTTTGTGCATTGAAGATAATGCAGCTCATGCATGTCTGCTGTGTCACGTCTGCTTGCTCAGGTGAGGCTTCACTTTTTCACTTTTCACAAACAAGTTTGCACTTTTGAGAGAGTTTTGTTTACGTCTTCTGTTTAAACTGCCTGATTTACAAGTTTGCACTTTGTATTACATGAGTAATACATGAGTATTTTGAAACACAGTTGAGCCACTTTCATTATTGTAAAAACAGATCAAATCGAAATTAATCGATTTAGAACTGTATGAATCAAAATCGAATCGATTCAGGACTTTGGCGAAAATACCCAGCCCTAATTATAAATATCAGAACTTTTCTTTGGTATCAAATCCTTAAATATCATAGATTTCATTAGAAAATAAACCTTTTATAAATGTTACATTTGTCAGAAACTTCTTTTAGACCACAGTAAAATCAAGCTAGAAGCCTTATTAGTACAGTTCTCATCAGAACAATCATTTTTTATTTGAAGCTTCCGCCTTAAAACATTTACATCCTCTAATTTCCTCCAATTAACCAGAGCAGCACATTAACTGGACATCAGATGTTAGAAAATGTTGTTCAGAACATAAACCACGAAGCTCAGAGGCTGATCGATGTCTGACAGGCAGCAGATGGCGGTTCATCTGAGCTCTATTTATCTGATCCTGAAACCAGGAGTGGAGCCAAATAATTCTGTTGATCTCTTTATTTTGAATAATGAGTTTCTTACTATTCTTTGACATTTTGGGTTGATATTACCATTTGTTTAGTTTTTTTTGTAGTATAAGCTGATATCTGAATGCATTTTTTTTAATTGCATTTAGCCATCACGTCTTGAAATCAGTTGAAGCGCATGCATTGGCATAACCACTGTTAACTTATGAAGTCAGAGCTCTGCTAAAAGGGCAAACTAGTGTTAAAGAAAAGCAATGGATGCAGAGAAGGAGCATGCACTCATGTTTGTGACATATTGAGTGACTTCATGGTGTTCAATCTGCACGCATAAAATGTTCAAAATGCACATAGCGACTAGTTAACATGCATTAATTTGAACTAAAACTGCTCAAGTGAGTATTTATCATTATCTGACCTCAGAAAGCTTTTTTGTTTAATTCCTAATAATTATTTCTTTATTGTTTTGTTTAAACTCAGTCTTGTTTCAAATTTATTCTGTGATATCTGAAATGTTTTATTGAAATCACAAAAAAGGAAGTTTAAAAGGGGGGTGGAAAACTTCAAACTTTGAATCTACCTGTTGGAGGAAGAGAAGCTAATGCTCTCAGTCGCCATTGCTTTTTATGTTATTGCGAATATTTCAGACTTTAGACATGGAAAACAAGAAGCAACCTTGTATTCTATACACTGCAAAAAATCCAAATCTAGATAAGTCATTTTTTCTTAAAATAAGTGTATTTGTTCTTGGATTGAGGAGGTTAAAGAGACATTTTGCCAATGGAACAAGACAATTTACACTTTAAATAAGAAAACATAATTGCATTGTCTAATTTTAAGTGTATATTATCTAATGATCTTATTTTAAGAGTAAAAATACTTATCCTATTGGCAAACTATTTAACCTACCTACTCAATTTAAGAGTAAATACACTTAATTTAGGAAATTTTAACTTATTTCTAGATTGTTTTTCCAGGGTAGCTGTCAGTGTACTGATTAGATGGATAGCTATGCAAGTTTAGCAAAAGTAGAGGGACAGATGAGCAGCAGCTGCTGCTTTGCCATAGAAATTAGCTCACAGGAAGGAAACTGCTGCTATAAAAAAGCAACTGAAGCTAGAGTTTTTTACATCATCAAGAACCTAAAAGACGGTTTTGTAGGTGGCGCAGTAACCCGGGTTCGAATCCGACCTGTGGTCCTCTGCCGCATGTCTCCCCCCCTCACTCATACCCCCTTTCCTGTCAGTCTACTATCGAAAAAACCAGCCCCTAGTGCAGTAAAAACTTTAAAAAAAAAAGAAAAAGCGTGACAACCTAAAAGAGAAGGACTCACTTTTAAAAACAAAGCTGAAGGTAAAGATAGCTTATCAGGCACCAGGATTTCTATAGTAATGAGGAGAGTTCTTCAGCATCCTGCTACCACCAATGCAGAGCTTATTCAGCATTGGCGGGCGCTGGATGTGAGTCCATCCTCATGCTCAGTGGGATTTTGGAGTATTTTAAACAGAACGGAAGCCATTTCTTTACTAAGGGCTGACTGAAACTGGAAGGGATGGAACGCAGAGGACTGGTGCTGGGTTACTTCTAGAGATAAGATAGAAAATTAATCCTCTGTGTAGGTCCTGTATTATATAAACAGTGGAATTATTTGATAAAAATCTATTAGAGTTTTCCCTCCTCTTAGAATCTACTCACAAAGCAGCCTCAGGTTATTCTGATGAATAAAGAGCAACACATACATAGAAATCAGGAACAGGTTTGTGACAATCTTTGTAGCCTCCAACATGATTGAGAAAAGAAAAAATGTGAAAACAAACAAGCTTAAAAAACATTAACAGATATTAGATCTGTTCACAAGGGAATGGCAGAATTTCAACAGCACTGACCTGTGGTCAGATTAGGACTGAGGGAAATGGCTTATAAAACTAATCTATTTCTTCCTACCAAATTCAGGAAAGAAAAAAAATCCAGATTTTCCAAAAATCTTCTTAAACAGAAAATATAATTATCTCTCCAAGTTGAGGGTCAGATCTTAAAGGCTGGACGGAAACTATGAGAACTGGAGCTAGTCAACATCATTGTCCAGAGGGAGCTGCAAAAGGTCTGTGAGAAGGTCTTCAGAGAAAAACACTGAAGAAAAAAAACTAACAAAAAAAATGAAAGCAGCAATCAAACGAGTCACTGCTGTGGAGACAGCCCTGTCACATCAGTATAGGAAAGGATGGAAAGATGAAAATCTGCTAATAAAAGTGGAGTCCAATTATGCGGGCATTTGTTAAAGGGAGCTCAATGATAAACAAATGAAGCCTATGTAAATCAGGCATCTGATGAATTTGAATTTACATTTTTAGCCAAGATATAACCTGGCTATTATTCCTTATTCTAGAGCTATAGTGCAGCTCTGTGTTTAAAAACGTGCATCTACAAAACAAGCATCTTTGCATGAATGCAGAACACTGCAGCTCTTAAGATAAATATTCCTGGATGCCTGTCAACGAACAACAGCCAAATACTGGAACAACTGGAACGTTACCTTTCTGATGAAGGCGTGCCGAACACTCAGGTCGTCCCAGTTGCTGTCGCTCGCAGCAAACTCTTCATCTGCATTAAGTGGGAAAGAACAAGTGGTCGGAAATCAGGAAAAATAAGGAAGTTCATCACTTAACATAATTGGAAGCAAAGGATAAAATACACTCATCAGAACCACAGCTGTATGCTTTTTACATTAATAATTACAAATATACAAGATTACTGTAGAGTTAACTAGGAACAATATGCAGGGTTGGTGAAAAAACATTCCCCTAATGTGATATGGGGTGCGGGAAGCTAGGGATAAAACAATCAGATAAAATTTTTATTGAAATGAACTAATTTAGGAATCGATTAATCTTTAACTGGAGTAAAGAGACTCTAAAACATGCATTTAGCTGAAAAAGCAACCCATTTAGAGGAGTTTTTATACCAAAATGTGAAAAATATATAAACATCTTGCATAAAAAAATAAATGTTTTTGAGCGTCTATCAGGAACTCTTTCAGTGCAAAAGTTTTAGTTTTAACTGGTTTAAATGCTGTATACAAATTTTTAAGAAATCTTTTCCTATATAAATATTTATTTATTTTTTAGTTTCTACAGCACTAGTGGCTCGTTTTTATGGACAGTAGTCTGACAGGAAGGGGGTATGAGAGGGGGAGAGACATGAGGCAGAGAACCAAAGGTCGGATTCGAACCCGGGTCGCCCGCATCAAGGACTAAAGGGCAGATTACACTTCTGCAAACGCACACATCAAATGTCACTTGGGTCTGGTTGCGAACCAGCTTTGCTTGTATGCTTCCACACCGTCGGTCTGGAATTTCTAGGGACGCACAGCAGTTTCCTGCCAAAGTGCAAGGAGGAGCCTATTTGAGAACCCGCAAGAACTTCGGCGGATGGGTACAAGAACTTTGGCGGCGCTGGCGGGAGTGTTTCTCTTCCAAAACAACAATGGCGCGTCTGCAAGATATCACGGTCACGGAGATGGATCTAGAGTTACTAGACATCAAAGAGGAACAGGTTCTGTTAATGGAGTTGGCAAAAAAAAAACAATTAACCATTAGTTGCAGTTGTGCATTGTAGTTGTTCCTCGGTTTTTAAAAATGGCGCGCCCAGGCTCAGAATCGAGAAAGACGACCTCACAGACAGCCTGAAAGGCATACCAAGGACCAATGACAGCTGCATTTTGTCTGCGCACTTCCGCTTGAGGTCTGCGTGTGTTTGCGACCCCGAGACGCATAGTCAGGATTTTTTTGAGGTGTGCGTGGTCACGCACACAGAGACAGATTTGACGGTTGCAGAGGCTGTGCGTCAGAAGCCTAAATTGGCCTTAAGGCCTCCATACATGGGTTGTGTGCACTAACCACTGCGCCAAAGCGCGGCGCTGCTATATAATAAATAAATATAAAATAAATCGACAGATTAATCAATTGGCGAAATTATCGTTAGTTGCAGCCCTACTGGAAGAGTCATGCTGTGAATGTGCGTGTCTGTAGGGACAGGGAAGTAAGGACACCCTCACCTATGGTTAGGAAATTTGGATCACGACATCTTTTTCAGATCCTCCTTGAACACCTTCCTTGGGAGGTGCTCAAGGCACGTCCCATCGGGAGGAGGCCCAGGGCACAACCCAGGACACACTGGAGGGACTATAGCCTGGGAGAGCCTCAGGCTTCCCCCACCAGAGCTTGAGGTCTGAGACTGCTGCCCCCGCCACCCAGATGAAGCGAGTGAACAAATGAGAACGGCCAAGTCAAATCCAGAATTAATTCCAATAAAGAATCCATTGAAATACTTTAAAACTGAGGTTTACTGGTGGATGGACATTAGTAACACATTTACACTACCCTTGAAAAACCGTGCCGAGACCGGTCCGAGCTCAGTAACTGAGATAACTTATCGTGTGTAAATGGAAAGCAAACTGCACTGAACCGAGCTAGACACAACCAAACCGAGCTAACTGCAGACCAGTTCCAGAGGTGGGCTCGGCTCGGTTTTTCCCTGGCTTGGTTCCCTGATAACAACAGCAGAATGCGTCATCTCAGTCTTGCTGCACATCCCAATTCACACTCCATTCCAGTAGTTGGCGGTAATGCCCCTCCGGAAGTTGCTTGCCAACCAACACAAAACAGAAGAAGAAGAACAACTATAAACAATTATAAACATCCACGAAAGGTTGCCGTCTTCGCCTGACCTTCCGCAAACACCGAAGTACAGCAATAATAATCAAGCATAACTTTCTGAATGTGACGGGGGCCGCCGTTTTGATTTGCTTGATTCCCTCCTTCTTCGTCTTGTTCTTCTTGTGTTTTATGGCGGTTGCCAAACAACTTTTGGTGCATTACCGCCACTAACTGCTTGATTTCCTCCTTTAATACTGGCAGTAATACCGCAGATCTTCACTAGGAGGCGAGGAGTCGAGGAACCGAGATAGCGTGATGGGTAAACGGTCGTCAGAACCAAGCTCGGCCTGGTTAACTGTTTTGAGCTCGGACCGGTCTCGGCATGGATGCTCTTGTTATCAGGGAACCAAGCCAGGGAAAAACCGAGCCGAGCCCACCTCTGGAACTGGTCTGCAGTTAGCTCGGTTTGGTTGTGTCTAGCTCGGTTCAGTGCAGTTTGCTTTCCATTTACACACGATAAGTTATCTCAGTTACTGAGCTCGGACCGGTCTCGGCACGGTTTTTCAAGGGTAGTGTTAATGCGGTATAAGGTTACCAGAAGTCCCAAATTGTGCAGAGCTATGCTCCGTTTTTTACTCATGTCCAACAATTTGAAACAATGTCTTACATTTGAAATTGTAATAATAATAATTAAAAAAAAAAAGGTCCCAAAAAATATTCACCAGGCACTTTTCACAATGCAGACCTTCATGCTCGATTCTGATTTTTTTTTTGTGTGAAATCTGATTGTCTTGTGGGGTCGTTCACATTTACAAATAGATGCAACTTGTGTCAACCGCATTCATACAGCTTGTTCCGCATGCGCAGCAGAGGACGTAATGACTTCACAAATAGCGAGGGTGCTCCATTTTTACAGAGGCAAACATGGATGGTAGTGCTGGAGTGCATCTAGCGATCCTTCATTTCTTTTCCAACTGGAACCAGCGCATTAAAAAAACGATCTTTTCAAGAAGATGCAGAATCAGAACGTTTGCTGAGCATTAGTGACGTATAGGTCGGTAGAATACGACCTGAGCATCAGATATGTATCAGATTTAGAATTGAAAAAAAAACAAATCGGATCAGTGTTGTTCAGACTGTCGGATTTGGGTCACTTTAGGCAACAGTGTGAACGTAGCCCCGGTCATATCCAACCTGGGAACGATGCTCTTCCAACAGAACAGGTAAAGGATTTTAAAACAAAGCATGATAAAAACTTCAAAGGACTCTGCGATGTGGACCAAAAGTAATATTGATATTTTCCTAAGTGCTTAGCTTTCCTTGAGGTATTTATAGAAAACCACCTGTGGATCAGTCCACCAAATGCAAACAAGTTTAGATAAACAGGGAAATAATGGCTGAAAGAAATAACCTCCCAGCATAAGCAAAATTATAACATCTTGACTAAAACAACATTCTCATTTCAAATCTGTTAAACAAACAAAAAAAAGTGGATACTTGAAAAATGTTGATACAGTGGGGCAAAAAAGTATTTAGTCAGCCACCAATAGTGCAAGTTCTCCCACTTAAAAAGATAAGAGAGGCCAGTAATTTTCATCATAGATATACCTCAACTATGAGAGACAAAATGAGAAAAAAAAATCCAGGTGTCTGATTTTTAAAGAATTTATTTGCAAAATATGGTGGAAAATAAGTATTTGGTCAGTTACAAACAAGCAAGATTTCTGGCTCTCACAGACCTGTAACTTCTTCTGTAAGAGGCTCCTCTGTCCTCCACTCGTTACCTTCATTAATGGCACCTGTTTGAACCCGTTATCAGTATAAAAGACACCTGTCCACAACCTCAAACAGTCACACTCTAAACTCCACCATGGCCAAAACTACAGAGCTGTCAAAGGACACCCGAAACAAAATTATAGACCTGCACCAGGCTGGGAAGTCTGAATCTGCAATAGGTAAACAGCTTGGTGTGAAGAAATCAACTGTGGGATCAATTATTAGAAAATGGAAAACATACAAGACCACTGATAATCTTCCTCGATCTGGGGCTCCACGCAAGATCTCACCCCGTGGGGTCAAAATGATCACAAGAACGGTGAGTAAAAATCCCAGAACCACACGGGGGGACCTAGTGAATGACCTGCAGAGAGCTGGGACCAAAGTAACAAAGGCTACCATCAGTAACACACTACGCCGCCAGGGACTCAAATCCTGCAGTGCCAGACGTGTCCCCCTGCTTAAGCCAGTACATGTCAAGGCCCGTCTCAAGTTTGCTAGAGAGCATTTGGATGATCCAGACGATGACTGGGAGAATATCATATGATCAGATGAAACCAAAATAGAACTTTTTGGTAAAAACTCTACTCGTCGTGTTTGGAGGAGAGAGAATGCTGAGTTGCATCCAAAGAACACCATACCTACAGTGAAGCATGGGGGTGGAAACATCATGCTTTGGGGCTGTTTTTCTGCTAAGGGACCAGGACGACTGATCCGTGTGAAGGAAAGAATGAATGGGGCCATGTATCGTCACATTTTGAGTGAAAACCTCCTTCCATCAGCAAGGGCATTGAAGATGAAACGTGGCTGGGTCTTTCAGCATGACAATGATCCCAAACACACCGCCCGGGTAACGAAGGAGTGGCTTCGTAAGAAGCATTTTAAGGTCCTGGAGTGGCCTAGCCGGTCTCCAGATCTCAACCCCATAGAAAATCTTTGGAGGGAGTTGAAAGTCCGTGTTGCCCAGCGACAGCCCCAGAACATCACTGCTCTAGAGGAGATCTGCATGGAGGAATGGGCCAAAATACCAGCAACAGTGTGTGAAAACCTTGTGAAGACTTACAGAAAACGTTTGATCTCTGTCATTGCCAACAAAGGGTATATAACAAAGTATTTAGATGAACTTTTGTTATTGACCAAATACTTATTTTCCACCATATTTTGCAAATAAATTCTTTAAAAATCAGACAATGTGATTTTCTGGATTTTTTTTTCTCATTTTGTCTCTCATAGTTGAGGTATATCTATGATGAAAATTACCGGCCTCTCTCATCTTTTTAAGTGGGAGAACTTGCACTATTGGTGGCTGACTAAATAATTTTTTGCCCCACTGTATATTGTCCAGTCCTTAAAAACAGCCAGAACAAACCGGGCGAGGCAGTGAAAGCTGATTTTCAGGGAGCTTTTTCTGAAGTTTATCATAAAATTATATACAGAGGGAAGTGAGACATCAAGCATTCGTCGTTCTAGAAACCAACAGCTGAAAAGGCATCTCACCTGAAGTCATCACCCCTGATGGGATGGTGGGTGGGATGATTGGAGGCATGGGTGGTGGGGAGGGGTAGCCTGCTCCTTGTGGCCCTGCAGGGTGAGGCTGTCCTGGGTACGGTGCTGAAGGATAAGCCGCTGGCTGGCCCGGGTAGAGAGGGGTGTTTGGTCCGCTCGGATAGGGAGGGTAAGCCTGGCCTGGTTGTGGACCACCATAGGATGGGAAGCCATATGCGGGTGGAGGTGGGTAGCCCCCGCCCTGGGGTGCGTACATCGGACCGCTTGAGTCCTCATACCCCGGTGGGTAGTCTGATTTGGACATGATGCCTGTAGAGGAGGAACAGCAGCATGATTAGATTTAATCCTCCTTGTGTTTTTGCTAAAATCCTCATGTAGATGGGATCCTGTTGCCAATAATAATTGAATCATTGATCTCACAATGGAGAAATTCACTTCTGCATCTTAACCCATCCCCCTGGGGAGCAGTGGACTGCCATTGTGCGGTTCCTGGGCAGCAATCCGGGGTTAAGGATCTTGCTCAGGGACTCAGAGTTCAAGCTGTGGGGATTGAACCGGCTACTTGCAACCTTCTAAGAGGACTAGCTAACCACAAGGCCAACACTCATTGCTGAACAATCCATTCATTATTTTCCCTACCAAAAAAAACCAACCCAAGTAGTCCTGGCATGGGAACTAAAGGAGCTCCACCAGTCTTATAAAAGGAGAACTGCTGCAGATGTGTTTAGCATCGTACTTGGGTCTGCATCAGAACAGACAGCCTGATTTTAACTAGGTGAAATCCCCCCCAGATTGCCTAGTTACAAATGTTCAAGGCTTTTGGCAGGAATAGGCACCCTTGAGCCAAACTGATGACATTCTGGACTTTCATGCAGCTCCACACACATTAGGGCTGCAAATATCCTCAGAGATGCAGTTTAGAGAAGCCCTGCTTCTTCAGCAGGCCTCCATCATATTAGGACTGCACAACCCTGCAATGATCAGTTTGATTGATATTAACTCTTATCCACAACATCCCATCATTCACCCACTGAGATCATCATTATTACAATTCGTGGCCTACGAAGTGACCAAACATTACTGAAGGCAGCCTCTAGTCATATTGAACACATCCGCATGTCGTTCAGCTCTAATCTTCAGGACTTTTCTACATGTTGCCATGTTCCATTCTGACGCTCATGTTCAACCGGCACCCGTCTTCTTCCTTTAAGTCAGGAAGACAGAGCAGAGTGTCTTAACTGGAAGGCCTGTTGCTCATCAGCCTTTCCCGGTGGAGGATTCCCCCTTCGGATCCCGCTACATCACTATGCGACTCTAATACTCTCCTCTGTGGTCCTGTTTATTTCCCTACTGACCAAATCAATCATCTAAATCCAAATATTTAAAATTGCATCAACCGTCTATCATTTCTTCTGTGATAAAGAACAGAGTATATCCCAACCTTTTGAGTGTGTGTATGAATACAGAGCATGCAGATTTATTTAACACTTGGGATATGCAGCAAAGGGCTACAGACTGGTTAAATTCCTTATTTATACATTTTAAGATTGTATCGGGTTAACAGGAAAACATGAACAGGAATAGAAGGAGGCTTCATGAAAAAAAAACCATGGACCTCCATGAAAAATCTGAAAAAATGCAAAAAAATCCCTGAAACATGGAGAAAAAACATCTCTTTAAAAACGTAAGCAAAGCTACCTTATTTAAACGAAAGCATTGTTTCTTGCCCTTTATTTACATGTTGTTCTGTCTAAATGCAGCACAGCTGTATTTTTAACAGGGCTTTTAGGGTAATAACACACAGTGAAGGAATTCAAGAGACGGCTCCACCCCTCGCTGCCATGACATCACACCCAGAGCACCAGGCAACAGGGCAGAAAACAGTGGCTGGAAAAGAGGAGTCACAGAACTGATCTTTATAGAAATCAGCCAGAGTAAAGGTTAAGTTTTCGCTTTTAGATGCATCTGGGTGGAGCATTCAGGACACAACACAGCAGCTCGCTCTTGAAACTCCTTTCTATCCATATCCACTTAACTTCAACGTGCGTTTTCATAAAAGCCAAGTCATCATGTGGTTGTGTCATGTGTAGTCACAATGACTCATTAATAAGAAAACTTGCAACACAGCAAACGCAGGAACATGTAATGTGACAGTAGGTAATGCAGCCAGGTTTGTCAAGAGTTTTCAAACTACAGTACATCTGGAAAGTATTTGCAGCAGTGAACATTTTCCACATCGTTCAGCCTTATCAAATGAATCTCTTTCCTCTAAACACAAAATCCAATGAACGTAATGTGGAAAACTGATTGCAAGCAGAAATGTATGAAATTACATCAGGTAAGTGTTCAGTCTGTGTTTAATGCCCCAGAAATCTTTTAATTGGTCATCCATTTTATTTCTAATAATATATTTTTCAGACTGATCAAGCTAAATGCCTTAAAAATCGCAAATTTTTGAAAAGACTCACCCTCTCCACTTTTAGGGTTGTGCATGCGCACAAAATACCCACTCCCGAGAGGTAACGCCTATTAAACGTGCGTAAGAGCGTGCACAATCCCATTTCTCCTCGTGCACGCTCTGTTTGAAATTAGCTGTTTGGATCGCGTGTACAAGCTTACTTTCCAAAAGAAAATTTGCAAGTTTTCCATTAGACTGACCAGTGGTAAGAGAAAATGAGGACGATCATGTAAGACAGCCGTTATGTAAACATATCACCAGAATGATTGACAGTAAAGTGGACCACTTATTTTGAAGATCCATCAGGTATCATACCTGATACTTTTAACATTTTAATACACTCTGTAGCTTTACTCTGTCAAAAAAAACAGAATAAGTGCAAAAATACATCATATAAACCCCAGTTACACTCAAAGCAATAAATTAATCTAAACAATTATTTAGAATTTTATGCAAAATTTGATATTTAACCAAAGGAATGCTCCTTATAAATGACCAAGTAACTTCAAACTACCACCATAAAAATGACAACCAATATTATTATTGTTCTTTAAACTTTCCCTCTCTCCAACAGGTTTAAAACAAAAAGTCTGTATTTTGGCACAACTACAGGAAAATGCTGAAAAGACAAGACAAATAAGGTTAAACTACATCAAAGCAAATTTTGCCCAATAAAGGAAAAAACAGAACAGAATATGTTTCTCATTGTTTCGCAATTGAGAAGTTAAATAAAATAAAAACTTCCCCCTACTCTATTAGGAAGTTAAACCCTGGTGATGTGCATTTTTAGATAACTGTCAAAACAGGGGATCTGTTACCTTTGCACGATTACATATTAATCCATATTAAATCATTTAAATCCTGCATTATTATTTTTGTCCAGAATTTACTCTGGTGCCTTGTATTAAAGAAATGATTCAATATCAAACAGAAGCTGCAAACATCAAGCTTTAAGCAGACGATCAGCTTCTTTTTGCCACATGATTTAAAGACATTATGTTTGTGATGGTTAAGGAGATCAAGAGTTGCCTGATGCTCTCATCTGATATAGAACATGATGGACCTCGCTTCTCCAGTCAAAGATCCACACATCTCCAAACATGTAAGCAATGGGTCTCCGAAACTGAACTAAATACCACATGAGAGCAGGTATAGACAGTTTACAAGGCAAACAGACCCATATCCACAAGCAGAATAACCAAAGTATTTCACCTCAGATGGATGGGTTCCTGTTGCAGCCCTCTGCAGTCATCCAGAGTTTGTAATGTAGTTTATACCACCTTTTTAACACGTTAAACTATAAGAGGATGACAGCTCAGGTGCTGGAAATGTATGGGTAGAACTATAGTTCATAGCACCCCCCAACCCCCGATGGTACCACTGGCCTAACGTCATTTCTAATTTGATGCCCCAAGCTTAGCAGGCTTATCTTTTGGTCTGTTCTATTTCACGGTACATCTGAAGCTCCATCAGGAGACTTTGTTGCACCTATTTTGAGATCTCTTGAGAAATCTTTAATGGGATTCAAGTCTGGACTCCGGTATAGCCATCGAGAGAGGGATTCTGAGCCACTCCTTAGAGATATTGGCTGAGTGAGGTCCAGAGTGCTCTTGAGTAGGTTTTCATCCAGGATATCTCGGTACATTACAGCATTGATCTTTTCCTCTATCCTGACCAGTCTGCCAGTAACTGCTGCTGAAAAACACTCTCCCCATAGCATGATGGTAGAAGGGCACCATGGGGAGGGTTTGGTGAGGACACGAGGCGCAGCATTCTGCATCATTTGCAGCTGTCTGACCTGGCAGACCTGTGAAGACACCATTGCAGTAATTGATTCTACAAAAGACAAACACATTTATAGGTTTTTTGAAGCTTCTGCTTAAACATCAGTCCTTTGACCCTGGTGATAAAAGGCTGAACTTGCTAGCCTGATAAACCAGACTAAATGCAAGATTAAATGTGTAGTTTAGTCTGGTCCTGATGAATGAGACATCGGAAGATTGTTAATGAGAACAACCCGTTGTTTTTTAAACGATGTCGGTGTCTATCGGCCAACGCTGTGATCAATGAGCACAACTGACTGTGACATAGTAAGCACGACAGAAAGCTGGTGGGGGAGTGGAAACAAACAGCCTGTCGGTAAAACGGCGAATAAGTCCTTCTTAAAAATGAATGAGCGTAGAGCCTCTTCCTGCTGACGTTTCAACAAAAACCCCAAATTTAATTCTTCCTTAACTGATTCCAAAGCTGAGTCAAAAATCGCCATCAGAGCCAGTGGTCCTTCACACACGACTATGCTGAGAGAAGGCTGCGGCAGATGGGCTGCCGTTAGCTTCGGAGCTCCGTTGGTTGCCACGGTACTCTCAACTTCGGAATTTGTTTTTTTAATTATGCATTAAATCAGTAAATGGACCATATAGTGACACTTTAAAGTATAATATTCTCGCCTCAAATGATCTTAAAACATACTTTTATTGAACAACGGCAACAGAAAAGAGAACTTTTAGCTTTCAATGGAGCGCTCCATTGAAAGCTGCTGCTGCCGCAGTTCATGCTACTGTTCAATAGGTGTTGCCATCTTCCTTGTTGTGCTTTTTCCACCATCACGCAGCTTTGTCGTCACGCCCTCAAAGCCCCGCATGCTTTGCATTCAGAAATTCAAAACACATCTCTGCATTGTGATTGGCCCGCCAGTTCTAGGTCCTGGGGCATTGATCGAGGCTAGACCAAACTCGCAGGCAAAAATTATTTTGGCCGCTGGTGGGTGGGGCTAGTTACTAGGCTATGAACTTGCTGCTGTCGTTAGAATCTGATTGGTAGTTTCTCTTTGTAATAACTGAAGCTGTATATTAACTTTTGAACAATGCTTTTGGTACAGAAAATGATCACCTCAGTTTCGTTTTCTTTTCAACTCAAGAAAGGTTTGCCCCATCCACTCATTGATTTCTTCTATACTTTTATCTTACACTTTAAAGTAGGGGTCTTCAACGTTTTCCAGGCCGAGGACCCCTAAACTGATGGCCAGATGGGGCGGGGACCCCTTAATTATATATATGTTATGAAATTGTGTTATATAAAACTAGTCCTATAGCCACTCTATTACAGATGGAGTAATGTAACGGAGGTAATTTCGTCCAGGGATTATTAAAGTATTTCTGATTCTGATTCCTGGTTGATGGGACAGGTGTTGTGAATGAAACGGTGCCCAGCTTGAAAGATCTCCTGTGTGTCGCTGAATGTGTGCATTGATGACTGAAAGACATCTTCTGCCTCCATGTATCTGTTTAATACAGTGTGTTGCATTCATGTTATGTGTATTTAAGCACATTTCAATTAGTGGAAAAAATTGCAAGGGGGGGAGGGGGGGGTTGTCTAATCAAAACTTTTGCGACCCCTATGCAGTACTTCCGTTGACCCCCTATGGGTTGCAGACCCCTATTGAACACCTCCACTTTAAAGGGTTGTTAGTCATCTGGTGACATTATAATTACAGCTGTGTCGTCTGCATAATCATTTAAACATGTTGTTGTTTATGTTCATATGAGTAATGTGGGGAGTGTAGATAATGAATATGAGGGGCTAAAATTAGACTCTCATGAATGCCACCAGGAGTTATTGTGGTCTCTGATGCAGTGTTACCTACTGACACACTTTAGGGATGGTATTGTCCTGATTATGAGTGGTTCCTGGTTTCCTCCAAGCATAATGTCTGGCATTCACAACTAGTTCAATCTTTGTCTCATCAGACCAGAGAATGTTGTTCTTCAGGTCTTTTTTTGCGAGCTGCCATGTGGCGTTTATGAAGGAGTGGTTTTCACCTGGTTGCTCTACCATAATACCCGATTGGTAGATTGCTGCAGAGATGGTTGTTCTTCTGTAAGGTTCTCCTCTCTCCACAAAGGAATACCGAAGCTCTGACAGTGTGACGTATTTTTGGCCTCCTCTTTAACTAGGGACCTTTTCATCCGGTGGCCCAGTTTATGCAGAAAACCACCTCTAGGAAGAGTCCTGCTGGTTCCAAATGTCCTCCATTTACAATGATTGAACCTTCAAATCACCAGAAACGTTTCTGGATCCTTCCCCGGATTTCTGTCTTCACACAATCCAGTTATGTTTACAGACTATTCCTTTGACTTCATGTTAAGTGTTCGCTTTCTGACACTGACTGTCAATTTTTGGAGCTTATTTTGATCACTGTGTGCCTTAATCACATCTAATCATCTGAATTTAACACAGATGGACTCAATAAGAACTATGAAAACATCTCATGGATGATTAATGAAAACAAGACACACCTAAACTGCATTTGGACAATAATGGCAAATACTTTGTGATTTCTTAATTGTAATATTTTTATTAAAATTGCTACTGTAAAAAGAACAATTGTTTTTCCACATTTTTAGGAGTTTGTGAAAGAAATTGTATTTAATTTATTACCATTTGAAATAAGGCTGTAACATAGCTAAACGTGGAAAAGTGTAGCCCTGTGAATAATTTCTGGATGAAATGCATCTATTCAAAGTACATGTTTCTCTTCATTATGTTGATTTTAGTTCTTTCTAAACTACAACGTAGAGCCTATAAACAATTGTTTTAATAAAGCATCTAAATATACGATCTATCAAATTAGTGGTCAAACAACATTCCCATTTGATCGTTCCTACTAATCAGGTTCTTTGCAAGATTTTAAAAGTGGCTTTGAGATTTTAAAACATAACTAACAATGGTTTTGGTTTCTTTTCCATGAGGAAGTAGCTGTAAATATTCAAAGCAGGATCCAATATTGTTAATGTTCAAAACTTACACTTCATACTAGAATGATGGTTGCCAAAGTTTGGGATTCAACAACAAAACTAAAGTCTTCCTTCCAAGCTATATTTAAGTTAACATGTAAAAATAAAAGAAAACTGTGCTTAATTTTCAAAAAATCTGAAATTAACAACTAAGTTTATATACAAAGCAGATTTTTATTGATTGAACGGGTGCAACTAAGGTCGATTTTTTATGAAATCAAACCAGGTGAAACCAAAACCTTTACACTTGAGAAGTTCTGGATAGAGCAAATTGACAGATATAAATATTTTTTTTATGTTTATATATTTATTTTACAATTTTGTTATATTTACTGCTCTGAGTGGGTTGCTCTGTCAGCTAAAAGCAAGCTTCAGAGTCTCTATACTCAAGTTAACGATTAATCTATTATTAAATGAGTTGACAATTATTTCAATAATCTGTTAATCGTGATTAATTAATAACAATTGTTTCAGCCCCAATTGATCATTGTATTTACTAATAGTAAAGGTTATGTAAACCAATGAGGCTCCATGTGAAGATTTACTCCCCACCCCTAAACCGAGTGACTGGTTTCACTTTCCTCTGCAGCAGTGACAATAAGTAGATTTAATACTGCATTTTTGCAGGATTATTTTAATTCAGCCACATTGGATGTGTTAATATGTTGCTAGTAAAATGCTTTTCTTTATAATGGCTACATTTAGTGAGCCATAGTACATGGTTAATATACCCATTATATCAATTACTACATAAAACTGTTAACTGATTATGCATTGAGATATGTTGCTGGTGGAAGCACAGTTTACCTCCTGGTATATGCAGATGCAGAATAGCACTGCTTAGGATAGTGTTACGCAACTGCTTTTCAAATATATGGACAAGCAGAAGCTAATCTAACCCTAAAGAATAACCAGAACGTCAGGAGAAAGACAGATGTAGTCCATTGATTAGATCTGTTGTTTCCATCATATAATTGCTCCCATAGGACTCCAATTTAAAAGGTTGATTTGATGTAATCTCTCGGCTAAATGCATTCCAGTTTATAGCTTGTAGACGGTTGTGTTCTCCATGGCTACTACCAGCACTGTCATGATGCGACCACACCATGGCACAAACAAAGCAAGTGATTTTCGTGTTGCATCTGTGTAGAGGTGCATTCAAGGATGCAGTGATCCAAAGCATGCGAAGGGTCACATGGCTAGTAATGAGAAGGGCGCGATTAGGGCAAAGCAAAAACATTGGTGCATGCAAGGCAAATGTCTCAGGAGTTGAAAAATCTGAACCTTTCTGTTAATTCTAGTTCAACTAATCAGGGACTGAATGCGTCTGTGAGGTAGGGAGAAGATAGCCTGGGTGCCATTCCGAACTTAGTCCCGCCCACAACGTTTGAGGTCGGGAAGTTCGGTCTGGCATTGCTCAATAGTAGCGCGAGTATGCTCGCACAATATCTGGCGGGCCAATCAAATTGTCAGGGCGGGCTTTATACGATGATGGACAGATGATCAACAGTAACGTAATCAACCACGTCACCAAAGCGCGCTTGGGTGACAACAACAATGGCTGCTGCTGGAGAGTTGAGGTGTGTAGATTCTGCTATTAGGTCTGTTCTAGAAGATATTGACAGCAAATTAATTTTAAAAGAGGAACAGAGAAACGCGATCAAGGCTCATCTTCTTATTCTAGGCGTGCAACTGCACGCTTTTGATTTTTGTTGACAACAACTATGCGTTGCTTAACATACGTCACGCACTCTGTTGCTCTTATGGTTGTAGGTCTATCCAATTGAGTGCAGAGGCATTTTTTTTTCCTGGTTCGTTCGAAACACGCCCCATAATCACAGCTCTATCGAGCAGTATCAGACTCATATTCTGACTAGAATTTAGTAGGACTACGTCAGGCAAGGGAGAAGAAGCGCAGGGGAGACTTTCAGTAGCAGAGCCGAGTAGTTCGTATTTGGCTTAATATTCTGGACTTTGCTCACGCTGATGATAGGGACATTCTCTTACAATTATGCAAAACTCATGCTAAACTCAAAAATACAATGAGATGTACGTTTGGTATTGGTGCAGTTCAAGCAAAGACGGCTTTCTTTAAAGAATAATATACCCTCAGGGCTCGATGTTAACCATTGCCCGATCTCCCAGGGCAAGTAGTTTTTATTGTCGGGAGAGTACAAATTAAATGCAATGATCGCAAAAACAAAATATTTATCACTCAAAATTACTTTAAAATCACCGAAATTCGCTGAAAACGACCCACAAGTGTTGCCGGCGCCATTTTTGTTGTTTTGTACACATTCTCGCGTGATTTGAAAAAGCCGTGCGATTTTCCGCTTGATGGCTTGATTTTTCTCTTCTTGGGCAGAGAATTCTGAAGAGCAGCAGCTGGATGATGAATTTAATCTATACTATAATACACGCTAGATTAAAAATGATCAGTCAGGGATTAGGAAAATAATAATAATAACTGTATGCGCACAGTGTAAATATTTCTATCATATGGCAGTCTTCTGTACACTGGTCATACATTAAAAAAATGTTAATTCAATTTTTTTCTCTTAGACATTGGAGTGGTGCATTTAAATGTTATAGAGCTAAACATGTTAAATTGGTGAGTAATAGTAGTGTAAGTTTTTAACCTGTCAAGTTTTTTTTAGATTTTTAACATTAAAATTTATATTTTTCCAAGCACACAACAGTTTAAAGCAAAGTTTAGTTTGAAAAGAATGTGCAGGAAGGATTGAAAAGCATGTTAACACGGTAATGTAGGCTTGAGTTCATTATCTGACACATGCAGATACACACCAGGAACCTGGAAACTTACTGAATTACAAAAAAACATTTAAAAAACAAACATGTTTCATTGATATATATACAAAAATGAATATTAGGAACAATATTTATCAAACATTATACTGGGCAAAGAAAAATTGTTTCTGGGCAAATGAAATGTGAAAGTCACTTGCCCAAAGGGCAAATGGTAAAAATCCTTAACGTCAACCCCTGACCCTAACATACACTAACCAGAGGAGCTGGAAGGAAAGCAGCCTGTTGAAACTTACTGATGAAATCAGGTTTCTAAAGAGGCCAAGATAAAGAAGTGGAAGCCAAAGGTTGGTAAGTGTTGGTATACCCTCTATCTATGCAATAATAGAAGGTTCTCAGACTTTTTCCCTGTATGGGTCAAATAAATCTATAATAACTTTATTGCATGCACCATTAAGTTTAGTCCACTTTATTTGAAACATCGGGCATCAATGGCATTTTAGCCTTCATGCAATATGTGATACAGCAGATTTGATCATTTTCTTTTTGTTTTTTGAAAAGGCCCATCAAGGCAGACTGTCTTCCATGTTACTGTAGTTTTTTGCTTTAACAAATGTCATTCAGATGACTGCAAATCAGCAAGCACCTGCTAATCAGCCATCAATTGAAATCAGCTTTGCTGAAGCAGCAAAACATCTAAAACATGTAGGGATGGAATGCCTTTAGGGTCAGAGTTTAAAACAACAACAAATTAACTAGGTCACTCTAAAACCTTTGTGTGCAGTCTATTCAGAGGTGGACCTGTTGGTCTGCTTTGTTCTACTGCATAACCAAAATGGACTTAAGCTTAAGTTCACAGAATGTTAGCTGGACATTAGCATTCAGCTCCTGAAGCAGGAAATACCCCCAGAGCATTACACAACCACCTCCGTGTTTAACAAGAAAGACTCTTTTTCTTAAATATTATTTCACACCAGATGTAATCTCTACAATTCCACGTAAAATTTCTTGGTTATCTCAGAAATGAGACAACCATTTATGTTCTTTTTTTTACGCATTGTTGTTTTGGTGTGGAAATCTCCCATAACTGCTAATTTCTTCTGTTTTTTATAACTTAATCAAGAAAAATGAACTTAACCTAGGCAAGCAGGACTTGCGGTTTTTAGACGCAGCCCTAAATGTTTTCATTTGGGGTGAGCTGTTAATATGCCAGGAGTAATATTTCCCTGGAAAAGGCCTGAGAAAGTCACCACCGCTCCATATTTTCTCCGCTTCTGGATAATGTTGGAGACAGGGTCAACAAGCCTTTAAACATCTCTGTAGATGTTTGTTTTTCCACCTGATAGATGTCAGTTTGTTTTTTAGTCTTTAAAATATTTTAGTCTTATCTCGTGATGTCAGACAAGGTTTTATTTGAAACTTAAATGATTCAGGTTATTTCTTTTATGTTTTTTTTATATTACAGCTCATGTGATAATGAGGACAGGGTGTAGCTTGTAAAACCAAACCCATCCTCTAAAAACAAGGTTGATCATTTCAAATTTAACAAGGTGGATTACTACCTTTTTGTTAACGTTTGAACATGTTTCTCTTCATAAATGATAACATCGTTTTAAAGAAATGTTGATTTTAACACAATTTATCTTTTTCTGCAAAGGGTTTCTAAACAGGTTTAGTATGGAAATGGATTAGGGCCAATGAAAAAAATTAAAAAAGTTAACTGACATTTTATTTCAGTATAATATGTGAAAAGAAAATCAGAATTCTGACTTTAATCTCCAAATTCTGACTGAATTCTGACAGCTAACAAACATGTTAGCATCAAGCCGTAGCCATGCCTGTTTTAGACTTAGACAGATTTGTCATTTTGTACACACAAGTGTAAAACAAAAAGAAATTTAGTTTAGAACAGCTCTTTAGTGCAGCCTTGAAAAATAGTAAAAATAATATATAAAAACAGTAATATAACTTTTTTATATAATGATAAAATATAATAAAAAACAATAAAACAACCCATTTTACAAAAAAAATGTAGTTTTAGAGACTAAACTAGCTCTCTTGTTTTGATCACCTTCTGCTCTTCCATTAATGGAATAGAATCACCGGGGACGTAAAAAAGTTGCTTAATTCCGTCATTTTCCACCCATGTGTCACTGGCCACCTCAAACAACTCACACCCTTGTCAGTGAAGCTGAGTGCTCCACATCTCTTCCTTCATGGTGCCCATCTACATTAAGATCCAAAATTCTGAGATTAAAGTCAGACTTCTGAGATTAAAGTCAGACTTCTGAGATTAAAGTCAGACTTCTGGGACTAAAGTCAGACTTCTAAGATTAAAGTTAGAATCCTAAGATTAATGTCAGACTTCTAAGATTAAAGTTGGAATTCTGAGATTAAAATCAGACTTCTAAAATTAAATTCAGAATTCCGACAAAAAGGTCGGAATTCTGACTTTTTTTCCATATTAAACTGAAATAAAAGTAAAAAAATCAGTTTTGTTTTTTTTGTTTTGTTTTGTTTTTCTCAGTATCCCTAACGCTCTTCCGTAGATTAGTGATGTTCTGGCTGATTGTCGTTTCTTAGTATCCCGGGTTGTTTTGACAGAAAGTAGTTCTATTCCCAGTCATGATGGGCCAAACCTGTTCCAAACAAAGACACTTTCTAGATGACAAAAAAAATGTACAAACAAGTGATTCACACAGGAAGCAAACACCAAAATAAAAAAATAAACGCAGCAACTGACATAAGCTTTGTATTACAAATCCAAACAGAAAAAACGGTTAATCAAGAGCGGATAGAATAAGGGAATATTTTGGGTGGAAATCAGAAAAGCAAAAAACACGCAGACAAAGTTTGATGGCGCCTCCCTCCCTCCTTCCTTCCCTCCAGACCCGAGGCAACAGTGGAGCCTTTCAGGTGAACCATCGAGGCCACAGAAACCATTCCACTGAAACAACTCCTCCATTAAACCGGTGTCCTGTTAACGGACACTACCGCCCACCAACTGACATCAAAGATGTGAGAACAACTTAGAGCTCCAACTTACCAGCTAATGAGGAGCCTAACTGCTGTTCCTGATGTCTCCCCCCGAACTGCCGCTCACTTCCGGTCCGGAGACAAGGCTGTTAAAGCGTTATTAGCGTTTCGGAGCAGAGCAGCAGATGTAAAGCAACAGAGAAGAGGTTTTCCAGGAACTGCGGAGAGAGAAACGGCTGCAGGGTGGAGTCCAAAGGAATCTGTTGAACACACCCATCCACCCACAGAGGGAGCCACGGGGCCTCCTGTCGCTCCAACCAGTAAAGGACCCAGTCTGGGTTATCCCTCTTTATCAAACAACAATCATAATCTGCATCTTCATACTTCTCCTCTAGTAATTTCCATCATTATAAGCAGAGGCTTTGAATTTAGCTGATGTGACTCGCCACCCAGGGTGTAGCTCCACTAGGGGGCGACAGAAGCACTCCCTTAGCAGGTTATCTGTGGTTTCCTCTTAAGTCAAACTCACTTCAAATTGAAAAACTTACACGAAGAGAAAAGACAATTCGGAGAAATTTATTGATTCAATTACTTTTCTTTGGCACTCAGACATCAGCAGGAATCACAGCGCTGAATGTTGTTTGATATGCATGAACAGGAGTAAAGAATAGGGCTGTTTTCCCCCAGGCCTGAAACTGGTGGTGGAGTGGAGATGATGAAGACAGTCTGTAGACTGCTGGTTAGGGGAGATGCAGTGGATTGCGTCAGCTGATACTAGAGCTTTACTCAGGGACCTGGAGGATGGAGGTCCAGTTGGATAACACAGGTTTAGAGAACCTGTCCATGATGAGCACGCATGAAGCAACAGTGGAGAGGAAAAACTCCCCGTTGGGAAGAAACCGTTGGCAGAACCAGGCTCAACGTGGCGGTCTTCTGCCAGACCAGTTGAGATGAGACAGGGAACGCAGTAAGAGTCTGGGAGGAATGACAAACTGATGAATCTTCAGCTACGATGGTGGAGGAGGGGCTGGAGGTGGGTTGAAACTGTGTCATCTGAATGAAGTCACAGCAAATCCGCCGGCTGCCCACAGGAGCAGACAGGTGCGTATCGAAGACCTTTTAAGATGAACTTTGGATGCTGATTGGCTTTCGTGGAGGTGTGGTTCAAAGCTGATTGGCTGTGTCGCAGGTGGATGTAGGAGAACAATGAGTTTCTTCAGTTGCACTTCCGCCTAGGCTCCATTTCAAAATAAGGTAACTTCGGTTTTATCAAGTCTTTAAGAGAGGCAGCGGCAGCATTGTGACTTGAACCTTTAATTTATTCATATATATATATATATATATATATATATATATGGGGGCCCACCTGCCCCTACCCATCCTCACAACCTTCTACAGAAGCACCATAGAGAGCGTTCTGACCAGCTGTCTCACTGTGTGGTGTGGAGGCTGCAGCGCCTCAGACTGGAAGAAAGTGAGGAGAGTAGTGAGAAAAGCAGAGATGATCATTTAAGCTCCTCTTCCCTCCATTAAAGACATTTCATCCCAGCTCTGCGTGTCCCGAGCCTGTAACATCATCAATGACCCCTCACACCCCCACCATGGACTGTTCTCCCTGCTGCCCTCTGGGAAGAGACTCTGCAGCATCCAATGCAGGTCCAACAGATTCCGAAACATCTTCTTCCCCACCGCCATCAGACTGCTGAACTCTAAATGAAGTCACAGACTATGAATCACTCTGACAACACCGAATCAAAACACTGCATAATTGCGACATATATATTTATTGCTCTGAACCTCAATATCAATGTGTTTTTTTGCACCATGTTTTTTCTGCCACACTGTTTACATTTGATCACCGCTGCACTTTAAGAAGTGGAAATGTTGTGAAAGCTGTATAAAAATAAATTTTGTTTTTTTTACAATCTATGTTTACAAAATGACAATAAAAGTTGTCTAAGTCTATATGTAAATATAAGTATTTTTAAGAACATTTTTGTCTTCATGTTCATTTGCTCCACACCATCAGGACTTAATACAAAATTATCTAGAACCTGTTCTAAGGAGGAAAACTAAAACAATCCAGAGTATGGAGTACTTAAGAGGGGAAAAAGAGAGAGAAGAGCTTTATCTGAATGTGTTTTTGCAAAATGAGATGGAAGATTTCATTTAGGGAAACAATCACGATAAAGATGTTTGGTGTGAAGTTACAGAAAGAAGATGTTGTGTTACTTACTTTATTGTCAGAAATCTCAGAATAGATTATTTGGAGCTTTCAGTTGATTGATGATCGAACAGAGATGACCTAAATAATATCAACTCTTCACTAGACACAAACACACACAAACCTTCAAAATGAACTAAAAAGAAAAAAAGAATCTCTATGTTTTAAAGAAGGCTAAGTAAAGCCTGACTGCAAAATGGATTTATAGAAGTATTAACAGTAGGGGCCATGAGCAGCTAGGGGAATAGTAACTGGTTACATTTACTCAAATTTATTTATTTATAAAAAAAATAAAAATAAGTTAACTTTCAGAAGTGCCTTGATATACTTTTTTATTTTACTTAAGCCACATTGTATTGGTACTCTAACTTCAGTAAAATTACTGACTACCCTACCTGGGAAATTTACATTTAAACAGTAAATATTATAACCGAAAGTCTTTATGCATGACCTAAAGTGAAGATTGGTTTATAAGTTTATATTCAAAAACAATTATTTCAAAGTGTTTTGCCTGCTTAAGTAAGTTATTTCATAATCATGTAATTCATTTACAAAAAAAAAATAACTGTTTAGATTTTAATTTTAAATCAAATGCTGGATGCCAACAATTACAGTATTTGAGTTGCTTTTTTACTAAGTGCTTTTTTACACTTACTTGATTCATTTCTTGGATGACTACTTTCTACTTTTACTTGAGTAAAAAAAAACAAAAACAAAAAACTACACACACACAGAAAAACTTACTTGGGTATATTTTTGGGGTTTCTATGAGCTATGATCTTGACATGGTGTCTATGTAGTTTTTCCACTGAACACATTTTAATGAGTTCTAACTTTTATCACAATTATAAAAAAAAATGGCAAAGTTATAAAAAAAAAGATTAATTATATGTAGAAAAACGATGACATAAATGTAGGTGTTCAGTATGAAAATTACATAAATTAGGTATAACTGTGAACTCATTCTATACCAAAGATCATATTGACAACACTTTGCTGCCATCTAATGGTCAATTATGCAACAAGCATCAGTGGTATACTTACACCTTGGCTAGGTGGTGGTTTGGTGTGATTTAATCACAGTAGTCTACAGGCTTTAAACATAATAAAATATATATATATATATATATATATATATATATATATATATATATATATGTATTATATAACCAATTGTGCAATTACCTCTGGAGGGTTTAAGTGTGCTTTATAAACAGATTATAAATGCAACCTTTATTCTTTCATCTACACCATTTTGTAATGTAAAGAGTAGAAGATATTAGAAGAATTGAAATCTTTTATATTTTATCTTCTATGGCAGCATCTTAAAGGATTGTAGACTGATTTTATTTTGTAAAAAAAAAAATCAGAAGATAACAGACATAACTATTCATCTTAATGTTTATTTAAGAAACGATTTGAAAATACTTTTTGATGACAAAATCAAACCATTTCATTTTCACTTTCTCAACGTGCAAGGCAGCAATTCATCCAAGTAAGGAATCATTAATAGACTCCCATTCATGCTCACAGTCCACCACCGTTCAGGTAATCTAAAATGGAGAATGCTCTGTGTGGCTCCAGACAGCTCAGATGAATCTGAGGACCAGCCTCTTGGTGAGCGTGTATTTGGGCTCCGGCATCTGTCGACTGGGTGGGGTGTAATTTTTGCTGACCTCTCTGTTCACACGCGTCAACACAGTGTGTATGTCGTCATTGTTAGGGCTGTGAAGGTAAACAGAAAACGAAAGTTAAACATCCATCTTTATTTACTAAGCAGTTAACTAAACGGCAGAGACTGAAGAAGACTGTTTGTAGGTTTCCTTAAAGCCTGGAAACTTATAAAATTAGATTTTTTAAAAGCAGGCGACCTTTCAAGAGTTCCACGGCAGCTCTGAAAAGTTTTCTCAGAGGTCATGTTCCACAGTAAGCTGAGTAAACAGAGTAATCCACACCTGGAAGCAGGTGTTCTGTTAAGTTGGACCTAACCAGCTGAAACTACCTGTGGAAATTACTCTTTTCCAAACGAGATTCAGGGTCAATAAACTGTAGGCCCATTTATCGTTAACCACCTTTCCATAAGCCCTCTGTTTGCATCAGTAAACCAGCAGAGCAGTAGGCCCATAAAAAAAATTTAAAGCACTTATTTAAAAACCTGCGGCTCCGGAGCCAAATGTGGCTCTTTTGACCCTTAATAGTGGCTAAAACTGATACTAAGTACTAACTAATGTATTAATACAAATACCTGTCTTAGAAGCTTTATTGTTTTTATAAAAATATTTGAATTTAATTTTCACAACAGAGTGACATGTAAAAAAACAAAGAAATATGTTTTTAGAACAATTTTTCTTTTAATTAACTTGGAAATTATGTTTTACGATTATTTTAAAAAGCTAAAAATACAAATAAATTGTTTGTTGTTTTATATTTTCCCCCCAAAATAGTTAATAACAACCACTGTACTTTGTTTTTCAATTTTTTAAGACGTTTAGCTTCCTATCCTAAATACACCTAAATACATCACAGACTTGCTATCAGTGTATCAACCATCCAGACCACTCAGGTCTTCTGGCTCCAGCCTGCTCTGCATACCTAGAATCAGAACTAAACATGGAGAAGCAGCATTTAGTTCCTATGCTCCACTTATTTGGAACACTTCCAGAAAACTGTAAAAGTGAGGAAAGCCTGAGTTCCTTTAAATCAAGACTAAAAACACATTTGTTTAGGATTGCCTTTGACTTTTCTAGTTAAAAAGTTCAACTAAAACATCACAAGTTCATCTTTTTTTTTTCTTTAGTCCAACTGCTTTTAATGTTCTTTCTTGTTTCTGCATCTTTTTTATTATTTTTTTTTCTTCTACTTGCTCTGATCGTGTTTTTTCCCCCCTATATTTTAATCATGTAAAGCACTTTGCATTGTCTTTGTACTGAATTGTGCTATACAAATAAATTTGCCTTGTCTTGCCTTGCCTATCCAGAAAGCTTTCTCAATTTAAAATGTCTGGAGTAGCATTGAGTTCCAGGCTTTTATGGACTAGCCCAACAAAAGCCTTGTTATGGCTTAGAAAACATGCAATTTGAACTGAAAACCACTTTGTAATGGGGAGTCGTTGAGGTCGTTGTTGGCCTGAAAATTAACCCAAAACTGGCCCATGACTCTGTAATGGGGTAATGTAATTAGGGTTGTTATTGGCCTGGCTTAACAGGTGCGATGTTTGACCACCTGCATGGCGATGAGGATTGAGAAGATCCGCTCTGACGTGGCATTATAGGTTTTTCGTGAGCTGAAACCTGAGACCACCCCCTCTGTTTAAATTTGTTTTTTCTCTCTTAACTTAAATGGCTTCCTTCACACTCCTTTCAAACCACCTGTGTTCTTTGTCCAAAATGTGAAATTTCTGTTCTTCAAACGAGCGTCCTTTTTCCTAAAGCCTTTGTCCTTAGCTTTAACAAGGCTTTTGGGAAACAATGTGTCCAGTGGTTTGTTTTTAACTTTTTTTTTAATGACTATGACCTGGATTACTGACAATCTTCACCAGCATGTTGTTTTAGATGCAACAAATTTCCTATCGCAGATATTTTAATGAAAGGTTGCAGACCGCTGATCTAGACCCAATGGGAAATGACCCGAAACTGGTATCAAGAATTTACGGCAGGATATACAGGATACACAATAAATTCCTCACCTTTCAGCTGCTTTTTTCAGCTGCTTGCACAGCTCTTGGATGTACAAAGAGCCATTGTTTATGTGCCGGTAACACTTGTGGTTAGGCACTGTGGCCATGCCCAGCAACATATCTGCGCCTGAAGCCACTGTATTCTCAGGAGCACAATCTGCCTCTATGGACAACCTGGATGTCATCTTAGGGAGCTCTCCTGGTTTGGTGCACTGACAGACCGGTTCCTGTCCCTTCACACCCTGACACGCTTGAATGAAGAAGAGTTTGGGCTTCCCCAATAAGGTGGGGACTTTCATGTTACTGAACGGCTCAGTCAGCTGCTCCAGCTTCACTTCCTTCTCATCAGTGCCGTAGACAAAGCCATTTCCTCCGTGGGAAAGCACACATAACACCTAAAAAGCAGATTGGAGGAGAAAAAAAAACATATCCAAGTTCTATTACGTCTTGGTTTTACTACATGTTATATAACTATAAGCTCAACAGTTACAATTAAGCAGCTATGTTTGAAAAAATTAATGTTTAAAGTAACTATCCCAGCGTATTACCTAATTAATAAAAAAAAAAACAACAAAAAAAACACTGTACTTTGTTATCAAAGTTTTAAGACATTTTGCTTCACATCCAGAAAGCTTTCTCAATTCAAAATGTGTGGCGAAATGTTGAGCTCCAGGCTTTTATAACATGCAATTTGGTTCAGATTGCATGTTTTCTAAGACATAACAAGGTTTTTATTGGGCTACTCTATTAAAGCCTCGAGCTTAAGGCTTCTCCGGACATTTTGAATTGAGAAAGCCTTCCGGATGGGAAGCGAAATGTCTTCAAACTTTGAAAACAAAGTCGAGTTGTTGTTTTTGTTTATATTTCTTGGAATGGCTATGACCTGGATCACTGAGAATCTTTATCAGCACATTATCTACTGAAGTTGTAAAAAAAAAAAAAAAAAAAAAAAAAAAAAAAACACATCATCAGGTACACATATTACAATCATAAAGCAGGAAGACTTAAATCTGGAGTTCAAAACAAAGTTCAAAATTGGAAAGATAATTGAATGAACTTGAATTGTTTGATGGTTGACTGTGTCAGAAAATGTTTAAAACTGTATCTAAAATTATTAACTTGATATTGATACCCAGAAGAATATTCCATATTTGAAAGTAATTTTCAATAACTAATTATTTCCATTTTAAAATTGGAAGATGGTTTATTGACAGAATCGCTGGTTAAATTAGTATTAAAATAAATGTAGAATAAATAACCCAAATATAACAATCTAATGATATTTTAAATGTATTATTTGAATGTGCTAATTATCCAGAAATATAAAATTAACAATAGAAAAAATTTCCAAACATTTTTTTTTTGGTTTTGATATCATGCCTCATTAGCCTTGTATTTGAATATACTGTTATATGTATTTTTACCTGCTTTGTCCATGTCTAAGTGCATACACCTTCTGTTGGTTAATTGCTGCACAGAAAGGCACCAGATTAATAATTTTTCCTCAGGCACTGCGTTTAGTCTAGCCCTCCGTATATGTCCTCAGACCTCAATCCATCAAAGCCCCATTGAGATTTGGTAACGTCACAGTTCTGCCGTACCATTTAATCAATAGGGACCAAAATCTCTCAGGAAAGACTATTAAAGCAGCTGGTGAATACACTTCAAAAACAACATAAAAATAAGTCAAAATTTCTTAAATTAAGTGTATTTTTCCTTAATTTGAGTCGGTCAATGAGATAGTTTACCAATGGAATGAGTATTTTTACACTTAAAATAAGATAATTGGATAAAATGCACTTAAAATAAGACAATGCAATTGTGTTTTCTTATTTTAAGTGTAAATTGTCTTGTTCCATTGGCAAAATGTCTCGTTTACCTCCTCAATAAAAAAAAAAAAGATTTATCTAGATTTAGATTTTTTTTGCAGTGTATGCCATGTGTGCAACTTATGAAAACGCATTCCTTAAAGATGATGGTAAGAGAAACTACTCACAAAGGCATCCTCCGTAGAAAAATCCCTTTCGCTCAGTTCTTTTATTTTCTTTAGAATCTCTTCAGCAGTTAGATTTTTGTGTGACTTCACCGTAAAGCCAAAGCTTCTGAACAGTGAGTCTAGAGCGTCTGTATCACATAGAAGATAAGTCAAATTAAAGGTTATTCACCGATAGGTCATTTATCTGAAACAAAAACTGATTAGTGACTATATCAAGCCAATAAAGGACACAAAAGATGCATTATTTGAACTGAAAGCTGTTAATATAAATAAAAATAACTACTTTGATCCGAGTCAGTGCCCTCGCGACGTCTGAGTTGGCCGCTGAAGGTCTCATTGTTGATGATCACACACAGACCTCTGGGATTCTTAGTGAAAACGTAGTACTCTGTCTACAGGACAAAAGGATAGAGCCAGGTGAGAAAAGGCCCTTGATGAGACATATGGATGAATAAATTAAATAAGAGAAAACTGTGAGTGTGTAATATCAGTTACCTCATCAGATAAAGGCAGCGTTATCTGTGATTGAGTATCAGAGCAAACGTCTACATCTGGAAAACAAACATGGTGTGGGAGCTTAAAGAATATCAAGAAAAAGGTCTTTCTAAGCTTTAATATGCTACTACAACTGATACTGCAGCATAACTTTTTTTTTTTTTTTGTATTTTATATACTCTAATAATCCCAGAGGGATATTGCTTCTCTGCATTTAACCCATCCCCTTGGGGAGCAGTTGGCTGCCATTATACACGCCCGGGGAGCAGTGTGGGGTTCAGGGTCTTGCTCAGGGACCCAGAGTGGCAGTCTGTGATCGAACTCACAACCTCAGGATTTAAAGCCCTATGCCCTAACCACTAGGCCGCCACTCCCCCACCAGACCTTTAGATTGCACTCTTACATTGTCCTTCCACCTTTGCTGGACTGTAAGATTTATTACAGATTAGATTCTAGCTTAGTCTATGTACTGTTTTTTTTTTTAATAGAAGCCGATATTTAAAATAATTACATTTTAATTAGTGTTTTACCATTATAGTGGCACAAAAAAAACCCATCATTACAGATCCTATACAGCTGGACATGCTCTTTTACTTCAATGCCACAAAGGAACTCCATATTTGGTAATATGTTCTTCTAGTTTGACAGTCTGCCTGTGATTCAGAAATTTAAATCTTATCTTATCTTTTGTATTAAATCTTAATACAAAAGAGTTTTAGTGAAAAATGGAAGAGGAAACATTTGACATTCATGTCAATGTTTATGTCTGCAGTGTTATAAACTCTAACACTGTCTGCCTTCTACTTTCACAGAAAAGCAGCTTTAGACTGAAGTACATTTATTGACTGCTTCTTAAAGCATAAGGTTCCATTTTCTATTGCCCTGATTGACTGTTTTCAGGTCACTTAAATGTAAAAGCATCATTCTAAAAATTTATTAAACTAAACTGAATTCATTTGCTCTGAAGAAAAGTTTTTCGTTTCATTCAAAATGTTATTTGTCTATTTGTACCTTACTATTATTTATTATCAGTTGAAAAAATTTGGTTTTACATTTGGTTAAACTCATATTTGACACATTTTGAGCTGGTAGATGTCAATACCCAACAATTCACATATCAAATCTATCAATGCTGAAACCTAGAACAATGGTGATGCATATTATGCTAATTTAGCATCTTTGGCTAACAGCTACAGTTAGCTGTTACAGTTAGCCCACACATTTTTCTTATTCTTAAATAATTTATCTTATATTTGATATCATTAATTTCGTGTACTAAGCTAATGCTAACCCCTCTGCTGCGGCCTAAAATCCTACAGAGTAAATTTAACCAGATGTAAAATTTCAATCCATGTTTGATTACTCTATGGCCTACAGGCCTGGTCACAAGCATAAATAAATTGAATATTTAAACTGAAACTGAATCATAGAATTGAAAGTAAACCTTTTCCAAATTTAAAATGAATACCTACTCCATCAGCTCTATTCAATTTCTGTGTCTGATGGCACAAGTTTCTCCACATTTTAGTGCATTACAATGATTTGTCACATTGCATCAATAAATTATGATTTCTTTTTTTGGGTCTTGGCTACTAGAAAAAATCTAATCTCAGTAGATTGATAATATTGTATGTTTTGTTGATTCAGAGGTACTTATTTATCCTTTATCATTATCAGTAATCCCAAGGGATATATAAAGTTGTCTAAGCCTGATTTCTTCCTGTTTAATTGTATAAATACATAGAAAATGTTTTTTTTTTCTTCCATTATTCTATTTAGAGATAACAGTGAACTGCATTAAAAGGGCAAACATTTCATGTTTTAATAATGTTTTTGAAAGCAACAGTGACTGATTAGTTCATAGTAGAAGTGGAACATATACATTGGTTGGCCAATATTTTGGCTTAGACTAGCTTTTTTCTTGTATCAGCATTGGATGATACTTTCATGCAGTGGCTGATTTATCAGTGCATTTACCAGCTTATTGATTATTATCTTGTGTAGTTGGATGTGTGTATAATATATATATATATATATATATATATATATATATATATATATATATATATATATATATATATATATATATATATATATAGAGAGAGAGAGAGAAAAAAAACTGTAAGCGTGTAACAAAAGTAAGTATTTCTGAAGCATATGCACTAACCGTCCCTCCATTTGCTATCCATTCTTTGTATTTTGTTTGATTTGTTAAGAAAATTTCAATTTTGCAGTTTAAGATCTTCTCGGGAAGATGGACCAGAAGATGGATGGGCGGATTGGTGCGGCGTCTGCTGTTAAGCGTGCTCTGTACTGGTCTGCTGTGGGGAAGAGAGAGCTGAGCCAAAAAACAAAGCTCTCAGATTACTGGTCTTATCTACGTTCCTACCCTCATTTATGGTTATGAGCTTTGGGTCATGACCGAAAGAATGAGATCCCAGATACCAGCGGGAGAAATAAGTTTTCTCCATAGTGTGTCTGGGCTCTCCAGATAGGGTGAGGAGCTCAGTCATCCGAGGAAGACTCAGAGTAGAGCCGCTGCTCCTCCACATTGAGAGGAGTCAGTTGAGGTGGCTCGGGCATCTGATTAGGATGCCTCCTGGACGTCTCCCTGGTGAGGTGTTCAAGGCACGTCCCACCGAGAGGAGGCCCAGGGGGAGACCCAGGAAACGCTTGAGGGACTATGTTTCTCGTCTGGCCTGGGAGCACCTTGGGATTCCCCCTTAGGAGCTGGACCAATTGGCTGGGGAGAGGAACGTCTGGGCCTCCCTACTGAAGCTGCTACCCCCCGCGACCCGACCCGGATAAGCGAAAGAAGATGGATGGACGGATGGTTTAAATTGAGATGTGTAAAATGTCTCAATGGAAAAGAAATAAATATCTGATGTAACAATGAGCCAAATAAAATTTTTTATTCAAAAGCTGGCTGCACATAGATGGAATTTGTTAGACTGACGTCAAAATAATCAGTATCAGCCTTAAAAAGTCTGCATTGGTCGAATTCTAGTTTATAGCCATTTTAAGTCTTTAAAGGTTTTTAATACAAATAAGTGAGCAAATCTTTTGAAAGTAGAGCCTTACATTGGGCAGGCTGAGTCTCACACATGGACAAAGATGGCAGTAAAACGTGAGGAAGGCCGTTCGATCTCTGTTGGAAAAAGTTGCACGTGTTAGTCAGCTAATGAGCTACAGGATTTATGTATGAGAGAGGAAGCTTTAACAGAGACAGACCTCTTGACTGCTGCTGACAGGAGGAGTGGTGTTGTTCATGTAGTTTTCCACAGTCATCGCCAGCTGTCGATCAAACTCCAGCAGGAGAACGTGGAGCTCCCTGACGTTTCTGTTTGAGATTAGTCCGGCCTTCTCCATTTCAGAAAACACATTCAGAGCTGTCTGTAATTGAAAGAGAAAGAAAGATTTTTACTGAAGATGTTGACAAATTATATGAAAACTACAAGCCCCACCCACCTTAGGAGGCACCTGAGGAGCATTAAAAGACCAATAACACAAGAAGGTGCAGGAAAACTCAATAGCTTTAAAAAGCACTGTTAAAATTCCTGCCTTTTAATTGCAAAATATTAGGAGCATGATAAATAAATTATTAACGTTTTTCCTTCTTTTATTAGAAAAACATCCTGCATGATTCAGAAAAATCAAACCTGATATATGGGAATAGCAGAAGTATGTTTTGAATGTTGTTAAACAATTATTGTGTGTATTGTATTTAAGAAAGCACGTTTAAAGCACTAACAGATGAGGTGAAGACATTCTCAAAAGCTCTGTTGTAGAGTTTTATTTATTTTATTTTATTTTTTTTTTATTTATTTATTTTTTATTATTTGCTTTAGAGTTTTCAAGTAAGCAACTTTACCTAGTAAAAAACTTTTTTGAACTTCTTCTGTCTGCCCCAAAAGTACAACATGAAGTTGTAGAGAGTAACCAATAGGGAGCCCTTTACAACAAGCAGGGCATAATTTACATTTATCTAAGTTTAATTTATATGCATCTCAGAGTTGCCAAAATTAGCGTAAACACAAAATCTTTATTTCCTCCGCTTGGCTAGTTTTCTTTGTTCATTTATACAGTGGATGCTAATACTTAGAACCTTTAACTGAGGTAAAAAGTTGAGCTATGATGTCATGAGTTGCTATGCTGTGTGCTGCGGCTCAAAGATTGCGTGTGTGTTCTTACGCTGCTCAGCTCCAGGGGTCGTTTAGGCATCTTATCTTTGAGGAGAAACTTCAACTTATCCAGGTTCTCTTGGGTCAAATCCTCATGGATTTTGTAGAGCAACAACCTTAAAGTGAGAGCACACAAGTTCAAATAAACCACATGGAAGAAGGAAAGCAACGAAAAGAGACATAGACACTCTAATAGTTTAGACCAGTTTACTATATGACTGCAAAATAAAAATGGACGCTTTAAGCACCTTTGTCCATTTCAGTCATTCAAATATCTATTCTATTCGGCATCTATTTTAATGAAAAACCAACATGGTTTCTGTCAGGTCTTAATAAAATACATGGAGTCAAGAAACCAGAAGGATGATGTATCTTTGTGTCTTCTTTTTATCATGCCTAACTCTTTAATGGTGTTTTTGCTTCTATGCATCTTCCTCCCTTTCTTAATTTTTTTGCCATTCCTTATGTCCTTCTTCCGTGTATCTTTTTCTCCTTTTGTCCCCCCTTTCTGTTTTGGTGTACCCTCATTCATTCCTTACACCATTTTTCAGGTCCCTTTTTTGCTTCCATCCTTTTTTTCTTTCCTTTCTTCCTTTTACCTCTCCTCCTTAGTCACTTGTATTTCAACAATTAATACCTAAATCCTTCCACCTCTAAGTTATCACCCATAGATTCATGGTGAACTTCAGTATTTCCTTTTCAAGACAAACATACAGGCCAGTTGAATTTTTAAACATTTTGGAATAGATAGAAATGTGTAGAAATGCTGAACTTCAGATTAAAGGTAATTAACTGAATCATTTGAGCAACTCTGCTGTATCATTGCTGCCTTTACAGCATATGATTGCTGCCGCTGTTACCTGTATTCCGAGAGGAAGGGATTAGCGTCTGTTTCCTCCGTTTGTCTGCTGTCATTCTCCAGCATGTTGAGGAGATCTGCTCGATGGATAGTGTACAGCAGCTGAGAGAGGAAGGAACTGTTCTCCAGGAGACCTTTCTCCTCCATTCTCATGAACAGCTCCTTTGCATCCTTGATCTATAGGAGGATCACAAAAGAAAAAAAAAAACATAAATCTATGTTGAAGAGAAAAACATCAGACATGCAAAAGAACACCAAACATGCTTCTCACCCCTTCGAGGCGTTTTCTGTTGATTATATCGCTGCACAGAAAGCACAGCTCTGCCACCTCGGAAGAGTCCAGGTCCTCGTCGATCCGGGACAGCAGCACCCTGTCCATCTCCTCTCACTCCTATATGGTTCTTAGCTTAGAGCTGCTGTGGAAACAGATCAAACAATATATAAACAGTAAGCAGGTGTGAAGAGGTCACTAAAAGACACTCTAGGATGTTTCAGAAAGTAATCAGGAAAACAGCATGGCAGTAAACAGAAACAAACTTTCCAGCCAGTGACAATATTAGTGTTGACCGTTTTTTATTGTTACTCCCTGCTAAAGATGTCTCTCTCTGTATATATGAATATATACATCAATTTTCTGTCATACTTATCCCAAGCGTGGTCGCGAGGGATGCTGGTGATCATCTCCAGCTGTCTACGGGCGAGAGAGGTCGCCAGTCCATCGCAGGGCAACACAGAGACAAAAAACCATTCACACACACACTCACACCTAAGGACAATTTAGAGAATCATGTTTTCTCGACTGTCAGAGGAAGCTGGAGTACACTGAGAGAACCCACGCATGCTCAGGGAGAACATAAAAACTCCATGCAGAAAGACCCCAGGCCGGGAACTGAACCTGGAACCTTCTTGCCTGAAGCCAAGGCCACAGTGCTGCCCACTGTACCACTGAGCAGCCTGCTATATATATATATATATATATATATATCCACATATATATATATTTATGTCTTTCTAATAACAGCAGATGGACCCACTGTAAACAAAACACAGAATATTCTTCTTAAATCAACTGAAAATTACAAACTATTTCCATTTATGCTTCAGTGCATATCTTTAACCTGAATTTACTTCTTATCAAACTCAAAATTATGTTTTTTATGTCCTCATGCGGTCATGCTACAATTAATGAATAGGAGGTCATTTATTTATTGCGATTTTTGAATTAATAAGACAGACTGCTGTATCTTAGATGCACAAAGGGGCGCCTCTATAGATCTTTCCTCCATGCTGCTGTTAGACTTCATCATCTTTGCTTGTAACCAACAGGCCCAGTAAGTGTTTACAGCCATACTAATAGGAGCCCAGGTTCTTGATCTGGTCAATATTTGAATTCCTTCCAGTCTGTTTAATATGTGACTTACAGATGTTAAGGAATAGAGATATTAATAAATAATTTGACCTTTTTTTTTTTTTTTTACCTATTCTGTTTTCGTTCTCTGCCTGCGTGTCTTCATAATAACAGCACAGTATTTTTTTCCTTTTCGAATTTATTTTTTTATTTGCTCTAAGAGCTTAAATGTTAAGCTTTTATTTAGTCTTAATTTAGTCTCATGTCTTCTGAGTTGTTGTTTTTCACATTTGCCACACCCGAGTTATCTAGGAATTTATTCCCATATTATTTTACTTCCTGCCTGATGGCAATAGAAGAAAATTACGTCAGAATGGCGATAATAAAAACTATAGCAATGTTCTAACTAACAGCAAATATTGTAATGACGGATGTTTGTAGGTTTATATCAGACTGTCTGCCATTTAAAGTGGCCTAATTTTTGAATAGATAAAATGGCGTTAAAGTTGGTTGTTAGTGAAATTTGCCTTAGAGTAACTGGGACGGCTTAGATCACCAACTAACAAAGTTACAGATACTCACTTATTCCGAAGTTTGGAGGTTTTAGAGAAAAAAGTCGCAATAAAGGATCCGAGTTGCTGGTTTGGGAATTTCGTCTCTGAAACAAAACACAATTTTGAAGCAATAAAAAAAGACTTCCTGTGTTGAAAGTTGTTTGTAACTCGCTAAGGTTTCATTTTCAGGGGATTCAGAGCGCATGTTTTTAAGCAAAAGGAAAACGTCACTCCATTATCACTTCCGACCCACTTCCTTAGTTTTTCTTCCATCCTAAGGGACGAATTTATAATCTATTTAGTTGCATTAAGTTGCAAGTTGAGGTTAGCGTTTCATAAGATTTACAGTAACATTATAAACTTTTTGTCGGAAGGCAACTTTTGAGCTTTCTTAGTCTGCGTTGCGTAATCAAACGACACAGTGCGCCGCCATGTTGTGAGTGGCAGTGTTAAGAAAAAAAACTGATGGGTTTGGCTCCATCTCTATGGAGGACCAACTCTGCCATATTTAAAAAATAAATACAGAAATAAATAAATTCTCAATAAATAAATAAGCATACAATTAACTGCCACCAAAAATACAATAAACAAATAAAATAAAAATATAAAGCAGTGTTCCCTTTTGGGGTGGAACCTAATGTAATTCAGGCCAGGACAGTTCAACACTGGTGTGGCGTCTCCAGATTTTAGACACGCTAAAAGTAAATAACATACTTTTGCATTTAAATTCAACCAATAAATTATTTTGACCCAAAAACACAAAGAAAATCTAGGGAGAGGGAAAAAATAATCCAAAGTTCAAGAAATGGAGCTCATCACATCCTCTCTGACTGTAATTATCCCAGTTGCTTTGTCTTACAGTTTTTTTTACACTAAATTTACTATCACTACACGTCTTTTCCACTGACCTGTTGTGTCCTTCTAATTGAGGATATCAGTAATTCTCTGATGAACAACTTCCCAATTCCGTAGTCTATCACCGTAACATAAGTCTGTTCTTTTTCTTTTTATCTAATGATTTTACCGGTGCTATTGATGCCTTGAAGCATGTGTCGAGTTTTAGGTTTTTTTTGCGCAGCCTGAAGCCCCACTGTTAGGATGGATTTTTACCTCTGATCCAGTAGTGGGAATTAAGTTTACGAAAACATGTAAAATCAAAGATACTTGATTTTATGATAACATTTACTATAGATTGCTTAAAAAGTAAACGGGACACCTAAACAACATTCTGCAACTCCAAGTCAGATTCAATATTATGACATTACCAGTGAAGGATGTGATTCTGCCATCAACACCCTCTAGTCTGTCTGGTTTGGTTTTAGGTCAGTTTTGGTTTGGGGATGAATTTCTTTGCAGGGCTGCAATGTCCTTAATGAATTTCAATGCTACGGACTGGGCCGTTCTACAGAAGTGAATTCAGTCGAGCACATGTAGAACATCATATCTCGATCCATCGACCAACACTACTCTGCTCCAAAGGCTGTCCAGGAGTCAACATGCTTTAAGGTCTGGGAGGAGATCCTTCAGGAGAACATCTGCAGCCTGATCAGGAGCATATCCAGAGGCTGCAGGGAGATGATGCTAACATCTATACCTTCACCCAAGGCAACGATACCAGTATCACTCAAATGTTTAAAATCATTTTATGCAGAGATGTGCAATTTTAAGGTTTTTACTCACCTTATGTGGATTATTTATTCCCTAATGAGACAGTGCACAGATTGGGCCCCGATTAAAGAAGCATTTAAGGCTCAAGTGTTGTATTTCTTTACTCTGCACATTTCAATCCAGAGGCCACATCCATACCTTCTCTGGGGGAAAACATTTTCTAAACAAATAAAAAACGGCTACAAATATATTGTGAAAAAAGAAAAAATCCTTGTGTGATTGGAAGTTTATCATTGAGTGTCCTATGGTTTTGTCAGTATTAGAATTGTATTAGGGGCCTGTCTGGTTTCCTGTTAGTCATGGGCCCCTAGAATCCTTCCCCTTTTTGTCCACTTTTTGGCGCTGCTGCCCCCAATACATTGTCTCTTCTTTTATGAGATAAACAGGTAAATTGTTTTGGTTCACAAGTTCTTGGTCGAAATAAAAAATTGAATTTTAGATCTTTATCTTCCCGAAATATAAATATGTTTTTGGGATGATTTATACTGACATTATACACATTAATTACAACAGGTCTAAAAAGAATTATGTATGTAACCAGTTAGGTTAAATTTTAAGTAAACAGTTGAATTCTAAGTGAAACTACATTTCAGGTTGAGTTGATGGTTTTCAGCTTAGAGTCTGAGGAACATCTGGAGGTAGAAGACTCAAAGTGCATTTGAGTAAACTGATAGACATTGTCCGGTTTCACGATCAGCAAGTCCTGCAAATATCTGGACAGCATGGTTCGGATCTCTGGGTGCTCTCTCAGGTATGAAGTATATTCTGCCCTCAGTTCCTCCTGCCAGATACACAGGCACACAATTAAAACTTTACAGTTCACAGTTATGGGAAGGATGGTGACTGGCTCTGAATCAAAAATAAGGTTGCTGTTTGTTTGTTTTTTGTGGCTTTTTTTTGCAAAAACGTGACTGGTTACCTTTCTTTCCAGGTACTGAGAGTACAACTGCATGTCTTCTTCCCAAACCAGGGGAACCTTCTTAGGACCTAACAGATAAAAAAAACAGCAACAAAGATTATCCTTACTTTTTGCCTCTTCATACTTCTGTTTTGTACCTTTGAGCAAAGCATTTTGTACTCCTACAGTGCTGTGGAAAAGTTACCCTGATACTGAAGTAAGTTAGGTTGAAACATTTTCAGTATGACAAAAAAAAAAAAAACAATCATAAAGGACATCACTAATCATAAATATGCACAAAAATGAGATAATTTACTTGTGTAGTTGAAAGGAGACGTTAGGAAAAAACTCTGATTGGCCTCTGCTGACAGATCATTTTATTCCTTAGAAAAGACTAAGGCAGTGTCTGAACGTCCACCCTAACCCCTAGATACCTCAATCACTATATAGAGCGGGGGCTATATAGTGGATTTTATAGTGAACTCAGTTATTTGACTGTTTGGACAGATGATCACTGATTTTCGCTCCCTGTTGATCAGGTAACTCCGCCTCCCTGCACGGTGCCTCCACCATCTTTGTTATTTGTTGACGCCACATCAAATACCATGATGTTTTAAGAGGAGAGCTCTCACAAAGCATTCTGTAATATATTTGCTCGTCTAGTGACCATGGATGATCACTAGTTTTCAAGGCGTATTGTGGGAAATCTCGAGTCTACTACTTTTTCATCCACTAGACATTCAGAAACACATTTGAAATGGCATGATCCCTAAATAGTGCACTATAATGTGATTGGGTAGACGTATAGACACAGTCAAAATATTAATTTTGAAATAAATTAACAATAACATGGAAACGTTTAATAGCAGACAGATTGTTCGAATATTGGAATAAGTTGGGTACGACATAAATCAAACAGCCCTTGATTAATTACCTTCCAGCTGAAGCCTGATTGTGACTGGGGAGCCCACCTGTTTTCTGATGGCCAAGCGACTGAGAAAAGAAAATAGACTTCAGAACAACTAAGATATCAAGCATGAAACTTTACAAAGAAATTTTTTAAAGAGTAGATTTTTAACCAATCCGTTTAATAAGCAACGCTGGTATAATTTGTGTCTCTGTATACGTCATGTTCATGAAGATGAAAGAATGTGATTCATACATGAAGGAAACATATCTAAGAATCTTATGGGAGAGGGGAAATGACCTCAAAACTAAGTGCATTTTCTATTTAGAAATTGTCCTTTTTTTAAAGAAAAAAGAAACTGTCATTTTCAGACAAATCCAAATTTCCTGTTTAATTTCAACTTTATTAAAACGCGGTTACAAATTCAAACAGCATAACATTTCCACATAAAAATGATAACAAACCTCAGTATAGTGAACAACATGAAATTGCTCCCACTAATGCTGGGCTTAGTAGGAAATTAGGATAGAAATATTTAACCAAGTGAAACATATCATAACCTAATAAGTCTGAAAAGGACAAGCTAAGGAGATTTTTAGATAAATGACGTCTAGTGATGTCAAATTGTGGTTAAACACTCAAAAAGTTTCAGTTAAACAGTCAAAAATGCGCTTTGCTTACAAACGGTTTTTGTTATCACATCCATGTCATCCAGGGTTTAGAGAGCAGCAGAATGCTGCATTTATTGAAAGAAGGCAACAAAACTAAAAAAACAAAACTAACAAAAACAGTCATAAACTCACCCGTTATCAAGGAAGTAGCACTGCCAAGTGGAGGGGCTGTCCTCAACAGAACCGACCAATCTCTGCACTCCGAAGACCTCAGTGACCTTATCACCAACTTCAACTTGCTTCACACCAAGCTGACTCTGATTGTCCACCAAAACCCACACACCAGAAAAAAAGAGAGTTTACTCAAATTGTATGCTCGTTTTATTTTATTTTTTTCAAAAAACATTTTCACATCTGCATTTACTTACAAAAGTGGTCTGATTAATACATGAACATTGATCCAGGAAGAAAAAGACCGTGTTCTCTGGAACCTTCTTCCTCTGAGCGATCAGACGCATCAACAACATGCTGGATCCTTCAGTGACCAGTCCTCGCAGGGCAGACATGGGGTAAGACACGTAGCCTTTTGTGACTTCCTTTACACGCATTCAGTAAGACACACACAAAGAAAAACAAAACAAAAACATACAGCCAAAGGTAAGGTAAGTGTCAGATGATCATTTTTGCACATCTGAACAAGGACTTGAAACTATTGATAAAACTCAATATCTTTTACAGGTTCATACTCTAAAGCCTCTTATATCAGTATATTTATTTACTGGGATAATTTGCAACAGATAATTGCGCCGTTAAAAATAAATATGAATCTGTAAAGCAGAATTTACATTTAGCTCAGCACTTCATCTTAAAAAGCACCAGGCTCACCAAAAAATAGTCCTGGAGTGCATTTACACATAAAACATGCTATTATCTTGCAAAAACAAGTCAAGCTAAAGACTACCAGAACAAAGACACAGTATCTTTTCATAAACGGATAAGAAAAATTGTGCACGCACATAGCGCCACTGATGGTGCTGTAGTACATATGCCGGGCCATTTGGTGGCGCTGTGTCACTGTCACAGAGTTACAAACCCATCAAGATAAACACCAGGCATTTGCAGAGTGCTCATGCATGGTGAACAGCAACATTGCGGCAAATAGGAACACTGAAACATGCAACTGCAGTTTTGAAATGATTGCTTACGGTCTACGAAAAGGCCTAAACTATTTGAGTATGCTTAAAGCTACAGTGTGTAATAATTACAAGGATATACGGTCAGAAATGTAATATATTGTACATAACTATGTTATTTATCATCATCTACGAGCTCAGCCTTTTAACCTTAATATTTGCGTTGCCTTAGAATTCGTTATTTATAATTACATAGGAGCGGGTCTCGCAGCCATGGAGGCAGACATCTTTGCGCTACGGCAGCGCAGAGCCAACAAACTAGCGATTGCGAGATCGCCCGTTACGCTCGAAAGTAACTACGGCAAGTTGAGAGAGATGAACTGAGACGGTACTGAACACACAGAAATACTATCTGTAAAATTATCTATGTAAACAGACCTCATCACTTGAGAAGGTAGGTGATGCGGACGTCGTGGAAGACATTTTGTCACGTAACGCTTGCCGTACTGTTGGGGGGGAGAAGCGGTGGGGGGGAGATGTTCATGTTGCTGCAGTCTGACCGCTAGATGTCGCTGAAAATTACACACTGTAGCTTTAAATGACAAAATACTGCATAGGTGGAGACAAGTCTGATTAGACTCAAATAAATATTTGCATCAGATTCTCTTCTTGATTTGGGTCTCAACTCTGCCTTTGGAAAAGGAAAAAAAAGAATCCCCACAGCATGACCCCGCCATCGTCATGTTCTGATGCAAGGTTTGTATGTTCAGTGATATCTGTCACATTGTGCCCCCCCATAAATCTCAGCACAGCACCTTTGCGTGTTTTATTAAGCATCAAAATGCACTTTTTATTAAATATATTATTGCCAGTCTTTCATAAAATCCATATTTATTTGATTGCAAAACTAATAGCTGTGAAGTCAACAGATTCTTCCACCTAGGCCATAGAGCTCTACAGCTAACCCATTAGGAAGCAAAGATTTTTTTTAAGGCACTACATCGAAATTTGATGCTCCAACATGATTAAATTTGAAAAATGAGCAAGCTCTAAAGATGATGGAAACAATATTACTTATTTTCACCTCTCCCACTCTACTACATGTGTCGATCACCATCCGTCCATTCTGCTGCACCATGTGGCACCTCTTTTCAACATTGTGATCATGAAGCTGAAGAAAATGTTTTTAGAAAAAAAACAAGCCATCAAAAATGCAATCATATTACTGACATATATACAGTATGTCTTATTTTTCTTTCTATTTTTAAGTTGTTTTGGTTTAAGGGGCTCACCTTGACAAACTCATGGTAGTCTTCCTCCAGGACCTCCAACTCGGCGGTGAGATAGGCTTTAATTGTAGAAAAGTAGATGATGGGAAGTGATAAACATGAAAGCACATGTTGAGCAATCAGGGACCACCTTGATAAATCTCACCTGTCACTGTTGTTCCACAGGGATAGCCATCGATAGCTCCCTTGCTTTGAGCATGCACCAGCATGCAGGGCTGCAGGGCTCTGCGTGTAAACTCTACAGACAAGCTGAACTCTCCCAGGACTCCTCCTCCATCAGACAGCACATCCAGGCGCTCTGGAAACACGCACCTCTGCAGCTCCCCAGGCTCTAGCAGAACACAGAAGCCACAGCTAACACCAAATACTTTCTTTGTATTGTTGCTTTTTTGTTTAAATTAAATTAACCAGACGTTTTATGTTTTTTTCCCCCAAACTAAACACAGGCTGTTTCCACCTTAACTCACCAATGGAGGCCATGAAAGCAACAGCCTCGTCCGAGGATTTTATCTCCTCAGCGGCTGATGAAGCACCGACACTTTCAGTCTCCTCCATCGCTGTTTTTCCAGCTGTTTCACGAGCTCTTTACAAACAGCGGCCCTCTTTGAATGACTTCCGTCGTCGGCCTGGACAGTTTTTATTTTGTGGACGGGCGAATACTGGGGTTGTCATGGTAACGACGCTGTTATCAGAGCGCAGCCGCACTAGAAATTCATGATGCGGATCTGCGCTGGTTTGTACGACGGAGTATTACGGACAGGCTAGAGATGTTTTTCTTCAACCCGTTTCAGAAAGAAAGCTTCAAGCTCCGACCAGCAGATGATGGCCGACCAGCTCCACCAAACATGCTGCCCAATTTGATTCTGGTGCTAAAAGATTTCCTTATTTGTCAAACCAGAGCCAAAGTATAACTTCTCATGATGCTCGACATTCCTCAGTTTAGGAAAAAAAAAAGTGCTTCTGTAAGAGTTGTCATAAAATACAACTTTTTTCTCGGAATTTTAGGACTTTATTCTCATAATGTTACGACTTTATTTGCGTAATGTTACGACTTTATTCTCGTGATGTTATGACTTTATGCTCGTAATGTTATGACTTTATTCACGTAATGTTATGACTTTATTCTCATAATTTTAAGACTTTATGCTCGTAATGTTACGACTTTATTCGCGTAATGTTATGACTTTATTCTCGCAATGTTACAACTTAATTCTCGTAATGTTACGACTTTATTCACGTAAAGTTACGACTTTATTCTCGTAAAGTTACGACTTTATTCTCGTAATTTTACAACTTTATTCTCATAATATTACGACTTTATTCTCGTAATTTTACGACTTCATTTTTGTAATGTTACGACTTTATTCTCATAATGTTACAATTTTATTCGCTTAATGTTACAACTTTATTCTCATAATTTTATGACTTTATTCGCGTAATGTTATGACTTTATTCACGTAATGTTACAAGTTTATTCTCATAATTTTACAACTTTATTCTCGTAATGTTACAGCTTTATTCTCTTAATGTTACGACTTTATTCTCTTAATTTTTTGACTTTATTCTCATAATGTTACGACTTTATTCTCGTAATGTTACACATTTATTCTCCTAATGTTACGACTTTATTCGCGTAATGTTACAACTTTATTCTCATCATTTTATGACTTTATTCGCGTAATGTTATGACTTTATTCTCGTAATGTTACAACTTTATTCTCGTAATGTTACGAATTTATTAGCGTAAAGTTACGACTTTATTCGCGTAAAGTTACAACTTTGTTCGCATAATGTTATGATTTTATTCTCATAATGTTACTACTTTATTCTCGGAATGTTACGACTTTATTCTCGTAAAGTTAGGACTTTATTCTCGGAGTTTTACGACTTTATTGTAATATTACGACTTTATTCTTGTAATGTTACAATTTTATTCTCATAATGTTACGAGATTATTCTCCTAATTTTACAACTTTATTCTCGTAATGTTACGACTTTGTTCGCTTAAAGTTACGACTTTATTCTCATAATGTTACGATTTTATTCTAGTAATGTTTATCACGATATTGCAATATCATCATACATTGCAATATTTCTTTGCTATAAAAATTGAATGTATAGATAAAAAAGAAACTTCTGTATATGTTCATCGGATGATATTGATTGTTCAGTTATTTTGGTATCCATGTTGAGTCAGTGAACGCCTTCTACTGTGATGGCCTCAGCAACAGATATAGCGCTGCACTGCACATCAAAAGGACTCTACCTGCCAGAGTGGCGGTAAAAAAAGGTAGCCCATTTTATCTCAATTTTAGGTAAAAAAGTTTTTATTTAAAAAGATCGATATTAGGAACTCAAAGATCAATATTATATCCGGCAGCCAAAAATCATGATATATTTCCAGAACGATTTTTTTCCACAACCCTAATTAATAACCACAAAAATAACCCATAAATCTTTAAATTCACAAGTATTTTACCATCAATCTTTTATTTTAAATTGCATTTACAGTGGTCCAATTTTATTCAAATCAATTCAAAATAATGTATTAATTCCAAAGGGAAATTAAATTAACGTTTTTTGCTATCCCTATAGAGTCTTTCCTCCTGACAGAACGGGCATCGTTTTGTAACCCGTCTTGCTCACAGCTGTTGGCTCAGAGTTTATGTTCCCTGTACTTGCAACCACTTTGTAACACTGTTTAGATCAATTTGATTTTTTTTTCTTTTTGTCAATCTAAAATAACGAACCCCCAGGGTTATATATTAGGTTTTACAGAGGGGGAGATAATGGGAAAAAAGATTATCTAATTGTTTTTTTTTCTTCGGTCCAGGCTCAAACTGTCTTAGCTCAAACCTTTAAGCAATGGCAAGATAGATTAAAAGACATATTTTTTATAATAGAAATATAACTGTAAATCTTCAAGGGCCAAATCTGCCAAGATTGTGTTGGCTGTATTATTTTAAACACATTTAAATCATCCATTCAGTTGTTGAGTATCTCTGCAGTATGTCCGTGTTAGATACACTATATTGCCAAAAGTATTTGCTCACCTGCCTTGACTCACATATGAGCTTAAGTGACATCCCGTTCCTAATCCATAGGGTTCAATATGACGTCGGTCCACCCTTTGCAGCTAGAACAGCTTCAACTCTTCTGGGAAGGCTGTCCACAAGGTTTAGGAGTGTGTTTATGGGAATTTTTGACCATTCTTCCAGAAGCGCATTTGTGAGGTCGCACACTGATGTTGGACGAGAAGGCCTGGCTCTCAGTCTCCGCTCTAATTCATCCCAAAGGTGTTCTATCGGGTTGAGGTCAGGACTCTGTGCAGGCCAGTCAAGTTCATCCACACCAGACTCTGTCATCCATGTCTTTATGGACCTTGCTTTGTGCACTGGTGCACAGTCATGTTGGAAGAGGAAGGGGCCAGCTCCAAACTGTTCCCACAAAGTTGGGAGCATGGAATTGTCCAAAATGTCTTGGTATGCTGAAGCATTCAGAGTTCCTTTCACTGGAACTAAGGGGCCAAGCCCAGCTCCTGAAAAACAACCCCACACCATAATCCCCCCTCCACCAAACTTTACACTTGGCACAATGCAGTCAGACAAGTACCGTTCTCCTGGCAACCGCCAAACCCAGACCCGTCCATCAGATTGCCAGATGGAGAAGCGCGATTCGTCACTCCAGAGAACGCGTCTCCACTGCTCTAGAGTCCAGTGGCGGCGTGCTTTACACCACCGCATCCGACGCTTTGCATTGCACTTGGTTATGTATGGCTTGGATGCAGCTGCTCGACCATGGAAACCCATTCCATGAAGCTCTCTGCGCACTGTTCTTGAGCTAATCTGAAGGCCACATGAAGTTTGGAGGTCTGTAGTGATTGACTCTGCAGAAAGTTGGCGACCTCTTCGCACTATGCGCTTCAGCATCCGCTGACCCCGCTCCGTCAGTTTACGTGGCCTACCACTTCGTGGCTGAGTTGCTGTCGTTCCCAAACACTTCCATTTTCTTATAATACAGCTGACAGTTGACTGTGGAATATTTAGGAGCGAGGAAATTTCACGACTGGATTTGTTGCACAGGTGGCATCCTATCACAGTTCCACGCTGGAATTCACTGAGCTCCTGAGAGCGACCCATTCTTTCACAAATGTTTGTAAAAACAGTCTGCATGCCTAGGTGCTTGAATTTATACACCTGTGGCCATGGAAGTGATTGGAACACCTGATTCCAATAATTTGGATGGGTGAGCAAATACTTTTGGCAATATAGTGTATTTGGAGCTGATGAAAAAGAAACCCAACACCAACCAGCACTGGCCACAGGCTTTTATTCAAGTTTGGTTCAGAATAAAAAATGTGACTTAATATAAAATTAGATATAAAATTATAGCATTTAATAAAAAAAGGATAATATTTCTGGCAAATATTTTCAGGGTTGAAAGGAACAAAAGCCAGAACTGTCTGCAGAAGTTGTGGCTCTCTATGTGGATTTGGGAAAAAGAACCAGCTTCTTCCTCAGAGTGGAGTGCAGCTCAGGTGCCTGTTTTGCTGGACCTTGATAAGTCGAGACCTCTTTCTGGCATACTTCGTCATTTACACGGTGGAGAATGGAGACTATGTCCTCACCCCTGAAATTAGATTAGATGTCAATGTAGCAGCATAGAGATAGAAAAAAAAAGCCAAAATCAAACAATAGAGAGCACTAAGTGATGCATTGGGATTATAAAATAGGAGATATTTGACATTAAGACCTTTAAGACTTGTAAGAAAGAGATGTTTGAGGTATTTTATTCACCTGGGGCATTGCTGCTGCAGCTGATGACTAACAGACTGGATAAACCAGCTTCCTTCTTTTGGATCCCTAAAAGATACATAATCTTCAACAGTGGATAGAGCAACCAGAACATCTGCTGCCGCAGGGATGGATGTGGAACTGTCCTCCTCCAGATCTTTAAGCAACACTCTCTGCTGTCTTCCATGTCCCTGGCAGGCCTGGATCAGGAACACTTTGGGTTTGCCGGTGAGGGGCGACTGATCAGTGGCCCTAAAAAACCTTTTGATTTCTTTAATCTCAAGACGCCCTGAGTCTGTACCCAGAACTACGCCCGCTTCTCCGTGGGTCAGAATGCAGCAAACAAATACGTCGCCATGGTTAGGGAGCTGCTGAAGGTCAGTGAAGCGGTTCTCAGGCCATTCCTGGATGCCCTGCAGATGGACAGCATCACCAGGGGAAGCAAAGCACTGCAGTGTGTGAGCCATCTCGTCCCTAGTTTGGTCTTTACACATCAGCACTCTGAAGCCAAGCCAGCTGAACACCTTTGCCAGGCTTTCTATAGGATTATGTTTAAGAGAGAAATTACAGTTTAGCAAACATTAAATAAGATGAAGTAAAGAAAAAAATTCAATGAACAATAACACACCAGCATCTTTGTTTGTTCCTCTCCTCATTTTTTCACACTGGAATACCTCGTTGTTTATGATCAGGCAGGAACCAACAGGCTGGCTGTTTATTTCATAAACGTCCTAAAATATAGGAAACTAGGTTATACAAGCAGTTTAATAAAACAGCAAAGAAAGTATTCTATGAAAGTATTCTCTACACACTTTCCTTTAGAAAGATTCTCAACTCGAAATGTCAAATACCATATTTGACTAATGAAACAATTCCACAAAATACACGATGTGCACAATTATTAGGCAAGTAGTAGTTCTGAGGATTTTTTAAACAACCAAAGTGCTCTTGGTCATTCCAAGATATTAATAAATCTTAAACGGAAATATATTTAAGAAAGTAATGTAGAAATGTTGGCTTTCTTAAGGAAACATCTGTGCGCACATTTATTAGGCAACTATTAGCATGCAGAATTATGATGCAAATAAGTTAAAATTTTAAATGTTCTCATCTTTCTTGATTATTTTTATCCAATAAAGTGATAAGAATAAACTAACTATTGAAAATGTGGCAATAAACTTAAAAAGAAAAATACATCAGCGACTATTATAGCCCCTTTTTTTAAAAGCATCAGTTAGCATGGAATCTGTGAGTTCCTTAATCTGAAGATGATAAACGTTTTGTGCAGCAGGAACCACTTTTTAGAGAGGTAGTCTGTTTTGCTCTCTGGTTTAAGAAGGGCCCACAAGTTCTCAGTAGGGTTTAGGTCAGATGAGGTAGAGGGTTGGGTCATTGTTCTCTCATCTTCAAGGTGTGCCACACAGTGGAGTACTTCGACAGAGCCGATGAAGCGCCGTCCTGCATAAAAATCATGTTCTTCTTGAAAGACTTTCTCCTTCTTCAAAGTGACAATAGGCTTAGGTGCTGAGTTGGACTCAATTTTCAACCTGATAAAAGGTCAAAGTAATAATAGCTGCCCATGCCAGCGCCGCTGCTCCACCTTGGTGGCATCTGATGCGAAGTAGAGCTCTGTGTCCATCACCAATCCAGCCATGGACTCATTCATCCGGCAGTCCAGAGTCACTCTCATCTCAGTCTATAAAATCTTGATGGTTTACCATGCATATCTTGTTCAGTGATGGTCTGGTTCCAGCCTTCTTTACCTGAATACCTTGTATTTCTGGGCATTCCAGGTAGGTTGCAGTCCTGGAATATGATAACATTGGAGGATGAAAGGTTCCCGGTTGCTTGACGCTTGATTCTTCTCAAATCTTTGGCAACTAATTTGTGTATTTTTTCACCAACATGCTTTGTTCAATCCTGTTGACTAAATGTTTGATGGTTCTGGGATCACAAATGTCCAGAAGAGGGTCACTGTTTCTCTTTAAAAGGTAAATGTTAAAGAAGCTGGCTTTGTTTACAGGATGCTGTATCCAACTACATTAATGGAAGATTAGGGGAAAGAAAAAGGCGTAGGAGGAAAGACTGATCAACTAAATATATATCAGTTCAGTGGTCAAAAAAGACAGAAGACTAAAGGAAATGACACTAAACTAAAAACTAGCATTACACAACTAAATTGAAGTTGGGGATCAGAGAAAGAATTCCACTTTTATAAACTTAATTACTATAAGAAACAAACCTTTCTACTTTACTGAGAAGCACCTGGATGTTGATGAAAAAAAATCTGATAATAAATTAGATGATTCTGATATCCTATATATTAGTAAATCCAGCTTATGTTGCAGTGAATAATAATTATATTATCTAAACATATCACCAGTTTAATTGTTGAGATAAATAAAAATATTAATCTAAACACAGACATCAGGATTCCAGTTTGTTCAAGCTGCAAAACATCCTTTACGGAAGGTTATTACTGCTTCAGATCATCCCTGAATACGACGACAGGGGCAGCAGAAACAATGAAGTGCAAGAACTAGTTATCTAACAAACAAAAAAAAAAATCATTTTCTTGAATAAGGTTTATAATCTGAAGACAAATCACCAAAAACTCAGCATGTTTTAAATTAAATTATCTGGAAGTTTCTTTACTTTAATAAAACTATTTACTTTAAGCTGACTATATTTAAAATCAAAGAGAATCAATTAAATAAGGGAGATAAATAAAGTTCTCCTTTATTTAATTTTAGAGCTTGATTCATCACTCAGGTATATTTAATATTTCCTAGACTTTTAGAGTCCTTTAGTACAGTGTAATAACTCTAGAATTGTGAGAAATTGGAAAAATAAAGAATCTTGGAAACGTAGTCCAGTGGATATTTTTTGAACTTTTACGAAAATAGATCTATGTTGTTTTTTTTTTTAAATAGAATCATCTTTAAATCCTACTTCAGGCTGTTTAAACCCAGCATATCTCTTTCTCCAGAACAGGATCTCACCTTCTTCTGCCTTTTGCACTCTGGCTCCATGTTCCCTAAATGAAAGTGAGACAAACATACATGAAACTGTGGCAGTAAAATGAGGCCTCCATTCCTCAGTAAGTTGATTTACCTTCATCAGGTGAGGTGGTTTGGACTGGCGCTGGTAAAACCCTGGTGCCACTAAGCTGGAGGTTCTCCAGGTCAGGAAAATTTTCTCTAACAGCCTCATCAATTTGCAGGAGGTCCAGGAAGTCCTTGCAGGTTTTCTCTGATCTATTCATGATCTTATCCACCAGCTCTGTAACGTGGCCGATCACATTTTCCTTATTGATGCTCTTCAGGTTGTTGTAATCCCTCTGAGTTATCAGTTTCTGTTCATGAACCTTGTTGAGGATAAGGTTGTAGTCTCCACAAAAAATATCCTGAAGTTTGGTTTTATTTTTCCTAATGATCTCTTTTGAAGTCATGCTGGGATAGAGCTCTATTACTCAGGTAAAAACAAGTCGAATAGCTGATTTCAATGCTCCTCCTTGTCTCTCGTGCTTCCTTCTTAAACACCGCGCTCACAATAAAAGCAGGAAGTGTAAAACAGCGGGTTAAGACCGAAAAACCAGAGCTGGTTAAACAGAAAGCTCTCTTTCTACACGGATATCCAGCCAGCTTACCAAGAAATACATAAAAACCAACCAGGTGTTGGGTTTAGAGTGTACCGTAAAACCACAATTACGTAAATATAAAGGAGCTGATAATCTCCCGCCAGGAACATGGAACTCTGAAGGGATTCTCAAAATAAAGTGTGGTATTTGCTGCCCCCTAGTGGTAAAAAAGAAGCGAAGCAATCAAAGTGGGGATGTTTTTTTGTTGTTTCAAACAAAAAACGTTTTCTGAGTTTTAGCAGGAATTTGACGCAAAAAAAAAAAAAAAGTTGAAAGTAAATCCTTGTTCAATGTAGCTGATACAATCGTTGATAGAGCTTGTTTTTCCTCACCCTTTAAAAATAATAATTATAGCACTTTTTCAGCAAGATGGAAATAGGTGGTCCAGTTGTTTTTTTATTGGAAGCAGAAGCCATATGGATATTTCATCAAAAAAAGTTGAGAGATGTTTGTTTTATGCTGCCTGTTGCATAGGATTTATCCTCCTAACCAATACAGTGAAACATATTCAATGTCAACTTTATTTCTATAGCACATTTAAAAACAGCTAGATCTGCCCAAATTGCTGTACGAGAAATATTCTAAAGTGCAACAAACAAGTAAAAAGATTAATATAAGTTACACACACATAACAAAAAAAGATAATAATAATAATATTGGGACAATTGGCCCCAATGTACATTTTTGCAAAGAGCACCCTGAAACAATCAGTCATTTATTTTGGAATTGCAACAAGAATATTTTGGAAGGAAAAAAAAAAAGAAAATAAAAAAAATAATATTTTGGAAGGAATGTAACAAATTTATAATTTGTAATATTGATGCAAATTTTTAACAATGTTATGAACATGTTATTTTTGGTTTACATCGGGGAAAAACCTAGTATATATATAAATATATATATATATATATATATATATATATATATATATATATATATATATATATATATATATATATATATAGGGAACTGGAGGGAACTGATGCATATATGTCAGTAGTTGTCAGCACCTTTCGCGGCTCTGTTGCATTGCTAACCTTCTCAGATCTTTGTTTGATGACCTCTTAGCTGAACTCAAAACCATCTGAGGTTTTGAGAATGGGAGCAACAGCAAGCCACACTCTATGCATTTCCTCAAATTATCCTTTTTGACTTTGTCTTTTAAACCTTAGTCTCCCCACAGATAGAATGTGGACACCTGCGGTCTCGGAAGTGAAATGTGTGAAGAAAATAAATTAAAAAAATTCACCTTAAATGCTTCTTTATTGCTGACTCAGGCTGTGCTCTGGCTCTTCTCATAGTGAATTATTTAAAATGCCAACAGTAATGATCCAAAATGTACATAATCAACTTGGAACACAGAGATAAAGGTGCATCTCATTACATTGAAATATTTCCAATAAGCGGATTAACTTCAGAATTAAAACACTTTATTTACAGCAATTATTTTTTCAAATCTAGGTAATAATGGCTGTTTGCCATTAAAAATCAAGTTTTCCTCCCGAAAAATGAAGCTGTTACACAATTAAAATGTGTTTTGGTCACAAGCCTATATTATGGTGGAAAACGTCTGAATGGGAAGTTTTTCATTATCACTGATATCCTCCATTAGAAGGAAAGTCACAACAAGTCAGTGCTAAAGACGTGTAATAACTGCAGCCAGAGAGGATTGTTCAACAAAGCTGATTTAAGAATCTGATGTGGACTCTGTGTGGAGTCAGAGCCTCATGACTCACAGTTATCCAGAAAATGAGTCATAGCTGTTGTCTTTGTCAGAAGTGTCTAATCTTTTAGGACAGAGCCAGTGTTGCTCAGTGGTTCATCTTTGTATTTCTTAAATGAAAGTGAGTTCATTTATTCTGGAAATTAAGTTCTTAAAGTCTAAAGGAAGAGTGAAGAGGTACGTTCCCCATGCTGTAGAGGGAGAGAGTTAGGCTAAGCCTGGGAAAGGTGATATAATCTGCCCAGAAATTAACACTAAAATTACATATCCTAGATCACATGAGTGAACTATTTCTGTTAAAAGGCTTTATTCATCACATAGCAGAAGACGTTAAGAACCTCATGGGGCCAAATCTGCCACTTTGGCCAGACATATGAATAAGTACCAACAGGTCCTAAGAAGATGTCTTGGATTTTTTTTGTTGCTATTTATCATTTTTCTTTAAAAAAAGAAAGCCTAAAGAAAATATATAACATTGATAATCCAAAGTGAAATTAAATCTCTCTCTATTTATATATGAAATAAAATACTCAGTCAGATTTAATTTCATTGAGCCAAAATGTCCAAATAATAACCATGTAGGTAAGGTTTTCATTATATGTGAACTTTAATAAATACATGGAGGAAGAAAATTAACATGGATGTATATTTTTAAACACATTTAATTCATCCATCTACTTGTTGAGTATCTCTGCAGTTTATCCGTGTTAGATATTTTGAGCTGATGAAAAAGAAACCCAACACCAACCAGCACTGGCTAAAGGATTTTATTCAAGTTTGGTTCAGAATAAAAAAATGTGACTTATTATAAAATCAGTTGGAAAAATTACAGAATTTATTAAAAAAAAGGATAATATTTCTGTCAAACAATTTCAAGGGTGAAAGGAATAAAAGCCAGAACTGTCTGCAGAAGTTGTATCTCTATGTGGATTTTGGCGAAAGAACCAACTTCTTCCTGAGAGTGGAGTGCAGCTCAGGTGCCTGTTTTGCTGGAATACGTGTATTATGCTTCTTGTTATATATAGAGCCATCTTTCTTGCATACTTCGTCATTTACACGGTGGAGAATGGAAATGATGTCCTCACCCCTGAAATTAGATTAGATGTCAATGTAGCAGCATAGAGATAGGAAAAAAAAGCCAAAATCAAACAATAGAGAGCACTAAGTGATGCATTGGGATTATAAAATAGGAGATATTGGACATAAGGCATATAATTGGATGTTTTGAGGTATTTTATTCACCTTCGGCATTGCTCCTGCAGCTGCTCACACACAGACTGGATAAACCAGCTTCCTTCTGTTGGATCCCTAAAAGATACATAATCTTCAACAGTGGATAGAGCAACCAGAACATCTGCTGCCTCAGGGATGGAGGTGGAACTGTCCTCCTCCAGATCTTTCAGCAACACTCTCTGCTGCCTGTTAGGTCCCTGGCAGGCCTGGATCAGGAACACTTTGGGTTTGCCGGTGAGGGGCGACTGATCAGTGGCCCTAAAATACCTTTTGATTTCTTTGATCTCAAGACGCCCTGAGTCTGTACCCAAAACTACACCCTGAGCTCCGTGGGTCAGAATGCAGCAAACAAATACGTCGCCATGGTGAGGGAGCTGCTGAAGGTCAGTGAAGCGGTTCTCAGACCATTCTTTGATGCCCTGCAGATGGACAGCATCACCAGGAGAAGCAAAGCACTGCAGTGTGTGAGCCATCTCGTCCCTAGTTTGGTCTTTACACATCAGCACTCTGAAGCCAAGCCAGCTGAACACCTCTGCCAGTGTTTCTATAGGATTATGTTTAAGAGAGAAATTACAGTTTAGCAAACATTAAATTAGATAAAGTAAAGAAAAAAATTGAATAAACAATAACACACCAGCATCTTTGTCTGTTCCTCTTCTCAGTTTTCCGTTCTCATCAGATATGCTCGGGAATTCCTCGTTGTTTATGATCAGGCAGCAACCAACAGGTTGGCTGTTTATTTCATAAAAGTCCTACAACAAATGAAAACTATGTGATACAAACAGTTTAATAAAACAGCAAAAAAGTATTCTATGAAAGAATTCTCTACACATTTTCCTTTAGAAAGATCCCCAACTCGAAATGTCAAATACCATATTTGACTTATGAAACACTTCCACAAAATACACGATGTGCACAATTATTAGGCAAGTAGTAGTTCTGAGGATTTATATTTTTAAACAATTATCTTGGTCATTCCAAGATATTAATAAATCCCTAACCTAAATATATTTAAGAAAGTAAAACTAAGATTTAAGAAGGGCCAACAAGTTCTCAGTAGGGTTTAGGTCAGAAGAGGAAGAGGGTCGTGTCATTGTTCTCTCATCTTCAAGGCGAGCCACACAATGGAGTACTTCAAAGTTCTTATAATCTTTGTGCTGATGACTGACTGGTTTACTCATTTCATTCACCTGCTTCACTCCTGCTTGTTCTCCATCCTCTAAGGGCTGCAGCCTCTGCGACGCTCTGGGCGGCACCCGCCGCATCTTATTGGCAGCCCACCGGCTGGATCCTACCTCATTCTCTAAGCTTGGACTGAACTGGTAAACCAGGTTAGTGATTCACGTTCATTATCTTCCTCCACCAGATTTACAAGGTCACTAAACTATGTTTTCTTCTGCAGAGGTTCCTGCGATATACGCCTTAGCCGATGTTACTAGATATCCACCAGATTTTAATAAACGCCTTTGAATTATCTGTCTGTCTACCTTAAACACTTGGTCCCCTATTCTGAGCCATGACAGAAGGAGGCGATCAAGAACTGTCTGCATAAAAATCCTGGCCTTCTTGAAGGACTTTTTCCTTCTTAAAAGTGACAGTAGGCTTCCAACTAATAATAGCTGCCCTTGCCAGTACTGTCTGATGTGAAGTGGAGCTCTGTGCCCATCACCAATCCAGTCATGGACTCATTCATCCAGCAGTCCAGAGTCACTCTCATCTCATCAGTCTATAAAATCTTGATGGTTTACCATGCATATCTTGTTCAGTGATGGTCTGGTTCCAGCCTTCTTTACCTGAATACCTTGTATTTCTGGGCATTCCAGGTAGGTTGCAGTTCTGGAATATGATAACATTGGAGGATGAAAGGTTTCCGGTTGCTTGACGCTTGATTCTTCTCAAATCTTTGGCAACTAATTTGTGTATTTTTTCACCAACATGCTTTGTTCAATCCTGTTGACTAAATGTTTGATGGTTCTGGGATCACAAATGTCCAGAAGAGGGTCACTGTTTCTCTTTAAAAGGTAAATGTTAAAGAAGCTGGCTTTGTTTACAGGATGCTGTATCCAACTACATTAATGGAAGATTAGGGGAAAGAAAAAGGCGTAGGAGGAAAGACTGATCAACTAAATATATATCAGTTCAGTGGTCAAAAAAAGACAGAAGACTAAAGGAAATGACACTAAACTAAAAACTAGCATTACACAACTAAATTGAAGTTGGGGATCAGAGAAAGAATTCCACTTTTATAAACTTAATTACTATAAGAAACAAACCTTTCTACTTTACTGAGAAGCACCTGGATGTTGATGAAAAAAAATCTGATAATAAATTAGATGATTCTGATATCCTATATATTAGTAAATCCAGCTTATGTTGCAGTGAATAACAATTATATTATCTAAACATATCACCAGTTTAATTGTTGAGATAAATAAAAATATTAATCTAAACACAGACATCAGGATTCCAGTTTGTTCAAGCTGCAAAACATCCTTTACGGACGGTTATTACTGCTTCAGATCATCCCTGAATACGACGACAGGGGCAGCAGAAACAATGAAGTGCAAGAACTAGTTATCTAACAAACAAAAAAAAAATCATTTTCTTGAATAAGGTTTATAATCTGAAGACAAATCACCAAAAACTCAGCATGTTTTAAATTAAATTATCTGGAAGTTTCTTTACTTTAATAAAACTATTTACTTTAAGCTGACTATATTTAAAATCAAAGAGAATCAATTAAATAAGGGAGATAAATAAAGTTCTCCTTTATTTAATTTTAGAGCTTGATTCATCACTCAGGTATATTTAATATTTCCTAGACTTTTAGAGTCCTTTAGTACAGTGTAATAACTCTAGAATTGTGAGAAATTGGAAAAATAAAGAATCTTGGAAACGTAGTCCAGTGGATATTTTTTGAACTTTTACGAAAATAGATCTATGTTGTTTTTTTTTTTTTTTTAATAAAATCATCTTTAAATCCTACTTCAGGCTGTTTAAACCCAGCATATGTCTTTCTCCAGAACAGGATCTCACCTTCTCCTGCCTTTTGCACTCTGGCTCCATGTTCCCTAAATGAAAGTGAAACAAACATACATGAAACTGTGGCAGTAAAATGAGGCCTCCATTCCTCAGTAAGTTGATTTACCTTCATCAGGTGAGGTGGTTTGGACTGGCGCTGGTAAAACCCTGGTGCCACTAAGCTGGAGGTTCTCCAGGTCAGGAAAATTTTCTCTAACAGCCTCATCAGTTTGCAGGAGGTCCAGGAAGTCCTTGCAGGTTTTCTCTGATCTATTCATGATCTTATCCACCAGCTCTGTAACGTGGCCGATCACATTTTCCTTATTGATGCTCTTCAGGTTGTTGTAATCCCTCTGAGTTATCAGTTTCTGTTCATGAACCTTGTTGAGGATAAGGTTGTAGTCTCCACAAAAAATATCCTGAAGTTTGGTTTTATTTTTCCTAATGATCTCTTTTGAAGCCATGCTGGGATAGAGCTCTATTACTCAGGTAAAAACAAGTCGAATAGCTGCTTTCAATGCTCCTCCTTGTCTCTCGTGCTTCCTTCTTAAACACCGCGCTCACAATAAAAGCAGGAAGTGTAAAACAGCGGGTTAAGACCGAAAAACCAGAGCTGGTTAAACAGAAAGCTCTCTTTCTACACGGATATCCAGCCAGCTTACAAAGAAATACATAAAAACCAACCAGGTGTTGGGTTTAGAGTGTACCGTAAAACCACAATTACGTAAATATAAAGGAGCTGATAATCTCCCGCCAGGAACATGGAACTCTGAAGGGATTCTCAAAATAAAGTGTGGTGTTTGCTGCCCCCTAGTGGTAAAAAAGAAGCGAAGCAATCAAAGTGGGGATGTTTTTTTTGTTGTTTCAAACAAAAAACGTTTTCTGAGTTTTAGCAGGAATTTGACGCAAAAAAAAAAAAAAAAGTTGAAAGTAAATCCTTGTTCAATGTAGCTGATACAATCGTTGATAGAGCTTGTTTTTCCTCACCCTTTAAAAATAATAATTATAGCACTTTTTCAGCAATATGAAAATAGGTGGTCCAGTTTTTTTTCTCGAAGCAGAAGCCATATGGATATTTCATCAAAAAAAGTTGAGAGATGTTTGTTTTATGCTGCCTGTTGCATAGGATTTATCCTCCTAACCATGTCAACTTTATTTCTATAGCAAATTTAAAAACAGCTAGATCTGCCCAAAGTGCTGTACGAGAAATATTCTAAAGTGCAACAAATAATTAAAAAGATCAATACAAGTTACACACACATAAAAAAAAAAATATATAATAATAATATTGGCACAATTGACCCCAATGTACATTTTTGCACAGAGCACCCTGAAACAATCAGTCATTTCTTTTGGAATTGCAACAAGAATATTTTGGAAGGAATGTAACAAATTTATAATTTGTAATATTGTAATATATCATCTGGTCAGTCCAGAGTCACTCTCATCTCATTAGAATATTAAATCTTTATAAAGTCTTGATGGCTCACCATATTAGATATTGATTAGAGCCTGTCATGATTGGTTACAGAGTAAACCCAATATGCAGAACACACACGGAGGCTGATGAAAAGTTTAACAAGGTTTATTGTTCACACAAGCACATGAATATTGCACAGGAACTGGTTCGGGCCTGGGGGCAGGTTCACTGGAGTCTGCAGGGATGACAGTTCAGTTAGCACATGGACTGAAGGGTTATTAGTCTTTGAGTTTGCTGATGAATACCTTGAAGGAGTCCGGGTTTCTCTTTGAGAGAGGAAACTGTTGGGTCCAGAGACTGTTTGTTCAGCAGAGTCCAATAACTGTTTCAGCGTCTTACTTCTGACTTTGAGGGCAGACCTTGATTTGGGTTTCCAGCTCTTAGCCAAGAGCTGCAAGGGAATCCAGAGAAGAGTCTTCAGATTTGGCTCACGAGGGCAGGCTAGGCAGGTTAAGCTCATCCAGAGCTTCACGAAGAGACAGGATTCCTGTGAGGCAAAAACAAGGAAGAGTTAGAATCTTATCTCAACAGGAGATAGCAAAGATTCTCAGGTTTACTAGGCTCTGGCTGCTAACCAAACTAGATCAACACTGCGGCGTTGAGGCAAGGTCTGAAGGCAGGTTATATAGTGGTGGGTCTTCTGATGATGAGATGGGCCACAGGTGTGTTGGAGGCTCAGCTCAGGAGGACCCACGGCGCACTCTGCTGGAGGAAGGTGGTACAGCTCCAGATCCCAACAGAGCCTCTGTGAGATCTACTTGGTTGGGTGGACAGTAGTTGCTGAGCCTTGCTCACTACCATCACCCTAGGGCCACATCCCCTTTCAGCCGACAATACTAACAACCTAGCAGTTTAAGGTCATTTGTTGCCAATGACTGGGCCTAGTTTAACGATATCTTCCGTGATTAGACTAATGCCAACCCAAAAGTCCTTAAGTTCTTTTTTTATACATTCTGTAATCATTCATTCCTTTTTCTCCCTCTTATTGAGGTGACACATTCCTTCCTTTTTTGCACTAGACGTTAGCTTGGAGATAGAAAACGAATGCATAAAAAAATCATGGTATGGTCAAAATTACAACTTGCCTAATGATTGTGGACAGAGTGTAGAGAAACATCTAATTAACTCAAAACACCTGCACAAATGTTCAGAAGAGACTCAATGATTCCCTTTAAAAGAACATAAAAGATAATAGTTAAAGAAGCTGGCTTTGTTTACAGGATGCTGTATCCAACTACATTAATTGAAGTTAAGTGGAAAGAAAAATGTGTGGGAGGGAAGGCAAAACGAATGATGGAACAAAAGAAAAGACAGCAGACTAAACAGGAGGGGGCAAATTAACTGAACAGGAAACATTATAAACACGTAACTAAAGGAAATGACACTAAACTAAACTAAAAACCAGGGTTACACAATTAAGTTGAAGTTGGGGATCAGAGAGCAAATTCCACCTTTATAAACTCAATAACTCTTTTTGAGAAGCAACTGTATGTTGAGAAAACATCAGCTCCAGTTGACAATCTGATAATAAATTTGATGAATCTGATATCCTGATATATTAGGAAATCCAGCTTATATTGCAGTAAATAATTAATAAATATATTATCTTAACATATCACCATTTGAATTGTTGAGATTAGTTAAAATATTTATTTGAACACAGACATCATGATTCAGTTTGTTCAAGCTGCAAAACATCCTTTACGGACGGTTATTACTGCTTCAAATCATCCCTGAATACAATGACAGGGGCAGCAGAAACTCAGTCATAGAACTAATTATCTAATGAAAAAAAAAACTTTATTAAAAACTTTATTAGATTTAAAATCAGAGAATCAATTAAATAAGGGAGATAAATAAAGTTCTCCTTTATTTAATTTTAGAGCTTGATTCATCACTCAGGTATATTTTCCAGACTTTAATAGTCCTGTAATACTGTGTAATAAATGAAAAATCCAGAATTGTGAGAAAGCGCAATTGGAAAAATAAAGGAAAACAACCGTTAAGTTACAAAAATAAATAGATCTATGTTTTTGTTTTTTTTAATCCTACTTCAGGCTGTTTAAACCCAGCATATCTGTCTCCAGAGCAGGATCTCAACTTCTCCTGCCTTTTGCACTCTGGCTCCATGTTCCCTAAATGAAAGTGAAACAAACATACATGAAACTGTGGCAGTAAAATGAGGCCTCCATTCCTAAGTAAGTTGATTAACCTTCATCAGGTGAGGTGGTTTGGACTGGCGCTGGTAAAACCCTGGTGCCACTAAGCTGGAGGTTCTCCAGGTCAGGAAAAGTTTCTTTAACAGCCTCATCAGTTTGCAGGAGGTCCAGGAAGTCCTTGCAGGTTTTCTCTGATTTATCCATGATCTTATCCACCAGCTCTGTAACGTGGCCGCTCACATTTTCCTTATTGATGCTCTTCAGGTTGTTGTAATCCCTCTGAGTTATCAGTTTCTTCTCATAAACCTTGTCCAGGATAAGTTTGTGGTCTAAACAAAGAATATCCTGAAGTTTGGTTTTATTTTTCCTAATTATATCTTTGGAAGACATGCTGTGATAGATCGCTATTACTCTGGTAATAATAAAAAGCGCTCACGATAAAAAGTGGAAGAAGCTGCAGGAAGTAGGAAATAGGAAGTTGTAATTTTCAGAGAATGTGTTTTACGACAGAAAATTTATGGGGGATGTTACGACAGTGAAGTGTTTTATGGCAGGGGAATAGTTTTTGTTGGGACCTGTGTTAAGAGAGCACATGTTAAATAAAACGGAGTGCTGAAACAATAACAAGGAACTCATTATTTTAGAATAAACGAACAAGTTTATTACAGTAATTTTTTATTTTTAAGAAATATTTATTGCACTTAGTGAATTTACAGACGATTACAGACAATCACATATTGTCTTGATTACATGGGACCAACAACGTAAAATATGTAGAGAAGTCCACTTGGATTGATATGAGTAACAGTGCAATACAAGACAAGCAACAATTAGGAAGAAAAGACAGATAAAAGAAATAACAAGCTAGGGGGTTGCAATCTAAGACAGTAAGTAGAACATTTCAAAGACAATGTTTTAATTGCTTTTTGCTTTTCAGAATGTTGGATGGAGTGGATGTATTGATTGAATTGGCAAAATAATGCAATAAAGCATGGCGTTCTACCTCTAGATCGGCATTTATGGATATAAAATTTGGGGCGACAGTGGCGTTGGATGTAGGATGTAGGAGTTGGATGCAGGAGTTGGATGTAGGAGTGTCTACTGATGGTGGTCAGAGGGGCCAAATGGCGCCAGTGTACGGCAGCCTCGCTTCTGTCAGTGAGCCCCAGGGCAGCTGTGGCTACAATGTAGCTTGCCACCATCAGTGTGTGAATGTGTGCGTGAATGAATGTAGTGTAAAGCGCTTTGGTCAAGTCTCCTGACTTGAATAAAGGCGCTATATAAGTACATGCAATTTACCATTTACCATAAAATTTGGCCATAATAAGAAGCAGATTTATTAGGTACACAGTAGAATTACTATGGGGATCCTTTGCCACAATTCCAAACAACACATCCCTCCAGAACAGAAGAAAACTATTATCAATTTTATCATGGATAAGACTGCATATTTTTTTGCCAGAAAACATAAACAATCAATGTTAATTTTGAATCAGTTTTGTTAATAGACTTTAGCTGGGTAAATTATATGGATCAGTTTAAAGGAGATTTCTTTAATCTTATTCATTATCAGAAATGTATTATTAATCAGCCAAACCTTTTTCCATTGCACATTATCCACAAATGAGTTCCAAAAAGAAACAGCATGAGGCAAAGACATTGCATTCATTTGAAATAACGTTCCTACTGATTTATATTTCTGGAACAACTAGATAAACAGATTTTTCCTGCAGTTGTATTAATAGGAGACAGCATAGATTTGTTATGAGCATCAATCCTCTGTTGATGTTTAAAAAGCTAAATATTCCAGAGGGAATTGCCCCAAACACTTTGGTGTACTCCATGGGTGTTACAGGAATATCATACTTTGCCAGAAATTCATCGAAGGATAGAAGAAGGCCCTCGTTATTAAAAAGTCAATCTACAAATCCGATATTTTTCTGAAACCAGTTTTCCATAAAGAGTGATTTGTGTTAATATAAAATATCTTTGTTATTCCAGATATAATATTTTTGTGGTGAATAATTGTGCTTATAGATGAGTAACCATGATAAGAAGGCTTGGCGATAAAATGCAGAAAGTTTCGGAGGGATTTTTACAAACATAATAATAACACATTAGAAAAAAAATGAATGCCACCAATCTTTAACAATATGTGGAGAGGTGTGGTGCTCCATCTTGAATTGGGTTTTTTAAAAAGTTTTTTCAGCCAATTGATTTTAAATGTATTATTTAAAGTATGAAATTTTTTTTTCCATACAAAATTGAAAAGCAATTTGTCAATCTCCTTAAGTAATTTATCGTCTACATGCAACCCTAAAGCCCATCAGACCAGTCCCCTGTGCCAGATTATCTCGTGCCAACCCGGTAGGAATAGCATCTCAAGGAATATCTGTTGTCTACCCGTTTCTAACGCGATCTGTCTCCAGTTACCAAGCCTGCCTGATCCCTGTCTGATTCTGCCTGCCTAAATATCCTCTCTGCTCTGCCTCTGGATCCCTGAATCATTCCAACCGGACTGCCTGCTCCCCTATCACTGGATCACAAACTCGGAATAGCTCCGCTTAACTACCTGCCTTCCCCTGCTGGATCACGAACTGTTAAACCTCACACAATCTGCCCGCCTGTCTGCCTGCAGCCTGTTTGCTCCACTCTGATTCAGTCCCGCTCTCAGAGCAACCTGTTCAATAAACCGATCAAAAGTCACTAACCTGTCTTGGTTTATTTGGATCCAGCCTCTGTTTCATTACAGTATGTTGACAGCAGAGTCTTGTTTGGAGGAAGTAGCTTTTCTGTGTTTGGCCATGCGTCTGTGGAGAGGTTGCTTTGGTTCTCCAATATAAAGATCAGAGCATTCCTCACTGCATATATCACTCTGCTCATATTTGGTCTGGGGATTTGTCTAGAATGCACTAGTCTGTTTAAATTCGGGCGTACACTGTGCGATTTTTTTCAATCATTGCACGCAGCTGCTGCTCACACTGTATGACTAAATGCAGGGTTTAGTCTTACAATGTAAGCTCACGATTTATGTTCCGCCCGACGCTTTGATGCGATCTACCTGCTCACACTGTACAACTAAAAACCACGTCGGACTCAGCTCCGCAGTGAGATGGAGCTGCTCTGTAGCTCTCTACCCGGAAGCCAAACAAATAGAAGGGGGTATTAAGCTCACTATAGTGAACTGCGCTGCCTTGGCAATTTGTGCAATTTTGTGCTGAAAGCCCTATAAAGAAAAGGCGACGACGTATTTGGAAAAAAGACATGGCTGAGCAAACGTGGCTACTACGGTCTGTCAATTTTACAGACAGAAATCCATTTCACTCATTGCATCCCTGCCACGCTGCTGTGTTTACATCTGAGAGGAAGAATAAAAAGAGGAATACTTGTTTGCACATGCCCACTGAGTGATTTGCCCGCGACGGTGGGCATGTGAAAAATATGTTTGATTTTCTTCCGACCTCACGATTCCTGATAGGGAGCTGGTCGTGAGAGGCTGATCGCCCCTCGTTACCCCCTGTACACTACACAACTCATGATCAGGCTGAAAGTCGAAAGTCTCGCACGACTGGAAAATCGCCCTGAAAATCGCAGTGTATGCCGGGCTTAAGGGTCTTGTTTGGTTTTAAAATGTACTGCAATTTTGTGTTTGGAGAAAATCCTCTTATGAGTTTTTCCGAAACTCCAGCAACATATGGGATGGTGATGTTTTTGCGTCCAGGATCTCACGTTAGCAGATCACACTTTTTAACTGGGTTAATGTTTGCCAAGGAATTTGTAAATATTTCTTTAGCAACAAATTACATATTTAAGGCTATGGTTAAGGCTATGGATAGGGCTAGGGTAGTTTGAGTTTCAGTTAAGGCATGTTCAAATAAATGAGCTAAATAAAAAAAATCTTAAAAATGACAGAGAATTTTAGTAAAGCAACATTTTATTAGGAACACTTTAGAAAAAAACCCAAACATTTGCGAGTCCTAATAATGTGGTGGTTAAAATGAGCCAACTTTTAGAAACACTTAAACAGTCTTTTGTAATAAAGTCATGTGAAAGTGAAAGTCATGCGGTCAGATGAGACCAAATGAAGAACTTTTTGGTCATAATTCCACTAACTGTGTTTGGAGGAAGAAGAAATATCCCAAGAACACCATCCCTACTATGAAGTCTGGGGGTGGTAGCGTCATGCTTTAGGGGTGTTTTTCTGTAGTAGTTAGGACATAGGGCTTGGAATCCTGAGGTTGTGAGTTTGAAAACCCACTCTGGCAGTATTATATTTTAATATTCTGGGAATATATTCTGAATCAATAGTTTTGAAAAAATCATACATTGTGATTTCTGGATTTTTTTTAGATTATGTCTCTCACTGTGGACATGAACTTTCCATGATTTCTAAGTGGGAGAACTTGCAAAAAAAGCAGGGTATTCAAATACTTATTTTCCTCGTTGTATATGCTTAGAATCAATCGGACGTTTAGACAATACTGGAAAAGCCATTAACATGTTTTTTGTCATAATCAATTGTACTTTTATGTTCAAATGCAAAAAAACAAAACAAAAAACAAAATATGATACATCAACTTACCTTAGCTAACAATTTGAAAAGCTGTAAAGAAAACTAAACCTGGATTATTTATTTTTACTCCTTACTTAAAAGAGTCTGATTGTGTCAAACTGTCACAAAAAAAGGGGGATAGCAAAGAAAACAATGTAAAAGCTTCATATCTATTTATAGAGCTCTGGTAATGACTTTTCTTTTTGCTGCTTAGGGTTTCTATCGTGCAGCTGGAGTACTTGGATCTGGTGAAGACAGCTCTGGTTATAGTAATAAACGGTGTACTCATTCATTCTTGACAATTTCAACTATAGGATCTGAAAATAGGCATAATGAAATTCTTTTTGTTAGAACAGGATTTGCTGTCCTGCAGTAGTCTGCATAAGTAGTTCAAATGTAGTGGTTTACATTATGAGTCTAGACAATTTCCATTACCCATACATTGCTTTCAAGAACTGCATTAAATTCAGAACGGAAGTCAGGGAAGTTTACATAGCTGTTAGCTATTTGTAGAATGCTCCCACATGTGCATCCCACTGGTCGCCTTGTGAAATCTGTCATATCTTGAAATTCCACATAAATACTATCTATTACTATAAGATCAGATCCAGTGCAGAATTGCATAAACTTTTGAATTTTAATGTCATCCAGCTCTCTGATGAATCTTTTGAGATAGTTCCCCACTTTTTTTTGCATGGGAGACAAATCCTCTGCAAATTTCAGCAGTTGGCAGACTTTTCTTGGTGTTGGTTGCAGGTCAGAGAACAACTTAATTAGTGCCTCTGGAGTAATAGAAAGATGTGGATTGATGACCTCCTGCCAGCAGCAAATAACGAACATTGGTTTTTGGACAAGCTCTTTATGTGCTATTTCATCTATGATGGTGTGAAGATTCTCAGCAGTTATTTGTTTTTTACAGCTATAACTATCAAGAACTTCCAAAAGATCATCTAAATCAACAGCAGAAAAGTTCTTGACTGCTTCTCTTAAAACCTCACATTCTTGGCTGCTGACAAACTGCAGAAAGTGTCCTTGAAGATCACTTTTAACAGCACTGAAAAGCACTTGTTCAAGAAAGGGGATTGCAAGTTTATTTGGAAAATACTGACAGTCCTGGTATCCTTTCAAAAGTATTCGCCCAACTGCCTTCCATTTCTCAGCAGTAAAATCATGGCGAATAAATGGCACTTTGACTGTTGTACCAAGAGTGCATCGCTTATAGAATTCATTCCAGAAGCAGGAGAGTACATTTCTCAGTATTTCCGATCCACTACCAGCTTCCTCTTTGTTGTCTGGAAGTATGCGCTTCACTTTCAGTGTCTTTCTCATTATTTCAGCATCAGAGAAAGCACTAAGAATGTCATTTAAAGTGTTAGCGTGACGTACAGTGATTGTTGTTTCATCCTCTGGATTAGCTGGATTGAGCGGTGCAGGAGAACCCTCATAGATTATTGTGTCTGCTGAATCTTCTTCATCATCAGATTTGGGGCCGAAAGTGATTTCTGAATCATCTGAAAGATCAGAATCAGGTTGGACTTCAACATAACTCTTCCTGAGTTCCACCCCTTGCAAAGGATTAACTTCACTGCTATTGCTTTCCAAGACAAATATGACATCAGATTTCTGACTTTCATCTTCTTCGGGATCTCTCAGCTTTGTTGAAATGTAGAAGCGCAGCGTTGTCAGCCTCGCTGCTTCATACATAGTGCCAATACTCTGGCAGGTGTCTTCAGTAAGGTGGTTCAGTTTAAAGTCCCAAACCTCAAATTCAAAATCTGTTTCAGGTCCCTTAGGTGATATGCCATCAGGGAAAAATAGTTTCTTTCCTTCCTGAAGAATATCTTTTAATCCGGCATCAGTGGCCATCTGAATTTTTCTAGTGCCACCTCCTTGCTTCGCTCTCACCTCTTTGGGTACTTCCCCATCACTATGGATCCATCCAATTTCCACATTTCGTGATGCTTTTTGCTTCTTTCGCTGCCTTGTTCTTTCAGGTGAAGTGTTCTCTGTTGAAATTTCCTCTTTGTTTTTCATTTCCTCACTTAACCTCTGCAGAACTCCTCCTTTTCTTTTCGAGGATGATCTTTTGCTGCTGCAGAAATTGAAGAGGGCAATTCGGTCTCCATAGGAGGGGATGAAGTTTGCCAGAGTTGAATGATCCATCAGCGCTATGACATCACAGTCAATCTAAGCACAAAGAACAAGAAAATAATTACTTTTTGCCAATATTTTCTCTATCAATCAATAAGACCACCATTACCATTGCACATTGGATATCTACTGTTTTGGGGAGGAATACAATAATGGAAGAAGGGAGCTTAAGCGTATCCTTTTAGGAAATGGATCACCCATTATAAAAAAAACAAACAAAAGAGAGTACTTTATCAATTATGATGTAGAAAGATATTACGACACACAGTCCATTAAAGGCAAAAAGTATTATGGGTAGAACACACAAACATCAACATTGTAAATCATCCCAAAGGGATCTTTATTTTAATCTATACATTTGTTAATAGCCTTTTTCTTTCCATCCATTTATCCACCCATTCATCACATCATTTTGCGTTCCCACTCGCCAACGTCATCACGTCACCCTGTGGTCACAGTTCAAGGCTACAGTGGGTTCCGACAATCATGTTTTATTAAAAAAAAATTTATAAAAACTTTAAGCACCACATTGTTTGATGTAGTGAGATGTGACTGTAGCCTACCATCTCCACATTTATTTAATATTCATTAAATAATTCTCAGCCTGCTAGGTATTCTCCAGTGAATATCAACCCAAGCAGCTGATATAAGGACTCTAGCCGGCTATCCATCTTAGCTCCAGGTCTTAATATCAGTCAAATTTTAAAAACATGGTGAAAGTAAACTAATTTAAATGATAAATCTAATCTAAGCTTTCTCTGGTAAACCACTGCATCTGCTGTCTATTATGTTGACAATCTCCATCGACGTAAGCTAACAAACATGTTAGCATCTAGCCGTAGCCACGTCTACGATTTTTTTCAATTGTTGCACCCAGCTACAGCTCACACTGTACGACAAAACTGCAGGGTTTCATCGTACAGTGTGAGTTCACAGCTTACTATGCATGTTCAGCCCGACGCTGTTATGCAATCTGCCTGCTCACACTGTACGTGTAAAAACCATGTTGGACTCAGCTCCGCAGTGAGATGGAGCTACTCAGACTCGCCTGTCCGGAAGCCAAACGAGGAATATGAAGCTCACCAGAGTGAACTGCGCTGCCTTGGCTATTTGTGAAATTTTGTACTGAAAGCCCTAAAAAGAAAAGGCGACTATGTATTCAGACAAAGACATGGCTGTGCAAACGTGGCTACCATGGTCTGTCAATTTTACAGAAAGAACTCCATGTCACTCGCACCCCTGCCATGCTTCTGTGTTTAAATGCTGATGAAGGTTCTCAGTCATACAGGTCATAGTCATTCCGTAAAATTTTAAAAACAATCCCCTGGACTTGGTTTCCAAGATTTGAAGACATTTCGCTTCTACTCCAGGAAGCTTTATCAATTCAAATGTCTGTTTGAATTGAGAAAGCTTCCTGGATAAACGTCTTCAAACCTTGGAAACCAAGACCAGTGGATTGTTTTTAAACTTTTACGGAGCTTCTGTGTTTACATCTTAGAGGAAGAAGAAAAAGACAGATGCTTACTGGGCGATTTGCCCACGACGGTCAGGAGAAAATCAAATATGTTTGATTTTCTTCCGACCTTACGATTCCTAATCGGGAGGTGGTCGTGAGAGGCTGATGGCCCCTCGTTACCCCCTGTACACTACACGATCAGGCTGAAAGTCGGCCCGATCAAAAAATTCTCCCATGACTGGAAAATCGCACATTGTACGCCCTAAGCTAGCTCTCTTGTTTTACTCACCTTCTGCTTTTCCATGAATGAAATAGAATCTTTGGGGACTCCTCGGGCACGTAAAAAGTTGCGTAAGTCCGTCATTTTCCTCCTGCGTGTCACTGGCCGTCCCAAACAACTCATACCTTTGTGAGTGAAGCTGCTTGCTCCCACATCTCTTCCTTCATGGTGCCCATCTACATTAAGATCCAAAAGTCTGAGATTAAAGTCAAAATTCTGAACAACTGAAATAAAAAAAATCTGTAAATTTTTTCAGTGGCCCTAATCCTCTTCCATACTTGATTTACCTTCATCAGGTGAGGTGGTTTGGACTGGAGCTTGTAAAACCCTGGTGCCACTAAGCTGGAGGTTCTGCAGGTCAGGAAACGTTTCTCTAACAGCCTCATCAGTTTGCAGGAGGTCCAGGAAGTCCTTGCAGGTTTTCTCTGATCTATTCATGATCTTATCCACCAGCTCTGTAACGTGGCCGCTCACATTTTCCTTATTGATGCTCTTCAGGTTGTTGTAATCCCTCTGAGTTATCAGTTTCTGTTCATGAACCTTGCTGAGGATAAGGTTGTAGTCTCCACAAAAAATATCCTGAAGTTTGGTTTTATTTTTCCTAATGATCTCTTTTGAAGTCATGCTGGGATAGATCTCTATTACTCAGGTAAAAAAACGTCGAGTAGCTGATTTCAATGCTCCTTTTCTCTCGTGTTTCCTTCTTAAAGACCGCGCACACACAATAAAAGCAGGAAGTTGGAAAATAGCGGACAAAGGAGCTGACAAACTCCCGCCAGGAGCATGGAACTCTCAAGGGATTCTCAAAATAAAGTGTGGTATTTGCTGCCCCCTAGTGGTAAAAAAAGAAACGACGCAATCATAGCAGCGATGTTGCTTTGTTGTTGTTCGTAACAAAAACTATGTTGTCTGATTTTTAGCAGGAATTTGAAGCTATAAAAAATTGAAAGTAAATCTTAGTTAAATGTAGCTGATACCATCGTTGATAGAGCTTGTTTTTCCTCACCCTGTTAAATAATAATTATAGCACTTTTTCAGCAAGATGAAAATAGGTTGTTCAGTTGGTTTTTTTATTGGGAGCAGAAGCAATATGGATATTTCATCAGAAACTTTTATGTGTCAAGTAATGAAGTACAGTACAAATACTTTGTTACTGTACTTAAGTACACTTTTTAGGTATCTATACTTTACTCCATTACTTATTTTTCTTCCTACTTCTGACTTCTACTCATTACATTTTTTCACAAGTATCTGTACTTTCTATTCCTTACATTTTAAAAACAAATGTTACACGTTACTCTTGGCTGTGGTTTAATGTTTATAAATATTTATTTTACATCACATGCGAGATCCAATGCAGATCATTGGCGCCATCCACATCTAGTGAAAAACTAGTGTAATTGGATGAGTCATGTAACGCAAACACTCATTGGTTAGCTAAAGGAAATCATCAGAGGCAAGCAGGTGTTCTTCAAACTGCAAACGTGAATTGTCTATGTCATGCTACAATGTTAGACTGAGAACAAGATGTCGAAATGTCTGAAAGGTCAGACACAGGCGAGAGCATATCAGGAGATGGAGACGGAGACCAACAAGACCTCCCTTACCCTTGGCCCTATTTGAAAGAATTTCTCGAAATAGTCGAAAAAATGAGCTTTCAATTCATATAGTGGCATCTGGCTGTTTTTTTTAAAGGTTACTTTATACTTTAAGTAGTTTTTGGAGCACATACTTTTTCATTTTTACTTGAGTAAAGAGGTCAAGTTGATACTTGAGTGTTTTTAAACTGCAGTATCTATACTTCTACTTAAGTAACAAATGTGTGGACATTTGACACCACTTATTATACTCGACAAAATGAGGGATGTTTCCTTTATGCTGCCTGTTGCATAGGATTTACCCTACTAACGAATACATCATGAAACATATTCAATGTCAATGTCAACTTTATTTCTGTAGCACATTTAAAAACAGCTAGATCTGCCCAAAGTGCTGTACAACAAACATCATAAAGTGCAACAAATGAGTAGAAAGATAATTACAAGTTACACACACACACACACACACACACACACACACACACACACACACACACACACACACACACACACACACACACACACACACAAAAACAGCAAAAAAATCCAAACAATTATAATAATGATATTCGGACAATTGACCCCACTGTACATTTTGCAAAGAGCATCCAGAAACAATCAGTCATTTATTTTGGAACTGCAAAATTAATATTTTGGATTTAATTTAATAAATTATAGTTGATCTCAGATAATAAAGTACAAAATCTTGGTGTTATTTATGACCAAGACTTGTCATTTAAATCACATATCAAAGAGGTTTCTAGAATTTCCTTCTTTCATCTCCTGTCCAGGGATGATGCTGAGAAACTAGTCCATGTATTTTTTACTTCAAAGCTGGACTATTGTAATTCTTTGCTATCAGGAAGTCCACAAACTGTAGTTAAAAGCCTTCAGCTGATCCAAAATGCTGCAGCCAGAGTTCTGATGAAAATTAAAAAGAGAGATAATTTCTCTCCTATCCTGGCTTCTCCTCATTGGCTTCCTGTTAAATCCAGAATAGAATTTAAAATCCTCCTTCTTACATATAAATCCTTAAATGGCCAAGCTCCATCTTGTATTAGATATGTGATTGTTCCTTATGTTCCTAACAGGCGTTTCAATCTGGAGGTTTACTAGTAATATCCGTTGTGCTGCTCCCATGAACACCAGGGGCGTCAGCTGACCCATCGGCTCATCCTATGATGGTGTGAAGTTGATAATCCTATGAGGTGTTTATATCATGGTCAAAAAGATGGGAGAGCTGGATGTTAATTTTTTTAACAGTAAACGGTTGTGTCTTGGTTTATTTTTTGCAAAGCTGTCGATCAATTGTGACTGGCTTAATTTGGAGAGTTCTCCTCTCTCAACCGACATGATGATAAGATGGTGAAGCCTGTCTTGCCCCATTGTGTTCCTCATAATTCTTTTATGATCTTAATTAAATTTCTGCCCAACAGGATTCATACGTTGTTTTTTGAATCGATTGAAAAGTGCCTTGAAATGACGTGTTGTGAATTATCGCTACAGTATATAAATAAACTGAATTGAAATTGTAATATTGATGCAAATTTTCATAGGGAAAAACCTAGTAAAAATAGGAGAGTGGAAATTGATCTAATCATAATATTTGGCAAAGTTTTTATTCAATAATCTAAGTTCTCATCGTCCTTACCCTTTTTTCAATATGGGTTGAAGAAATGGAATTAAATCCATTCGGTATTTCCAAAAGTACAAACAATAAAGCTATTAAATACACATCAGTGCCTTAAATTAATCAATATATATTTTTTTTTCTGTACTGATTGTCTAAATGTAGATACCAACCTTCTGTTCTCAACCTTCTTTTCTTTCCATCTGTTTTAACTTCCCTCTTTTAGGAGAGAACTGATGCATATGTGTCAGTAGTTGTCAGCACATTTCAAGGCTCTGTGGCATTACAAAGACCTTCTCAGATCTTTGTAAAGTTTGATGACCTCTTAGCTGAAAACCATCTGAGGTTCTGAGAATGGGAGCAACAGCAAGCCACACTCTATGCATTTCCTCAAATTATCCTTTTTTTACTTTGTCTTTTAAACCTTAATCTCCCAACAGACAGAATATGGACACCTGTGGTCTCTGAAGTGAAATGTGTGAAGAAAATAAATAATAATACTTGGCCTTAAATGCTCCCCTGTTGCTAACTCAGGCTGTGCTCTGGCTCTTCTCATATTGAATTATTTAAATTGCCAACATTAATGATCCAAAATTTACATAATCAACTTGGAACCCAGACATAAAGGTGCATCTCATTACATTGAAATATTTCCAATAAGCGGATTCACTTCAGATTTTAAACACTCAAATCTAGGTAATAATGGCTGTTTGCCACTCAAAATCAAGTTTTCCTCCCTAAAAATGAAGGCGATACACAATTAAAATGTGTTTTGGTCACAAGCCCATATTATGGTGGAAAACTTCTGAATGGGAAGTTTTTCATTATCACTGATATCCTCCATTAGAAGGAAAGTCACAACAAGTCAGTGCTAAAGACGTGTAATAACTGCAGCAAGAGAGGATTGTTCAACAAAGCTGATTTAAGAATCTGATGTGGACAGTTACAGCTGTTGTCTTTGACAGAAGTGTCTAATCTTTTAGGACAGAGCCAGTGTTGCTCAGTGGTTCATCTTTGTGTTTTTTTTTAAATAAAAGTGAGTTAATTTATTCTGGAAATTAAGGTCTTAAAGTTTAAAAGAGTTAAGAGGTACCTTTTCCATGCTGTAGAAGCAGAGAGTTAGGCTTTCTGTAAGTCTGGGGAAAATAGGTGGAGAAAAAAACCTCTAAAATAACATATCCTAGATTCCAATGAATGAACTATTGCTGTTAAAATACTTTATTCATTACGTAGCAGAAGAAGTAAGGAACAAAATAACACTAAAATTATCAAAATGAATCAAAGTTCTTATCCCATGGAGGTGTTGTACAGGTTTACCAGAAGATTCTGAATATTAAATAACTAGAACTAGAAGTTATAGTTAATTAGTAGGTCATTCAAAATTGAGGTTAAAACCCATTAATGTTCATTAACTGTAATTTGCTTACTCACCAGGGTTCTTAGTCAATGACTCAGGAATGCATTAAACTGTGATGAAGCTGAAACAGCTTCACTGGTCCCAGGGGGTCTGGTCCAGACGGGTCCAGCTGAAACAAAGGAAAGGTTAGAGCTCACAACATGGCCTCTACAATGTGGCCGGGCATGAACAAAGTGGGAGCTGACGATTTAGGAAATCCTATACACTACTGTTTATGCTCTAAAAACATTCTAAATGACTTTGTTTCGAGTAAATTATGGACCCTACCCACTCAGGACACTTGGAATACATTGGACGAGCAGTATGGAGGAATATTGACACGTTTTTTGTGGACTCTTATGGACCTTTCTGCCTCGGGCACCATAGACCTCCATTATTTGAATGTCAGCAGACAGTAAGAAGCCTCCCAGATCTCCATATGCATTTGAGATATCAAAAAAGTACTCCATAGTGTTGTTCAGCATGGGGTGAGTAGAAAATGAAGGCTAATCATGTTTTGGGTGTACTATTCCTTTAAACACTTCATACATCCAGCACTGCATCGCCACAATTTAGTTATCCCCCAACCTTCAGTCCATTCTATGCAGCATTTATAGTTTCAACATCGCATTACGTAACTGCACATGCACAGGAATATCATGTCGAAAGCTTACTGGAATTCACGTGTGCTGGTCGACACCAGCGGCTGATTTGACACTCGGAGGAAATGTTTATACAGTTGTTCTCTGTTTATGCCAAACCTCCTTATACATCATCTAATTGCGTACGAATAAGGCATTAGGGACTTTATTATTGCTAAGACTCATACTTGACCTTTAGCATGTACTGTTTTGTTGCTAAGTACCGTATTTTCACGACTACAAGGCGCACTTAAACATCTTTTTTTTCCCTCAAAATGTGCGGTGCGCCCTTTGGTGCGGTGCGCCCTATGTGTGTTGTAACTGCAACTTTTGAGACCACCTCATTGAGGAGATGATGAAAGAGTGGCTGAATGTAAGGAGACCAGGTGGTTTTTTTCCACTCATCACCATCGCTGTTAATCTGTAACTCCATGCGTGCCCATCTCACAGCTGATGTGAAAAACATGGTTTAACAAATTAAGCTGTGCTCGCTGTTATTCAACCGCTCGACATCGGTGTGAACCGGACCCAGCAGGTGCAGCTGAAGCAACGTGTTTACATGCAAAGTCAATGGTTGACGCGCGTATAGGCGCAGCAGCGTTTTGAGCAGCAGGCGCAGCGCGTTGGGAGCGTTTAAGCATCTGACGCACCGCCAACGCGCTGCTGCAGCTCGAGATGGAAAAATTGAAGTTTTGCTGCTGGACGCGCCGCATCAACCAATCAGAGAAGCTGATCTGGGAGCTGACAGCGAGACAGACACATCGCTCTGATGTCATATGATATTAAGGCAAACGAAAAGGGCTGGATGGATGAGGAGATGATGAAAGCGTGGCTGAGGGAGGTGTATGTGAGGAGTCCAGGTGGTTTTTTCCACGCATCACCATCGCTGTTAATCTGTGACTGCGTGCCCATCTCACAGCCGATGTGAAAAAAAAGGTGAATCAAATGAACGCTGTTATCCGAGGGGTCTGACAAAGGAACTTCCACCGCTCGACATCGGTGTGAACCGGCCGTTCAAAGTAAGGCTGCGAGTGGCGTGGGAGCAATGGATGACAGACGGAGACCACAGTTTAATGAAAAGTGGAAGGCAGCGCCGGGCAAGTTGCCCCACCGTTTGCGGATGGATTGTTGATGCTTGGACTAACGTGTCTGCTGGCTCTGTTGTTCAGCTTTCGCAAAAGCCGGCATTATTTCTGAGGAGCCGCCCGGCGGTACACCGACAGTAGAAATCCCTTCAACAGCAGCCTCTAGGCCGGGTAGCCTCCGGGTTCACCGCGGTGGCTGGCAGGTGTTTTTCATCTAAATAATTTAAACTGCAGGCACCAGGATACCGGTAATAAAAGCGAACATATTCCGTCGGCAGGTTTCAGGATTTTAAGTTAATTTATGAGTGATCACAGCGCTCTGTCATCAGCGATGTGTCTGTCTCACGGCCAGCTCCCAGGTTTGATTAATACTTTGTAATAAATACATGAATAAAGCACAGTCATACTCAGTTTTGCTCCCGCTGTATTTTTAAATACGCAGTAGAGGTATTTAAACGTAGTAGAGGACATGTACCTGTATATAAAAAACGCGCCCTATAGTCCAGTGCGCCTTATGTGTGTGTTAAATACAGAAATGGCACACATAACTGAGACTGCGCCTTTTAGTACGGTGCGCCTTATGGTCGTGAAAATACGGTAAGTATAGGGCCACGTGTAAGGATATATAAGACAATAAAACTGCTTCTACACCTAATATGTAGTAACACAGTCAAATATGAGTAACATGTAAAAATATATATCAGATTTTTGAACTACCTTTGGTCCCATTACCCTTTCTTTTGCGACAGGCTCAAAGCCATTTAACGTCCATTAATCTTCTGAGAAGTGCAGAAACATGAAGGCTGAGCCCCGCTGTTCCTCTTGTCGTTTGCCTTCCTGCTTCTTAAATCAATCCACTTGATTGTTTATGGTCCCAGAGGTTGGGTTGATCCCATTAAAGCAACAGAAGTCACATAATTAGAGAAAAGGACTCTTAATGAAATAGATTGTTTACAACAGAACGTAGAAACCATCAAGTTATAGAGACAAGTCCATCAGTTTTCCAAATGAGCAAAACAGATATAATATTACAATTTTTGTCATATCTACCCTTTGGTAGAAGGTTTTCTTGGTATTCATAAATCATTGAGACTCTACTACTGAGCACATTTTACCTCTGTGCTAAACAAAGTTTTACCCCGTAATCTACTTGAGTACAGAGGGGGGTGACTGCTAAGTGTATGCAGGTTGGTGCATAAATTTTATCAGCAGTCATGGTATTTTGGATTCACTAGTATAGAAAACTCACTCTTCCTGTGGTGACGGACTTTAAGGAGATGCTGATATTATTTTTCAGTAAGACCCAGCAACCTCCAAACACACATTGTGGTCGACTATCCAGGAACCTGACCTGACTTTCTCCTATTCCTGGAAAGTTTTAAGAGGAAGACTAGAGCTAGCATATTATGCTGGACAGAGTAAAAAAAACTATTTCTGAAGAACCCAGCTGAGCCACAGGCTGATGAGACAGCATTTTGGGGTATTTTTAACTAAAAGATAAATTTCAACTTTAAAAGTATGTATTTAATTTTAAGTTTGCTCTGATGCTATATAAGAAATATTTTTTCTGAAGAAACAGGGCCCTTGGTTTCATAATCTTTCACCCTTTATAATTAAAAACCTGTACAATATCAGTATGACTTTTAAAGTGAAATTATATACATTAACTTTTATCAGAAATATTCCAATTCAATAAGATAAAAAATATTTTTTTTCACTTTGAAGCATTTTCCATAAAATTATTAAGATTAAATCAGTAAAATTCAATGCAGGTTACTTAGATATGAGTGGTGTGCACACACCAGCAGAAAAAAGGCTGATCTTTGGCTTCCTGAAGCTCTGTACAGTAAGTGACGTCCCGCATCATATTTCCCCAAAATCGTCTCATAGTGCCTCTTGGCAGATAGAGAACCACAGACGGCGGCGGCGTGGAGAAGTAGCGGGAGGTAAACTTGTCATCTCTTCTCTCTTATCGTGGTTTTATCATAGCGTATAAGGCAGGGTGCTATGTTTGAGATTTCACTCCTACTGTAAGATATGATCTGATAGATACTATAGGAAGTCATAGCTATGTCCATTTATCAGAGTGGTAAATGTATGTGTGTGTAAACAAAACGGAGGACAGGTGAATCTTTCTGTCTGTCAATGAGGCTGAAAACCGTGTTTCTGAAACTTTAAAGTTCTCGTGTTGGATCAGAACAGAAACCAGCCGAGTAGTTTCTTTAAATCAGTTTATGCCTCCTCCGAGGTGACTTACAAGAAGTCGGCCTGTATGAAAAGAAGCTAAAAAGGGGAAGTCTAGAATGTCTGGAAATCACCCACTTCAAACTTATACAATAGCCTGCATGTGATCCGACAACGGGTCAGTCTCCAAAACTGAGGCTGAAAGTCATGTCTATGTGAAAGTAAGGAAACTTTTACTCTCTTTAGAGTCAGATGAGAGTCTCTATAGCCAGTGAGGTACAGATATGTTAAATCTCATGTTTTGAATCTGACGTCTGTGTCTGCATGTGGATTTTAGACAAATTATGAAGCTCCCTCCTCCTCTCCCTGCCCTCTGGTTCGGCTTCCTGCTTCTGTGGATCTCACAGGGTGGTGGGTGTCTCAACATTACTTTCTGCTCTAGCGCACTGCTAAAAATAAACAGCTCTCTGTTTATAAGGGTGGGGGGTTTCTTTCCCTCAATTTGTTGATTCAAAGTGCACTATATTGCTACGCATTGTTACATGAAGGTTCTCTAATAAGATGTTCTCATTTGTTCTAATTCTGGGTTTGTGTTTTCTTAAACCAGATGGCAGCGATTTAGACATCTGTATAATTGCTGATTGTGACGTGAGCATGAAAATATTCAGTTAATATTCAAAAACACCTTGATGCTGTTTTAGTTCAGCTTAATATGTTTTTTCTTCTAGTTCTCCTCTTCTTGCATCTACCTGCAGTATAAGCAGGATGAATGTGGAGTACTACCAGAGAACTCAGAAGCAGTCATCTGTGTGCTGTACCCAACCAATATTCTCACCTGTTCCTGGGTGCTCCCCACTCTGAGGACGGATGCTGAGCTGTCCGTTTCAGTCAGGTCCTCTCTTTTATTTCCTCTTTGCTTTAGGAATGTAACTTTCATGCTCTAAAGAGCTGGATAAATATGTAAACAAAAAAAGGCCTTCTCAAGAGTATTTATTTTTGTTTCTCGCAGGGTGTTGGAAAATAAAGAATTGGTTGATTCTAGAGACCAAGACTCTGCTAAGAGAGTGGGATTCATATCTTGGATGATCCATGAAGGCGAAGGTTTGGAGGTTGAGGTTCAATTAAACGTGACCCGGAACGGATCCTCGTTATGCTGCATCGCATCGTTTGAAGAGGATTTATTGAGTAATTCTCAAAGACACGCACTGTTCCTGTTTATTATTCAGAGATCATGCATTAGATATTCACCACTGACTGCAGCTCTGGTCACACAGGATATCAGCTGTGATATGCTGTGATATACCGTCATATGCTACACGCTAAATTAATGGTATACTCAGGTCCTTAAATATGAAATGGTTTCATCCAAAGAGGATTATCTTTGCATTTGAAATAAATGCTGAATTGCATTTTGGTTTTGGCATGTTTGTAACACTGTTGCGGCACCTCGATGAGCAGCAATTGGGCCTGGGCTGTTCCATGGGCAGCAAACATTGATCAACCAGGTGAACTGGGTAGTACTCTCATCCGGATTCAAAAAACACTACATCTAACTTTGTTTGGGCAGCAGGAAACAAAACACTGAATCGCAGGCACGATATAATCTGGTTCGTCCTGTGAGAAGACTCCTCTCTGGAAGGGGGTGGTTGGAACATAACGTGGTTTGAGCTGAAAAACTGGTGTTCATCTCTGTCATGATTGGTTTAAAGCTAAACCCACATGCAGAACACAAACGGAGGCTGAGTAAAAGTTTAAAAGGGTTTATTGAAAAAGGTTTTCACAAAAAGACATGAACAGGTTCGGGTACTGGTCCGGGTTGGGTTCACTGATGTCTGCAGAGACAGACAGTTTGATTAGCCAGGCAGTCAGATGATAAATTGAGTCTTTAGATAATTCAGAGTCTACCTTGAAGAAGTCCAGGCTTTACTTGTGAGAGAGGGAACCGTTGGGTCCAGAGACTGTTGGTTCAGCAGAGTGCACAAGCAGCAGCAGCGTCTAGCTTCTGACTTTGAATGGCAGACCTTGATCAGAGTTTCCAGCTCTTCTCTGAGAGCAGCAGGAGAAATCCAGATTGGAATCTTCAGGTTTGGCTCACCAGGGCTGGCAGGCAGCTTAAGCTCATCCAGAGCTTCAGACTTGAGACAGGTTTCCTGTGAGCAAAGAGAGAGGCAGATTAGAATCAGGTTTCTCTCTTGAGATGACAAAGATTCTTTCAGGTAACAGAGGCTCAGGTTCGCTAACCAAACTAGGTCAACACTGCGGCGTCGAAGGAAGGTCTGGTTGCTGCTTATGAAGGCAGGTCTCCTGATGGGTTGATGAACGTCAGGTGTGCTGGAGGGCTCCAGCCCAGGAGACCCACAGCGCACTCTGCTGGAGAAAGGTGGTACATCTCCAGATCCCAACAATCTCCTCTCAGACCCAAAAGGCCACAGACAAGGAGAAAGAGGAGTCGGCTGCTTAAAGCCGGGCATACACTGTATGATTTTTTGCCCACTTTCAGCCAGATCGTGCGCCGTGTAGCATATCGGGGGTAACGAGGGGCGATCAGCCTCTCACAACCAACTCCCGATCAGGAATTGTAAGGTCTTGAGAAAATCAAACATGTTTGAAATTCAGTCGGCCGTCATAAGGTCGCATCAGTGTGAGTACATGTATCATGACCTGTGAACTTTAAATCCTGCGGTTTCAACATACAGTTTTAGCTGTAGCTGCGTTCAACAATTGAAAATAATCGCACAGTGTATGCCCGGCTTTAGTTCTCTCTGTCGCAGGGAGAGGACATTAGGGGGGAGTCGCTCTTGCTTATGTCTTTGACCTTTGATCTTAAACATGGGCAATGACCCAACGCTTTTAAGGAGGGGATCAGAACAAAGCCAGAGTGCAGACTTTTATAACCTTGAACATCACCAGAGAGATCTGAGACTGGCTGCATAGATGTATCCCATCCAACCTGATGGAGCTTAAGATGTACTGTAAAGCATAACGGGTCAAATATCTAAAGAAAGGCGTGCTATATAAATCGCTGCCAAAAGGTGGTATAAAATACAAAGGCTGCAAATACTTACCTTAATGTGATTTCATATTTTTCTGTTTACTATAAATATGCGAAAAGCTTTTTTTTTCATGCGACAATAACTGGATATTTTGGAGGAAAAGATTACTTGAATACCACTTGGAATAAGGTTGAAATAAACTAAAGCTGCTTTTCCACCGGCTCCATTTGGCTTGGCTCTACTCCCCCTGTATTGTTTCCATTATTGCCTCTCATCTCTGATCATACCTAACCCTGAGAATGCCATCCAGCCAAGCGGAGCCTCTGGAAAAGGGGCATAAATAAAGTAAATAATTTGCTTCCCTGAAATTACAGAGGATTCAGATTACTGTTCGCCATTTTTTTTAAGTAACTGGACACAAGCAGATGAATAGATTTTTTAGATTTTATTTATTTGACTGTTACATAATTTTCTTAGAAACAACAATCTTCTTTGAATATCTGTGACTTTAACTTTATCTAATGGTTTTCTGGCTTTTACCACAGAGATCATGCCTCCTCCAGCAAACGTCACAGCATCGATTCAGCATGGCACCCTTAATATTACCTGGGATGTGCCGGGAACCATGATTTCAGAAGATTGTTTTGACTACCAAATAGACTTAGGTGATCAGGTATGTCTGCCCCTCCACTTGTTGTATATATATATATATATATATCCCCCCCCCCCCTTAAATTAGCCCACTAAAACAAAGGGGTAAAAATCTTTAAAACAGAAACATCCAAGGAACATCTCAAAAACGCTGCAGCACATAGAGCCAACTATTGTTCTGGGCAAAACATACAGGGTGAGGATGAGGACAAGGGTTTCACCCAACTGCTTTGGATGCACTCAGTGGAGCGAGTGGAGCCCCACAGTCGGTGAGTGGACTTTGGTTTGCTTAGGCTCAAAGATTTGATCAGTAACTTGTTCTTGTTTTTACTGATATAATTTTGTACATTAAAGCTGTTGTTCAGTTCAACAACCCCTCTCCATGTGCATGTTTGTGTATGTAGAGGTGGAGCAGCCATCATACAGCATAGATCCTCTGATAATCACAGGGATTTCGCTTGGAATACCCATGATTCTCCTGGCTGTGTTGCTGTCGCTGCGCCATCAGAGGTAGCATGGTTTTGCTTGACACGACTAAGACAATGCCGAATGACGTAATTTTCTCTTGTCTCCTCCTGATCTGCCGAGTGATGACATGTTTAGCCGCATGTTGTCATTCAACCGCTGATTGTCTAGTTGGTGTCCTGAAAGGAATGTGGGCTACATTAATAATTGGCAATATCTCTGGGAAAACCTGGTCTGATTCAGAGAGACTGCATCCTTTCCACTTTGGATGCTGCAGCTCTTCTTTCTAAGAATCAGCCCAGGGTGCAGATAAGGAAGCAGAATAATTTTTACCACAACTTTCAGCAGCTTCTCTACCATTACCCAGTCATTACTCCATCCAGACCATGTCTTGCCCACAACCAAAATCAAATAAATGACAAAAGAATCCCAATGGAGTAAATCATGATAATATAATAAAAATAAAAACTCAAATTTGGTAAAAAGTTAAAAACTATCAAATGTGGTTTATTTAACATATGATCACTTTCTTCAAAAAGTCTGTTAATGATTTGTTATAATCACATTGATTGATGTTGGCTTACAGAAACTTGGCTGTAGCAAGAGGTTTATGAGCATAGTGAGGCAACTCCCTCTAGTTATGGAAATTGTCACATACCCAGAAATTCTGGGCGAGGAGAAGAGGTAGCAACAATCTTTCAGTCTGACTGATTAATCCATACAGTAGTTACAACTCTTTTAAACATTTACCTCTTAGTTTCCCTTATCTAAATTGCAAAGCGACAAAACCTCTTACTTTTGTAGCTTTCCATGGTCCACCAGTTCCTTACTCTGAATTTTTAGATTCGTTTTCAGAATTACTATCTGATTTAGTGCTAAAAACTGACAAGGTCATCATGGTGGCGGATTTTTGAAATCCGGTTGATGTTGGATGTGATTAGTTAAATTCAGCCTTTAATGCTGCATTAGATGCAATTGGCTTTGTTCAAAATGTGAGTAGTCCAACACATTCTCATCTTCATACTTTGGATCTTGTGCTGACATATATATAGCATTGAATGTCAAGAAATAATAGTATTTCCTTACAACCCTGTCCTCTCCGACCTCCTTCTAAATTACTTTAACAGAGTTCTTCTCCCTCCAAACAAGGTTTCACTTTAGCAAATCATTATCAGATAATGCATTTTTTCTCCTCTGCATCACTTAACATTACTGCAGAGGGCAAACAGTTAATTAATTTCCATTCACAATTCAATGATTTTGTTCATTTGGTTATTAATTCCCTGCGTACTGCCTTAGAGACGTACTATTGCCCTTTTGAAAAAGAAAAACTTTAAAAGTAGAAAGCTGATTCACTAGTTTGATGCAGAGCTGCACACTTCAAAGCAATGGAGAGAAAAAGGGTGCTTTACATGCCTACAGGAGTCATAATCAGGAAAAACTGTTTACTGCTGTATAAAATGAATTGAATTGAAGACTTAGCTGATGACCTTTCATTTGTTCTTTGCTGAACCACTTCTGAGTTGAGACATCAAGTCTGTGATGTCTAGTAAAAACAGAAAATGCATGAGAAGGAAAAAAGAGGACAAATGTGACCTTTATTTATCCAGAACTGTGAGGCTTTTTTCTAAAGAAACAAGTGTAGAAAGCAGAAGTAAAACACAAGTAGTTTCTTTTCATGTAAAAAGCCACATGCTAGCATCCTCCCAAAACTTCTCTTTTTCTCTTAAGCGTACCCTTAATGAGATCTGAAATAGCCAATTAGAGGAAGGAAGTCAAACCTTATGAATGCAAGGGTGAGATAAGAAAGCACTTTTTTTCCCATTTGTTCTATGACAAAGTAAATAATTTGGATCCAAATCATCTCCTTAAATCTCCCTCTGTGTCTCTCAGGTTGTTTAAATTCCTCTTTCCACCGATTCCTCATCCCCCTGCCAAGTACAAACATTTCCTGGAAAAAAACGATCCGTTCAGCGTAAGCACATCTTCACATTGCACACATATGCACTCACACAGCACCTTGCAGAAGTTTTCACACCCTTATACATTTTTCTTCATTGTGACAGGCTAAAAAAAAACAAACAGGAAATTGTTTATTTTTATTTTTATCAAGATTTGATGTGATAGACAAACACAAAGAAGCATATAAATGTTGTGGAAGGAAAAAAATACCTGTATTCAAGATTCTCATCAAATAAGAATCTGAAAAGTGATGGATGTATTCATATTTAGTTCCTGTGAGTCTATACTTTATCAAACCACCGTAAACTGCAGCTTTATCTCAGGTCTTTATTGTTTAGGCATTCTTCTGCTGAAGAATAAAATAATGCTTAAATATTTCTGTAGACAGGAATATTTAAGCCTTGCCCCAAATACTCCTTTAAGCTTAGTTCTGGGTAATTTTTAATATTTGACTATGCTTTAATGTCACCTGAATCCTTCTATTGTTGCTCAGACTGTAGCTGTTAGATCTGATGGAAGTGAAGCTCCAACTGTTTTTTTCCTATCATTTTCACTGCTGAAAGAAAAAAAAGTAACTCATCAGAGCATAATTGTCATGATTTTATCTAAAGCTCGGACCCACATGCAGTGAAACCAATTCAGAGAGACAAAGATGAAAAGTTTAACAGGTTTTATTGAAGAGATTAAGCATGGTGCAGTGTTGCTCTGAACTCTGCTCAGCCGGAACTGGAAGATGAGGGGAAGACAGACTATTAGTTCAGGCTCAGTGGGAAATTTCATTCGTTGATTTGAAGAAGAGGATCTGGTTGTTGGCTCACGTTTCCAGAGAAGTGAAGGATCCTTGACTCCAACCTGTGTGTTGTTTTCCAGAGTTGGTCTGACTCGGTGGAGGGCGGAACAGGGTTTACCCAGAACTCGGACGGTGTAGGTGAACGGAGACGCTGATTGCCACTCAGATTTCCTGCTGTACTTGAACGGGTCGTAGTGAAGATGATTCTCTTGCTCAGAGAGTATTTTCAATGTCCTCTCAAGGAGTCTTGATCCAAACCTCCTGTTTGAATCCCTGGCTCAGTTTAAGGTTTAGTTGATCCCTCCTGGGATTGGAGCTCCGAAAAGGTCCAGTTTGCAGGATGACTTCCTGCCGAAAGGCAAAGACAAAAAACAAAGTTAAAACTCAGGTAGACAAGAACTCAGTCTTACTCAGCGAAAACTCAGTTTGGCTAGAGTACCAAAAACTGGCAAACACTCTGGCGTCGAGGTAGTGGCAATCAGCAGCTTAAGAGCACTCTGTTAACGAGGTAACCGTCAGCAGGTGTGTGAGGAGGCGGACCAGAACCAGGCGCTTCCTGTTGGTGGAAGGGAGACAACACAAAAACAAACACACAGACTGGAGCCTTGACAATAATGCTGTCACCACCATGCCTGGTTGTATGCATGGAGCAATCAGAGTGAGAATAATTTTGCTCCACACAGAAAATGTTAACAGTTTAGCTCTCATCTAACCAAAGTACCTCAGCATTATTGATGTGTCCTCTAATGGGTTGTGACAAATCTCAAACAGGACATGCTATGACTCTCTGTCCTTTTTCTCCTCCATATAGGTTATATTTGTGGAGTTCCTAAAAGCCATCAGTTGCTCTGGAATGTATTTATGGGTGTCAGATTATGGGGGAGGAATGCAAATGCACATCACACTTTTTAGAATATTATTTGTAAATATTATGGAAATAATCTGTGATTTTTTTTTTCCTTTTCTTTCCACTTCACATCATCAAACACATGTTGTATATCTGGCACTAGTGTTGTTATTGGTGTTTGTATAAAAATGCTCCTAATGGTTTTTTTTCTTTGCTGTTTCTTTTTGTTTTGTAGTTCTTCCATCCTGTTCCAACAACTAAGCCTGAGGAGGAAATCACAGAGGTGCTGGATGCACAGCCAATCCAAAGAGAAGCAAATTAACAGCAATGCCAGTTGTTTTCTGTTATATTTACAATTATATCACATATATACAGACGGCATATATGCAGAGCAGATATGCATTTAGCGTATAAAGCTAGTGTGGAACTGTCAGTTAAATGCTTTATTAGTCTGGTGCTGTTGGGCCAATAGAGGGGGTCCAAAAGAACAAGTGCAAGTTTTGCATTTTTTTTCCAAAATAATGATGCTGCAGCAGATAAAGTGAAAAGTCTTACTTTATCTGTGGCACATATTCAAAGATATTTGAGGAAACTTTAATACAGAGAAGAAAAAGAAGAAGAGTCAAAGCACAAACTTTTCAGGACAAGATCAAACCTGAAGGTCATGTCTTTCGATAAAACAAAACATTATTGTAGTAAACTGCTGGACAAAGTATTTTTTTTTTTTTTACGTATATAAAAGGAGCTTAAAGAACGCACTAAGATCATCTAAAATAAACAAAAACTTGTGTTAAAATGGGGCCACTTCTTATGGGTTAATGAATGCTGTGTTAAAAATGTAGTTAAATTGTTTGAAATGGGTTTAAGTGCAGCTATTGTTAAGGACAAAGTATTTGTAGGCTCTGTTTTGGCTTGGCAGTTATTTAGATATAAGCATAGTGAAAACTTGTGGTGTTAAAGGTTCATTTCTTTAATGGTTTAATTTCCGTTTTTAGTTACTGCTCATTGTGTGAATGTCTATGAACATGCTGTGTTAACTTAGAAATGTGCAAGTACCGGTAAGCCAGATGGACATTCCAACACTTTACCATTAGGACTGTCTGGGTTTTTACGATAAGCAGTAGCGTGAATCCTGGGTTGCAGTGTAGGTACGTACGGCTGCATATCCTGACAGAATATGCAGCTCAATGTGAGGGTTCACATTGAGCTGTGATCAACACAGGCCTAAAGTGACAAAATTTTCCTCTGTATAATAGGCTTCTTATCAATTTCTTTGTTAAACTTCTGTTAAACTTCTGTTAATACTTAAAACTGTTTTTCCCTTTTGTTGCATCAGAATGAGAACATTCCCTCGATAAAGAACAGAGTTAGAATAGTAGATATTAAGACATTTGAATAAAACATCACAGTTGATGTAATCGCCTCTCCAAGGTCAACGATAATGGAAAAAAAAAAGATCAACTAAAACATTGATATTGAATTGTGCAAACTGTTATATATCAGATTTTTGTTAATGCTGGTACAAGTTTTGAATATTTAACCAATCAGGGGTTAAGGGTCTTGCTCAGAGACCCAGAGTGGCAGTCTGTGGGAGTAGGAATCATACTCAGAACCTCAGGATTCCAAGCTTTATTCCCTAACTACTAGGCGGCCACTCCCCAGAACTTATACACACATGCACTTAACAGATTGTAATACTGTGATTGTTCTGATCATCTACAAGACATGTACATGTTGTAATGTTTAATAAAGTTTTTTTAGTAGAATAATTTGCTGTTTTGGAAATTATTTTCAGTATATATAGTTTAATAATTTCTTTAAAAATATGTATCTGAGAACCTGCATACTGTCATGATCGCCTGATTAGGATTTTGGTTCTATTCCAGGTTTTCACTTTGGGCTTTCAGTTACACTATGCTTTTTGCTAGGTATATTTAAGTACTGTTGTATTTCTTGGTTACTCTCTGTTGCCCCCTAGTGCCATTCTCCATTATCCATACAGCAGCAGAAAGATTACTGAAAATGGTCACAAATGTGGACCTTAGAAAAATGTATAAGAATAACATAATAGGGAAGAGTTAAAATATAAACAATAAAATACTGTAAAGTGTTTTAACAATATAAAACTGGAGAATAAATAACCAATATGCAGCTATGGACATTTTTACAGTAATGGATATTTGAAAATAGCAGCAACATCAGAGATGTGCAAAATGACAGCAGCATGTTATTTAACTGACTAAGGTTTCTATCATTACATTTGATTTTATTTGTTCCTGCTCCCGGTGGTTGGCTCCTTTATTCCACTCTGGATTCTTGTGAGTCTTTGTTCACTTTACAATAAAAAAGAAATAAATAAACAAACAGTTTTGAAAACTTCGGTTTTCATTCTTTTCCTGCTTTGTGTGTCAACTTTCCAGGTTGCTAGGCAACAGTATGGAGGACCAATTCTGCCATATTTAAAAATAAATACAGAAATAAATAAATGCTCAATAAATACATAAGCATACAATTAATTGCCAACAAAAATACAATAAACAAATAAATGTAAGTAGAAATTAAATTATACAGTGAGACATAAATGTATGTAACTTTTAATTAGCTTCTTTATTTATTTGCCTTTGTAATATTTACCTTATTTATTTTTTGTCCTTTATAATCTTCAACTTTATTTTTTAATTACTTATATTTTTAAGTATTTATTTATGTGCATGTTATAATATTTTTGTCTCTTTTATTCTTCCTTTGTATTTTTTTACCTTGGTTATTTCTTCGCCACTGTTTATTTCTGTCTGCCCTTTTTACATTACAGCCTGTCGTATTTACATTTCTGCCTGTCGTATTTACATTTCTGTATGCATTTATGTCTCATTATGCAAATGAGGAGGGGGCGTGTCCTAGAGAGTCAACTTCTGCTCATTGGTTGGCGGTCCATCTTCTTAACTCACAGAGCTCAGAGTACTAAGTGAAATCTAAGTTCTCTTTTCTGTTGCTGTTGTTCAATAAAAGTATGTTTTAAGATTATTTGAGGCGAGAACATTATACTTTTAAGCATTACCATATGGCCCATTCACAGATTCAAAGCGTAATTTAAAAGAAAATGATCCGAACTTTAGAGGACCGCGGCACCAGCGGAGCTCCGAACCACACGGTAGTCGGGTCTAACGGCATGCCCGTCTGCAGCGGCCCTCACTTGGCATAGCCGTGTGTGAAGCGTGTTGGTTAGCATTTTACTACATCGGTCGAATCTACAGGAGGAGAGCCTGATGTCGAGTCTGAAGTCATTAGAACGCAATGTCATGATCTTGGCGCTGATGGTTTGGTTTTTTCCTTTGTTCCTTGCTCCCTGTCTAATTGGTTCTGCGGCTGATTATCGCCGATCATTCCCACCTGGTTCCTCTACTATCTAAGTTGTGTGTTGGCCTCCCATCAATGCCAGGTTATTTGTGTGTTTTTATGGGAATGCCTACTATTTACCATAATATATCACCTTTTCAATATGATCAGCTTCCCTTTCCCTGCTGGAAAAAGTCTCCCTGATCTTGGATTCTACCGGCTGCGGTTCGACCTGGCTGCCGTGAGGATACGGAACTCCGCTGGTGCCGCGGTCCTCTCAAGTTCGGAACATTTTCTTTTAAATTACGCTTTCAATCTGTGAATGGGCCATATGGTAATGCTTAAAAGTATAATGTTCTCGCCTCAAATAATCTTAAAATATACTTTATATTGAACAACAGCAACAGAAAAGAGAACTTAGATTACACTTAGTACTCTGAGCTCTGTGAGTTAAGAAGATGGACCGCCAACCAATGAGCAGAAGTTGACTCTCTAGGACACGCCCCCTCCTCATTTGCATAATGAGACAGAAATGCATACAGAAATGTAAATACGACAGGCAGAAATGTAAATACGACAGGCAGAAATGTAAAAAGGGCAGACAGAAATAAACAGTGGCGAAGAAATAACCAAGGTAAAAAAATACGAAGGAAGAATAAAACAGACAAAAATATTATAACATACACATAAATAAATACTTAAAAATATAAGTAATTAAAAAATAAAGTTGAAGATTATAAAGGACAAAAAATAAATAAGGTAAATATTACAAAGGCAAATAAATAAAGAAGCTAATTAAAAGTTATATACATTTATGTCTCACTGTATAAATAATTTCTACTTACATTTATTTGTTTATTGTATTTTTGTTGGCAATTAATTGTATGCTTATATATTTATTGAGCATTTATTTATTTCTGTTTTTATTTTTAAATATGGCAGAGTTGGTCCTCCATACAACAGAGCCTACGGCAGTAAAACCCGCCGAAGGGTAGACCTGTTCGGATTCACAGCCAAAACTCTTCCGGTCTCCTTATTTTCAAGGACTTCGAAGGATCCAGTCTAAGTAGACCGCGTCCTTGGAGGATGCAGCCCAGGTTTTCGAACAGAGCCCCTAACTCTGGGAATCAGGGATTGTAAGTCCTTGTTCTTCATCTCTTTTTGTGTTCATATTGGACATTTGCCATGATTGCACAACCACCTATTTCCTTTTTTTTGTGTATCTAGATCCGCTTTAATGTTCATGTTCCTCTCAGAGGCTCAGAGGGACAATAAATCTATTCTATTCAATTCTGTTTAGCCCTAAGGTTTTCTGTCTAATTCTGTGAAAACAGAAGATTTTGTGTTTGGGGAATCACGGTTGCCAGTGTAGTTGAATGTGCTTTTCCAGTTAAAGCCCCGGCAGAGTTTCAAGAACTCCATATATTAATATTTGTGAAGATAGGAAAGTGTCTCTTTCAAAATACTTGAAGTACTTTGTTGAATACAACAAAGGAATATATTTAAAACATATATATTTAATTGGTCTTATTTCCATTTTTGCGTTCTAGTTATTTTTTACGGAAGAGGATTAGGGCCACTGAAAAAAAAAGTTAACTGATTTTTAAATTTTATTTCAGTTTAGTATGGGGGAAAAAAGTCAGAATTCTGACTCTAATCTCAGAATTCTGACTTTAATCTCAGAATTCTGACAGCTAACAAACTTGTTAGCATCAAGCCATAGCCATGTCTGTTTTAGAGACTAGCTCTCTTGTTTTAATGACCTTCTGCCCCTCCATTAATGAGGGGACCCCTCGGGCACGTAAAAAGTTGCCTAATTCCGTCATTTCCCACCAATGGCCCTCACCACTGGCCCTCTCAAACAACTCACATCTTTGTCAGTGAAGCTGAGTGCTCCCACATCTCTTCCTTCATGGTGCCCATCTACATTAAGATCCAACATTCTGAGATTAAAGTCAGAATTCTGAGAAAAAGTCAGAATTCTGATGGCACCTAGTCTCTAAAACAGACATGGCTATGGCTTGATGCTAACATGTTTGTTAGCAGTCAGAATTCTGAGATTAAAGTCAGAATCCTGAGATTAAAGTCAGAATTCTGAGAAAAGTCAGAATTCTGAGAAAAAAGTCACAATTCTGAGATTAAAGTCAGAATTCTGACTTTTTACCCATATTAAACTGAAATAAAATTAAAAAATCTGTTAACTTTTTTTTTTTTTCAGTGGCCCTAATCCTCTTCCGTATATTTAAGATTGTATTTGAGTTCTCTGATATTTCTTGTTTGCCCTCTTGTGTCAGTCTCCTTTTCCCTGGCTCCCTTCTTGCCTCTGTTCACACCTGCTCCCAATCAGCTAACTCTCTCCACATATATTCTCCTTCTGTTTAGTCACTCTTTGCTGGTTTGTCGTCATTTCTTTGCCCCCTTCTTGTGAGTATTACTGTTTCTCAGTTTTTGTGTATTTCTGTTTTGGATTTTTGCTTCAGTTGAACGTCTGGTTAATTAAATCTTCAAGAAACAACTTCAGCTTTTGTGTCTCTGTGTGGGTCCTCCTTCAAACCTCCACCCCCACTTGAGAGCCATAAATAAAAATGCACTTTTTTCTTCTTGCCTCCAACTTCCTTCTGGAGATGTCACTGAAGGCCTGCTTCCACATAAATTGTTTTTTAAGTCCCCCTAGTGATCGAGTTCACTTCTGTTATTGCTATAGCAAGTGTGCAGCCTTTTCTTTCTTACTGTTGTGTTTGGTTCTTGCAGCATTTTCCTTTTGCAGTGTGTTTTTCTGTTTCACTGCATTTGGCATACTTCATTAAGTTGCTTCATATTTGCCCCTGTCCGCCAATTTACTCCTTTTCAAAGCAGTGTTCTTCTTGCTGTCACAACAGCTGGTGTGATACCTCTGGTTTGAGAGTCTGGACTAAAGTTGCACTTTGTTAAACTGATGCCTAAGGAGGAGGGATTGACTTTTAAAAACATCTTGATTAAAAAACCCACAGGTTTATACAAACCTTATGAGCATTAATCCACTTTTTTAACTGTTCTTGATTCCAGTAATATTCAAAATCACAGGCATTTATACATAAACTTCTATTCATCTATAAGATATTTGAAAGAGAATTAAATAGAAGGTTTAATAAGTCTTTCAGTGTGGTTTTAGTGCTCAGCATACTTAAGAGTAATGAACTCGTACCAACTGTGAATTTGGTTAATTAATTGCTTAATTTAATGCAGTCGACCACAAAATTTACATTCTCCTTTAGAAGAAGTAGGTTTCAAATGTATTGCAATGGAGTGGTATAAAACTTATCTAGCAGAGCAAATGTTCTCCAAGTTTGGTGATTTTGAGTCATCCTCCCTCTTTTTATTATGGGTCCCCACAAGGCTCAGTGTTTCCTTCTGTTTCCATTTGTCTGCTACCATTTAGCATTTTTATATGGAAACATCAAGTTTCCTTTCACTGTTATGCAGATGGTTTCAAAATGTATCTTCTGCCTTAAAAAGTCAAAAGGTTACCCATTAGATTCTTTTTTTTAAATGCTTTGATGATATAAAGGCATGATTGGTTCTAAATGTTCTAAAATTTAGAAATAAAAAACAGAAACAATGTTTTTTTTTTTTATATATAATTAGAGCCCTCCTCCTCCATAAATCTTGACATCTTGGTTCAGTCTGTTAGATCTTTCATCAAAATCTAAGGAGTTCAAATGAATGCAGACCTGAAACCTGACGACCAAATTAGGGAATTTGTAAAATCAAGCTTCTTCCATCTGAGGCAGTTAACAGAAATGAATTTCTTTCTACCAAGGCAGCTGTAATACAACCAGACTGGGATTACTGTGAAGCCTTATTTTTAGAGATTAGGGGATACATATATTAGGCCCCTGCTGAGTGAGCATCAGCACATTACTCCTGCTTTAATGTTACCCCATTGGTTGCCCGTATATTTCAAAATCCCTCTCAAGCTTCTTTATTTGTTTAGTCTTTTTTTTTTTTACTTCTTTAGATGTTGACTTTTAGTTTTTGTTTCATATTAAATAATAATGAATCTATAATATTCTTAATTTCAAGGATGGATTTTAAATGTGTTTGTTTTAGCTGGCCTGTTTCCAATATTATAGCACTTTGTGAACCTGGTATGTTAACAACTGGAGCAGCTCTAAGCAAAACAACAGGGTGAGAGGTTTTTAAATAGCAGATCCTCGACTACATCCCTACTTGCCCCCACCTGCTATACAGCATCATGTAAAAGCAATAGAGGCAAATACAAAGTTAAAGATACATGATTCTTAGCTGCATTCAGCATATTGTTAATGATTCTTAACTTATTCCTAAGGTTTAAGCACTTTTCTCAATAGATCATTATAAATCATACTGAAGTTTTGGTCCTAAATTAATTTTAGGGCATCACAGGTCGGACCTGAATCCTAAGGTAATTCTTATGTTGTGTGAAATAGTTGCAACAGAACTTTTAAACTAATCTGAATAATAATTTTAACTTGGAATGTGTGCAAAAAGCTTTTCTTTTTCTTCAGCTCTTTTTGAATGTTCACTATATAAAGCAACTGAATTGAATGACATTACTGTGTGGTTTAATCTCAATTGAACATCAAACAAACTGTGGCTTCATCCATCTCTTTTTTCAGGTGTGTTGATGAAGCCACACGAAACATTGATGCAAAAACATAAAGCTGTATTTGAAAATCTAAAGAGGTCATGCTTGATAAGTTTAACCGCACACATTGACCCGCTGAAGCACGTGTTCTTTTCTAGCTACAGCATTCAACTTGGTTTCGGTTATTTAATTGACTAAAAAAAAATTTTTTTTAACACCCATTAGTTTGCATTAATTTCCAGCAGCAAAATGAACTATAAGCATGGCTGACAAATACAGCACTCAAACCTCATGAGAAAGAGGTAAAGAGTGTCTGTCAAAGGAATGAGTCCGCTGATGCTTTAGAATCTATTTTTTTACTTGATACAGCATGGAGACTTGATTAATTGGTGCAAAACGAAATTAGCAATTAAACCCTTTTGTTGTAGCTGTCCCACAACCGATGCTATCAGCGTTAGGTGCACTGCTCTATTTCCTGCCCTGCTACAACCTTCTTCATGTCCTCAGATAGCAAAAAAACAAAAACAAAACAAACAAACCACAGAGATGAAGATGGTTAAAGCAGAGCCATCCGTATGCTGATTAAAGCACGTAGTAAAAAACAACTAAATCAAAAGGCCCTTCAGGCAAAACATTTTTTTTCTATGCGCTACAAATCATCAGAACCCAGACACATGATGAAGGGAGAACACAATTTTTCTCACACACAAAATAAGGCAACAATAGATCAAAGATAAAGATCAGATATGCAGGGAGGAAACCACAGATAACTAGATATGGGATGAAGGCCTATAATTACACAGCATCTTTCAAGAATCTCATTTATTCACATTTATTTTAAAGGTATCACAAATAAACACACATTTTGATACAGAAATAAATAAGTAGATGTGAACTGAAGCAAAGTGGATTCTTGAAGAGCCCTTGGTCTTAGGGTAGGGTTTCACTGGCCCGACTCGCTGCCGTTCAGCTCCATGTAGGCCGGACCTGCGATACGAATCAGTGAAACTCTGTTAGAGTTGAGATTTTCATGTACCAGACAGCCTCTCTATAAAAACTTGTGAAAATTCTGACTCATATCGATCATGTGGAAGTATCTGTGCGTGTTAGCGCCAGTGTGTTCATGCTCTTTTTATTTGAGGGTGTGCCTGTAAATCTGTGTACCTTGAACCCAGCCGCTTGGCACTGTTGTTTTGTCCAGTGGATAAGTGAGGGGAACTATGCCAAAGTGAGAGACCCTGTCCCTTCTGTAGTTCTGGATAAGAGACTCCAGAGTTTCAAACCTCAGCAGTCGGCCTTTCAAATCCTGTTTAACACACGCACACAAATTACAGAAATCCTCTTTATTCGTTTTTTTAACATTTTTTTCAGACATGTCAAATTACCAAACGTGATTTTTTAAAAATCTAAATCATAACCTCAATTAAAATTGAACCACCTTGAAAATGCTAGATAAGTAGAATCTAGAAAATCCTTAACTGGAACCTGTATGACAACATGAAGCAGGCTGAAGATCTCAAAAGATAAAAAAAAAGTCAGAATTCAAGTAAATTTAAGTAAAGAAACAAAGTAGCTGACATTTTTCAATCAGGAAAGACTTGTAGATGTAATTTCTAAGGACTGATATTGTCTTTAAATGGAGAAAACAAGGTAAAAAACCTTACCCAGGAATGGCTGACCTACCAAAACCACTCCAAGAGGGAAAGGAAAATTAATATAGGAGGTCCTAAAAGAACCCAAAACTTCATAAGAAGCGCTGTGTTTGTTAATTCATTTGAGCGCTTCATGATTCAACAATAAAACATGAACTGGGCAAAAATTGGAGATTTCAAAGGTTTGTCCACTGCTGATCAAAAAGAAACCTTACATCACAAAAGGCCCTTCTCACATATATGAAAAGTATTTTGTAGACTGAAGAGAAATTCAGACTTTTTTAGCATTTAATATCAATATTTCAGAAAAAGAACCCCAAACAGTGGTTTTAAAAAGTGGTGGCAGTCTGATGGTCAAGTTTCTGCTTTCTGTAAGAGAAACCTCAAGGCGAACAATCAGCCACCAGTTTTAACCTTAACCTCAAGCATCCTTGAGATTTTGTGGCAGAATAATGACCCAAAGCTCAGCAGAATGTTTACGTCTGAGCTGCTAAATACTCAAGTAACTTAAAAAGGTTGTGGGACGGCCTAGTCAAAGTAGGGATTTAAATCTACATTGCTGCTAATTTTTTTTAAAGACTTTAATGTCTAATCTCTTCTTTCTTTCATCTTTTCTCTTTTCTTTCTTTTTTCCTTTTCCTTATTCTGTTTTTCTGCTCTATTTACATTGCAGTGTCCATATAAACTGTAAAACTCCCTGCATAATTATAATAAAGCAATTTATATGCATGAAAAAAGTGGAGCAATATGGCAATTGCCATACTGCTACACTTGTAAAAGTAAAATCTGTTGGGCTCTTTTTGGCATCAAGACAATTATTCTTATTGCCACATGGCCAGACAGGACACTGCAAAAAAAAAAGAAGACTTTTAATGGAAACTACCATGTTTGGCACCACCAATTATTAAGTTTAAACATTATTTTATCTTAATAAATAAATGCTATTTAAAAGCATTTTTTTAATTTACATTAGTTTCTTTCTTTTGTCATTATTCTTTTATCTGAAATACTTCAACCGTAGCAAAAAAAGCAAAAGTAGAAAAAAGCTTTTGATAGCTAAAGTGTATTTTTTACAGCACCGTAGAGATGAGTGGAAAGAGTGGTTGCGTCTCAGTGTGTGAACGTGTTTGATCTGCTCTGTAACGTTCACCCACCTGAAGGTACCAGCCATCTTTGTCGCGCTCCAGCCTGTAAGTGTGTACATAGGGCGCTTTCCTGTGAGACAAAAACTCTGTTACTGAAGTTCTGCTAAAGCGAAGTAGCAAATGTTAGAATTTAGACACATTAAGTAACTGACAATCAGCACACTCACTCTGAAACCAGACACAATAGTTGTAGCATTACTTTCCAAAGCTGAACATTTAAAAAAATTAAGTCATGGTTAACTTATCTTTTTAATTTTATTTATTTTTTCTTATTTATTGTGTTGTTTATTCAGAAATAAGACATTATTTTAGTTCCTTAAGGACCTGTAAGATGTTTGTCAATCAGATCAGAGTTACAAACTTTTTTGTAATAAAACAAATTTTCTTCTGTTTGATGCCAATTTTTAATATCTAGTGTTATTAGAGTATTTTTGAGATATAATTTATCTTTAAAAACAGAACCAAGGCTCCTCAATTGCACAACTGATGTGTTTATCTTTTTTTTTAAAAATAAACTCATCTTTTGCTGACTTGTTATGATGTATTTTGATCACAGCAATAATGTGTGAAACACACCCAGACCACTGTGTCCTACACTTGGTCTCCCCCCTTACAGTCGGTTGCAACAGGATGGACCGAGCGCTGATGAAAAACTCTGTAACTTGGACATATAGTTGTATTAGTGGGTATTTGCACCTCTGACCTCATCAAGTGGATCTGCAGAAACTAGAGAGTGCTATATGCCATTGCTTCATTATGTGTAAAATGTGAATTTGAAAAGATAATAATCAGATTTATTTTGAGATAAATATTTCATATCACGGAAGCGACTTTGAGTTCTGATAGAAATGTAAAGTTCTGTCGTTTAAGCCCCCATTTTAAAAAATCGCTATAACCTTCAGTATTGGAACTATAGATAGACAGCCTCTGAGTCCAGATACATGAAAACAGGCCTTCCACATCATAAAGATGTTTCCTTCAGTCAGAGATTGTATTAAATGTCTAAAGTAGGGCTCACCAACCTTTGTAAGGTTGAGGGTTAGTTCATGGGTACTGAGTCATAGGAAGGGCTACCTATGAACTGGAGGGATTAGCTTTCCCCTTAACCTTATACATAATACACATATTTTATTGTTTCTTTTAACACCTAATTTTATTTATTATATTGTAATTTTGCAATCTCTATAAATGCTTAAATGCTCTGTATGATTAAAATAATGAAATCGGCTATAAATGATTAGAAAAGAAGGGCAACAGAATAAAATATATTTTCAATCTTAGCCCACTGGTGAGTTGTACAGTTTTTAGAAGATGCTGTGGGCACCCCATAAGGCCCCTGATGGCCCCCTTGGTGCCTGCAGGCACCATTTTGGTTATCCAGGGTCTAAACAGTAACTCTATCCTTAAGGTTTAAACAGAAATGCTCTTGCTGTTTTTAAGTCCCTTCTTAAGACTTATCTTTTTTCCTTGGCTTTTGGCACAATTTGAGAGGTTTTACTTTGTTTTATTCTTTTTGTATACTAATATGTATTTTACACTCGTTTTTTCTCTATTTTATAATTTTATTGTATTTTATGATTGTGTACAGCACTTTGGTCCTGTCCGGTGTATAAAGTGCTTCATAAATAAAGTTGGTATGGTATGGTAAGGGAGCTGTAAAAATAACAGTAGCTTCAACCGAGATGGTCTGATCGAACGCAGCCTGTTTTGATATGAGGATTCTTCATCAAACTCCTAACAACTAAATTTGCAGTCTAAATTTGCAGGAGAAGTTATGTCCGAGGGCCTGATATTTTACTGACCAAGGAAAATCTTTAATGGCAGATGCTAGTTCTATGTGTTTTAGTGGATCTGATGTGAGAAGCTCGCCAGCTGGATGAATCAGGCTCCGAAGGTAAGAATATGTCCTTGCTGCAAAAGTAACCTTAGATTTCAGAACTTATCAATGATTAAAAAACAGAAACAAGTATGATAAAAATTAGAGATATGTTCCAAAGGCATTTTGTTCATTTCAACCCTAGAAAACAACAAAAACTCCACCAGAAGACCAGTTCTGCTCACAGTCAGTTATACAGATGTCATATATTGTTTCATTGGTTCATACCAGTATGTGTTATGAACATAGCATGTAGATTTCTATGTTTGAAAAATTGTTTTTATTTGAAAGATAATAACTGCTTTAAGAAACTTCCAATGATTTCTGCAATCAGCCTCCCTTTTTATGTTTTTTACTATCCATTTTTACCCAAATTAATAAAAAACACACTCATAAACAGATATGGCTTACTGAAATAAATGTGTCACTCCAGATTCTTAGGTTGAAATAAATTACAAATGAGTTAGTATCCTCAAGTCCTAAAATCCTCATGTTTGCTGCTGGTCCTCCACGCTGCTTGGCTCCACCTGTCACTTGTATTTTTTTTTTTGCAATGACAATAATTTATTTCCCTGTTCCTGAAAAAGGTTTTATTATTACAGATGAGGTGGATTTAAAGCTCTAATCCCTGTTATATCGGATTGCTGTCAGCTGATAAAAGATGGACTTCTAGAAGATGAAAGCCTTATTTAAATTGTCTAATTAGAGACACATAAACATGATCAGATATCCCTGTTTTTCCTTGAATTTTGCTATCAATCATTTAGAGAAAGATCATTCTGTGAGTAAGTTCAGTGTTTTCTGTGCTCTCTGTTTATGTAGCCTTGAAGAGAGTGAGAAATGTTCTGCAAAAGGGTGTGGTACAGATGTGGTGTGGTACAGATATAGCCCCCCAGCCCCAAAAAAAAAAAAAAAAATGATCCAGTGGATTAGTAACAACATTCTTTAAGATGAGGGGAGTTTCCACACAGGCTTTAGGAAAAGACACAACATTTCTGAAAGCTGTTAAAGTTTTAACTGGGGACTGAAATTGATTTTACAAAAGGTTCAACTTTCTAATCAAGGTGTTTTGGATCTAGATGTTTTCTTTGTTTTGTTGCTTCTAATTCTCTTCAGTAAATATCTGATATGAAATATAAATTACTGTGTCTTTTTATAAATGTACATTTTGCCTTAAGATGTGTTTTCTCTGTAAGGCTTTGAGATAGAAACAAGTTACAATGAGGCAGCTATAATAACTGAGGCAGTAATATATGATTTTAGGGATCTTTAAAGAAATGCAATTTATCTTTGGTGCCCAAAAAAATATTTTTTTGGCTGCTATTTAAGGAATCAGGAAAGCATTTTTATCAAACTTTGTTCAATTAAGTCATCTGATGTCATTTTGCACATCTCTGATGTTGCTGCTATTTTCAAATCTCCTTTACTGTGAAAATGACCACAGCTGTATATTGGTTATATATTCTCAAGGTGCACAGTTTTTAGATTATTAGAACCATTTACAGTACTATATTTTATACTTTATCTTTTAACTCTTCACTATTGTCTTAGTCTTATACATTTTCTAAGGTCCACATTTTTTTGGCCATTTTTTCTATAATCTTTTTATCGCTGTAAACACAAGAATTACCCCACTGCGGGACAATAAATGCATTTTCTATTCTGATTTTTCAAAGTCTTTCATGTTTTATGGAAATATAAAGAAGTGCACATTTTAAAGTTTTATTTGACCTCAAGACAAATTTAAATTTTTAACGGAAAAAACCCGAGCATAATGTGGATTTGTTGAATCTGGACTAATTTATTAATCAATGATTACCATCATTTACACTGTTTTGATTTGGGGGAAAAAAGGGGAGATTTTTAATTGAATTAAAACATTTTCTGCCATGAAAAGGTATTTGCTCACTTCCAGGTTCTTTTATATCCCTGACCATCAAATATTTGTTTCTTATGACACTAAAGAAGTAATTAATAGACATAGGAAAAAATGATTTTACATGAATGTAAGCCTGAAAAAAACTACATTGATACAGAAAAAAAAAAAAACCTTTATCAGGTCCATCTTGATAAAATTATTCCAATGTGGTTTAGAACAACTCTGTGACAGTCGCTCAAAACTCCCCCACAGTGGATGTAAAACACTCCTTACCAACTGTAGCAGATTACACCCAGCTAGGGAGTTATACACACATTATTTATCGGTTATCTTTGTCTACTACTGAAATATACTTGTGGATATGACTGATTTACAGCAGACCAGAAAAAAAATATTATTTATATATTGTTAAATTATGCAAAGTTTTTCCTCATTCAACCAAGAATTCTGACTCTTAAAGTAATGAGAGGCGCCTCTCTAAAGATGAGTGGATTCAATCCAATACAGTTCAAAAATACTGTATAGATTCCAAATGGAAATTAATTATTAAATTAGATAAAACTAATTAATATAACAATAAATTAATAAAACAATATAAAAGGAGTTTCAGTGTTAAAAAAAAAAAATATTTGTTTGTATATAAATTTTAGGAATAAAATATCAATTCAATTCAGTTTATTTATATAGCGCCAAATTCACAACACATGTCATCTCAAGGCACTTTACAGTTCACCCAGATCATACAGTCAAATTGATACAAAGTTTTCTATCTAAGGAAAACCAGTTGATTGCATTGACTCATTGACTCAAATACAATCCCTCATCCACTCTTCAATAATCAGCAATCAATACGTTTTTTTTTTTGCATGTTTCTGCTGGTATTTTCATCATGTATTTTACAGCAGCGGAGAAGTTTTGCTTGTCATTAAATCCCAATTATCAGTTACCCTCCACATTTTAGGCACGGCCCCTGATCAGGATGCTCCAAAATGCTGTTATAGCCTAAGAGCGAAGGACACAAGGTAGTAAAATTTAAGAAGATCTGACACCCAACCTAGCTTGACTGTAAGTGAGACAGAAAGTAAAAATGGATTCAAAGACACTCCTATTCTGTGTACTCAGATTATTATAAGTTTTTTGCAGATGAAGAGATGTTAGTCTTTTGTTACCATTTGTGGAGGAAGCTCTAGTGAAATGAACCTGATTTGATTTCACTTTAAAAAAGGTCCTTTTGCCAGTAAGATTTGGTCAAATGGATTTGATTCAACTAAAATTGAATAGTGGAAAAAAAGTTTTTTATCTATTTGAAAAAATTAGAAGAAAGGTTGAAAATGTAAAATGATTCTGCAATCTTCGTAGCGCAGGTTCTTCGCTGTGCCGTTAGATAATAAGCCTAATGACGTATCAAACATTCTTCGCACTTTCAGTTACAAAACTGGTTGTTATGCGATGCAGAGCAGCAGATGTAACTGCATTGTAGTGACTGAACTGCTGTAGACAAAGAGATGCTGAGATCATGGTTAACAGATCTCTGTTCTATGAGTAGAGAAGGCTTTTCATGTTATGGGTTTCCTTGGTCAGACACTTCTAGCCTGCCGTCTGTGCCACTTTTATTGCATTTAACATGTCAGTCTGCTAAGTTAGAGGTTTCAACAATCTACTCATAGTCTTTTTGGATACAAATCAAATTTATAGAAGGATTTACTATTGGAAACCTACCTGAAAATTTATCTGAAATTTAAGAAAATGAAATCCCTCAAAGTCTGTAGTAAACCGTAAAGGCAATATCTAACCAGTCTCTTACCTTGCCTCAGTTTGGCTGGCGTAGAAAATGTTAGCAAGAACAAAATATTTGGAGTATTGAGGAATAAACAGTGTAAATCTGTCAATTTTATAAGATTTAGACCAAAACATCAAAAAACAATATCTTTAAGCGGAAGCTGAGAGATAGGATCTCACCTCGCACAGAGGCAGTAGGCCCCTCGCACCGTCTCGCTGTCTCTCAACAAAAAGCTCCCGTCCTGTCCAAACTTCTCCAGCAGCTTCTCCGTGGCCGAGCTCCCAATTCTGCCATAGTAGATGGAGCGAACGAGGCCGCTCTCCATGTCCATGTCGCTTCAGGCGCAGGTGCCCATCTATGCTTTGCAGTTGAAGGTGCGGCACCTTGTTGCAGCTCAAGAACGTGTGAAAGGTTATGAGGCAGGAAAAGCTTTTTTGGTTTTCACACTTTTCTGGTATGCAGAGGCAGAAAAGTGCAGAATGCTTGTGATGTTTCTTTTTTTATATAACCACAATAAGGGGTTCATTCTGTGGAACAAAAAAAAAATACTGCTTTTGCTTGTTTTGCTTTGGAGGCTTTAGTGTTTCTTAATATAAGAGACTGCTACGAAAACAATCTGTTCACACGTTTAAGCTTTTCCATTGATCAAGTCTAAGATTAACAGACGTATTTCATCTATGAATGAAAGCAATGATTTAGTTATCATCTTGACAACATCAGCTGAACTCGTGTGAAAAAAAGAGAGGATTTAGGCAAACAGTTGTAGCCTTAAGCTGACAAACCACCTGCAGACCCCACAGCCACAGCACCACAATAGTCGCTTCACACGCTTCACACTATCAGGACTTTTAAAATTAGGGGACTTCACCTGAGCAAAATCAAGCATCTAAGGCATAACAAAGAGTGAAAAAAGCTTGGAAAATATTTAATTAATTTCTACTTGGGTTTTTAGATTTTAAGTTCAGTTTTCTTTGGTCAGAGTTTGTCAGTTTGACACATTTTGATATATTTTCCCTGCCTACCTTCCAAACACTTCACTAAACCAATCAGATTAAGAGGACATTCTTTTCAGGCCACCATACTCATTATAGTTTTCTACTTATGAGGGGATTTTCGTGTTAATTTGGATGTTTGCTTGTACTCGCCATGGCGGTTAAGAGTTATCTCTCTTCAACCTCATCTGTCTATCAGACACCTGAAGGTTTTTGGACAACGCAAAGAGCATAATGCTGTTACCACCATGTTTTTCTTTGGGTATTACTTTTTTTCTTGTAAGATTTAGTCTTATTTTGTTTGCCTAACATTTACTAATTTTCCCTTGTTGGAAATATCATCTAAACTTAACTCATTAAGAGGTGTAAAGATGTGTATCTGTTTTTGAAAGGCTACGATGTCCAATTTCTGAGAGGTTTTCTCTGCTTTAAGGGGAAAGGAAACATATTGATGAAATAAAAGTCTTGCATTTCCTTAGAGATATTTGCTCTTAGCACCTGATTCATCAAAATAAAAATTGTCTTTCCAGTTTGGATCCAAAATCTGAGGTTCAAACACTGTACCAAGTGTTTTTGATTGTGTTTTTTTTCTTTTGTATCACTGCTTGCATTGTATTAATAAAAAAAAAAAGGAGGAGATAGAGGTTACTGACATCAAGACGAGAAAGCTCCTCACAATGGATGGAGGGTTTCACCCCAAATCCAGCACCCTGAGACTGTATACCAAGCGTAGCGAGGGAGGCCGAGGGCTAGTGAGTGTCAAGACCATTGTCCAGGATGAAACAACTAAGATCCAGGGGTACATCAGGAAGATGGCCCCCAAAGACAAATGGCTTGGTGAATACCTCAGGCAGGAGAAAACTGAAACTGAGGACAAGAAAGATGAAGGAGAACCATCATGGAGGGACAAGCCGCTGCACGGCGTGTACCACAGACAAATAGAAGAAGTGGCTGATATCAAAAAATTCCTCCAGTGGCTGGAAAAGGCTGGACTGAAGGACAGCACAGAGGCACCACCCCAGAGCCACACTGGGAGCTGTATTCAGCTTTTTCCTGTCGTTCTCCTCTGCAGAGTAAAATAAAATTTTTCTTCCTTATATCAATCTCTCAGTGCTCATTTTTACTTCACACGTACATTGACACTATAAGCACTATAAGCACTCAATGCAAAACTGAGGAAACAAGGGAAACTAATCTAGTCAACTTATTCTCATGGCTGAGGGTACTTTTACATTTAAAGTTCCACACGTTACCATTCCATTGTTGTCAAAAAAAAAGAAAAAATATTATGCATGACGTTTAAGAAATAAATATAAAAATATGGTCTTGCTGACCTCTACAAATACTCATTGGCATTAAGACAAAACCATTTCAGGTATCTCCAGGACACAACCTTTAGGATCGATACATTTTTTTCATTAACAGGACATTTTAAGTGCCTTGATGAGAAGCAGTAGTCGGTAAACACCCGGCTTGCCCATGTGCACTTTGGTTATGATTCAAAAGCAAAGTTTGAGTAATCAGAAGGTGGTTTACCATCATCGTGCTAACTTTAACCTCTAATGTAAAAAAATATATATTATTACGCGTTTCTTTTATCTCTTCATCCTTTAACCTCACATTTCCTTTCTGACAGACTGATGTTATCTCATAATACACAAAAATATCAGATGTCTGTAAACTCTTATGACGCACATCTTACTTTTATTACGTTATTTTGAATGCTTCTTTAACCACAACATCCAACTAAAAATTTTTTTAAAAACGAGAACTTAGAGCTTCAGTTAAGGGTATCTCTAATCTGCACAGGATTAAAGTTTTTACATATAGGCTTAAATATGTATTAACACTATAATTCCACATCATCAGCAATCTCCTATTACCGGTATAATGCTGCCTGCATATCTGGCTTTTCTTCCTGGTTTAGAGTAAAAGATTATTTAAAAGCCATTGCCGCGGCAACTAATTTTCCATAGGGTGGAGTTCGGCTTTGACCATTTGGAAAGCTCAATAAAAGCCTCTCAAAACTATTCCTTCTTTGGTTTAGGAGACATTGTCCCTTTGGGATATCCACATGGGTCCAAGTTTAACAACCTGACCCAAACTTTCACCCCTACATGAAGGGGGTCTAATCTGTAATCCTAACCCAGGAGCCACCAAGACAGAAGCGTTTAATAAACAGATGCTTACATGGATTCTCCAGGGAACAGATTTATGCTCAGATGAGGAAACAATTTTAGACAAAAATGAACTGAAGTGTGTAGGGACGAGTCGAATTAGGGCTGTCAAAAGCATAAATGAAGTACCAATAGGAAAGCATGGAGTTGCCAGCATCATATTCAAGGGTTTAGTTATGCTGACTGATTTATTGATGCATAAAGTGGATTTGTATTATTTTCATCTTAAATCCATTAAAAAGCTGGATTAATTACTGTTCATTGGTGCCACGTTTGAAGGAATTTGTAGTCTGGGAAACGGAGCATAGTGCGTAGGAAAAACAAATCATCTGCCAATCCTGACCAGCCAGTGTATGCTAGATGGTGGAACATCTTCCCTGCTAAAAAGATAAGGTGTGTCATCTTTAGAGACAATCTGAAAGAGACATCAATATGGCCTTCTGCAATCAGTAACAAACAAATATCCATACTTTTAGGATCTAAACTTTGTCCTTTATGATCCTTGAACACAAACCTCCATGTCAATGATAGCTTGTGGCTGAAAAAAGGGAAGTCCTCTGAAAGCAGTGTGTGAACCACTGCCAACCAGCAGGAGGGGGTTCCAGGCTGTCATCACCAGTGAGGCCAGTGAGGCATTGTGCTTTTGTTTTGTTTACATAAATAAACTGATTGCCAATAAATTAAATAAGTAAATTACGGTATTTAGTGAGATTTGAAAGGTGTAACCAACATACTAAATATTCCTGAAATCTAGCGGATGGTCAAAGATCATCTCTCTTTTAATGATAATAACTGAACATCATTAATCTCACACTGGAGAAATTCACTTCTGCATCTTAACCCGTCCCCTATGGGAGCAGTGGGCTGCCACTGTGCTGCACCTGGGGGGCAATCAGGGGTTAGGGGTCTTGCTCAGGGAGCCCGAGTGCAGTCTGATGGGATCGAACCAGGTACTTGGAACCTTCTCAGAGCACAAGCGCCCTGCTCTAACCCCTAGGCCAACACTCCCCCTTTTCTAAATCAGGTCAAGCATCATCATCCAGCTCATACAGGACTGTCTCAGAAAATTAGAATATTGTGATAAAGTTCTTTATTTTCTGTAATGCAATTAAAAACCATGAAATGTCATACATTCTGGATTCATTACAAATCAACTGAAATATCGCAAGCCTTTTATTGTAAGACACAAAAAGAAATTTCTCAAAGAGCAGGCTGTTCACTGAGTGCAGTTTCAAAGCACATTCACAAATAGTGTTTTGGAAGGGGGAAATGTGGCAGGACACGCTGCACAACCAAGAGAGGTGACCACAGCCTTAACAGCATTGTGATGAAGAGCAGCTTCCAGAATTTGGGGGAGCTTCAAAGACAGTGGACTGAAGCTGGAGTCCAGGTATCAAAAGCCACTGTTCACAGACGTGTCCGGGAAATGGGCTACAATAGCCGTATTCCCATGGTCAAGCCACTTCTGAACTCAAGACAACGGAAGAAGCGTCTGACTTGGGCTATGGAAAATAAGCACTGGACAGTTGCAGAGTGGTCCAAAGTCCTCTTTTCAGACGAAAGCAAGTTTTGTATGTCATTTGGTAGTCAAGGCTTCAGAGTCTGGAGAAAGGCTGGAGAGGCGCAAAATCCAAGTTGCTTGAAATCCAGTGTGAAGTTCCCACAGTCAGCAATGGTTTGGGGAGCCATGTCAGCTGATGGTGTTGGTCCACTGTGTTTCATCAAGTCCAGAGTAAATGCAGCTGTGTACCAAGAGATTTTAGAGCACTACATGCTTCCATCTGCTGAAAAGCTCTATGGAGATGATGATTTCATTTTCCAGCATGATCTGGCACCTGCCCACAGTGCCAAAACCACCAGTAACTGGTGTACTGACCATGGCATTACTGTACTTGATTGGCCTGCCAATTCCCCTGACCTGAACCCCATAGAGAATTTGTGGGGTATTGTGAAGAAGAAGCTGAAAGACACCAGACCCAACAATGCAAATGAGCTAAAGGCCGCCATTGAAGCATCCTGGGCATCCATAACACCTCAGCAATGCCACAGGCTGATTGCCTCCATGCCACGCCGCATTGATGCAGTAATCTGTGCAAAAGGATTCCCAACCAAGTACTGAGTGCATTAATGGACATTTTCAAATGTTTGATTTTGTTTTGCTGTTATAATTTTTTTTTTTACTTGGTCTGAGGAAATATTCTAATATTTTGAGATAGGATTTTTGAGTTTTCTTCAGCTGTACGCCTTAATCAGCTATATTAAAACAATAAAAGGCTTGCGATATTTCAGTTGATTTGTAATGAATCCAGAATGTATGACATTTCATGATTTTTAATTGCATTACAGAAAATAAAGAACTTTATCACAATATTCTAATTTTCTGAGACAGTCCTGTATATATAGTGTCCTACTATCCTAATACATCCTTTCATTAGTGTATTTAAACCTGAATATATAACTATAACCCTGTTTGGATATGAGGAAACTCAAACTCACAGAAAAAATACAGTATGTCTGAAGTCTTACCACAACTAAGCATGGGGAAAAAACAAAAAATAAATTCTCTGGCACTAGTTTCTTTTCCAAACACTTTTATTATTTTTTTATTTTCAAAAGATAATAAAACAGTGTACCATATGTCAATTAGGAACATCAGGGAAGTCCAGTTTCTCTACACAGTCATAGAAAAGTCCCACGTTACCTTCCATTCCATTTTCATTTTGACAAAATTAGACATAAATGAGTGAAAAAAGGCAGTGAAGCCTTCTTCCTCTTTGGAGGGATAGATGAACGAGTCAGAGCTAAGGACCAAAACTGCATGATGTGTGCATAAGTTCCAGATGCCAGACCACCGTGGTCGCAAGCAGGGTCCACTTCCGTAAACATGTCTGACAGCCTAAACTTTGCAAGGTAAGAACAATGCAGTGCTTCGCGCTGAATAAATGTGCGTGTAGTGCAGATTATTAATGCACTTTCAGAAGCATTTTTTCCCCCACGTCATCCCTGATCTGTTCTTCTGCCTTTACAGTACATTTGAAGAATGAATCAGGATACAGACTGTTGAGATTTAACTCTTCAAATTCAGCAGGGAACTGAAGAAATCTGTCAAAAAGCTGCAAATTTGCAAGATATATTTTAGTGTATGAATCTGTGGCAAGTATTAGCCTTCTTTGTTAGCCTAGTTTAAATAACACAGCCAGATGGTGTACTATTAGGATTTCAAAGGGACTCTGTAATACTCTGTAAGATTAATCACTTTTAAAGTACTGACATCGATTAGAGATAAATTAACAAAAGGGTAGCTTGAAAATCTGCCTCCAGAGGGGAACAAAGCTGAAGGTGGAGCTCACATGAATATAAAAACACAGAAAACTGTGAATATATTCTAACGTTTTGGGAAATCTCATATTAAAATCTCTCCAAGTAAAGCCACATTATGGTTTTTCTAAGAAAAAACAAAACAAAAATGTTTCTGAGTTGATTTATTTTGCTTTGTAAACCGATGTTTGGATATTTTGGCAGAAATTTGCACAATACAAAGACAGTAATAGTCATATGGTTCTCTGCAGCACCCCGCCACAATATTCTTTTAACAAGTGTAAACATTCAAAAGAATAAATATAAAATCCATCAACTTAAATTCTGAATGCTGGCCTATTTCAAGCCATGCAAACAAGCCCATGCAGAGGGATTTACCACTTTTTGTGTTCTTTTAATCTTCTTCTTCTCCTTTAACCTCCAGAGAGTCGATAACTTGGAGCTCTGTGGAAAACCTTTCACCTAGATCTTTGTTAGCCTGGAGGAAGCCCCGCAGCTTCTTCAGCTGCTCCGTGTCCTACAGAAGAAACAGAGAGTTAAGGGATGTGCGACATGTGAAAAAAAAAAGAAAAAGAATTGCTGTTTGATCTGCCTACATGTGACTTTGCATCCTCATCTTCCTCATTAGCAGCTTGCAGACACTCCTGCAACACCTCCTGCAGCAGCTCAGCCTCCCATAGGCTGACTACCTCAGGGCTGGTCTCCTGCTCACTGACAGAATCAGGATCTGTACCAGCAGAGTCCAGTCGGTCGACACCATTCACACATATGGAGAGATCAACAGTCAGCATCTGGACCAAAAAAAAAAAAAAAAAACACGCAGAGAAACTCATCAGACAAAACAGATGAGAGGAGAGTGAGAGGAGCAGCGGTGGTTTTTAGAAACATGCTCACATCTTCCATTTGTCTCCCAACAGTTTGCATGTGGGGTACGCTGCTGAGCTGCTGCACAAAGTGCTTCAGAGTCGTCCTGTAGTGACTCATCCAGTCATCCTTCACCCGAAACTCGCACGAATGCATCAGCTCGTTCCTGCACTGAATCACCTTAAGGCCACATCACAAAGCATCAGTTAAAGATCAATCAGGGTTTTGTGAAAAGAAAACAACCCCCCCCCCCCCCCCCCTTCCTCAAGTCTATTTACAAACAAAAATCTGAAAAGTGTGAAGTCCTTTCAAATTCACCCTCTGAGTCTATTCTCAGTAGATAGAATCACTTTTAACAGCCATTTTAAAGCTGCAGCTTTACCCCGAGTCAAAGCCTGGCCTTTGACTAGGCCATTCTAACCTGTGAATAAACTGAGATCTAAATCCTTTCATTTCACATTTTCGGAACCTTATGCAAACAATAACCTTTTTTTTCTCCCAAGGACAGCCCTAAAGTTTTATTTCATTTCATCCTAGGAACTGATTCTAACAGCGGTAAGTTATCTGAATAATGCCCTTAGCTTGTTAGCTTCACTAAAAGCGTGTGTTCAGAGTTTCAAAGTGTGCAGCCTGTCAGTATGACTTTGTGTGGATTCAAATTTTCGCAGTTAGTTCTTGCTTGTAAAAAAAAGATATATATATATATATATATATATATATATATATATATATATATATATATATATATATATATATATATAGTGCGAAGCAAACCTAGGAGAAAAGAGGTGGAACTCAAGAGATCTTTGGCTGCAATTCAGTTCTGCTTTTTCATGTCATCTGGGCCCCCTTAGGTAAGGCTGAACTACAGTGATTTAATGCTGGTGAAAGGAGAGGAGGAGGGTGTGAGGGTTGCACATGTGGTGAATTAATACATTTTGCCCTTGATGAGAGAATGTAAACCTATTGCAGGTATAGCACAGCCTTTAAAAAATGAGGTTCCAACTGGGGCAAAAATATTATACACAGTAGTAGCCATTCGAAATGTCCCCAGTTTCCTTGATGAGCCCTTGGCTGGTCCCCTAAAATTGCCTTTTAAACATCAATCTTTACACTAAAATATTCTTTCTGTCATGATTTGTGGATATTAAGATCTAAAGAGAAGCATCTTCTCCTGGTCAGATCCTGTAATTCAGTGAAACGACGCCTAAGAGAAGGAGGGGGTCACTCCAGTGGCTAGATTTGGAGGGGATTTTGCTTTGAGTTGCAGGGAAGTAGGCTGCCATTCAATTCAGTTTATTCGTATAGCGTCAATTCACAACCCATGTCATCTCAAGGCACTTTACAGTTCACCAGATCATACAGTCAAATTGGTTCAAAGTTTTCTATCTAAGGAAAACCAGTTGATTGCATCGACTCATTGGCTCAAATAAAATCCCTCACACTAAGCATGTTTGTAGCGACAGTGGAGAGGAAAAAATCCCTTTTAACAGGGAGAAACCTCCAGCAGAACTGGGCTTAGTGTGAGCGGCGATCTGCCGAGGTCGACTGGGGTTCAAGGAGACAGAAGCACCATTCGGGTGTTGTTTGACTGGGAAGGGCCATTTTGAATGGCTGCTACTCTATGATGCTAATTGAGAAGAATGGTCGGCTTGGAGCTGCTGCAGGGTTTCACCAGAGTGAAGATTCTTCCTTCCTGAGCAGGTGTCTGCCCTTAGCAGAGAGGCTGATGAATTTAAACATATTCATATGAGAGCAGCTGCTTTGGGGACTTTCTAGAGCTGTCTCTGTCACACGATGTGTGCATTGAAACCCGGTGTTTGCACAGACGACGTTAACTGCTCCAGCTTCATTACAGAGAAAACACTACAATGCATGGTAAAAATCCTGGTGTTCAAAACCTAATAATGCAAGAAAAAAAAGCTGCATAACATTGTTTTGTTTACTAAAGCTCACCTGTCTCACCAGCTTTGGATCCACAAAGCAGAAACATGTACAGTAGTTGATCAGGTTGAGCAGAGCAGATGCGTCACACTGGTCCACCCCCTTCACTTTAGCCTGACCTCGTGGCATGTAGGCCTTTCAAAAACACAGAACAGCAACGGAAAACAAGATTAAGCACACATTGCAGCCATATTTAAATCACACAAAATCTACTTTAAACCGTGTTTAATAATATTCCTTCATCAATGGATGGATCAAGAATAAGTTTTTATTTCACTTGATTCATCTCTGATCTTTGAGGCAGTCTATCTTTAGTCCTGGAATAAACAGGCAGCCTTCATCTTCCTACGCAGCAAAGTGTGAAACCCGGCCCCTTCAGAAAGCAACTAACTTAACGTCACGGCTTCTGCTCTGTAAACATACATCAGTGAGCTAGAAAGCGAGGCACAGCGTGATTAATTCTGCTCAAAGTGGCTTTTTTTTATCACCTAATCTACACAGTGACATCAAACTGTTATTGTTGTTAGTCATTAAAATGTACTTTTAATTTTTTTTTCTTCTTCTCAGTGTGCTGTCTGGCAATGTGGCAATAAGAATAACAGTCTTGATGACAAAAAGAGCCCAACAGATTTCGCTTTCACGAGTGGAGCAGTGCAGCTTTCGCCATAGTGTTCCGCTTGATTTATGCATATAAATAGCTTTATTATAATTCATGCAGGTTCATTATAGATTATATGGACACTGCAATGGGAAAGTAGAACAGGAAAGGAAAAAGGAGAAAAGGTGAAAGTGTGAAATGTAATTTTCAGGCGCAAAAGGTCTCAGGTTCTTTTTTAGCCTTTTAAAGAAGAGCGTAATAGCCAGAGGTGGCGTGATATAGGGGCGAGTAAATGCAAGTGGCGTTTTTCTTCATTGGACAAAAACAACTTAAATTTCTTAACAAATGATTTCTCCAAAGCGGCAAATTAAATATTTAACCAAATATTTGCCTGTAAAGGACTGAAAAGGCCTCATATAGGACCTTTAACATCTAACAGTGAGCAGCTGTATAAATTGTTCTAGTAAACTGTTTATTTTTTTTACCAACACAGGTCCATTTACCATCTCCTCTACAGAGAAGAAAGAAAGCCATTTGCCAATTTATCCGTTTGCAACTGGAACGTTCAGGATATGAATCTTTTTACTGGCTTCTGTTTGAATCATTATTTAACTGAAATCGTAGCTAATCAGCAGCTTTAAATCACAGCTCAGTCATTTAAGCACAGACTCCTTTCACACCTCCGCCAAGCTGTCAGGCTAAAAAAAAAAAAAAAAAGGTTTGAGAAAATGATGTCTATTTTTGCAGAATCTGTTGATTTCTTTGTTGTGCAACATACCAAGACCTTCAAAAAAAAAAAATCCTGATGCTATCAGATTATGTGCTTATGGAGGTCAAAGATCTTATACCTGCTTTTGATTAGTTGTGCTTTCATTTCCTTTCGCTGAGACGTTTTATCTTTCAATTGCTGGAGCTGCACCAGACTGTGGCCTGAGTGCATGAAGTGATTTAATTCTGCTACCGGTTTGGTTCTGACTGCTTTCATAACGCTGTTATAAAACTGGATACCGTTAAGGCTGGAGATTTTAACCCCTCAGGTCAAGTCAGAATTCTGAGATTAAAGTCAGAATTCTGAGAAAAAAAGTCAGAATTCTGAGATTAAAGTCAGAATTCTTAGAAAAAAAAATCAGAATTGTGACTTTTTTCCCCATGTTAAACTGAAATAAAATTTAAAAATCAGTTAACTTTTTTTTTTCAGTGGCCCTAATCCTCTTCCATACACAACATTATAAAATGGTTTTAAAAGTTTTCTTTAAAAGGTTTCCTATTTTCAGATTCAATAAAGTGCCCAATGTAGACATCTATCTATGTCACTGCATGCATTCTGAGATTAAAGTCAGAATTCTGAGATTAAAGTTAGAATTTTGACTTTAATCTCAGAATTCTGACAGCTAACAAACATGTTAGCATCAAGCCATAGCCATGTCTGTTTTAGAGACTAGCTCTCTTGTTTTAATGACCTTCTGCTCCTCCATTAATGAGGGGACCCCTCGGGGACGTAAAAAGTTGCCTAATTCCGTCATTTTCCAGCAATGTGTCACTGGCTACCTCAAACAACTCACATCTTTGTCAGTGAAGCTGAGTGCTCCCACATCTCTTCCTTCATGGTGCCCATCTACATTAAGATCCAAAATTCTGAGATTAAAGTCAGAATTCTGAGAAAAAAGTCAGAATTCTGAGATTAAAGTCAGAATTCTGAGAAAAAAAGTCAGAATTCTGAGAAAAAAGTCAGAATCCTGAGAAAAAAAGTCAGAATTCCGAGAAAAAAAGTCAGAGTTCTGTGAAAAAAGTCAGAATTCTGAAAAAAAAAGTCGGAATTCTGAGAAAAAAAGTCGGAATTCTGAGAAAAAAAGTCAGAATTCTGAGAAAAAAAGTCAGAATTCTGAGAAAAAAAGTCGGAATTCTGAGAAAAAAAGTCAGAATTCTGAGAAAAAAAGTCGGAATTCTGAGAAAAAAAGTCAGAATTCTGAGATTAAAGTCAGAATTCTAAGAAAAAAAGTCAGAATTGTGACTTTTTTCGCATGTTAAACTGAAATAAAATTTAAAAATCAGTTAACTTTTTTTTTCAGTGGCCCTAATCCTCTTCCATACACAACATTATAAAATGGTTTTAGAAGTTTTCTTTAAAAGGTTTCCTATTTTCAGATTCAATAAAGTGCCTAATGTAGACATCTATCTATGTCACTGCATGCATTAGAAACAAATCCTGGTTGTCAGATAAAGGCATTACTGCCACCTAGCTAATCTTCACGGAAAAGCAAGCTTCTACTGACCCTTTTGTAAGTGAGGGCTATGTTTGCTTGGTTAACCATTGGGAAACCGCTGCCTTGTTGTGCCTTTAGGTGACAGACCAACTAAATCTGAGAAGCCAGATGCCAAAGATCTAGTATCCCTTTCAATTTTACCTGCATGTTGCTTCTAGAGTCTAGGCTGCACTCTGACAGCTAATCTGTAGAGTTAACCAATGATTAAGGTGATTGCAGGGAGTCCTTTTAACCTCATAACCAGAGATAAATGATGAAAATAACAGTGGGAATGTCAGTATTGCTAATCAGCATCTATAAGAAAAGTTTATTCACTGTGATGCAAATGAAGATTTCTTAATCAATTGTTTAAAAAAACAACATGAAAAGTTTTAAGATGTTTTTTTGTGTTAAATTTTACGAAATAAAATCAGAATTTTTAAGAGATGGATGCCACATTTAGGATCAGAGACAGCCTTCTTAGCTGAATAAACAGTAATGAATGTCAGCAGAGGGGTGTGTCATGCTTGGACATAAAACAACAGGACTCTGACTTGATTGTTGCAAAGAAGTCTGTGTTCCAACACTAATCTGCTGCAGTCCGTCCTTTTACATTCTGCAGAATCTCTCTGTTCTTAATGCTGTTCCTGCATGCTTGTTTTGCTACCCCTCCAGCTACAGTAGAGCAAGCTCTGCACTGGTGGTCAGTGCAATCCTGTCACACAGACCTCTTCACTTCACCCAAACCTCTCACCTTAGAGTTAATAATTTGGGAAACAGTTCTTTAAAATAGGTTCCCGAACAGTGGGACAAGTTTGCAAACGGTGGCTGTATGCTTTAATTTAGAGCTGAGGGTTACAGCAAAAGGTAAAAGTTTAAAAAGCAATCACTGGACTTGGTTTCCAAAGTTTGAAGACGTTTCGCTTCCCCTCCAGGAAGCTTTCTCAGTTCAAATGTCTGGATCCGCAGTGAGTTTGAGGCTTTTTCAATTATAAAGACTCAAACTCTACGCGGATCCAGACATTTGAATTGAGAAAGCTTCCTGTAGGGGAAGCGAAACGTCTTCAAACTTTGGAAACCAAGTCCAAGGGATTGTTTTTTTAAACTTTTACGGAATGATGTCACTGTGCAGAGAAGAAGTTACCTAATATCTGTCTGCTACTGTGAAAATCCAAATCTTTTCAATCACATGTTTTTTTGTTTTGTTTTTTTGCAGAAAATGAAACTAGAAAAAACATGCGTGTCACTGCCACAACTGGAGCTTTGAATCCATTGTATATGCTATGAAATGTGAGACCAAAGTCCAGCTGCTTGGCTGAGCTTTAAGGCTGCCTCTGTGTGGGACAGCTGTGGTCTACCTTGGCCAGCTCCCAGTGGTCTGACCTCCAGTGAGGGGGGGAGCAGTTTGCCCAGTGGATGGTGACATCAGGCTGTCTGTGGTGTCTCAGGATCACTTTCTGCCACTCTGAACACACCCTGCATGCTGGGAAGAGCTACCAGAACAAAAACACAAAATTAGCCCACAGACTAAATGGCTGAAGTATGTTTACAGACACAGTTGTCTGATTCCCACCTTATTCCCTCTGGGTTTACAGGAGGATGTCTCGCAGGGTCTCCGCAGCAGAGTGTACTGGTTGAGCAGATCTCCGTGGAAAGCTCTCATCTGGTGGTCGGTGAAGTGAAGCAGACCATCCTTCAGGATGAGCAGGCAGCGTCCAGCTTTCAGCCAGTTCTTGTACTCCTTGTCGTTGAGACGGACCGTCAGCTCCTCTCGGACCATCTCAGCTCTACTTCCTCAAAGTGAAACACAGCAGAAGGGGCGGGGCCACGTGTTCAACCCCGCCCCCTGGCAGCAAACAGCGCCACGGCCACCAGATGGCGCTGTGTCACTGTGGCTACAGGCTGCTGTGCTGGGAGACAACTCTCTCTCTACTCAAACTAGAAAATTAAAGAACATTTTTTATTTAATTCTACTTTTTTAAATTGCAGATGTTACATTTCAGATGTATTTTCCCAAAAGATATGGAATGTCAAAAACCCATTCCTAAGGATAAGTATTTACAAAATATTTGTATTTTCAGTGTTTAATTCCTTTGCCATCCATCCATCCATCCATCCATCCATCCATCCATCCATCCATCCATCCATCCATCCATATCAGTATTTGTCAAGTTCCAATCATAACATTCTGCTCTCTCTGTTTTTTCTTATCATAATAGGTTCATCTGGTTTGTGACTCTGTGATTTCATCTTGGAAAGAAATATCAATCAGGCTGCTGCCATCAACACCTTTGTTTATATATTTTGGAGCTTGGCCTGTTTTTCAGTGTAGTCCTGTTTCTCTTACTGTGACTAACTTAATGTGCTTTCTTTCATCCTCTGACATGGGAGCTGGCTCTGAGCTCATCTGCCCGGCTGTTTCTTTATGGGACGAGGCTGTCTGTGGAGCTGGTTGACAGTAACCTTTTTTATCTCTGCTTCTTTTTGTCTGTCCGTTTCTGTCTCCTTGAACCCCAGTCAGCCTCAGCAGTTGGTTGCTCACACTGTGCCTGGTTCTGCTGGATGTTTCATCCTGTTAAAAGGGAGTTTTCCTCTCCACTGTCGCTACAAGCTTGCTTGATGTGAGGGGTTGCTTTCGAGTCAATGAGTCGAGGCAATCGGCGGGTTTTCCTTAGATAGAAAACTTTAAACCAATCTGACTGAATGATCTGCTCAAATTGTCTCAGTAAAGTGCCTTGAGATGACATGTGTTGTTGTTGGCGCTATATAAATAAACTGAATTAAATTAACTTTTGTATTTGCTGAAAAGCTTTCTCTATTTTACATTTTTCTCACTTTCAATTTAAAACCAGTGTAAATATTCAAGACTGTACTCTGGAGATTTGACTTTAGGAGGCTGTTTTGGGGAAATACTGGGTTTTTGGAAATAAACCCTCCAGATATTAATATTTTGTCTCTACAGACCACTGTTCAGTTAAGGCCAAACTACTTTCTTTAAAATATATTTTAAGGACTTCATGATCCTCTTGTATAGATGTTGCCAATATTCAGTTAAAATCTGTTTTCTAATGTGTTTATTATTACAACTATAAATTGCTGCCTAGATACTGAGCCTATATAGTGCATCTCCAATACAAGGTGTTCTGCATAATTTTATTTTTGCTTTAACTACCTACTTATATTGTCCGTAAAGTTTACTGCTCTGCAGAAGATATTCCCTTTATAGTTACTTTGAAACCCTATTGTTGGGATCTGGAGATGTACCACCTTTCTCCAGCAGAGTGCGCTGTGGGTCTCCTGGGCTGGAGCCCTCCAGCACACCTGACGTTCATCAACCCATCAGGAAACATGCCTTCATAAGCAGCAACCAGACCTTCCTTCGACGCCGCAGTGTTGACCTAGTTTGGTTAGCGAACCTGAGCCTCTGTTACCTGAAAGAATCTTTGTCATCTCAAGAGAGAAACCTGATTCTAATCTGCCTCTCTCTTTGCTCACAGGAAACCTGTCTCAAGTCTGAAGCTCTGGATGAGCTTAACCTGCCTGCCAGCCCTGGTGAGCCAAAGCTGAAGATTCCAATCTGGATTTCTCCTGCTGCTCTCAGAGAAGAGCTGGAAACTCTGATCAAGGTCTGCCATTCAAAGTCAGAAGCTAGACGCTGCTGCTGCTTGTGCACTCTGCTGAACCAACAGTCTCTGGACCCAACGGTTCCCTCTCTCACAAGTAAAGCCTGGACTTCTTCAAGGTAGACTCTGAATTATCTAAAGACTCAATTAATCATCTGACTGCCTGGCTAATCAAACTGTCTCTGCAGACATCAGTGAACCCAACCCGGACCAGTACCCGAACCTGTTCATGTCTTTTTGTGAAAAGCTTTTTCAATAAACTCTAAACTTTTACTCAGCCTCCGTTTGTGTTCTGCATGTGGGTTTAGCCTTAAACCAATCATGACACCTATCTAATTTCAAAATCTGCATTATAAAATGGTTCACATAATCAATTACTGGTCAAATTATCAATTACTGGTTGAATAATTATTTTCTACAGTTTTCCAGTGTGGTCCTGTTTCTCTGACCGTGACTGAGTGGATGTGCTCTCTTCGTCCTCTGGCATGGGAGCTGCCTTGGAGCTCGTCTGCCTGGCTGTGTGTTTCCTGGACGGGGCCGCCTTTTACAGCTGCTTTTTGTGTCTAAGCTTCTGTCTCCTTGAACCCCAGTCGGCCTCAGCAGATGGCCGCTCACACTGAGCTTGGTTCTGCTGGAGGTTTCTTCCTGTTAAAAGGGAGTTTTTCCTCTCCACTGTCGCTACAAGCATGCTTAGTGTGAGGGATTGTATTTGAGTCAATGCAATCAACTGGTTTTCCTTAGAAAACTTTATCAATTTGACTGTATGATCTGGTTGAACTGTAAAGTGCCTTGGGATGACATGTGTTGTGAATTTGGCGCTATATAAATAAACTGAATTGAAATAAGAAAGAAATCAGAGGTTCTTTTTGTGCCCCAGATAATTTGGTTTGTCAGTATCTGACAGATTGGTGTCAGGAAACAGAAACTATTGTCTTCAGACCCCTCATCTGGATTTGATTACATTTATGAGTGAATTAAAAAAAAACTTTTTGCCATTTTTGACCAGGACCTGTTTTTTAAATCCTATGTCAAAGAGGTTTCTAGAATTTCCTTATTTCCTCTCTGGAATATTGCAAAAATTAGCATAAAATGCATGCATGTTGTATTTCAAGGCTGGACTATTGTAATTCTTTACCACCAGGAAGTCCAGAAACTGTAAACTGAAAAACCTTGAGGTGATCCAAAATGCTGCAGCCAGAGTTCTGATGAAAATCGAAAAATTATATATTTCCTATCTTAGCTTCTCTGCATTGGCTTCATGTTAAATCTAGAATCTAAACTCTCCCTTCTCACATATAAAGCTCCATCTTATATCGGACGTATTTATGTTCCAAAGAGAACACTTCATTATCAATCTGCAGGTTTACCAGTGGTTCCTAGAATGGGAGACAGATCTTTCAGTTATCAGGCTCAGCTCGTGTGGAACCAACTAACAGTTTAATGTTGTCTTCACATGGTATCGCAATTATGGTAAACCAAAGTCCAACATTAGAACTGCACATGAAGACCCACTGTGTAATTTCTACTGGGAGGCTGGAAAAAATGCATAATATCCAAGTTGCTGAGATGAGGTAAACTTTAACCTTTCAACATGTACTTTGTACTGATAGCAGCAAAATGATTCTGCATGGTGAGCAGTGTATTTTTAAACGTTCTCTCCTAGTGTCTTTGTAGCCTATGCAATGCTGCAAAATACATAAAAAAATATTTCCAAAATCTTGTGTCATTTCTAAAATGACCATTATAGTTTAATATTATCAGATGCTTGCTAGTTTGCGTTTTGATGCATCATCTTATTCCTGTAGCAGATAAATTAGGAGGTCTATACCCGTCTTAACCAAGTAGTAGGTCAGGATAATCTGGGGATCCAAAATGTTTCTCTTCTCTACCATGACAAAAGCACTTGAACACAATGTGCTTGTAACTTCCAGTTAACAGGTGGAAAGGATCATTTTTACCATTATACATGAAGGCAGCTTTGGTCCGTGAAGCAGACACCTTGTCTAACCTTGAAAACTCTGCTTAAAATGTTCCTTTTTGATAATGCTTAAAGTTTAAAACAGTGAAGTTCTGTCAGCCGCTGGGTGAGTAGAGAAGTAGGAGGAGGTAGAGTGAACAGTCTGATCTGGCGGAAAGGAATTCAATCAAGTCAAAAGTCTCTCCTTGACTATCCCTTTCTCATACCCCATTCAAAATGATTAGGTTATAATGAGCAATTTTCTAAATAAATGCTGGTATACGTTTATGCTGCAGGAGGACATGGTGATCATTTTTCATTATTCTGCTTCATTTAATCTCCTTTCTCCCATTCTTCTGTATTTGTTTGTTTCACCCATACCTTTAATTTCTTTCTGCTTTTTCTCATCATAGTAGCTTTATCTGGTTTGTTCCTGTTTGGCTGGGACTCCATCCTGGAGAGAAATATCAGCTGTGCAGCTGCCATCAACACCTTTGTTTATAGATATTGGAGCTTGGCCTGTTTTTCATTGTAGCCCTGTTTCTCTTACTGTGACTAACTGGATGTGCTCTCTTTCATCCTGTGTGTTTACCGGATTGGGCCGCCTGTGGACCTAGTTGACAATGACCTTTTTTATCTCTGCTTCTTTTTGCATGTTTACTTATATCTCCTTGAACCAGAGTCAACTCGGCAGAAGGCCGCTAACACACAGCCTAGTTCTGCTGGAGGTTTCTTCCTTTTAAAAGTGTAACTTTACTCTCCACTGTTGCTGCATGCATGCTTGGTGTGAGGGATTACTGAAGAGTCAACAACAAAATGCAAATAAATATTGTCACTGCAAGCTCATCCAGGAGGAGCTTGTCCTGCAAGTCAATGAATGGATGCAGTCAGGTTGTTTATTTGATAAAAAACTTTCAACCAATCTGACTGTGTGATCTGATTGAATCGTATCTGTAAAGTGCCTTGAGATGACATGTGTTTTGAACTGGTGCAATATAAATAAACTGAATTGAATTTAACAGATGCCTCATGTATTAGGTGTACTATAAAAAATCAGAATGTTCCTTTAAGGTGGTTCCATGATTTCAATATAATGCAAAGGATATTTTTTTCTTACATTGTGAAATTCAGGTAAATGATTTTGCAGCCCTCTGCCTTTGCAGTGATTCTGCCCCTATGATAATTTCAGCAACCACCCTTACAACATTGTCATTAAATCTACTGACAAAACCACCTGGGTTGGGCTAGTTTCCATTGGAGATGAGATAAAATGCACAAAATGAGGCCCACGTCTTTGAATTTGTGCCTGAAAGCTCTGAAACCTCTTTTGAAAACGTGATTGAATCTTTTAAAATGTATTTCTACCATAATATAGTTATTATTATTGATATCGTCGGGAAAAAAAACACCAAAAACGTTCAAGGGGTGGATTCCTGGAAACCCTCTGCTTAGATGCCAAACTGCCTCAGCTGACTTCTTTTCAAGTGACAGCTTACTGTTATCTACCTTTAATAACAGTCCCTCACCCAACGGTGAGTCCAGACATGAAACATTAATTTCAGCTCCTTAGTTCTGATCTTTCTGGTCATGATCTAACAGCTGTACTTCTGTCTCAGCTCTGTCCTCACCATGACATACTAGCAGCATCTACATAACTGCAATGTGTCTATCCAGCTCCCTTTTTTAGCATTGTTAGCACCACCAGTCAAGCTAAAAAAGAAAAAGCCCTCTCAAATCAGAGTTTTCCATCTCTGCTGAGTCAAACTAAAGCTAAAACAGTAGACAGCATTGACAGATTACCAGACTTCAGCTGCTGAAAATATTCAGCCTTTCATTGAAAATATAATTTTTTTATATAAAGACACTATTCTTTGTATCCAGTCTGCAGGCCCTGTGGTAGTTACCCACTTCCTAACAGAGTCAGCGCTTCCCTAGAGGTCCGACCATTTTAGTGAACGTTGGAACAAAGATATTCTCAGTCTTCAGTCATGAGTTGCTGGAGCTCCTCTTATGTTCTCTCAAAAAAGTTTTCCTGCACATATTCTGAGGTTCAAGGGAACTTGCTCATTATATACAAATTCATAAAGACCTGCACAGATAGTTTGTCTATTTAAAAGCTGCAAAAAATGATTTGCAAGCTTAAAGATTTAAATGTTTTTTTTTTCTTTTTTTTTTTACACATGTGCAAGATATTTGAACGGATAATTTTATATCAATCTGTTCAGAAAGTTTAGGTAGGTGTTCATTTAACCTTTTCCTTATTCAGATTTGTATGGTGGTATATAATCTAGGTCCTCCACTTATCTTTTACTTGAAATTTGGTTTACATCATTTTATTCATAGGCGTGTGGAGAGCTACACACAGCATTCACTGCAAGATTAAGCCTCCCACCTTATCCCTATGTCTAAACCAGTCTCTCTTTAAAACATACACCTACTTGAGAGGCTGATTCACCTTGTTTTGTTGACTGATTTTCCTGACAGTATAACCTATAAAGGAAAGCTGTGGAGGCGTCGGATGCGGTGGAAAGCTTGGTCGGATCTGATCAAGACAATTCCAGCCCAGTGTTTCATCTTCACAGAATCCCACAAGACTTACTTTAAGGGGAGCATAATTAGGCCATGTTTCAGCAAGCTCTTCAGCGGTTCAGTCGTGACTTCATCTGGGTTGCGTTTTCTAGCTCTCTAGATCTGAAAAGAGCACCAAAAGCCTAACATCAAGTTAACTTTCTTAAGATGTGAATCTACTGCTGGTAGATTTACATTTATGTGTTAAAGCCGTTCATATTTCCTCATTATTTTCAACAGGCCAAGGCTGCAGACGGGCAAGCCCAGTACCTGTTAGTGTATAATGTAAAGGGTAGGATTTTGAGCTGTCATGTTGTAAAATGCATGAACATACCTGGAAGAAATGAAAGTATTATAGAGAAGGCGTGCATTCTGTCTACCTCAATTCCCTTCTCCAAATTATTTGCAATGCTCGCTTCAATCCTTTTCCTGTTTTGGTTTGCAAATTAATTTAGTGGCTTACCACCACTTCTGCCTCTCCGATTTAATTTCTATTTGATTTGAGTGACAGATTTTATTTTTAACCATAGTAACTTGGTCTTGGTGAAAGCCTTGCTAAAATATTCAAATTGATTTTTATTTCAGGAGTCAGGTAATTCCTCACTTGCTGCTTTCCTCTCCTCCCCAAGAGGCTCCGTTCCTCGCTCTTCCTCCAACTGCCCTCCAACCTTCTCCCGCTCTGCTCTTCTCACATCACCTCCCTGCTTCTTCTCGCCTCTGAATTTAAATGAGAAAAATTGTCAAAGAAAACCATTAATATGAAGTGAAAGCACCTGATGGCAATTCTGACAGCACATGCGCAAGAAGGAACAATTAACTTGACCCGGTCTTGCAATCCAATTTGATACCTTTATGTCAAGAAATTGAATTATGATTGGATTACCTATGGGTGCCTATATTTATAAATGACCTTAGCACTTCTGGCAGTTTTTACTAAATCGGTGGAGATGTTGGACATACCTTTTGAGCAAATGTTCCAGCTTCTTTTTCTTTGCTTTTCTCATTTTTCTGAGGCTTCAATCTCTAAGGGTTTGCTCAAAACACCTTATGCAGGAAAATTGATATAAAGACAAAAATAAAAAATGTCTAATATGTTTTCAGGGAGCCAATGTTCAAACACTATACGGTCAAAAGGCCTATCCTAAATTAAAAGTACGGTTGCTAAAGGAAACTTGTAAGCAGTAGCCTAAAGCTAAAATCAGTTAGTTAGCTAAAACAATTGTGCATAAGCTTAAAGACAGCAATATAAAAGTTTTTTTAAATGCTAAAAAGTATTAAGTATTGTTTTAGCCCAAAAATATAGTACTTTTCTGCTTACATAAAATATCACCAAAATAAAAGTAAACACCCAACAAATGGAAAGGGTAGGCCCATAGCTAAAAGTAGCCATGCTAGCTAAAGCTCATACCAGGCGTAAATGAGTGTCAACATGCTCGTTTCAAAAAGAAATTGTAAAAAATGCAGAACATCTGAGTGCAGAGCTGTACTACAGCTTCAGGGGGACTTCATTTAATTGGACTTCTGTCCTTGTCAGGGTATTAAATGATTTCAGAAGAATCCATTTTGCCTCAAGTATGTTTGACTGTTTAATGATAGGTGGCGATATGCCCCATCCCCTTCTCAGCTTGTTTGCAATGAACTGAACTGAACGTCTAAATTATTCAGGAAATATGACATGCAGTCTGTTTCTGGATTAGTCTGAGCTTTATTATGTTTGGACAATACTATTGGAAATTATGTGATGCTGTGCACGGCCATTTCTTTTGTTTAGGTAGCTGCTGAAAGCTAACTGCTACCAAAAAGTTGCTAGATCTGAAAAAAAAAAATATCTCATTGCATCATGTATCATTCGCTTTAGTAGAAAGAAGTAACGTTTTTGGAAAAATCAAAGTGAGTAAAATACCATATGTAGCCTACATTATCTATACAGCAACAAATTGAGTGCTTTCTTTCAGGTTGTGTGGAGGTTTGACGAGGACCCAAATGCAGAGACAGAAGCTCAGGTGGTTTATTGCAGATTTAACATCCAAAAGGTGGCAACAGAAGTGAAAAAAAAATCCAAAATAACAAAATACAGAAAAGGGAAAACACACATGAGGAGCAGAGAAATGATGAGGGAGGGACCAGCAAACAGTGACTGAAGAGGAGGAGTATAAATGTCAAACAGAACAAAGACTGGGGTAATGAACTGATTGGGAGCAGGTGTGGACAGAATAAGCTAGAAGGGAGCTAGGCGAAGGAGACTGACACGAGAGGGCAAGAGAGGGCAAACAAGAAATGAATAGAACTAAAAGACACCATAGAAATAATAGAACTAAAAGACACCATAAAAGGGACATAAAACATATGAAAACTCAAAAAGAAAACTTAAATGGAAACAAAAAGTGCAAAACCATGACACTTTCCCCACTCTCTAACCTTATTTTACTGTATCTGTGAATCTTGTCAAGCAAAGAGATTCAAATAGGGTCACATGGACTCAGTCAAGTCTAGGTTTAATTCAGTCTTATTTATTTAATTTAAGTTTATTTTATGGGTCATGCTGGAACAGTTCCTTTACAGTAGACAGCTCTTAGGTATAAATCACGATTGTAGCCCTTCTGGGTTTTGTTTTTATGTTCACTGCTGGTTATCTGACTTCCTACTAGCCCAAGGATATACAGGTAGGGTTAATTGGTAATTCAGAAATGCTCTAAGACTTGCTGGAGCATAGAACATTTGTTTGAATCTGTGATGAACTGGTGTCATGTCCAAAGTGATTTTAGCCCTTTATCCAAATGTTCATGTGTGAGCACCAACCACCCTGAGACCCTGCAAGAATTTAATGTGTAGAAAATGGATAGATGGATCAATAGATAGACACTCCTAAGCCTTTTACGTATTGCATTTGTTGCAGTTGTCTTTGTATTACACTTAGATAAGCCTCTAACTTCAGTTGCAAGACATCTATTCAAAGCTACTTTCCAAACTTAATATTAAAAAATGTGTTTTTGTAATTTCTTTTCTTTGACATGTTATTAACTGTAGGAAGAAGGAAAGATGAACAAACATATACGTCTTATTTAAAATGTAGAGGAAGTATAAAAGTTGCAAAAACATCCGAAATGTTAATCCCAGCATTTCGACATAATAAATGATAGTGTGCCTTTCCTGCCCTTTTATCTTTGCATAATGTCCTGAGAGTTGAAGTGGTCTAAATTATTCACCACCAGGAGGGTTAAGTCACGGTTAGGGTAAAAAATATGCATAAAAACCCATCGACAAACAAAAAAAAAAAAAACGCACATCGATAATGCATAGTCCAACAATTTAACATGGTATTTGTAGTTAGCAGATAAAAACAAGATGCAATACCAAGCTTATCTTAAAGCTACTTAGAAGGCCGGACGACCCCTAACCCTTCACAGAAAGTAAAGATCTGCTCCTTCTTTTGTTTGACTGGCTCAGACCTTGACTTGCTCTATATGAAGGTGAACAAACACAGATAGAACTGCAAAGGGAAAAAAAAACATAAAATATTCAACAAACCAGTGAAAACCAATGGAGAAAAAAAATTACTCTGAAAAGATTTTTAGTCACGCACTCGATCAAATAGGTTTCACTCGAGGGACCTGGAATGCAGAGAGCAGCTCGGCTCAGGTTGATTGTATATGTTTAATTGGACTCCCATGTGCATTTTCTGGCTTAGGGATTCCATAAATTATGATTTCAGACACCTTGAAGTCAGAGGTATGCATTTTTATTCTTTGAATATTAGAGCAATAGATATATGCTGGAACATTTTTCTCATACTTTGGGTTCCCAGATGTCTGCATTGCTATAAAAGCTCATGTTTTGTACACCACTTAACATGTTAATGCTAGGAAGGAAAGAAATATTCCAGTGCGTCTTATTCATTTTAGGAGTTATGTTCCTCTTACGCTCAAAACAGAGAAGGTCTTCTATACCGCTCCGTGCGGTGGGACCACATCTGCTTCCAGAGCTGAGTGGAGTCAGCGCCTCATGAGAGGTGGCATCACCAAGCTGCTACACCTGCTGCCTGCAGTGAAAGCAGCGTTGAATACCCAGAGGAACCTGGCCAGCAGCTGCATTCACTGATGTCCCCGAGGCCGGCGCTGAAGGTGTTCATCAGGGACTTGCTGACAGATACCATGCATCAACTGAGAGCAACGGTTCACCCGAGGAGAAGAGCTACTAACCCTCTTGCTATTTCAAGCTTAGACTGTACAGAGAGACATTGTGCAAATGTTAAAAGAAAGTGCATATAAAACACTTAACACTTCGACTTTTAATGCTATATCCAGCATTGGTCGTTTTCGGTGTGCTTCTCCTTAATGCTCCAGACAACTATCCAAACATGGACACTGTCAGGATATTTCTCCTGACACAGCAGTTTCACTGTTTCGTCATTTCTCAGCAGCCTGGACTTTTTTTGAATCTGAACGAAAAAAGGAGCAATGGTCTGCAGATTACAGTTTATATTTAATTACACTCATACAGGATGTTTCAATAGATTGAAAAATAAGCACCAGTTGTTAATTTAATACTGCAGGCTTTGCATTGATGGCTATTAAAAGATGTTTATCCAGCCTGACGTCGGGGAAATCTTACACTGAAACATGAGCTCACAAAGGACCCAGAACTGGAGAGTAAAAATGAATCATGTCAGCTAAGACTGGAGAGATTACGTTGAAACTTCAACAGCTATGGTGAACACTGTGTATCAAGTCGGCCTTTTCTGTTTTTTTTTTCACATAAGGAACAAAGTGCATTATACAAAAGGTGGTTGATGGATAATGTTGATCTCAGAGGACTGACTGGATGAAGCGTTGGGGAAGGCTTTTTGGAAACCCCGGCCAAGTGAAAAACTCCAACTTGCATTTCTTGGACACATTCAGCCCTTAGAAAATGTGTTTGCTGCACTTTGTGTTCATTTTTTGATTTTATATATTGCTTTTTTTTGTCCTCTTCAGTTTTCTACATCTTGTTTGGCTTCCATGTCTTAATTTGGGTGGTTTACCAAAAGCAGAGCCCAGATTTCCATAAATCTACTTTGATTCAGTCCCTCAGCTTGAGCATGTACTGGGTAGCCAGCTATAGTGGGAAAGGGGAGCTCTATTTTAACTAGAAGAGAGCTTCAGAAGAGCCACACTAAGGGTGGGTGGATATCTTCTCTGATCAGCTGGGAACTGAGAACAAACGCAGAGTTTTCAGGGAGAGGAAAGCCAACTCAAGACCCTCTTTGCTGATAAACTGGCTACTATTTTACTACAAATATATGAGACAAAAGCTTTTTAAAGACCATATATAACTTTTGGGTATACGATTTATCTTAATTTTGCAATTAAATGTAAGAAATGCAAAGACATTCTTTTAATTCATGTTGAGGGAAAGACTGTCCTGTTTTGTCTTAAGGCACAGAGTGTCTTGCAAAACTGTTCATCCCCCTTAAACCCCCTCAGAATGTATTATTAGGGATTTACTTCCCACTGAAATAAAGTAATCTCTTGTTCCTTACAAAGTTTGGACATTTGTATGCTATCATTATGTCCTGTTCCAAAGGTACCTTAGAATAAATTCTGTGACATTTACAAAATGTCAAGATCCCACTTTTTGGGTACTTTATCAGAGTAAATGCGGAAAGGAAAGACAACCAACACACAGGGTCCGCCTGGAGCCAACCGTTCATCTGAGGGCATCTATAATTAGAATGATGACTGACTCCTGTCTGTCAGGTGCATGCTGGGATTCACTGCGACCCTTCTGACCCTGACTCGGAATAATTTAAGGAAGTATTGGGAACAGATTGATTATGCGGTTGTATTCTGTTTCTAGCTGCCTCTCGTACAGGTTAAGTGAGGCAGGAAAAAATAAGAAATTGCTTGAACAGGCAGAAGTGGTGGATTCCTAATTAAAGCATATTAGGTTGCAATTATAAAAATGAAAAGATATTTGTGTTGTATCAAATAATTTCATCTTTACATGAAAATTTAATTAGCCTTTTAGGGTGTACAGAGAAAAACAAATATCTCTCTATCTTTGTAATTGGATCTCTGAGGATCTGATGATAGTTAAAGTAGATTAGACACCCTGGAGTATGTGTGTATGGGATTTTGTGTGCGTGCATAAATGAACCCTATTCAGCAGTCAGTCAAGAGGACACAACAATATTAATGTGACTGTGAGGATGTAGGTAGGTGTGCAGTACATGCATGCATTTGTGTGCATGTGTTAAGAGCGTGTTTGTGCATGAGTGTGTGCCCCACAATCCCGGAAGGACATTTCTTCTCTTTTTTTTTCTTTTAGCAGCAGAGATCAAAGGGACATTAGTATTCTGAAATAAATCACATGCTCAGGCCTCGCCGCGTTGGTCCCCTAACACATCCACAGGAGACACGCACTCTCTGTCTCATTCTCTGCGTCTCCTCCTCTCTCTTTCTCCTTCCATCTTCATCTTCAAAAGACACCGCCAAGCATCCCTCCGCTCCACCCATCTCCCTGCTCCTCTCCATTTTCTCTCTTCTGGCCCCCAGCGGCCTTCCCAGCTCTCTGCTTATTGGGCTCCCAATCCTTTCTTGCATCCTTTCAGCTTCTCACGTTCTGACTTGAGCTGCGTCTCCTCCCTCCGTCTGCAAATAAGCGGGAAAATGCTTTGTCAGAAAAAAACAGTTGTTCATTGCCGAAAAGTCAGAAACGCAAAGTATGGGAATTTTGACAAGCATATCCGCAGGGAGAGACCGCTTATTCTGCTGCCTCTCTCACACCTCACTTTCACTTTCCTTCTGCCATTCTCCATCTTCACAGCTCAGCACAACCAGTCTACAACCCAATTGTGATTATTATTCATATTTCCCAGCTTTCACGGTGTGAATATATTTTTAGTGAAGAAGTGTGAACACTTCTAAGACTTCTTACAATGTTGCGGCTCATGCCCAGATTCTCCAGTATTGAGAGCCGTTCTGCACAGACGGCCAGCAGCATCCGTTGGACCTTACTCTCCTTTAGAAGGGAGGTCACGGCATCTGGCCAGCAGGCAAATAAAAAGGTAGAAAATGGTACATTCACAATTTTGATGGAAAAGTTCCATGCTTTTCCAGGCACCAATTTCCACAGTTTTCAGTCCTTAATGCACCTCTTAAAGTATACAATACGAAAGTTCACTGTGGATTTATAACACTGAATGACAGGAGGGAAGGAATGGGGAAGAATGAGAGGAAGGAATGAAAGAAAAAGGACTAAAGCAAAAGACAGATGGCAGAAAAAATGGAAGAAAGAAATATAGTACACAAGGAACAGAAGACAGAAGACAGACCTAAGAAATTGAAAGGAACAAGAAAGTTTTAGAAGACTTAAGAAACTACTGTAAACCAGCAAAGAATGACAAAAAGGAACAACGAAAGAAGGACACATGGAAGGACATTACAATAAATAAAGTAGGAGCGTAGAAGGCAATGAAAAAAATGAAGGAAGGACGAACAATAAAGTAAACTTTAAGAAGCAGGACTGGAGGAAGCAAAGGAAAGGAGGATAATATGAATCAGAAAGCAATCAACCAAGGATTTTGCATTGTTAGAGGTGTCAAGTAACTAAGTATAAATACTTAATGTACCTTGATTGCTTTTTGGATCTTTACTTGAGTATGTGTTTTTCTAATAGCTTCGTTCTTTAAATCACTACATGTAAACACAAATATCTGTACTTCTTAATTTGTACTTTCATAGAACTGGCTAGTTACCGCTATCCATAAGGATTATGATGTAATGTACCACCTGCAACATAACAGAAAAACAAGAAGATCTGCTGAGTCACCCTAGTTTATGCTCGTTCTTATCTTCGTCTGCTTATCTGGAAAAAATATAAATCTAGATTAGTCATTTTTTCCTTAAATAAGTGCATTTGTTCTTTGATTGAGGAGGTAAAAGATACGTTTTGCCAATGGAACAAGACAATTTAAACTTAAAATAAGAAAACACAATTTGATTGTCTTATTTAAAGTGCATATTATCTAATTATCTTATTTTAAGAGTAAAAATATTAATTCCATTGGCAAACTATCTAATTTATCTACTCAAATTAAGGGTAAATACAATTAATTTAAGACATTTTTTTACTTATTTCTAGATCGTTTTTCCAGTACCAGGTTTTGGGAGCAGCAGTCTCAGCGGAGACTCAAAGACCTGCCTCTCCCTGTGCACTTCTTCCAGCTCTGGTGGCGGAGTCTGAGGCATTCCCAGACTAGCTGAGATACATAGTCCCAGTGCCTCTTGGTAGGAGGCGTCCAGGGGGCATTCGGAATAAATGTACGAACCACCTTAGCTGATTCTTTTCAATGTAGATGTTAGGATAATTATCATTAAAGATATGTGAGTTTATTACAAGTGTACATGTATATACCAGAATGCTTCGAAGGAGCTCTCCTCTCCAGTGTTTGGCAAGTTACTCAAAAATTATATAGTTATAGTTCCTAGTTACTTCTCCAAAATAGTTAAGTCGCCAAGCATCATGGGATTTGTTTTGGGGGTGAGAGAGAACAAAGTTGGCACTTGCACTGCGTGAGGAGCCGGAGTCATGTGACCAGTGAAAAGCAGTGATTATTTGTCCGTACGGTAAGTAAACTGAGTGAACTATGAAGTCCACTATGTACTACTCGCTCTACATATATTGATCGAGGAATTAGGGAGCACGTTTTGACACAGACAATGAGTAGATTTCACACATCTGCTTTTGAAACCATGACAAAATGTTGCAAACACGGCCGGTTTAGAAGCCACAGAAAATGAATGCACAGATAGGAAAAAAACCTTCTGAGAAAATATCAAGCATCCACAGAAGAAAGAAAGAAAGAAAAATAGAAAGAAAGAATGACTAGAATAAACATATTCTATACTCTATTTTCATTCCCTATACTTATCTGGACCTGGAGAGTACTGAAGAATAACTCCAGACTTTTCCAGACTGCATTGGGACTCTGTTAGTGGAGACAGGGAAGTGAAAAGGAGGAAAATGATTGGCATGGTTCCTTTGGGAGAGGAAGAAGCTCATTTTCTAGCCAGAGAGTTAGAATGAGTGGAACATAAATGCCCCCTGTAGCTCCCTGACAGTTACAATATCCATGAGATTCAGCATTTTCTTTGTGACCCTGCTGTCTGCTCGCGTGCGTCCGTCATGTAAGCGTGCACGTGTGTGGGACGGATAAGTTCACACCAACTCGTACATGCATGTTCTTATGTGCTCTTGTAGCTGCGCGCGTGTGTGTCATTTTGATAGCCACCCACATGAATATGCAGATCAGTTTTAGAGAGCGTATGTGCTCAGCATTAAAGCCTACTCTCCACTGCTGACCCAATTTCACACTGCTGTATATGCATGCGCTTGCTTATCAATGTATTTCACCAAAAGAGGGAGAGAGTGAGAAAAAAAAAAAAAAACAGGCGGTTAAGACCTGGGCATGTGAGTATGTAGGCTTGAATGTGTGAGTTTTTTATAGAGGTAAACAAAAAGACCCACACTCTACACACATTACACAGCGGGCAATGAATAACACAATTCTCATTAATATAATCTGACCAAAACAAAGTCCTAAAGCTGAATAAGCTAAACTGTACTCTATCACAGTCCGAAGAGCACTTTATTTCTCATGCTCAATGATTTCAGTAATTCCTGCCTGCCCTGTTTTAACACAGTACCATAAAACCTAATGATTAAAGACCTCACAGAACTCATTCTTGCCCAGAATTAGGTGGAAAAAAAAACTTCCACTACTTTTATATCTGTTGAATAAAGATGACGCTGGGGCCAGCAGCTGGTGCGGCTACCAGATGCACTCGGTCTAACAGGTGGGCTCAGGGTCCTGGGCTTACAGATGGTTCCCCCTCCAAAGGGTTTCACTCTTAGTTACCACTCGAGGAAAAAGCTGTACATTAGTTGGTCTAAGTAAGCAAACATGGCTGTTCATCTATTCATTTATTCATGTCTATTGAAACAGATGAATTTTTCTGCTTTTGCACTTAAAAAAATCTGCTGTTTGCAGAAAGAAGAGAAAATCAATGGTGGCCGTTTTTCATAGAAAGCAACTGGAAGCCCGGTTTGTTTAAAAGACCGAGCAAACGCTGAAAAGTGATAGGGGCGGCATCATGCTGAGGGGTTTCTGTCATTCGGGAGGCAAACTGGTCACGTATGATGAGACAAAGAATGAGGACACGCCGTGAGAAAAAAATGTTAGAGGCTCCAAGAGATTTAAGATCGGGATGGAACGTCACCTTCCAGCAGAAAAATGCCTAAATTTTTTAGATATATATTAGCATATTCATGTGTTGGAAGGCACCAGTAAAAGCCTGATTGTAAATTAAACTGGGAATTGGTAGTAGGAAGTTTAAAATTGTGTTAACAGAAGCTTTTGGTGAGATCTGACATAGTTCGTAAAAGGATTAAATTAGATAGAGTTAAGTCTCAAGATGCTCAAAGTTGGTAGAAACCTGCTATTGTGATTGCAGCAAAATCTCATTTACTATTTTTGTTGTTACCTTACATAAAAACCTCAATAAAGTGAGCTGCAGTTTTTAGTTGTAAGGGTACAAACAAAAAAATATCTAGGTCTTTGTTTTTTTTGTTAAGGCTTAGGTTTTACAAAAGACTTCCTCCCCCCAGGCTGGATGGCGTTCTGCCTCGGTGATTCCTGCTGATATCTCTCGCACTTTTTCATATGGGTTATGATGAGCAACTCTGCCGACGGGAGATTTGTTTACAGGCGGGAGCAGCTGGTTGCGCTATGCCAAAGCCCAACTAATGCCTGTGATAAAACCTCAAGTCCCAAAAGAGTTGAAGAGAAGACAAGAAGGATGTAGAAGAGTAGCGAAAAGGAGAGGAGTATTTCATCCTCCGTCATGAGAGTGGATGTAAGGTCCCTGGGAAAAGAAAAAGATCAACACATTAGGACAGAGTTTAAAATCCTTTTCAAAAATAACTAATAGTCCTTGAACTTATTTTTTCCCCACATTTCTTGAATTTAAACAACAAACTTTAATGTATTTTGTTGGCCTGTGTGAGATAGATGAGCACAAGGTAGTCCAGCCAGGTAAAGTGGAGGAAATCAAGTCATTCTTATCCTATCCTGTACTGCCATCCTTTTATCAGCTCTGCTAGCCCCCTTTGACGCTGCAGAAGGGAAGCATTCCCACTGCATCCTGCTGCTGGTGTTGTATGTTGAACGTATGATGTTAATTCAACCCTGGTTTAGACATTTAATTTAATTTCAAAAAGTTTATTTCAAACCTGCACACATTTTACAATACATATAATGACAAACAATACATATGCATGGCTTGAAAAGGGGATGGAAGTAGCAAAAGCTTATACATGTCCAATCCCCTCCCGTTAATCCCAGGGACACTCCTACAAATGACAAGACAAAGACAAGACAAACAACCCATCCACACTCATGCATACAAGACAACACACTGGCCCAACACTCCCCGTCCCTGCAACCCCTAAGTCTAAGTCAACTATGCAAGAGTAAGTTTCACCAAAGAGTATGAGTTGATGTGCAGAGTTAAATTCAAGCAACTCTATAAAAGTTGATTTTAAAATAAACCGGAAGAGCTCCTCCCAGAATTCTAACTTATCTGTGAATACTTATCTATTAAAACACAGGTTTGACAACAACATCAGCGGACTTTGAATTTGTGGCGTTGTTATAGTTCTGGTTGTGTTATGTTTTATTTTGTGTATTCTGTTTTAGTTTGTTCCATGTTTTCTAGTTTTAGTTGTTTCATTCTTATTTTGTCATGTTTTCTGGTTCTTTTCATTTTTCAGGTTTTTATTTGTTGCCCTCTGCTGCCCTCTTGTGTCCCCCTTTTTCCCTAGCTCCTTTCCTGTTCTGCTTTCTTCACACCTGCTCCCTATCTGCGGGTTAGCCCTCTCTTTGTTTCAGTCTCCCATAAATACTCACTCTGTGCAGTTCTTTAGTGCTGGTTCCTCATCAAACTTCCTCCAACTCCGTCTCTGAGCCTACCTCTTTATGATAGTGATCTCTCTGATGTCTCCATGCTTTCATTTGACTTGTTTTCTTGTTTTGATTTTTTTGATTTTTGGACTTTGTTTTCATTTTTGGATTTTGGATTCCTGCTTTCCTGTTTGTTTGGACTTTGTTTGTTTTCGTATTTGGATTTTTTGATTTCCTGCCTCTGAATTTAGTTTACCTTTCATTAAAACATCAACAAATTCACCTCTGCCTCCCTGCCTCTGCATTTTGGGTCAACAACCCTTGACCAAATCCTGACAGGCGTAGGATGTAGAAGTTCCTCCTGCAGCTAGAGAGCCACTGGTTTGATCCCATCTCAGTCGAGTCCTTGGGCAGAATACCTGACTCACATTGGTGAGCTATTGTTGGAGGTAAAAGGGCTTGGTGGTGCCCGTTTACGCCAGCCTTGCTTTAGCGTGCCTCAGGATAGCTGTGGCTATATGTATCAGATAGCACTGGGTTAAAAGCCACATTTGATAATTATGAGACTTAGCTAAATTTATCCATAAATCATGCTAAATGATAATAATAGTGTGTGATGTTAACTTTTGACACTATATACTAGTACTAGATAAATTCATATCCGATAAATGTTATATTAAAAATATTATTAAGACTTTTCTAACTTTCTCACAGTGTTAACTTTTTAACAAAAGTGTTAAATCGATCTAGTGTGAACCAATATAGACACTTTAAAAATGTTCAATTAAGACTTCCAAATGTGTAGTGCACCACCTCTTTTAACAATGAGGATGGTGTGTTTGGGATAGCATGCTGTGTTATTGTGTTTATGTTCAGGCCTCAACGTTCAGCTTCTGTCTTCTCGCATCATATTTTTTAAATCTGTTAAACATGTTTCTTTCCTGCCGGCCAGGAAGCAGCTTAGCCCTGCAGACCACAATAGCTCAGTTAGGGCTTGTAAATCGTTATTCAACCATAAGAAAGAAACCAGACAGAAGCTGCATCCGTGGAAGGGAAAACATTCTGTATTTCAAAAAAAGGGACATAATACTGGCAGGCATACGTGGTGGTGGTAGTGTGATAACCTGTCACTGCTGTGCTGCTCCAGCAATCTGGGTGACTTGTGCCTTTATTTCAACTACTAATGCTGCTTTCTCTCTACCAAAACATCCTTAAAGACAATATATTAGTTTAAGTTTAAGTGTATTTTTGTAAGGTTACTCTGCAGTAAAAAGGATCCAACGAAGATCAGAAAGCCCTCCTTTAATTGCCATAACAAAAAATAAATAAAGAAAGGAGAGGCTAAGATATGGGTTGGCTTTAAATCTTGATGAAAATGTGGGTCAAATAAAAAGTGAGTCAAAATTCCTGAACAACTTTTTTACATCCAATTCCTGCAAATGCATGAGGGGTTTAGGTTTAGGAAACTGTAATTGATTTAATATTGATAGTTGTTTTTTTCCTTTGTTGATTAAAATCATCATTTGAAAATTGCTTTTTGCATTAATTGGGGTTTATCTGTATGTGATAAGAGTTTGTTTGACCATCTATTAAAATGGGACTAAAATATTACAAAACAAAAGAAAAAACAGCTGGAAAGACATTAAAACCTTTTAGGATATCTATGACGAAGACAAAACCCGTGGTGGCTCTAGATCAAATAAGTGGAGCTAGTGGTTTTTTTTCATTGGGCACAAAAGCATAACATGGAACAATTAAAAAACAAGGCCATAGCACACTGCTCAGTATCTTAGTTTAACAACAAGACCAAGGTTGCAGACCTCTGATCTAGCAGATGAAAACTGTGATCCTATCTTAAGTTCTGTCTAAGTCTAAGTCTAATAGGGTTTAGAGATTGTCTGCAAATTTAGAGAAAACAAGACAGACAGTAGAACGCTGGTGATGATTGGCTGCATAACGCTAATGAAGCATCCTTAGCTTTCTAAACATGGATCACTTCCTTCCTCTGCTGCATTGATGCAGAAATTCATGCAAAAAGGGGCCCTGACTATGTATTTAGTGCATTTGTTGTACAAAACGTTAAACATACTTTTCCATAGATCACTATATTTTACTTTCATTCAACTTTCCATTAGAGACACTAAGCTGTGTTCCCTGGATTGAGTAGACCTTAAGCTGAAAGACATAATGATTTAGCATAAATAAACACTAGAAATGTGTCATTCTGTGCATTATGAATTTATGTAAGTTTCTCTTTATGGATTGAATGGCTGGAATAACCTTGTGGTTTATTAAGATGCATTTTTTACATGAATAGATGTTTTTTCGTACAATTTTCTCAAAAGAAAATCGAAAAGCAGTGTCAGACGAGGTGTATTGCTATATCAGAGTTTGTGTTGATAAGTAATATCACTATTTACAAAAAGCAATGTCACATCCCCGGATTCTGATCCCATCCTTGAACCCAGGTTATAGAGAACAGCGAGCTGTGAAGATGCTTCATGGCTACAACTTTGTATCAAGTCTGTTCCTCTCAGTACATAACAAACAGTTCTGGTCTCATTTATACAAAGAATTCAAGAAATTATGCTGTTTTTGGAAAGAGAAAACCAATACAGGGCTACTTTTGGAAAGACTCCTAAATACTGTTAAGTTCAGTGCAATGATTTGTTTAGAAGTTCTTAGCTAAAATATGGCTCGCTTTACATCTGCATTTATCAGTTTATTAAGCTAATTATTATTTTATTATTTAGCGTAAAAAAGATAATGTTTGTTGTTATTTCCACAATGGGGTGGGGGTCTAATGTCCAGGTCCTGCCTCGGTGCTACTCCTCCTTGTTGCTGTTTGACTGTTTGTCAAAGCTACGATAATAGGATGAGCGGTCAGTAATCTCTTAATTAGTGCTAAGTGGGAATTAGATTAGGCTTTTGTTAATTTCAGAACCGACTGTGGTTAACCAGATTAGCCCAACGCGGATTAGGCCAAGTGCGAGGTCAGACAGTAATAGACGGACATGTTGGCTCCAGGTTACCTTCGTGCCAACGGGGAAGGCTTTATCTGATTGTCAGTCAATTTCAGGGAGAGTTGACAGGATCGGCCTGTGGGCTGCTGAGCGGGGACAACCTGGTGCCTCATGCTGGAGTCTTTGATGAGTTTGTGGGGACAACTTTTAATTGCTTCTGAGCGTGCTATGATCCATCTCCAGACTCCAGAGTACATCTGACACCTCCTTCACACATTGTTGTGCTCTCCTCTCCCCTGCCTTGTGTCAATTTCTGCTCTCTCCTTTGCTGCTTAAAAGCTTTTCTGGTCAACTGACCTCCTATCCACTTCATTTGATGGGCCCCTGCTAAGCGGACTCCACCTTCTTTACTCTTTTTCTATTTTTCTTGCCTTCCATCTTCTTTTTTTTTTCTCCATCTTTGCTCTCCCTCTCAGTCTCTCATCTTCCTCCTCCCCACCTCCTCACCCTCGCTCCCCCTCTTCTTTTCAGCAGCCCAGCGTGGGTGGCTCAGCTTAATGAATTCTCTTTTCTCTCTACAGCCAGGCGCTGATTTCTGATTGTGAAGAGGTGTGTGTGTCGGGAGTGTGTCTGTGTGTGGCAAAGAGCAAGTAAGGCACATAGGCAGACATCCTTCTGAACAAACTTTCACTGCTTTAGCTGTGATCATTTCATAAATCCAAATGAAACTTGGCTTTTGTCCTGATCAAGGAGTCCGGTTGCACTTCCTCAGTCTTTAAGAAGAAAGTGGGAGGTTGCCGACTTTGGAATAGATCTTCCACAGATTGTGTTTGTTGTTGTTGTGAACATTACCTGCCATCTCCTGCAGCACGAAACATGAGTCAAGAGTCTGTTTTGTCCTCTGTCTGTGAAGCCTAACTAATGCACAGAGAAGAGGATACGGTAAATGACTCCACAAAGTGTCACAGGCGAGACGCATAATGATTTTCAGCTAAGCACATTATCTTTTTGCTGGATCTCACTAGAGGATGAAACGGAGTCGACAGCCATGCAGTGTGATTGAGAGAATCATAATGGTATTATTTGGCAATAATTCAATGCATTTGGAGGTGATATATAGATAATGCGTCCTGTGATTCATTCAAAATAAGATAAATAGATCTAGCGCCTTAAACATATATTCACACCCCTTGAGCCTTCTCGTCTTTTGTCATATTTATACCACAAATTTTATTCGATGATATTTTAGAACAGTACCTTTATGCAGGTTGTTACCATATATAAAATCCATGCCTGAAGTAATAACTGGAATTTATTAAAGCACCTAACTCCCAAATAAACTTTTTTGCTAATAAACTGTATACATAGGTGTTTTATAGTGCTGTCTGGTCTCAGGCAACTTACTGCACATTTATTGAAATCCTGCTTTTGTTCCAGAAATAATTTCTGTGGTGTCCTCGGCATGTTTAACAAGTGTACTGCACTAGAATTTTGAATGTGTTCTGGTATTTGCTACCCTGACAAGCCAGATTGTTAATGTGTAATGTGTGTGTTAATGGGTTTATTTTTATGCATTTTTGAAATGGGCCTACTTCCATTGAATCCATTAAAGGAATTACAGATATTCAGTGAAACTCTTCAGGCTTATTTAGCAAAGAGATATCTAATGCCCACCAACCAAACTTTGGTTTGTCGTAAGCAGCAGGCGCCACGAGAAACCACAACAAGTCTTGCTTGTATCGCTCTTGTTGTTCTTCATTCAAAGATGAAACTGCTGATTTCATTCTGTCATATACACCTTTCCCACTGGCAGAAAACCCCATTTAAATCGGGAACATTACGCTTTTAGTAGCAGTGGGAGAAGTTCATTGATGCATGTCTACCCGGGTCTCAGGGAGCTCCCTGGTCAGGCAAAATTTCTAATTTTCTACATTCATTTCCTACATTTCTCTAACTTACTTAGTGTCTTTTGCCAATTACTGACTCCATTGATCACTAATGGATCATCAATATGAATTTTATTCCAACCATTTAAAGCCTTTTGAACCAGTTTTCTTGAAATACTCTTTTTTTGTGTGCCAAACCAAGTGAGTGGGAACCAGAACAGTTTAAACTGTTTAGGACTAGTAGTTTTATCCCCTAAATCTAAAGTCAGATTTTGAGATCCTTTGGCATGGTGGCTGGTCTGCTGCTCTCTCTTTGTCTTCCCTTGTTCTCTTTCCCTGTTCTTCTCCTCCTAGATTTGTGAAATAAAGTAGTTGTGAAGCATATAGAAAATTAGGAAAATATAATAAATATGTCTTCTTTAGACAGAAGTCCACTGATATGTCAAGTATGTGGGTGCCACTGGAAAGCATTGAATATGGGGTGATGACATAACTTCCATGATATATGTAAAATATATATCATGCTCGGTGGAAGGTTTTTAACTATGAGCTAAACAACTGCTGTTAGACTAATCTGTTTGCTTTCTTACCATTTTTTTTCATGACAACAAGGTGTTTTTTTACAAACACCTTGTTCCTCTCCTTTGCCTTGTACACCTCTCCCTATTCAGCCTGGCAATAATAAAATGTATTATTTTTAAGTAAATTACCATATGCAGTTGTGCTTAAAAGATTTAGACAAACTTCCATTAAAATTCTAGATTCAGAACAGTAATTCTAATGATAAGAAACTAAGAAAAAAATTATAAATTTTACTAAATTAGGATTCAGTAAATTGAAGAATTGACTTTGAATTATGTTTAAGCTGTAAAAAACAAACATACAAAACAGTTCCAGACACCTTGTTCCTGAACATTTCAACAACAAACCATCAACAGGAGCAGAAATTGAGTGAACATTTAAAAAAGACTTCCTAATGGTGTGTGTCAAGATCTTTGGACTGATGACTGGTCTGATTACTCATTTCATTCACCTGCCTAAGTCCACCAATTTCTCATTACCATTCGTCTGATCTACCTGCCTCAGCCTCTATTTATTTAACCTACAACTGGTCATCAGTGACAGATTATTCGAGCCTTCAGTGAGTGTTTCTCTAGCATTCCTGAGTTTTTCTGATTGCCTGATCTTGAGAGGTTCTACCTCTGGACCTCTGAGCCTGCCTGTTCCCATTCTGATCTGTTTGCCTGAACTGTCTTCGGACACCTGCTGGATCTCTGCCAATCTGTGGATTGAACTTTGAACTGTTTCCCAACACCGTCCTCGATTTCCCTTTGGTACTTTCTCGGATCTCTGATCTCCTGGCTCTAACTACCGAGCACGTCTTCGACACCGGCTTTGGATTCATCCTCTGGATCAGGGGTTATCAACCTTTTTAAGGCTGAGGAACACTTCAAGGGTACCAAGACTTAGGAAGGGCGACCATTACTGACCGATGAGCTGCAAGGGTTAGCGTTAAACTAAACTTTGTTCTTTATCAACATATTTTTATTGTTTCTGTTAATTTCTAAGTTTATTTAGACATTGTCATTTTGAAATCTCTATAAATGATTAAAAAGAAGAGCAACAGAATAAAATAAAATTTCAAACTTAGCCCACTGGTGGGTTGTTCTTTATTTAGAAGACTCTGAGGGCCCCCCATGTGGTCCTTGCGGGCACCTTGGTGCCCACGGGCACCGCGTTGGTGACCCCTGCTCTGGATTATCCAGTCTTCTCTCGTCTGCTCAGTACTGATCTTCTGCCTTTTCTCCGACCTCCGGGACTTCAGTGTCTAAGACTCTCTGTGCGGCGCCACCGACCGGATGGGACCAATCTCGTCCTCTGGGCACGAACTGAACCTTAAGACCACAGGTTCCTGCCTTAGATGCCGACACTGTTCAAAGCAGTTACATCTTAAATAAACGTTTTGTTAAACCTGACTGACCTTTCCACCTCGAATACTGGGTCCTTTTGTTCTGAGCCTGAAAGCAGTGATTCCCTCAAAGTGTTGCTCCACAATTTAGTTGAGGTTTTTTTATTATTATCATTAATATTTCTGTTGAACAACAATTCAAAATTAATGTTATGATTTTCATAGACTTGTTATTTATTTTTATTCTGTCAACTTGTCTCACTGGCACCTTATTATTTTTTTCCATGAATGTTCGAGCGCAACTGTGCACACACAGATAATATAAAGACTATTAATAAATGAAGTAATTTTCCTGCTGCTGGAGGCACAGAACCAAACAATGCATTTCATTTTATAAAGCAATATGCAATATAAACATTGATATAGGCTACTGTTAACGAGAATCTAGTTAGCTTGTCATTATTAGCACCTTGGCTTTTATAAACACATGCATATAACAGCAGCTAGCTTCTCTCATTCTAGTTTAAAAAGAACAGTGGTGCTACACACCTGCTAAATCCTGCAACACGTAAAGAGTAACCTAAATTTAAGCACAGCAAACAAGAGGACTAGTAACCATTATAATGTGCTTGTAATAAGTACAGCCAGCTGGCCTTAGAAGCCAAATGACGTTATAATAATTGTAAGAGACAGAAGGCAGTCGAGATGAAGTTGTGGAGAACTTTAAAGCAAGGCTAAGTTAAGAAATATAATCCTAAACTTTGATAATCTCACAGTGTCATGGTCTTGGTTCTGCTGTTCTTTTCTTTGCTCCTTGTTTTCTAGATTTATGGGCCTAATTCCAGTTTTGTTGTATTTCTAGATTTATATTAGTTCACATGTTTTTCTGTTGTCCTCTTTTGCCCTCTTGTGTGTGTATGTTCCTTTCCCCTTGGCTCCCTCGTTGTCTCCTCTTACACCTGTTCCTTGTCTGCTCGTTAGCCCTCCCTTTGTCTCTCTCTGCTATATATGCTCTCCCTCTGCTCTCACTCTTTGTTGGTTCCTTGTCTTTGCTGTCCTCCCATGCTGTTGTCCACGTTCCTCGTCTCCTGAAGAAATCAATTCCCTCTCCGGCGGGTCAGCCTGACGCCACCACTCCCTCTCCGGCGGGTCAGCCATGACGCCTCCACTCCCTCTCCGGCGGGTCAGCCTGACGCCTCCACTCCCTCTCCGGCGGGTCAGCCTGACGCCTGCTTCAATCCCACTCTTCTTCAGGTCAGTTTCCCATATGGCCTTGGCCGTCACCTCCATGACCAGCAGTTAGCTCCTCGAGTTAGAGGTTTAAATTCAGTCACCATGATTACACCCACTGCAGTCAGAGCACCACATATTGAGGAGTCTGAGTTATGGGACTTCTTTTATGGGCAAAGGGAGGATCTATTCCGTTCCCGTTCAGTTCCCTGTCAGCCAGCACATCCCAAGCCCTTCAGCGGGCCAGTTTCCCCAGCTCCAGAGCCCATTAGAGGGCCAGTTTCCCCAGCTCCAGAGCCCATTAGAGGGCCAGTTTCCCTAGCTCCAGAGCCCATTAGAGGGCCGGTTTCCCTAGCTCCAGAGCCCATTAGAGGGCCGGTTTCCCTAGCACCAGAGCCCATTAGAGGGCCGGTTTCCCTAGCTCCAGAGCCCATTAGAGGGCCGGTTTCCCCAGTGCCAGAGACTCCTGAGCCCATCAGCGGGGCGGTTTCCCCAGCGCCAGAGACTCCTGAGCCCATTAGCGGGCCGTTTAGCCTATCGCCAGAGACTCCTGAGCTCATTAGCGGGCCAATTAGCCTAGCGCCTGAGACCCCTGAGCCCGCTAAGAGTCATCCTGGTTTCCCTGAGCAGACTAGTAAAAGGCTCTCTGAAATAAAGTTAAGCGGGCGCTCCAAGCCTCCACGGCCCCTCAGCGGGCGCTCCAAGCCTCCACGGCCCCTCAGCGGGCGCTCCAAGCCTCCACGGCCCCTCAGCGGGCGCTCCAAGCCCTCTCTGAGGCTGTTCCAGTGCCACAGTCGGCAGCCCCCTTTGAGGCTGTTCCAGTGCCGCAGTGGGCGGCCCCCTCTGAGGCTGTTCCAGTGCCGCAGTGGGCGGCCCCCTCCGAGTCTGTTCCTGCAGCTGCGTCTGAGACGGCGTCGCCGCCGGCCTCCTCCTGGGGCCCTCCTCCTTCAGAGACGGCGTCGCTGCCGGCCTCCTCCTGGGGCCCTCCTCCCTCAGAGACGGCGTCGCCGCCGGCCTCCTCCAGAGGCCCTCTTTCGCCGGCGGCCTCCTCCAGAGGACCTCCTTCGTCAGAGACTATGTCGCCGTCGGCCTCCTCCAGAGAGCCTCCTTCGTCAGAGATGGCGTCGCCATTGACGTCCTCCTGAGCTTCTGCCTCGCCTCGGGCCCCGCGGCCGCCCTCTAGAGACTCTTCCTGGCCTCGGGCCCCGCGGCCGCCCTCCGGAGACTCTTCCTGGCCTTGGGCCACACGGCCGCCCTCCAGAGACTCTTCCTGGCCTTGGGCCACACAGCCGCCCTCCAGAGACTCTTCCTGGCCTTGGGCCACACGGCCGCCCTCCAGAGACTCTTCTTGGCCTCGGGCCACACGGCTGCCCTCCAGAGACTGTTTGCCCTCGCCCACCTTGGGTGGGTTGTTTTGGTTTTTGTTTGGACTCTGCATTTGGTTTTGTATTTCGTGCCCTCCTTCCTGGTTCCCCCTCCGCCCACCCAGGGTGGGTTATTTTTTGTTTCTGGACATTTTGGGCGTCTGGGATCCGCCCTTAAGTGGGGGGCACTGTCATGGTCTTGGTTCTGCTGTTCTTTTCTTTGCTCCTTGTTTTCTAGATTTATTGCCCTAATTCCAGTTTTGTTGTATTTCTAGATTTATATTAGTTCTCATGTTTTTCTGTTGTCCTCTTTTGCCCTCTTGTGTTTGTGTATGTTCCTTTCCCCTTGGCTCCCTCGTTGTCTCCTCTCACACCTGTTCCTTGTCTGCTCGTTAGCCCTCCCTTTGTCTCTCTCTGCTATATATGCTCTCCCTCTGCTCTCACTCTTTGTTGGTTCCTTGTCTTTGCTGTCCTCCCATGCTGTTGTCCACGTTCCTCGTCTCTCCCTGGCTCCTCGTGTTTGGTTTTCCCCAGATGTCTCCATAGTTCTGGTTTGCTTTTGATTATTAGTTGGATTTTTGCATTCCTGCCTTTGTTACTGTTTTTGCCCAATTAAACTGCCAAGAAATCTCCTCAGCCTCTCTGCCTCTGCATTTGGGTCCTCTACCAAAACTAACCCTGACACACAGAGCTTTATTAAACCAACATAAAAAAAATTGGAATAGTGTGGCACAACTGCAAACCTGCTCAATGGTCCACCTAAACTGTAAAGGCTTGAAAAGAAATGCTTTAATCAGAGAAGCAGCAAAGAGCCCCATGAAGATTTGCAGAGATCCACAGTTCAGACTGAAGAGCCCATTGATGGTAACTATGAGAAGAAGGTGATCTGGCCAGATGAGTCCAATCTAAGACTTTTTAGACCTTTGTGCAAAATGTTATATGGAGGAAAAGTAACACTCCTCTGAACCCCTAAACACAACCACCACCCCCACGGTGAAACATGGTGGGGGAGATGCATTTCGTCAGCAGGGAAAGGAGAATCTGGTCAAAGTTGACAAGAAGATGGATGGAGGTAACTACTGGGCAATTGATCTACACTGGGCCAAATTAGAGGCCAGAAAAGGGTTCATGCCGGGGCAAAGGGCCTTTGTACCGTCCAGGATAATAATGCTCACTGTCAAGACAATTTAGGACCTTTCTATACCACAATAACCTCAAAAATTGGGTCTGAGACACATTTTTCAGAAGTCATAATTCATTTATTTTTTTCTTTTTGAAAGATTGTTTTTGTAATCTTTTAAAATTATCTTAATTAGCAATTTCCTAGGATTTTGTTAATCTTGAACGCTTTTTCATTTCATCCAATTGTACCTGTTTATGAGGGTATATTGTACAGTTTGTGCTGGCAATACACGTGGGTCTCAGCGTCTACAAAACTGCTTATTTGGGAATGGTTTGAAGAGAACTTGGAATTCATTTTATTAAATATATTATATTCCAACCAAAAATAAGTGGGTTATGATGGTCAAACAAGTTCTATACAACTCACAGGACATCCTGCCAAAATCTTGGTGCTGTGAAAGAAAAAAAATGTTCCCTGCAATAAAAAACGAGATGCAGTTTGTTAATGTTAACTAAAGTCAAACCTGTCCAAATGAGGTGATGTTCTTAACAGAAGGAAACAATAATTATTTTGTTGTTACAAATTGAGAGTGTTAGTGATGAACAATGACAGTTGAATTACATATTGCAAGCTCAATTTTAAGTTATGTAGATTGGAAGGTCAGCCTGACCCAATGTAGATGACTTTGGGGAATAAACCTGAGAGACCCACAGAATAGTTAAAGATAACTCCCAGAAAAAAGAAAAAAAAAAACTAATTATAATATTAGAGTGTATTAGTTCAGCATTTATATAAAGAATATTCTATATTATTTTCTTGAGACATTTTGGATTCTAATTATGTTTGGGAAGTGCATACAGTTGAAAGTCCCTTATGATTGTCTCTAAAGGGAGCATCGTACCTGCTTATTGCTTTTTCTTTACCTGTCTGATAGTGCCAATCACTGCAGCAAACCTTTGTGTGTAGCGGAGTCCGTGGCTCAAGGCGTCTGAATTGTTTTGACAACAAAGGGGAAAACATTGCATTGTTTGGCAGGTAGTCTTACAGGTATGTCTGATTGGTGTACACCGCTGATGATCAAGGTTTTAAAATGTCTGTCCAGCGAATATAAAAAAAGTAAAAAAAAAAATCTTTCACAATTAGCTATTTAGAAAATGTATTTTTTCATAATTCCTTTTGAAGCGTTTTACACAATTGAATTGATCCATCCATCCATTGAATTGAATTCAGTTTATTTCTATAGCGCCAATTCACAACACATGTCATCTCGAGGCACTTTACAGTTCACCAGATCATACAGTGAAATTGATTCAAAGATTTCTATCTATGGAAAACCAGTTGATTGCATACACTCATTGACCCAAATGCAAGCCTTCACACTAAGCATGCTTGTAGTGACAGTGGAGAGGAAAAACTCCCTTTAAACAGGAAGATACTCCAGCAGAACCAGGCTCAGTATGAGCGGCCATCTGCCGAAGCAGACTGGGGTTCAAGGAGACAGAAGTAGAGATACAAAAAGCAACTATAAAAGGTGGCCCCATCCAGGAAACAACAGCCAGGCAGACGACATCCGAGCCAACTCCCATTTCTGAGGATGAAGAGAGCACATCCAGCCAGTCACAGTCAGAGAAACATGGCTACACTGAAAAACAGGCCAATCTCCAAAATCTATAAACAAAGGTGTTGATGGCAGCAGCACAGCTGATATTTCTCTCCAGGATGGAGTCACAGCCAAACAGGAACAGACCAGATGAAGCTACTATGAGAAAAAGCAGAAAGAGCATAACCTTGGAGATTGAACTAACAGATTCTGCAGAGTGGGAGAAAAGAGAAAGAATGAAGCAGAATGATGAAATAGGGTTCCCTATGTCCTCCAGAAGTCTAAGCCCATAGCAGCATGACTATAGAGATATACAGAGACATCCCAGGACAACCTGAGCCCCTCTAACTATAAGCTTTATAAAAAGGGAAAGTTTTAAGCATATTCTTAAAAGTAGACTTCCAATGGGACACGCATCCCTACAACGGGGACCACGATGCACCCCTCAACACAACTTTAAAGAAACGAAAGAGGGCCTAAAATTCTTCTCTAAATCAAGCTAAATTGTTTTCGCCAAGCAGTTCTGGGTGAAATATGAAGTGATCCAGACCAAGGTTGATTTAACGCCAAAGGGATGAGGTAGGGATGAGATAGGTCAAGCTCCTAAACACTGGGCTTGTTTTTAAACCCAAAAAAAGGAGTTTCAGTGCTAATGTCTAATGTTGGGGCTATTAAAACTTGAAAAGCTGCCTGTGATGTTGCTAGGCTAAAGGCACACTTATACACCTTTGAAAGACTAATCCTGGGGTGGTGATTGTCCTCTTGTCATAGGCCATATTTTTACCAATGTAAATAAATCTTGGCTCTAGGCCCTGATCATCAACACCAACATATCCAAATTCTCTCTTATTGCCAATGTCCCAAAACAGCTAAGCTCTGTTAGGATATGACCATGTAGAATAACTATCAATCCAGGATAAGAAGCTAAGCACAGCCATGTCCGAGGCAGCTACAACCTTCCTATAACCTGTTTGGACAATTTTGTCCTGTTACATTTGGGACATTTTCCATTATTGTACTAATTTTGGACTTGAGACTTGAGACCTAGGGCCTTTCACCCTTGTTCGGTTTATACTTTTTTAATTGTTAAAATGTTGGACAAGTGGTGAAAACGCCCTGATGTTGACTGGTCAAATGTCAAAAAGTGGGTCTGTGTGCCCCTTCATTTAAAACTGCAAATAAAAAAAATTGATTATCATTGAATTTATGAATAACCCTTTGGTTAAAGTCTGTTAAAAACATTGCTAGCCCTAGCCTGTGCTAATTACTAAGCAAGTAAAAGACTAATGCAATGAAATATTCTCCAGAATGACTTCCAGTTATTACAAAACTCACTGACATCTCATGCTTGTTTCCATGCCCACTTTCTCCTATGAGCAAGCAGTGATTTGAAGCAGAGCGCAATCATTTCTGATCAAGTGACTCTTTTAGCACATAATCTCCACAGTAACAGCAAGTCTAGGTCGTAAAAATGTGTTTTTTGCCCCAAGACTTCTAGGACTTCGATCAGCGTTCCTAATTGCAAAACGTAATATGTGTGTCATAAACAATTTCAATTCAATTCAGTTTATTTATATAGCGCCAAATTCACAACACTCAAGACACTTTACAGTTCAACCAGATCATACAGTCAAATTGAAACAAAGTTTTCTATCTAAGGAAAACCAGTTCATTGCATTGACTTATTGACTCAAATACAGTCCCTCACACTAAGCATGCTTGTAGCAACAGTGGAGAGGAAAAACTCCCTTTTAACAGGAAGAAACCTCCAGCAGAACCAGGCTCAGTGTGAGCGGCCATCTGCCGAGGCCGACTGGGGTTCAAGGAGACAGAAGCAGAGATACAAAAAGCAGCTGTAAAAGGCGGCCCCGTCCAGGAAACACACAGCCAGGCAGACGAGCTCCAAGGCAGCTTCCATGCCAGAGGACGAAGAGAGCACATCCACTCAGTCACGGTCAGAGAAACAGGACCACACTGGAAAACAGGCCGATCTCCAACATCTATAAACAAGGGTGTTGATGGAAGCAGCACAGCTGATGTTTCTTTCCAGGATGACGTCACAGCCAAACAGGAACAGACAAGGCAAAGCTACTCTGAGGAAAAGCAGAGAGAGCAGAAGGTTAGAGATTGAACTAACAGATTCTGCAGAATAGGAGAACAGAGAGAGAATGAAGCAGAATGATGAAATGGGGGTCCCTATGTCCTCCAAAAGTCTAAGCCTATAGCAGCATAACTTTAAAGACAGCTCAGGATAACCTGAGCCACCCTAACTATAAGCTTTATCAAAAAGGAAAGTTTTAAGTCTAGCCTTAAAAGTAGACAGGGTGTATGCCTCACGGACTAAAACTGGTAGTTGGTTCCACAGGAGAGGAGCCTGATAACTAAAAGATCTGCCTCCCATTCTACTTTTAGAAATTCTAGGAACCACTAGTAAACCTACACATTGAGAGCGAAGTGCTCTGTTAGGAACATAAGGAACAATCAGATCTCTGATATAAGATGGAGCTTGGCCATTTAAGGCTTTATATATGAGAAGGAGGATTTTAAATTCTATTCTTGATTTAACAGGAAGCCAATGAAGATAAGCCAGGATAGGAGAGATATGATCTCTCTTTTTAATTTTCATCAGAACTCTGGCTGCAGCATTTTGGATCAGCTGAAGGCTTTTAACTACAGTTTGTGGACTTCCTGATACTGTAGTAAAGAATTACAATAGTCCAGCCTTGAAGTAACAAATGCATCACCCTGGACAGGAGATTTCTAATTTTTGCAATGTTCCTCAGATGAAAGAAGGAAACTCTAGAAACCTCTTTGACATGGGACCCAAATGACAAGTCCTGATCAAAAACAACACCAAGATTTTTTACCTTATTATCTGAAATCAGTTTAATCCCATCCAAATGAAGTGACTGGCTAATCAGCTTCTTTTTCAGAGACTCTGGTCCTAAGACTATAACTTTTGTTTTGTCTGCATTCAGAAGCAGAAACTTAAGAGTCATCCAGGTTTTTATGTCTTCAAGACATGCCTGTAATCTATGTAATGGGTTAGCTTCATCTGGATTTATAGACAGATATAGCTGGGTATCATCAGCATAACAGTGAAAATTAATCCCATGCTGTCTAATAACTGTACCAATTGGGAGCATGTATAAAGTAAAGAGAATTGGTCCTAGCACTGATCCCTGTGGTACTCCACAGGTAACATTTGAGCGTGTTGAAGATCTATCATTAACATGAACAAACTGAATTCGATCAGATAGATAAGATTTAAACCAGTCTAGTGCTGTTCCTTTAATTCCAACAAAATATTCAAGTCTTTCTAAAAGAATATTATGCTCAACTGTATCAAATGCAGCACTAAGATCCAACAGGACGAGCACAGATACAAGTCCATTATCTGAGGCCATGAGAATATCATTAGTGACTTTCACCAGAGCTGTTTCAGTGCTATGATGAGCTCTAAAGCCAGGCTGAAACTCTTCAAAAAGTTCATTATGGTGTAAGTGATCGCAAACTTGTTTGGCAACTACTTTCTCAAGAATTTTGGATAAGAAAGGAAGATTGGATATAGGTCTATAATTAACCAAGTCATCTGGGTCAAGAGACGCTACACATGGTAAGACGCTAGAAAGAAAGAACAGAAAGGAGGGAGGTAGGACAAATTGATTGGTAAATAGGGGGAAGTAAAAAAGTCAATGAATGATGGAACTAATGACACAAGGAAGAGAAAAAAGCAGAAATAAGTAAAAGAAAAATAAGGAAATAAGAAAGGACACAAGGAGGAAAGGAATGTTTCAAATACATAGTTATCCAGACCGGGAATATACATAAATGCTTATGCATTCCCACTTATTGTTTTTCACTTAAAATTTTTCTGACTCTAACTAGTCCCGCAGTTTTTAACCGATTTCAACAATTTTGGTATCAAAACGTTCAGCTTGTTCAGGAGAATTCTGCTATGTCTTTTGGTAAAGATATTTTTTGTAGTTTTCGCGATATTCAGCTTTTTCTGCGTTTTTTTTGTCCCATTGAAATGCATGTAGAAGTCTTAGATTTCAGCAAAATTCAGCTAAAACTTCATCATCTTTGACCTTTTACTACTTCAGCATACTTTCAGCTAGAAACACCATTCAACTTTTAAAATGTTTTCGTATCTTTCTGCTATAACTGTTTAACTCGGCTTTTTGCTAACCTTTACAGTTTTGTTTCAGTGAAGCTTCAAACTTTAAAAGAACATTTAAAGATTTTCAGATTTATAATGGAAGTCTATAGACGGAATTCTTCAACTGCTAGAGTGCGTGCTCTAGCTTTTGAGCTGTTCTAGTTTTTCCGAACAAATTGTTCTCACTCCCTCATTTTTTACTCAATTTAAATAAATTATACATCAAAACGTGGGGATTTTTGTCAGGATTCAGGAAATGTAACCCTCATTTGTGTGGCATTTACAGTTTTACGACAGTTTGGCCCAGACCGCGAAGAAGTCCACACTTCCCCAATAGAAATCCAATGAGAGACTTTCCAAAAATCAAAGACAAAATCCAAAACGATACATATTTTCGTATCGCTCCCATTTCTAAACGGTTTGACATATAAACATGAAACTTGGTATAGAACATCTTCAGACCTGTCTAGCACTCACATTGAAGGAATTTTTTCAATATCATTTATGGTTTAGCTGTTTAGCTGACTTGTTCGGGCATAGGAAAACGTTGATTCAGAGAAAAATCCTCATACTCAGAAAAAACACATTTTTACTTCGTCACCGTGGCCAAATAGTTTTTAGTAGAAACATGAAAGTTGGCACAGTCGAAGCCGAAGGGCGGCTGACGCCAACAGTGAAAGAATCTTTTGAATACCTTTTACGGTTTTGGCTCACCGCTCGTTTGTTCGGAGGGGAAGTTTTGCTTTTGACAACTCAGCTCTACCATGGAACTCCATGTTATTTAATGAGACCAGCAGGTGTGACAAACCTTTTTATTTCTCCTTCCCATTAAGGTTGTGAATGAGCTACAGCCATGAAAGTTACCCCAATCTGAGACAAAGGATAGCTGTCACTTAGACTGAAAGAATTTTTTAGATACGATTTACGGTTTGTCTTCAGCACTCGTTTGTTCGGAGCCGACTTTCCCATTCAAAAAAGCCTGAGACGAAAGGAACGATACTGTTGCGCTTTTCTCTGTGTCACTGACAGGCTCTTTAAGCATTGTCAAGGTAACCGAGCTTCAAAGGGATTTTACCTCTGCCACTTTAAACAGCACATTTTATTCTAATGGAGGGAGACAACACTGATTTAACATTTGGAAATGGATACAATATGACTACTGGCCATTACCCTTCCCTTCACACGCAACCCTGGTAGACTTTCAAAATAAGACTCCGGCGACCCTACAAAATAAAAGCCCCTACATTAAACTTATAATTTTTTCCCCAGCATATGGCTCAACATTATGACCCAAACTCAACCACTTTTTAAAAATTAGACTCTAGGGGGGTTTTCAAAACACACCCCACATCAAATTTCAAAATAAAAGCCTCCCATTGCCACTTCATCTACTGCCCTAATAACAGGGGAAAAGAGTGATTTAACGATTGGAAAGTCATCAAGTATCACTGCTGGGTCTGACCTTTTTCTCAACACACAACCCTGCTTGACTTTCAAAATAAGACTCCAGTGACCCTACACAATAAAAGCCTCTATATTATACTCGTGTATTAATTGATGCAAATGGCTCAGCATTATGACCCAAACTCTATGAGCTTGTTTCTATTAGACTCTAGGGACCTTTTCATAAAACATACCCCAGAGCGAATTTCACAATAAAAGTCTCCCATTTACGCTCTAATACAGCATCTATTCACCTAATAACATGGAAAACCAATGATTTCATATTTAGAAATGGATTCTATATCACTGCTGGGCATGACCCTTCCCTTGACACACATCCATGATAGACTTTCGAAATAAGACTAACGGGACTCTTCCTTACACACACTCATTCATTGTGCCGTATGGCTCGTAGCTATGACCCAAACTCAACCAATTTCTTCAAATTACACTACAAAGGCCTGTTGACCACACACCTCAGTGCATATTTCTTAATCAGTTTCTAAGATTTACACTGTAATATAGCATCTGCTAACCTCGTAACATGCAGCCTAAGCCTGCCAATGGTGCTTTCATCACCACAGCGGCTCGTAACATGCAGGTTAGTTTTTTTTGATAAATTCAGCTCCTTAAGGGGTATTAGCTCTCTTTCTACAAGCTTCTCTCTCTGTCCTTCCTCTGCTTCTCATGGTCAGTCTTGCACATAGGTTTGTAGATTTACCATCCTCTAACAATGACACTGTTTTCTTTATGCTGATCAACCAACACATTTTAAATAATTTCAAACTGTTTTGCCAAGTCTTGACATTTCCACATATGATTTCAAAATTTTGATACTTATTCAATACCATCTTCCTCAACATTTTACTTCCCATCCTTAAGCTACTATTTTTTCTTCAATTAGATAAGATTCAAGTTTTTCTTTGGAATTTCTTTTTTGATTCAGCTAATTTAATACTTTTCAGCCTATGCTGTGAACGTTGGCTTCATTCTGCTCTCTTTCTGGACAGGAATTAAGCTTTTCTGTTTGCTGCTAATTCATAACATGCCTGACATGTTTCTGGGCAGTAGGTGGCCCCCTTCAAAATTTCTTTATACATTTTTCTAGAAACTTGGGAGACATTATATTAAGACCCTTCTAGTGCCCACATTCAAGACATTTTTTGATATCATGTATGGTTTGGCTGTGCAGCTTTAAAGATGAGTTTGTTTCTGCCATTTTACTGCCAAATGATTCCACCCTACAAAATCTTCAAATGATTCAATTGTTTTCTGCAGTTTGAAGTTTCTGATGACTTCCTATCACATTTCCATATGTTCTTCAGGTAATTTCAGCTTTTTTCATTCAGCAAAAGCATTCCCACTTGCTGTTTCTCCGAAACAGCTTTTTCTAGTTCTATTTCACTTTTGTTTTTTGAATAAAAGAGGTAGAACATTAGCTACAATGTGGTCTGGTTGTTCTTTGGAAATAGGCCCAACTCATCATAAACAGGTAACTTTGTTTGCATAAACGAATAAAAAAAGTTTTTTTCCACCAGTTTTAAAGTTCCTTTGATGATTAACAACATTTAAGCAGGTTATAAAGTATAACTTTTAGAAATTAACATAACTAGTATTAACTTGACAAGAACAAACACTAAAAACATCAGTCTGTTTGAAAGAAATTAATATGTTTTTAAATTAGTGAACTGAGATACTGAAATCAACTGACTCTTTAATAAAATTCAAATGTATTGAATTAGACTGAATATGACCTGACATGAAGCAAAACAAACACAAAACTTTAGAAAAAGCAAAGTAACAAATCAACTAATGTCATTAAAAGCAGATTGACAAACAATATGTCTACTTCGAAATGGATTTGAAATGTTTTGTTCATGAGATGATTGTTTAGTTCAGCTAGACACTTCAAATCCAGCTAATTCAAATGACTCTAATTAAAGTTAATGATTATTTCTACAGTACCTGCGGTCCAATACCTTTGAAAACAAAGATGGTCAGATTAGCTGAAATTGTACCCTCATGGTATAAAAGACATACACTGATTTTTTCTTATTATGACATGAAAAAACTATCTAGTCTTTAAATGGTCCAATATTGATATTCATACTTCAGTGAACAGACACAGTATTTCTCTCACTGACAGTATTTAGCGAAGAAAACATGCATCAGCCCACCTCCACAGTGTTTGTACATTGTATTAGACCTTTATGCTGAAATGTATTGTGTGATTTTCTCCAAAAGCTCTGTCCATGATTACCAACAAGAACATTTCCTCATTGTGTAACAATTTCTCCTTTTACTGCCTGAAATCAATGACTGCATTTACACATGAGTTATTATTGGTGTATCATTATCCCAACTGAAAAAAAATGTGTATCATTATCCCAACTGGAAAAAAGATGAATTTTCATAAAGAAGAGTTTTATATTAGTTAATACGTTTGGTCACCCGTTACGAAGCACCTGCCATCTTTTTATTTATTTTTTTATTTTTATTTTTTTTAACAGTGTCCGGACACTGACAACCTGCCATCTAAAGTAGGGACACTAAAATACTACTAACTGTCTGTTTCCCCTTCTGGAAGTTCAGTGTGATTTAGAGGAGGCGGTGAAGGTTATTTGAAATGCCAACCCAACAACTTGATTGTCTGCACTACTGCAGCACGAGGAAGGACTATGCATAAGCAACAGCACAAAACATATCCAAGAAAGTGAGAAAAAGAACTTAAAAGACAAGAAAACCAGAGATATTGATAAAAAATGAAGAAGATAAACTTTGGGATAGTCTTCTCCAGGTGGAAGGAGAAAGATTTTAAAAGGAAAGCCGAAGTTAGAATGTTTCTCTTTAGAAGTAAAGTTAACTTTACAGCTTAAATTAGCGTAAAACTAACTAGTTCAATTCGGTTTAATTAGAAAGCATTGCTCATTACCATGGAAAGCATAACTGTAGACCCTGCAAACATCCAGTGATTTCAAAAGTACACATATTTGTTACTGAAGTAGAAGTATAGATACTACAGTTTAAAAACACTCTGGTAAAAGTTGAAGTATCAACTTGACCTCTTTACTCAAGTAAAAGTGAAAAAGTATGTGCTCCAAAAACTACTTAAAGTATAAAAGTATAAAGTAACCTTTTAAAAAAAAACAGCAGCCACTATATGAATTGAAAGCTCAATTTTTCGACTATTTCGAAAAAATTCTTTGAGATAGTGTCATGTTGGGAGTAAGGAATCTAACGCACATGCAGAACACCCAGGAGTCAGAATAAAAGTTCAATAATTTATTGAAGAGGTTTGCACAAAGTAGAATCACTGATTTCTGGAATGAATATTAAACACAGAGTTAGATGACAGATGCTGGGATCAGATCCGGGACTGGTCACACAAGGACTCTCTGTAGAGAGGGACAGTTTGGTTAGCCAGGCAGCTAATGATCTGATGACTGAGAGAAGGTGCGGTTCTGTACCTAGTTTGAGGTTCAAGCTGAACGGTAGAAGGAGGGAACCAGGAAGGTCTGGAGACTGAAGGTTAGCAGAGGGCTTGGGAGCGGCAGAACTTAGCTTCAGGCTGTGAGTGTTAAGATCGTTCTCAGATGATCTCTTGGAGGTAGAGAGGCAGATCCAGACAGTTTGATCTTCAGGTTTGTTACTGAGAGCAGGCAGGCAGGTTTCAGATGAGTAGCTCATCCAGAGCTCCAGGGTCTCAGTCAGAATCTTCCTAAGAAGCAGAGAAGACAGAAAACTGATTAGAATAACGTCAGACTTTCTGGGGGTCAGAGAATCAGGCAGGCTGGTTGGCTCAGGTTTGCTAACCATAACTAGCTTAACACTCTGGCACCGAAGAGTAGTTCTGCCGCTGCTTATATGCTGCTCCTCCTGATGAGCAAATCAGCCGCAGGTGTTGAAGTCAGCTTCAGCTCCAGGAGACCTAAGGGCGCCCTCTGCTGGAGAAAGGTGGACAGAACTCCAGATCCCAACAGATAGGGCCAAGGATGAGGGATACACACTCGCCTGTGTCCGACCTTTCAGACATTTTAACATCTTTTTCTGAATCCCACATTGTAGCATGGCATAGACAATTCACGTTTACATTTTGAAGAACACCAACTTGTTTCTGATGATTTCCTTAATCTAACCAATGAGTGTTTGCGTTATATGACTCATCCAATTACACTAGTTTTCACTAGATGTCATGGCACCAATGATCTGCATTGGATGGCGCACATGACATGAAATAAATAGTTATAAACATTAAACCGAAGCCAAGAGTAACGAGTAACATGTTTTAAAAAATAGAAAGTAAAATGTTAGAGTGATAATTATAAATTATTGTGTGGACATATGAAACATTGAAAGAAAAAAGATGCTACATTTCTATCCTGTGATACAACCAGAAGGGTCATAAACTTTTATGACCTCCAGTAGGTCATGAGGCAGAATCACACGGTTGTGTGACTTCCATTCAGCCAGATGGTCAATTCACACTATCTTATTACCTGCATCCTCCCAGATATTCATTACTGGGTCTTCTGTTTAAGGCCCGCCCTATGATGTTGTAAACTGTTAATAAAAGGCTTTGCTATGAAGGGATCTGTGTGAGAAGGTGCTGGTTTCTGAGCCAACACCTTTTCTCCACTTCTGCAGAGGCTGACGTCAAAAACCCTGTCTCTGTGTTGATTATTTCCTCTTAATCTTTTAAACTCACATTTCTCTGGATTAAAACCCAACATACAGACACTTGTGTGAAAATGTGATGAGTAGAAGTCAGAAGTAGGAAGAAAAATATGTAATGGAGTAAAGTATAGATACCTAAAAAGTGTACTTAAGTACTGTAATGAAGTATTTGTACTTCATTACTTGACACCGCTGCAAATATAACACCATTCTTGCTGGTACAGAATTGTAGTTTTATGTAGGTTTAGCAGCTGTAAAGCTATGATGAATGCTGGCTTTTTGTTACACTAAATGCCAGCTTGCAGAGACTCAACTTCCCTTCAGGTTACATAGTTACATCTGAAATGTCGAGGCTTTTTGACACACAGCAGCTCCCATTGCCGCAATAAGTATTTGAGGCATAAACTTGCTAGGGTTTCGTGTTCATTTGACTGAAATTCTCCCATTTTACAACTAGATGGCTTTAATTTTTTACATAATATCCCTTTAAGTGTCTTATTTTTTCAAATGCACCCTTGCAAACCAACATCAGGCTTCTGAATACTTTTAAAGGCGTTCCTCTGGCAACCTTTTCAATTACAACAGCATTCATGTTGTGTTTTTCTTTTTTTTTTCTGCAGTAAACTTAACTGTTTATCCTGACAGCTGATCCCTTTAGAGTCGGGGAAGGGGCTTTTAGGATTTAAGTTTAAACTGGGGAGAATTGGTTTCAAAGCGTTTGGACAATTCGACACAACCCGTCTGAGATTATAATAACCAGAAACTCAGTTTTTTGCTGAAGTCTCTCCTTGTTGGTGTGCCAAAACCTCTAGTTTTATTGAGGTTTTTATATGCGCCGCTTATCCAGGGCTCAAATGCTTCAAGTAGCTACACCTGGCTTCTACCTTCACACTTATATTGTGCAGAAGTACAAACCTTCACCATTTTAGCTTTGATTATGTGGTCCGGTTTTATCGATCTCCTGCTTACAAATCCGTGCAGGAGCAAAAATACAATGACGGAGCTGTCTTCCAAATGTCTACTTCTGCTATCAGATTTCTTGTCTTCATTGTGCTTTCGCATAATTATAGTGCTTATTTGATGCTATTCAGTGTTTTTATTTTTCACAGTTTAAAAGTACATCACGTATTGTCTAGAGACAGCATGTATTTCCAAAACCTCAAACAGCAGAAATACTTTATTTAAATGCAAACTGACTGTTTTTTTTCTTCCTTGCTGTAGGGGCACTGCTTTCTAATGTGTGTTATTATCTGTCATTATGATTCATCCAGTCTCAGCAATCTTAATGGTCCATCTTTAAAATGCTTTCACTGTTATCACCCCCCACCCCCCTTTCCCTAAAGGACTGTCATCATCCTCCGCTGTTTTTTGTTGTGTGGCTTGTTTCTTACATTCTGATGGTTGATTGCACAGTTTGATGGTATAATCATCATAATGCAGTCTGCAAATTATGGGGAGAGCTACATACAGAGGATTTTGGAGAAAAAATAATTTCCTTTTGCAGGCTCCTCCATAGCTTCATAATTTGACATAATTTGATGGGAAAAGAAATTACAAAACAGTTTCAATCCAGTGTTCTGACAGGATGTTCTAAAGAGGTTGGAGCATTTCAGCCCCTACGCTCCATGGTGTCTTAAAAAGAGATCGCTGCTGGGGATACGGTGTAAGCAAGCTATAACTGACTTCAGATCAGCCAATAGCTGCTGAAGTCTCATTGTAAGGGGATTAGTTTGTGAAATATTTAGAAACAACAAGGTGTGATTCTACACTGGAAACATGGCTGCATATTTTTTCCCAGATTTTTTCCCAGATCTAGAGTATTTTTTGAGTAAAAATGTGTGACATCTCATTAAAAGCTTTACATTGTGAAATTAAATTGTTATGTTAGGTTTTGAGGTGTCATGCAGAGGAAATGTTTGCGGTTATCGGATGGATGAGTTTTTTTGCATGTTCTCCCTGAGCATGTGTGCGTTCTCTCTGGGTACTCTGGCTTCCTCCCACAGACCAAAAACATGACTGTTAGGTTAATTTTTTTTCTAAATTCTCCTTAGGTGGGAGTGTGTGCATGAATGGTTGTTTTTCCTGTTTGTCTCTGTGTTGCCCTGCGATGGACTGGCGACCTGTCCAGGGTGGACCCTGCCTGTCTCCTGTAGACAGCTCAAGACAGGCACCAGCACCCCTCATGACCCCGCTTGGGATAAGCCTGACAGAAAATGGATGGATGGATTAGTTAACATCTGAAAATCAGATACCAGGAGCTAGGAGTCGGTCAGTATGTTATCTTACACTGTGAAAGTACTACAGTTTTATGGTCTCACATAAAACTTTAGAACAACAGCATAAAACATAATTGTTTTAGCAGAAATTATAAGACACAACATTTACTATCAACACTATACAACACATTCTACGTTTAACTTTCCATTATTGGGGATTTGACACATGGACTTAAAGTCTAGGTATTTTCGTCACCATAAGACAGACATAAAGAACTATGAACAAATAAAATTGCACACTGATGAGTATAAGTGATTTTATAAGTGAAACTTAAAACACCCTACCTTCCAATGTTTGAGCATTGATCTTAAATATGTTATTAAAAAAACTTTGTGAAGAATAATACGTTTTATTATTTATAAAAATGTAGCTGACATTGGTTTAACTGAAAACTATCTCCTTGTTTAGAAGTCTGCATTAACTGTCTATTTCCCTGTTAAAAATACAACTTGTGAAAGTTGAAGCCAAATCCTACATTCAGCCATCTGACTAGCAGTGCACAGCAAAATGTAAAGATGAAGCCACGTTGGGTTACTTTATCCAAGTGGAGAATGCTCTCATCACTCAGGTACTTCAAGCACTAGGACAAGAACTAGGACCAAGCAGAAAACGGCACCTCAAGATGAAGATCAATTCCTTGAGTTTAGACCGCCAACAAGCTCCTGATTAGCCAATCATCTTTCCTGGTTTGATTGGCTGTCACCACAGGGCTGAGAATCTCGCTTTACAAACATCTGATGCACCACTGGGTCTTGGAATTGGATGGTCAAACACGTTGTTATATTTAATATAACTAAATTATACGCAAATTTGTTATATTATAAAATACTTGCTACCCTCCCCCACTTCTAAGAATCAAATTTTCATCCATGTGCTGCATATTACAACATGCAGTATTTCTGCTGAGTACTGGTTACTGCTGCTGACTAGTTTCTCAGCAGCAGTAAACTACTGCAAACTGATTTATTTTTACCCCTGGACCAATGGCGTAACTATCGCCATTGGGTATGAAGTTGTTTAGGGGCCCCGACCTCTTATGGGCCCCATCACTGACACCTGGGTGGCCCCCTATGCTATTGTGGACTAGGACGTCTCTTTGCAGATGTAATGGTGCGAAAAATTCTTCTGAAACCCACTTGATACTAGACCGACTGACCGGACCTTATTTATACCCCAGCACATGCCAGATTTCAACATGATGGTGAGCCGTTTAAACATGACACCAATAGCAAAGTAGACAGTGGTACTTTTAATTATTATGTTAAAAATACTGATAGTTAATTGGACGTTTGGTAAAAAATACAATCCTATAATATGTTTCCAACCGCAATAAAGATAAAGATCTTAAAAGAACGATGTATTTGAGTATTTTATTTTTTACAATACGAGTTGGAGTAATCTAGAGTGTAGAGCAGGGGGGGGTCTTGTTGTACTTCATATGGGGCCCACCCAGATAATGTTGCTTACGGGCCTATTGTTGTGTCGTTACGCCATTGCCCTGGACCTAATGTTTATGCTGTTATTTTAAAGCAGTATCTCTAATAGGGAAATGTCTTATTGAAATCAAGGATCTCTTCAGGTATGCACACACATTTTCAGCTTACTGTCAGAGTCGAGCTTTGCAAACTGGATTTGCAAGATTTGTGCAGGAGACCGATTTGGGAATCCGAGTAGTGAATTTTTCCCCAGCAACTTTTTATTGTCATTATACTGTCACAAATACAGAGCAATGAAATTAACTCTCTGTATTCAACCCATCCCCTTAGGGATGCAGTGGGCTGCCATTGTGCGCGCCCAAGAAGCACTGTGGAGTTAAGAGTCTTTGCTCTCTGGATTCCAAGCGCAATGCCCTAACCACCAGGCCTCCACTCCCCAATAGAATTTTCCCTGAAGATGGAGGATTTTCATGTCTGCACCAGCAACCTGCAGCTGTCCAAGAACCGTCCATCTAGGACCAAGGAGGTATAATTGGAAGAAGGACTTACAAAGCCTGTTTACCATTATACTGTATTCTCACTGTGTTTTATTTGTTGCTTTTTTATACTGCCACAAAACGGAATCTTTTAATGCTGTTTTTATTGATTGATTGATGGGTCAATTAATTCACTCATTGAGTTAACATTGGTGCCCTTAGATACCAGTCTCTGGCTCATGCCTACTGGGAGCTATCTGGGTTGCTCTTAGCAACGAGCCTAAAAACCGGTCACCACTTTCTCCACAAATGGCAATTACTGATGAACAAGAGAGTTCTGGACTTGTCAGCCTGCAGTTCTGCCCTTTCCCCAACTGAGAAAGTGGAGAATTTTGAAACAAAAAAAAAATGCATTTACAGTGACTGAGCACTTTTGCTCACTTCCAGGCTGGCTTGCTAAAAGGGTGGGAGTAAAAACCTGCACAGGGACATGAAAGGTATTGGCTCTTATCGGGAGCCCTGTAATTTTTATATATATTTCTAATATGTATTTAGTAGGTTTACATTTTTTTTTTTATTAACTGATAAGAGATCTCTGTTCAATAGTAACCAGTTAGAACATTTGTTTCATGCTTTGAGCTGAATCAACAAACCCAAAAAAAGTAGAATTCATCAAAACTGGGTTGCTGTCCTCTTTTTATGCCAAATGCAGGACTTCAAACAGATGCAACAAACAATCCTCCTCGGATCTGAGCCTCATCTCTGGAAAGTGGATCATCTCCACATCTCCACATCTGTCCGGGGTCACCGCCGCTCCCTCGGTTCACCCCACTCCCCGCTTATTGGACAGATGGATTAGCTGCTTAACGAGGTGAATTTGTTTAATCTGCTGATTGTCTCAGCGATGAAAACATATTTGGTTATTCTCTGCGGCCTCTGTTTTTCTGTCCTCCTGATTAAAGATGCCCTCGCTCTGGCACGCTCGTGCAAATAATGGAACAGTTGTGGCTGTGACCAGAAGACAATGCTTCTGAGGTGTGCTGGCACAAACACAAACACACTTACACAGTCAGAAACACACAGTCCCCTGTTTGTATCCCCTCGTCCCTCTGTGGTATGGTAATGAGCTGCTAATCTCTCTGGTTTACACAGCCAGAAAGTGAGTGTGTGTGAGTGTGTGTGTGTGTGTGTGTGTGTGTACATTAAGGTGTACTCAGTGTAGAAAAGCCTAAGGAATTCTCCCAGGCCGTCAACCTTCTGCTCTCACTTGGGCACAGGCTGTCAACACATTAAATTGTAGAGTCTGAGTGTGTGTGTGAGGTGTGTGCGTCTCTAACGGGGAGTAAAATAGAAAGTTAAAGCTCAATAGTAACACATAATGTTGCAAAAAAGCAAAGGAAATGAGGGTAGAGACAGAAAGAAACCACATAGATTAGGCGTTTGTTTATTTCCCTTGTAAATGTGTGGCTTCGTCATCTGATCTGCAAATCCAGAGTCCTCTCTGAGTCCCTCTTTGGTATTCTTTTATGTGTTTTAATGCTGCACTGGTGTGTGTCTGTGCGTGCGCCTGTTTATTTATCATGCCAAAGTCACATCGCTAATTAGTCCCTGGGAGAAGCCCGAGGCCATTTGCAAAATCCCTCTGATTAAAAACAAGTCCAAATCCAACCTTGTGTTGTACAGACACACACTCCAGCACTCCCAGTGCATATACAGTTTGCTCTGGCATGTCCAAACAGGCGTCTGTGGCGAGGAAAGCTACTTACTGTCAAGGCTGGAACACGTGTGGGCGAGTGTTTGTGAAACGCATGTTGAACGGTTGTGAGGGAGCTGTCAGCCGTTAAGGCCAGTTTAATATTTAAACCGGGCCGTCTAAAGTTACCATACCCCAGGGTGACTTCTGTCACGAAGGAAAACAGGCTCTCAGATGCTCAGTGGCGCCTGCACGCGCAATGCCCGGACGCACGCGCTCAAAGCCTCCAGGAGCCCGGGCTTGTCACAAATCACACTCAAGATGTCAAGGGCACCTCGAGTTAGCAAGTGTGACAGACAGAAGCTGGGGAGACAGACGGAACAAAACACAAAATCTCCACAATTATTTTTTTTTCCTTCCCTTTTCCTAATTGTGTATTTATTTCACATCCCGCACCTTCTGCAACCTGCCTCGGCCGACAAATTAGAACCGTGTCGATTAATCCTATCTGAATTTTAATTCTTGTTAAACAGGGAGGGGAGCGAGAGGATGACGTGACGGATGCAGATGGAGGGAAGAGGCTGGAAGGAGGAGAAGGGAAGGAGGAGATTGTGACAGGATGGAGAGAAGGAGGCAGGGGAGAGAGGGGATGATGGGAGACACATATGAGGAGGAGGTGGAGGAGGAAGGGGATGGTGATAAATTGCTTTGAACTTTAATGGACGTCTCAGATGCTCCTTTGGTGATGCGTTCGGACAATACACAACATTACGGGCACACGTGAGGGCTGATTGCAGCTGACAGCAAAAGAGGCCCATCTCCATTGACCTAGAGAGTGCACACATGCCTTCCAAATACACACACGCTGATAACCAAAGACAGGAAGGATAAGAAGTCATTTGAAGTAGAACATGGAAAGGGTTAAAGATAGAGCTAGACCATTCAGTGAGTTTCTGGCTCATATCCAGTCATTCATTTTCTGCAAAAACTGACCTGCTGTACCAATTTAACGATGGGATGAAAGGTTTTTAGGAGGAATGGCTTTTTTTTTCACAGCAAAAATTGGAGGGTTATTGTTAACGGACAGTAGAGACTGACACGGGAGTGGATTTTCACTCCTGTCCCGTCCCACTCCCACGAAAAAAATTGTGTCCCGTCCCGATCCCGGGCCAGAGTAGAAATCTAAATCCTGTCCTGTCTCACTCCTGGTGAAATTACTCCCATTCCCATTCAGAATGACTCCCGCTCCCGCACCACTCCCATTCTCTGTTCGAAAACCTAGGACGCGTCCTTAGAAGGCCAGATTCGAAGTACGACTACGTCATAGTGCGGCCCTGAGGTCTGGTCGGATTCCAAGACTCCTCGTTATGCGGCCCTAAAATGCGTCCTTCTTTTTGCCCGATTTGAAGGACGGGTGTTGATGTATCCTCGCTATCCTTGGTTTACCCAGGATTCATTGCCAGACCAAGCAAGCCGTGATCAGAGGAAAGGTTACTTGGCGCCGAACAGTGGTGAAAATTGGAAGTTCAGTTTAATATAATCCAGTCTGTGAATAGTTCCGTCTGAAATGAAGGAAAATAGTTGTTTTAATGGTTATTAAGTCAGATATGTGGCGGTAATGTTTGATTTATCTAAAGTAAAATCCCTTTACTGTCCCACAATGGGGAAATTTACAGCAGCAGAAAGATTATTGAAAATGGTCACACAAATGTGGACCTTAGAAAAATGTATAAGAATAACATGATAGGGAAGAGTTAAAAAAAATAAAAATACAATTCTGTAAAGTGTTTTAACAATATAAAACTGGAGAATAAATAACCAATATGCAGCTATGGACATTTTTACAGTAATGGATATTTGAAAATAGCAGCAACATCAGAGATGTGCAGAATGACAGCAGCATGTTATTTAACTGACTAAGGTTTCTATCATTACATTTGATTTGATTTGTTCCTGCTCCCGGTGGTTGGAACCTTTATTCCACTCTGGAATCTCATCAGTCTTTGTTCACTTTACAATAAAAAAGAAATAAATAAACAAACAGTTTTGGAAACTTCGGTTTTCATTCCTGCTTTGTGTGTCAACTTTCGCGGTTGCTAAGCAACAGACCTTACGGCGATAAAACCCGCTGAAGGGTAGACCTGGTCGAATTCACAGCCAAAACTCTTCCGGTCTCCTTATTTTCACGGACTTCAAAGGATCCAGTCTAAGTAGACCGCGTCCTTGGAGGATGCAGCCCAGGATTTCGAACAGAGCCCCATTCTTGTTGTTTTTGAGCGCGGCTGAAAAACTCAGAGCGGAATCACTGTTGGTTTTTGGGTCGTGTAGTTTTTTTGACTCGCATTATAGTGTAGGCTTAAAGGAAAAAAACTACAAAATGGCGGCGCCGCGCCAGTACTGGAATTTTTTTCTTTCTATTTTATTTTATTGTTTGGCATTGATCCTAGTTTTTTTTTAGTTATTACCGGTTTGCTCCCGCTCCCGTCTGCTCCCGTTAATGTTTAATCCTGTACCGTCCCAATCACGTGATCGTTACTAATACTGACTCCCATCCCACGGGAATCCCGTGACCCATGGGATTCCCGAAAAAATGTCAGTCTCTAACGGACAGCAAAACATTTTTATCAGATTGTTCAGCTAAATCCGAAAATGCCTCATAGCAACCACCTTAGCAACCAAATGCTTACAATGCAGTCACAAAACCAGTGTCATCACACTGAGTAATTGGCTCCTGCTAACAGGAGCTGAACAGATTGTATTTTGGTTTTGATCAGTTAATTTTTGCTGTTATCTGCAATGACATGGGCTGTGTCTGAAAGTTTGCTCTAAATCCCTCAGTCACTATATAGGGCGGGAACTATATAGTGGACTTTATAGTGAACTCAGTTAACTGACCGTTCGGACAGATGATCACTACTTTTCTCTCCCCGTTGGTCACCTTAATTCAACTCCCCGCATGGTGCCTGTGCCATCTTTATTAGTCGCCGCTACAACAAATCCCATGATGCTTTGAGAGGAGAGCTGCTTTTCAAGGTGCATTGTGGGAAATTTTCAGTCCACTACTTTTTCATCCACTGTCAAGTTATGTGGGGTTTCTAGCTTCAGCTCCTGCCAAAACTTGAAAACGGCTGGTCATCACCAAGAATGACGCTAGGCACCACTCAAATACTTTTCCATTTGTTTTTATTTGGAGTCTAGGATTGGGATTTAGATTGAAAACCTTTCAAACAAATTGACAAACAGAAGTGTATTAGTTTAAAACAAACAAACAATTTGACCAACGGAAACTGAATAGGTTCAAAACAAACATGTTTAAATCAAACATTTTCACTGTGGCTCACCCAGAAGCACAAACTGAATATTACCAGGCCACAAGCCATACTACAACATATTCTAACTTCACTTCTGCTTTTTTTTTTCTTTTTTTTAATAAACAATGTAATAATAATAGATAAATTTATTCTCTCCTTACCAGTTGTGTATCTGGTGATTAAACCATGAGCTGAAACTTACTTGCTGGGAGCCAGTCTCTTCCTTTGCCTGCCAAAACTGCCACACATGGGGGTGCAGGTGTTTTAATCACAGGAAGAATTCCCAAACAGGAAGTCCAAACCTCCAACACAAGTTCACTCCTCTTTTTTTCTGTGCTTCTTTTTTGACATGACATCCACTAAACGTTCTAACACTCATTTAAAATTGCATAATCACTATATAGTGCCTTATATACTGATTAGGGCAGACGTTGACTCATTTAAAATGGCGTAATCACTATATCAGGGCTCGATGTTAACCATCGCCCGATCTCCCGGGGCAAGTAGTTTTTATTGTTGGGAGAGTACAAATTTCATTGCACTTGCCCGGCGGGCAAATGCAATGATCGCAAAAAAATATATATATTTATCACTCAAAATTACTTTAAAATCACCGAAATTCGATGAAAACGACCCAGAAGCGTTGCCGGTGCCATTTTTGTTGTTTTGTACACATTCTCATGTGATTTGAAAAAGGCACATGATTTGAAAAAGCCGAATGATTTTCCGCCAGATGGTGTGCTTTTTGGCCACCTAGCGGTAATTTTGATGTAGTTACCAAAACGACAAACGGCTGCATTTATTTTGTCAGGGAAAACTAATCCTGAGTCAGTTAAAAGTCAGGGAATTCTGAAATTATGTAAGACTGTGAAAACCCTGTGTAAAATAACTATGTATAATGATTCTCTAGAAAAGTCAAATTATATTAATAGTATTATCTTGTATAAACATACCGTGACTCTAAAATAAAAGTTATTCATCTGTGACAATGACTTCTGTCTTGTGAATTGTCTTAAGTTTTTACCTGTCAAGTTTTTTTTAGATTTTTAACATTACAATTTATATTTTTCCAAGCACACAACAGTTTAAAGCAAAGTTTAGTTTGAAAAGAATGTGCAGGAAGGGTTGAAAAGCATGTTAACACGGTAATGTAGGCTTGAGTTCATTATCTGACGCATGCATAAACACACCAGGAACCTGTAAACTAAAAAAAAATACTAAATTACAAAAAACATTTAAAAAACAAACATGTTTCATGGATATATATACAAAAATGAATATTAGGAACTATATTTATCAAACATTATACTGGGCAAGTAAAAATGGTTTCTGGGCAAATGAAATGTGAAAATCACTTGCCCTTTGGGCAAAATCCTTAACGTCAACCCCTGCTATATAGTGCCCTATATACTGATTTGGGCGGACGTTGGGACACAGAAGTGGAGATGTGTAGCAATGCATTGCTCTCAAGAAGTGTCTCTTTGAGTGGCTTAAAAAAAATAGCCTTAATTGTTTCCTTGTCTGAAGAGCCATCAGGCTCAAACATCAGCTTTTTTCTTTAAAAAAAACAAAACACTGCTTTATTTATTATCAATATCTCAAGATTTTATTGTAGAGGGTAATTATTGACAGGAAAGCTCTTTCAATTAAATGTTTGATCCCATTTTCAAACTGATTTCCCTGCTCTTTATCAACTATCTACCTCCTTCCTAGAAGAACTGCTGCAGCATTGGTTATGATTCCAACTTCCATACCAGAATGATGTGAACATTTTGAATCAATTCATATGAACTAAGCCATATTTGGTGGTTAGCAACGTAGCTCTGTTTCATCCATTTTTATCCTTTTGATTATAATAACCCACCTTTTCCCATGTCAGAATATGTGATCATTTTACTTTTTGTGCAGTTGTCAGCGCAGTTATATAACAACATAAAACAAGGATTGGACATAGAGCTACTGTACCTCCATCATACATCAGACAAAATATCTCCAAACAGATGAATGTGCCTCAAAGTATGAACTGATCAGGTTTTTCTGTAGTTCAATCCAGTTAGACTAAGCAGCAAACCTAGAAGCCTTCTTTAGTAGCTCCATCCTGACCCTCAAGACAGACAATAATATGAAGTGCGAAGACCACGAGGTTGAGTGTTTTTCCGTTTAACAGAAGCAAGGAGGTATAAAGAAAAAAGGCCTGAGATACACTTGTAAATGAACAAATACCAGTGTTTTAGTCTGCATGATTATAAGAAATACCCTTCAATAAGGGGAGTAAAGAAAACTTTGATGAGTGCTTGCCTTATTATTAGAGACAAACCTCAAAACCAGTAGTGGGTAGAGTACCCAAAATGTGTACTCAGGTAAGAGTAGCACTACAATTTACTGAAGTAAAAGCAATAAAGTATTTGAAATAAAAACCATTGAAAAAATTCAATGGTTTTTATTCTGTGTTTTGACTTTGTTCCTGCCATTGTGTTTTTATCTTTTGTACAGTGACCTTGTGTGTCCAGAGAGGCGGCTTTTAAATAAAATGTATTATATTATTATTTCAAAGACTCGAATGCATAAAGAACAGAAAAAAATGTCATGAATATGAAAGAATACATGCAGAAGAGATACTATTTTTTCCACGTAAAATAGAAAACCAATGCTTACAGCAGAAGCTGTGAATGTGTTAGGAGGAGCAAACAACATCCACTGACAATATCTACTGTTTACCGTATGCTCACCTGATCTTAAGATGGTTCAAGTTACTCAGAGAGGACAGAATAGTCAAAAATTTTAATGAAGTAGGGGTAGCAATACTTGCAAAACCCATTTAACATACATTTGGAAAAGTTACTTAAGTAAAAGTAACTTAGTAAATATTACTATTTACAGTACTACCCATCTCTGCTCAAAAACCATGAAAATACGTAGCTTCTACTGCCCCACTATTTAGAACTGCATCTTTAATCAGATGTATCTAGACTTTTTTTTTTATGAACTAAACATGCCAGCAAAGTAAAACAGGATTAGTCTCAGTTTTTGATTTACCAAAAGACAAGAAATCAGGAGAAATATAGCATCTAAATTTAAAGTGGCAGGCAAGCTTTGTGAAAAGAAGCTTCCCCAGGAAAATTCCTTTCCCCACCATGTGGTTCAGCTACAACCAATGAGGAAGCATTTGTGTTTACAGAAGATTTAACAGAACTGCTGAGAGACGTTCAGGGATGATTTAAAGTTACTGAATAATGAGCAATGTCATCACGTTTATATAACTGGTAGTAATTTGCACAAAAATCCAGTTTTTCCATTTCTTTTTTTAAAAATCTCACATTGGAGAAATGTATCTCTCTATTTGACGCATCCCCTTGGAAGCAGTGGGCTGCCTTCGTGGGGCGCCCGGGGAGCAGGGTGGTGTTAAAGGTCTTGCTCAGGAACCCAGAGTGCAGGCTATGGGGATCAAACCAGGTACTTGCAACCTTCTTAGAGCACAAGCGCACTGCTCTAACCACTTGGCGAACTCCTTTCTGCATTCTCAAATTACTAATAGAATGTAGCTTCTTTAAATAACTTAAATACATAATTAATATTCTTCCAGCAATTTCAAAGAACAGAAAATGATCAATTTTAAATGAGAATGTACTTTAATCGCCTTTTTGTCCTTATCAGTGGAGCAGAGGAGCAACAAAGAAGCCCAATAATTATTCACACCCCTGGGAGATTTAAGTTTAAAGTAATCATTTAATTTTATCAACATGTTTTATTGAGTGGAAACAACATTAACATTCTGGAGTCAGTCTTGACTTGAGTAGAGGGAGCTAAAGATTAGGGTGATGGAAAGAATGCATTCCATCCTCAAATATCAGCTAAATTCAAGGAACTCCAGTGGAAGCATGCATAAAGCTGGTTAGTAATTATACAAAAGGTTTCACTCTTTTAAAGCTACAGTGTGTAATAATTACAGGGATATACAGTCAGAAATATAATATATTATACATAGCTATGTTATTTATCATCATCTACGAGCTCAGCCTCTTAACCTTAATATTTGCGCTGCCTTAGAATTTGTTATATATAATTACATAGGAGCGGGTCTCGCAGCCATGGAGGCAGACATCTTTGCGCTACGGCAGCGCAGAGCCAACAAACTAGCGATTGCGAGATCGCCCATTACGCTCGAAAGTAACTACGGCAAGTTGAGAGAGATGAACTGAGACGGTACTGAACACACAGACTAATGAAATACTATCTGTAAAATTATCTATGTAAACAAACCTCATCACTTGAGAAGGTAGGTGATGCGGACGTCGTGGAAGACATTTTGTCCCGTAACGCTCGCCGTACTGTTGGGGGGGAGAAGCGGTGGGGGGGGGAGATGTTCATGTTGCTGCGGTCTGCAGTCTGAACGTTAGATGTCGCTGAAAATTACACACTGTAGCTTTAATTCCAATAAAAATGTTTATATCAGTTGTTAAGAAGGGTAGAAATAATTGTCAATATTGTATGGAAATAGAAAGGAAAAAAATCACAGTAATGCTGTTTTAATATTAACTTATTATCTGTCAATATTTACCTTTCATAATTCAGTTACGTTTTGTTTAAATAAAGTTAATTTATTAAAATTTTAGTGCTTAAAAGCTGAGGTCGCACATGTGATTATAATATCCAATTAAAGGGATAAATGATTATAATCTGTAATCTTTTAACCCTGTTTTGATCCCATAAAGGTTGCGCCACTGTTGTGGATTCTAACACAAGCCAGAGAAGACGTTTCCAAATATCTCCCTATGTGTCATCTTTAAAAATTACATTAAGTATCTGTGTTCCAATGCCAGTTTCAATCAGATTCAGGCAGAAAATCATTAATGTCTAGACGGTATTCAGTTTATTGCTACTAGTTAAAGACAACTTTCACATTTAAAGTGATTTCTGAAGATATGAGGTGATGCTGGTAAAAGTGTAAGATAAAGATTCACAGGAGGAGAGGAGGAGAAGGAGCCATATGGCCAGGGTTGAGTTCAGACAAATAAAATGTTGCCTTTTCTCCACAATTGTTAACCACACACAAATGAATCAGTAATGAAGCTTCTATTCACAGTGACAGAAACCACAGACACACTCGCGCGCACACGCACAAACACACATGCACAATGGGCGACATGAGAATAAAACTCGCAGATATTCACACAGAAGGAGCAATAAATGTCGACAGAGGAGGAGGAGGAGGCCGGGGGGAGGTGGGAGGGAAACATGGAGAATTGTTTGTGTGGCTGAAGCTGTGTGAGTGTGAGTGAGTGTGCATAGGAGTGTATCAGTGGAGCCGCCCCGCTGCCCTTCCACCCCGCTGCCTCTCTGTGTGTGTTGGTGGGTGTGTGTGTGTAAGCCTGTCTTTGTGCGTGCTTGAATGAAGGGTTTGTCCCTCATTCTGTGGCCCTCTACTTCGCCAGATTTCTAATGATTTTCCAATGATGATTCAGTTCTTGTGTGTGTGTGTGTTAGAGTTTCAATGTGCATCCCTGGACCCACTCAGCCTCTCTTTCTGCACTCTGTCCGCCCAGCTATTCTTCACGGTGCTGCTTTGTGCTTCTTTTCTGTTTTTCATCTCTCAACAACAACACCGCGAGTTCAGCCCCGAACACAATAGCTTTCATCGTTCAGAGCGTTCTATAAGGAGACAGCAGTCAGTGTTAGATATTAGATGCAAAAGCCCTAAACTACACCCTGTGTTTACAGTGCTTCACGCTCGTTCCCATCATTTCGCAGAGTTTACCATAAGATTTACATTTCATTTCCCACCTTCCGCCCAGCTGTTGTTTTCTGATCATCTCAGATGGAAGTCGGCTTGCAGAAGCTTATCAGATTGTAGGAGGAAGAAGAGAAAAAGCCCCCCCCCCCCCCCCCCCCCCCCCCCTTATCATTTTGCAAAGTTTCTGTGAAGGTGTTTTCAAGGTTCCTTTTAAAACTGAAATGTTGGCTAACAAAAAGCCTGAAACTATAGAGAAACACAAGGCCTTGGGCACAACAAAAAAGACAAACCATGTTCTATATTTCTGACACAAACATGGACAGTGCAAAATGTGATTTTTTCTTCTCTGTTTGTTTGGATAGGATGAGGCTTGGTTTGAAATATATAGCATTTTATTTTATCCAGAAGGTCTGCTATAAGATGAAACCCATGCCAGATGTTTTTGTGGTTCATCAATAATAAAAGAAAATCTTTACACTTCAATTTTTTAAATACCAGGGTTACCTTCCATCGTATTTTTCCCCAACCTGAAGATCCTATGGCATAGCGCAGTGCTGATATATATTATTGAAATTGTTCTTTCACTTGTTACAATGATGATAATCTTTTCATGCTTTCCAAGACTCAGTAATCATGTCAGGTCAAAATTACACATCAGGCTGAAAGATAAACATACAGCCCCACTATTACTTGGTAATACTTTGCCTTTGCTATTCTCCCAGACCCAATCAGTTTTGTCCTGGCTGGATATTTGACCACTCCTTCCAGCGGAAATGTTAGAGCTTATTTAAACTGGTTGATTGGTTCCTGCACAGATTGAGCTTTAAAGTATACTCAACAGATTTTTTTGTGTGTGTGATTTGGGTCGAAGCTTTGAGATGGCTGTTCAAGAATCTCAATATCAGCATGTTTGATCCATTCTAAGGCCAGAACCATAGAGAGCGTTCTGACCAGCCGTCTCACTGTGTGGTGTGGAGGGTGCAGTGCCTCAGACTGGAAGAAAGTGAGGAAAGTAGTGAGAACAGCAGAGAAGATCATCGGGGCTCCTTCTTCCCTCTTCCTCTTCCATAAAAGCCTCCCAGCACTGTGTTTCCCGAGCCCGTAACATCGTCAATGACCCCACACCCCCCAACCATGGACTGTTCTTCCTGCTGACCTCTGGGAAGAGGTTTCGCAGCATCCGATGCAGGTCCAGCCGTTTCCGCAACAGCTTCTGCCATCAGACCACTGAAATTTTGAGAAAACTCTAAATCAGGCATCCCCCAAGTCGGTCCTCGAGGGCAGCAGTCCTGCAGGTTTTAGAGGTTTCTGTGCTCCAACACAGCTGATTTACATTGATAGCTGATTAACAGGCTTTTGCTGAGCTGCAATCATCAGAATCAGCTGTGCTGAAGCAGAGAGACCTCTAAAACCTGCAGGACTGCGGCCCTCGAGGACCGACTTTGGGGATGCCTGCCCTAAATCATGTCACAGACTCTGCAGCACTCTGACAACACAAAACCAAAACACTGTATATTTGCACCACATATATTTAATGCTCTGAGCTTCCATATTTTTGAGTTTTTTTGCACCAAGTTTTCTCTCCCACACTTCAAAGAAATGTATGTAGAAATGTGTGTTAACTTTTGGCAGAATAATGACACCACACACAAAGCTTTTATTTTGGGCATATGATGATTGAGTTGGAACTGGCATGGCTGTAACAGGAACCAGATTAAATGAAAGCAGAGGTGAAGTACAGTAAGTACAAGAATTATAAACAGCAAGAGTAACATTCCTTTAATAAAATTGTACTGAAGTACAAGTAAGAAATACTTTTTTTCATCTGATTTAATTCCTGAAAATGGTTTAATCAGAGTGAAAATGGTATTAAGTTATGTGTAGATTATGGTATTTTAAAGAATAAAACAAAAACATTAGTTAAAAAAATATCATTTTACACGAAAACTATTTCTAGAAGGACAAGTTTTTTAAAAGTTACTCAAATAAAATAAATTTTGCTAGCCATTATCCATTTTTCAGATCAATGTTGATGTGTTGCTCCATCACTATTAACCCATCCATCCATTTTCCATCATGCTTATCCTAAGTGGAGTCGTTAGGGGTGCTGGTGCCTATCTCCAGCTCTCTGTGGGTGAGAGGCGGGGTCCACCCTGGACAGGTTGCCAGTCCATCGCAGGACACAGGAGAAACAACCGTTCACGCACACACTCACAACCTAAGGAAAAGTTAGAGAAGCCATTTAACCTAACAGTCATGTTTTTTTGACTGAGGGATAAAGCTGGAGTACCAGGAGAGAACCCACGCATGCTAAGGGAGAAGATGCAAACTCCATGCAGAAAGACCCCAGGCCGGGAATCGAACCCGGAACCTTCTTGCTGCTACCCACTGCTGCACTGAGCAGCCCGCATCAGTATCCCCTCTGTTTTTTCTAAATCCTTTTCCTTTTTGTTTGTGTTTCACAACAATTTCACAAATTGCCAAAAAGGTGATATTCCTTAATGTAGCTGGGGTTTTTATGTCTATTTTTGTACATAACCACTAAAGAAACCTCACTTTGTAGAGCTCAGAATGAATAGATGGAGGTTATGATATTTGGACAGTTTTCTAAAGGACTGTGTTGAACAGAGTTTGATTGCGAAAACGTAGCAGGAGAATCAGGGTGTTTAGAGCTGCATTTCCAGAGAAACTGTGGAATAAACACACAGTGAGTGTTTTCTGGTTGTGGTAAAGCAGGGGGGTGACTGTGTTTGTACTGGAGATGCCCTCTATGTTGACTTAGCCTTTTCTGGTGGTTTTGTTGCTCCTTTTAATTTTTAAGAATCCAAGTCCTTTGCTAAGTCTGCTAAGCTCTACAGAGACCTGGAAATGATCCGTTCTTTTTTTATAGAGGTGTGTTGGAGAAGGGATGAATCTAAAAGCTCCAGGATGGTAGATCTCAGAGGACTTAAACCGGGTACCACTGAGATAGAACAACAATTTTAAATTGTGTTATGCTCCAAGTCCAAAACCAATACATACAAGTTACAGAGTAATTTATCAGATAATGGGGATTTATTGGGACATTAGCAAAACAGGAGTGTGGAGTGTCTGACAGGAGCCATTCTCTGCATTCTCTCATACCTCTTGTGCCAAAACCATGAAATTAATTAACTGAACATTGGACTTTGCAGACCTGCCCTTTGCAAAGTCCCCTCTGCAAGACATTCCTACAAGGACGGAGCTTCAAAGAACATCCTGGGACTGCCTGCCAAGCTTGTTGAAAAGCCTTGAGACCCCTACCTCCTTCTCCCTTTCTCCCATGGATCCAGTGGAGACCACATTGGGGAGATCCCCTGAATGTCTTTTCTCTGCAGGCTGAGGAATCACATTCTTCAACTCTGTCCAAAGTAAAGTAGCACCTGCAGTCTACTTTGCAGAACCAGATAGCTGTGAAACACTATACCTTTTTTCTCACTGAGTTTGAGGGGAATTTGGATGAACCCTAATGCCGTACAAAGGAGCCAGCTAGCCTCCCAGTTAGGCTATCAACTCACAGCACTAAGCACTAGTAGAAACTCCTCATCATTCCTCAACATGGAAATCAGAGATATTTGGTCTAACAGAGACAGGGAAAGTATTTCCAGCTTAACAAACTAGATTTATCATGATTCCTGATCGCTTAATGTTTTTTTTACGGTTTTAAAAGTGAACCAGCAGCAGCTAATGATGACAGCATCCTAAAGGGACCAGATGCTGATAAAGTTTAAGGTGATGTTCACCTTAAACTTAACTCTAATGATGCTTTAATCACTAGTATTGTAACGTTTATGTCTTTACTGATCCGCGTATTCCATTTTATGGATGAAATATAAGCCATCGATAAATATAAGCTTTTAGTTCTTTTATCTAAATAAAAATATCCTTGGCAAACTAAGCTTAACCCTTTCTTAAAAGTTCCTTCCCACTCTTATTCCCCCCAAAAACAATCACATAAGGATGAGAATCAATTATCTAAATGGTTATTTGTATCTGTTTAAGCAAATCACTTAATAAAATATTACTTTACCAAACAATGTTTTATTTACCTCTTGAATATGCATTGCCTTTGTTTCTAATTAGTTTAAATGCTAATTTGACCTAATTCCAAATCCTTCAAAAATAAATTTTGATTCTCAAACATAAAATCATGTTATTATTGCATAATTTTTTTCAATAGTGATTCTCAAGTATTTTTATTTGTGTTTTCCTTTGTGCAAATAGTAAGTACTTTGGTGTAATTTACTTTCTGTCATAACGGGACAGATGGACCCAGTTTTCAAGGTGAGAGACCCAGTAGGAAAGTTCAAAATGTTTATTAAAACAAAAACAGACAGAACAGAAACGCACTGCTGTGGAACTGCGACCGCAGGTTCGGAGCACAGCCCATCACTGATTCTGTAGAGAGAAACACCCTTAAGTGACCTTGATCATCTGAACTGAAGATGATCATTAGAGTGAGTCATTTACCTGGTTTAACAGTGCAGTTCACTCAGGAACGGACAGATCCGGGTTCCAGGAATCCATCAGAGCACAAAGGCAGGTTCAGAGTCCCGTGTGTCGAGCATCCAGCTCAGACAGAAAACACACCTTGAGGCAAAATCCAGCAGGAGTCTAAGGTTACATTCACACTGCAGCCTGAAGTGACCCAAATCAGATTTTTTGGCCCATATGCGACCTGTATCTGATCTTTTCATGGCAGAAAAGACAACACAGATCCAAATTGTTCCAATGCGACCCAGGCCACTTGGCTATGTGGTCCTGAATCTGATACGAATCTGATCTTTTCAAATGCGACCTGTGTCTGAACGGCCAGATCGCATTCATCCGACCTGAACGCCATTAATACCCGACAAAGGTCACTATTCTGGGTCTTGCCATAAAGAAGCAGCAAGAAAAACAACCATGGCAGATGATGATGCAGAAAGCAGTATTTATGTTTAACCATCTTGAAAAGATTGAGTTTTTATGGTTGGGAAAGATCGCTAGATGTGCTCCTACAGTACACTACCATCCATGTTTACTAATGTAAACACAGAACACCCTGGCCTGTGATGTCATCTACTGTACATGCGGGACACTTGCGTTGTATGACTGCAGTTCACATAGGAGATCACATACAAGTCAAATATATTTGCAGTGTGAATATAGCCTAACAGAGTTTCAGGCGAACAGACCAGACGGGGCCAGTGGATGAGAGGAAAAGGAATCAGGAAAACAGAATCACTACGGATATGCTGAAACGCTCTCACCACTGGTTAGGGAAATAACTAGCCTGAGTACACTAGCTTAAGAATAAACTCCTGACTGAAAAAGGGACGATAACCCTGGAACTAACCAAAATTAACAAAACTGACTGACCAGAGAAGCACAAATCAAACAGGGAACAAACAAACAGCAAAAAAAAAAAAAAACTATGATCAGCCCTGATAGCTGGAACTGAGCCCAATATAAGGGAAACCTGCATGTGGATGTTTCACAAGTTTAGTTAATAGTAAAAGATGTTTGATCTGGAGTTGAATTACACTTGTTAAAAATGTGTATATATTGAATGGAAATTGTGAATTTATTCTGTATGTGTGCAGAGTTAACAGTTTCACCATGATTTAAGTTTTAAGCACACTTTCATTTGATATGCTAACACACAGTGAGTTGGCTGTGTTTAACGTGTTTATAGAACAACACATGAAAGTCCAAAAGTTATATCAAATTTAAAACATCTAAAAGTTTCAACGGATATATATGCTTTGCTTTGTAACAGCTGTTGCTGCACAAGGGAACCATCTTCATGATCTATGCCTAGAGACAAGTTTCCATGATTCTGGTTGATTTCTAATGTTGTATAACAACCACAGGACAACCTTCAGGGGATTATGGAAGGCAGTTATTCGCACTGGATGTTCTTAGGGTTATCAGAGTAAAGGGGCCTGAAAACCTAGATATTTATCAGTTAAAAAGAAAATGAAAATCACAAACTATTTTTTTCCACCACTGTATGCTGCTCTTTTATATCAAAAAACAAATCAACATTTAAAGTTGTAATTTGACAAAATGTAGAAAAACTTAAAAGCTCTGATTGGTGTCTACAAGATGTTCTAAATGCATATGGGTAATATAAAAAAAAGTATATTTTTGTGTTATTATCCTTCTGTGCAGAGGCTTATAAAGTAGGTGAAGTTTTTTAATCTGTTTCAAACCTTTATTTGTAAAGCATTTTAATAAACTTTTCCTTAAAATGCTTAATAGACATCCAGTAATGGTTAAGAGAATAAAAATATGAAAAAAAAAAACTTGTGTCGTACTGTGGTGGTGTAACCTGACAGCTGACATGTTTGAGATCTTCATAAGTAGGTCAGAACTACGAAGGTTTTCACCAAAAAAAGAGAAGACATGTCGGGATGCCGGTGAGGTGGCAGAGCAGCCCCTAAAGTGAATATGAAATCTGTGTGTGAATGGAGGATGAGCTCTGAGAGTCAGTCTGAACAAGAAGCTGAATGTTTTATTGCTAAGAAAACAGGGAAATATTTGTGTTAATGTTTCATGACCTTATGTTTATCAAGACTTTCAATGCAGGTGACTGCACACTCGGCCCGGTTTGCACAGCTTAATGAAGCTTTGAGGTTTCAGAGAGAGGTGTTGTGAGCTTAGTGATGCTTCACGTCCTTTTCTGCGGGTGTATTCACAGGAGGATGACCTGTGAGCTCCGATTTGTGGCAGGCGTTTGTGTGTCAAGGCGTGTGTGGGTAGCGGCAGTGGGGGCTATGAAAGATTTAACTCCACTAGCTGTATTGTTGAGGAGATAACAAATGTTTCCATTTAGCGATCATACATGAGTTATAACTCCCTGCACATTGGAACGTATTTGCGTGTGCATTTATGTGCAACTAGATATGGGCCAGCTAGTATCAGCACGTTCCAAGGTTGCTTTTTTCCCCTTACTTTCATAACTTAACTACCTAAAATTTCCCTTAATATAATTCCTATTGATAAGCAATTCTTTTACTGAGATATCAGAATTATCCTAGTTTTCTCCAACTCTACGGGGGAATCAAAGATCAACGCACAATCCCTATTCTTCCTATCACTGCTCACAGGCAGTCAGTTAATTAAAAAAAAGGGAATTCTACACTTTGTGACCCCCTACAGTAAGAACCAACAAGAAATGTCCTTCAAATATCGTATTCACAGTTAAAAAAACACTGTTTTACTATTGGCAACAGCTTATAATGATTGAAAAACATCCATTTTTATATGAGTAGCCAGGCAGTGACCAATGTGCACTAATGCTGCGTTCACACCGGATGCAGCAGGCGCAGCAGAAGCAACAAGTTTACATGCAAAGTCAATGGTTGACGCGAGTCAAGGCGCAGCAAAATGAGCAGCTGAAGCAGCGCGTCGAGAGCTATTAAGCATCTGATGCGCGTGACGGGCCGCAAACGCGCTGCTGCTGGAGATGGGAAAATGTAACTTTTGCTGCTCGACGCGCCGCATCAACCAATCAGAGAAGCTGATCTGGGAGCTGGCTGGGAGAGACACACAGCGCTGATGACACAGACCGCTCTGATTGCTCCTCTGAAACAGTTTATTAACGCCAAAATTAACTTAAAATGCTGAAACCTGCCGACAGAATATGTTCGCTTTTATTATCCTAGTGCCTGCAGTTTAGATTATTTTGATGAAAAACACCTACCAGCCGTCGCGGTGTACCACGAGGAGGCGACCCGGCCAGAGGCTGCTGTTGAATGGGATTCCTACTGACAGCGCACCGCCGGTATGTGGGGGTCTGAGCGGCTCCGACAGAAATAATATTGGAAGGTGGGAATGTAATCTGGATGAACTGACTGCAATGATTAAGTTTTCAGGTGGATTTTCTCACTTAAAAACATATTAAAACTACTTTATTCCCACTGATCACAGCAAATATAGCTGCAAGGCAGAGAAAGGATAGTGAAGCTCCGCCCAACGCGCGGCAGACATACTTTTGCACCAAGCAGCCAGAGCAGCAAAGCTGCTTCAGCCGCGCGTCAGAACTAACTGGTATAAGCAGCAAAAATGAAGCAGCAGACACGATTTGCTGCTCTTGCTGCGTCCGGTGTGAACGTAGCATAAGGATAGGCTGAAAGTGGGTAGTCAGTAGAAGCAGGAAAATGAGCTTGCACAGCAACTGGATTTCCTCAATAAAGACAAACAAGAATTTCCTAAAGCCATTGCTAATAATTAAATGCATATATTTACACATGCTGTCTAAATTAAAGATTTGGTTGAAAATCTTCTTTCGGCTTTGAGTTTTGGAAGCGACATCTCATCTGTTGGCCTGTTCTTGCTCTGCATGCACACTTCTATTGTTTATGTACGCATTTAGCTTTGGCTTCAGCTAGCTCCAGCTCTATACTTTAAAAATTGTTGAGAGTTGCAAGAAACAGTCTTACAAGTCCATGAGAAAAAGAAGAAGGAGGTCTCAAAAGAAAGAAACATAGACCAAAGTATATTTGGGAGATTATTAAACATGATAGTGGAAAAGTAGAAGGTTTTCATGCTGATAATATGCACAGTTATTCCAAAAATAACTTTTTTTCCCTCCATTTACACAAAACCATCCACTATACCTAGATCAGCAACTGCTCTGCATATTTTTTAGATGCATATACTAATTCACACATTAAATTGATTTAGACACATACATTTCTTCTTTTCCCCATAAATCACAAAAAAATTGTTCTGAAAAGGTTCTGTTTTAATCATCTAAATTCATGTAATTACTACTTTTTGTCACTTTATTGTTAATATACAAACAATTGAAAAATTAATTAGAATATTTCACTTGAGAGTATCATTGCTGCTGCCCTATTTTAGAGGACAACTGTTTGTGAACATGCTCATGGGATCATCTGGTAGGAGTGCCCATAGGGGTTGCCATGGCCACGCCTTGCCCCCCATCTAGCTCCGCCCCTTCTATAATGGAATTTTTTCCTTACAAGCTATTAAGAGGCAGACTCTCACTACATTTTAAGAGTATTGATATTAAGTGTTTTTTTTTTTAAGGTGAATCAACTTTACAGTTTATTTGATGCATGACATGTCAATGAATGATGTTGTTAGTTGGGAATGGTATTTCGCTTTCTGTACTAAAGATAAATCATGTGTGGGAAGTAATAATGTGATGTCTGTTTGGACCGTGAAGTTCTTAATGTAAAAACATCAATCAAGCGTTATAAAATAAAACACTTTCTCAGTTCTCCTATAAAGCTTTACACTTTATGTCACATTAGATTGTTGGAGGTAATTTACACATTTAATTCTCTTCAAACATGTATGATTTTATCACTATAACAACAAAAGATTTTCAACAATCTTTACAGCTTTTCTTAGTTGGAAAATGGACTTCAGAAAAAAATTCCTTGTATGTTAAAATCTGAGTTATTCTTTTTTTTTAAACTGACACTTGTTTCTACCCATCCACCTTTGTTTCCACCCAGACCTCGTGACACTGAAGGCTGTTTTATACTTCGTAACTAGGTGGTCTGCGTAGGTGTCGCATTGAACGCAAAGACGTCCCCGCCCCCTCCGCAGACACTCTGCTGCACCTCTACCAAATTGTAGGTGACCGCAGACAGTGCCGCAGACAGGAGGTCGGCTTGTTTTGTTTTTATTACGGCAATTGCAGAAAACAACTCACTAAGTTAGACCAGCTAGAAGAGCGCAGCACGCGAGAACGCTGGGACCCTTTTTAGACGTGGATCTCCTCTCTCTTTTTCGCCCTCATGTCCCTCTATTGTCGGAAAAACTTGCCCCCACGTCTTCTCTGCCTCGGCCGTATCTAGACCCACAGCGTATAGTGCAGACCACGCTCAAAATTCAGCATAAATTAAAAAAATGTCTGCATCAAGCTCACTATGACACACTGCTGCAGGGAAGATAACCAGCCCTTTATTCTCCATCTCTCCCTCCCTTGTTCAGGACCTAGAAGCTAAACCAGCATAGCACATCCAGACCTCCTGGGTTACATTAACACACAGTCTACTGTGTATATAGTATATGGCTATGCACTATATATTGTATATAGTATAGTGTATGTTTTATATTGTATTTAGCAATAGATTCTGTATTCTGCATATAGCCTATATCTAATTTGTCAGCACCATCAACACCGATTAAAATTACTTGTAAGTGCAAACCTAGTAGGCAATAAACTTGTTTCTGATTTCCAATCATTGCTCTGATACTTGTGGATTTTGTGCAGATTTTTTTTATTTTTTCAGATCAAACTTGATTGTGGGCGGCCATGTTGGGACAAAAAAAGGATCATCCTCTCAAAAAGTTAGAAGCATAAAGATGTATAAATCACAGTGTCAATATATGTGGAAACATTTTAAGTGGAACAGGAAATAACGTCTGCTGGTGCCAAACAATCTTGCATGTGCGGTTTTCCTGCAAAACTCAGACTCGTCCACTGGACCGGCTAACAAAGGCTACGTTAACACAGCAGCCTGAGGCGACCCTTATTTGATAATTTCATGGCAGTCTGGAAAACACAGATCTGATTTTTTCCAATGCGACCCAGGCCACTTGGCTATGTGGTCCTGTTTCTGATACGAATCTGATCTTTTCAAATGCAACCTGTAACTGAACGTCCAGGTCGCAATTCATCCGACCTGTACGCCATCAATACCCTGCATCTTGCTATGCAGTAGCCGCAAAAACAACAACCATTGCGAACCATAATGCTGAGAGTAGTATTTTTTGTTTAACCATCTTGAAAATATTGTGTTTTTAAGGTTGGGGAAGATCGCTAGATGCGCTCCAGCACTACCATCCATATCTACTTCTGTAAACACAGAGCATGCTTGCCAGTGACATCATTGCCTCCTCTACTGCGGATGTGGGACACCACATGTATAAATGCAGTTTACACAGGACATCACATACAAGTTGCATATATTTGGAAATGTGAACGGCAATGCAAAAAATCTGAATTGAGCATTGAGTCCTGCAGTGTGAACGTAGCCAAAGAGACATGATTCAACTTTCAACAAAGCTAAAGTAAAAACCAAGAACAGAGGTCTGTAGCTAAATGCTAATCTCTGCTTCATCTGTACCAAAGCATTTACCTAACATGCTTTGAGATTTTATTGGCTCTACAAATATTTAATATTTTGTTATTCTGTTAAAATAGTATCCACAATTAACTAGCACATTGTGCCCATCCCCAACCTGTTGCTGGGGGCTGTCCATAAAGAGGAGCTGCTGCTTTTTATCGTAGCTTGTCTTCATACTACTGTAAGAACATTACACAGGCACATGTATATCAGCAAACAGTGGGCCAGAATGAATTGTGGCTGGTTACAGCAGCAACAAATCAGTAAACATAAGGGCTTGTGCTGCTGGGCACACCAGTGTTGGGTAGACACACATGCACAGGGAGCTCTTTATCCAGCTGATCAGATACATGAGTTTAAACACAGACAGAAGGTGTTCCTCCCCAGAGAGCCATGAATTTCTAAAAGAACAACTAAATGAAGCTGACTTTCCTCACTGTTCACCTTAAAAGCTTTTTTTTTACGCTGAATAATTGGTAACAACGATGGGAAGCAGTGCTTGTTTTTAACTGTGTGTCTGTAGGTATGCATCAGTGGTGAGCAGCAGAGCACTTCAAACCCAGGCGCTAATCAGCCCCCCATAGCCCACCTTCAGTACCGCTTTCTGTCTCTCCCTCTCTTGTTCATTGTTATCTCCCCCCCTGCATCACCTCTTCTTCCTGTACCTGCCTCGAGATGGCAGGGGTAGGAGGTGGCAGGAGGATGATGGTGGCAGTAAGGGAGGGAGGAAGAAAGATGGGGCCCCCTGGGAATGGCGGGCACGGCAGCAGAAGTTTAACTTTGAGGTCAGCTGAGTGCTTTCCCCGTCCTGGCGGGGAATGTCTGCGGGCTGATCTGGGATCTGTTTCCCCATGGGAACAGGCGGTGACAAGGCTACTGGCGAGCGCTCTGAAGGTGCTGAAATATTAAAGCTAATGGGACTGTGGCGAGGCTTGCTCGCATGTGGGCTTTGCATGTGTGTGCCAGCATGAGCTTGTGTTGCTCATGAGTTGCAGCCACTTGATGTGAAGTGGAGTGAACAAAGTGGAATGGAGATGGATAATGCATTACACTCCAAAACAATGGCATGGAAGAGAGAGCTGGAGCCATAACAAAGCAAAACTTAACATCAGAGCGCGTGAAGATGGAGCAGAGGAAGGGAGGTAAAGATAGGAATACAAAGAGGAGACAGGAAAACTAAACAGGAGGGATAAATAACATAGAGAGGCAGTGTTCTACTAAAGTATTCACACCACCACAAACCCCTAATCTGTTTGATTTGGATTTTATGTAATGCACTTATATTAGTAGTGCATATTTCCAAAATGTAAAATAGGGAAAAGGGCATTAATCTGAGAATCACTTCAAGGTCAGGTTGTAATTTTTTTTTTTATTTGGGCCCATTTGGGTTAAAATATCCCGTTGTTAATCAGACAATATCTTTAGTGTTGTTTTCCTCTCTAATCGGTGGTGTGGACATAAGGGGTGGGGCAACAGACTAATACAGTGAATTTGTTTCTCAGTCATTTGCAGTTGGAGTTTCTAAACAGTGGATGTTGAGCACAGAGGCGAAAAGATTTTTGTTTGTAATTTGCCATTTATAAACAATGTGCTAAAAATAAAAATGTAAAACACAATCTAGCATCTATCAGGGTGTGAATATGTTTATGACCAGATGATTGAATCTTTTGAAAACAGAGAAGATAAATTAAGAGCTATACATATTGATTATTTACCATTTTACCATATAAAACTTTCCTGGTTGAGAATTAATATCATATTTTCTTCAAGATTTTAGTTTTGTTCTCATATTCATTGCAACTCTTAATTATAAATTAACACATTAAGGCCAGTATCTTCTTTTTTCTATTATGAAATGGACAAGAAATAGTTTTTTATGCTTCAAAGTAAAGAAGATCCTGCAATTTATGGAAGTAAACCAGAATAAAATCCAGCAAGTTCAGTAATATGTCAATTAATTATATGCCCCATTCCCATGTTAATATCTGTCTTTGGAGGATGTGTTTTTTAGCACCCCTAGTTCTCTCATTTTTATTCCAAATATTTAAATATAAATAAATATAATTTCTGTCTAAAATGTTTATTTTGGAATAAAGAGGTTAATATAAAAAAATATTTTTTGTCCGATTCATCGATTAATCGAAAAAATAATCGGCCGATTCATCGATTTTTAAAATAATCGTTAGTTGCAGCCCTAATATATATATATATAGATATAGATATATAATTTTCTGTTGGTCTGTTGTTACATATCCCAGTGATATACACTCATCATAATGCTGCCAACAACACAGGTGACTTTTTTTGTTTGTTTTCCTCTTTTCCTGGAGGTGAAAAGTTTAATTTTGGCCTCTAATTACCGTTAACTGAATGCTGTGTCTACTAAACAGTGGTGGAGCTGGACTTTAAAACTGAATCTGGTTCTTCAACAATTTTGTTCTGCTTTGTTTTAACATATGACTCAAACCCCCAATGAATAAAATAAATGTTTTAAAGTTACAAAATGTGATAAAGCGAGGTGCTTCTGAGGCGTGCTGCATGTAGGAAAAGAGAAAAGAGGCAATGCAGGAAGGAGAGAAAGCAGGAGGCAAGAAGGGAATGAGACAGGAGAGTTGCACATGGAAATTAGAGAAAAAAATGAAAGACTGTTAAGATTTTTCAGCTGCCAATAAGTAGGAACACATACCCTAACACACACACAGACACATTCACAGAGGCTCGAAGCTATCATACATATCGCCTGGAGCACAATACAGCTCGTTAGTGGGTACATGTTCAAAATGAGTCCCTCTCCCTCTTTCAGCCCCTCCATCTCTCAAGCAGTTGTCAATGTTATTATTTCCAAATGAATACGCACAAATGCACTATATTGTCTGACAGAATATGCTATAAATACACGATGCGAGCTGTATGACAAACACCGAGCGCTACGTTTGCAAAACAGCAAAGTCTTCACTGATATATGTTGGGGGGGAGGCAGAACACGAGAAACAATTAAAAATGAGGTGGTAGGTTGGGAGCATGCATTAATGTGTGTGTGTGTTGGAAAACACCCACAGCAAACACTTATTCAAGTGGGACCTGAAAGAAGAGGGTTGAAATCAGTGTTGCTGTGTGCAGCTCGTAGGCATTCAGTTAAATTATGGATTTCAACGTTCACTTTCGGTCACTCCCTACTCTTCTTTCTCTCTCTCTCTGTCATAATCACACGCACACACACAGTCAAAAAGAAGGTGTGGGATGTTTTTGCTGTAAGATATAGACAGAGCGTTGTTTTATCACAACTGCAGTGATGTTAATTAAAATCAAACAGACATTCACAGAGAAATAAGTTGAGACAATTTGTGTCTAAGAGCTGGAAAGTAGGCCAAGCTTTGAAAGTCTGTGGCTGTTCCAGGGATGAGGAGTAAATGACAGGCCAGGAGAGGAGAGGACAGGAGAAGGAGCTGACCCCCATTGTTTGCTATCCCCCTGACAATCAACACAAACAGCATACTGCCATGGCAGTGTGTCATGCACTTTGCTTGTCACCTATCAAGTCTCTAAAGCAGAGAAGTGGGGCACAGACTTGACTGCTTGCTAATTCCTCCCAATGCACCTCATCCCAGGGCTCAGCAGGACCCTACGTGTCGCCAAGCATCAGGCCCCTGATCTTGTCTCCTGCTTGTGGAACATTGCAGCTCAGCCCTTCCGGCCTCTCCTGTCCCTTGTTAGTCTCGGGTAAAAAAACTGGCAGAGCGACACATTAAGACTCCGTGTGAGGCGCAGTCTCTGTCCCCTGAGTTGGTCATATGAACCGATTTGCATAAGCTGCCTTTTATTCAAAGGACGCTCACGCACACACGTAACCACCCACAGCGAGCATGGATGTGCACAGGCGAGCCTCCCCGTCGGCCCTCAAGGAGATCTGTGCACATACCTAATTTCCCAAAAAGCCCACCCCTACGTGTCGGGTGAGATTCTAGGATTTAAGAGACTTTGCATGCCAAAGGGATCTGTGCTGGATTTCATCATTCAAATATGATATTCATACGCCTAAGGAAAAAAAATATCCTGGATTCCTCTCATAGAAATAAGATGGAAAAGTATTCTGCTGTCATGAATCAGTAAATTGCCACTAATGTTGAAAAATGAAGTGGGAAAGATACATTTGCGAACATAAAGGAGGGATTTATTCATAGTTAAAATTTGTAAGTTTCTCTAGGAACCTATTACTTTATCGAGCCAGAAAGTCTTTTTACCAAGTAAAGTAGGCCTTGGTAAGGTAGTCATTTATGAAGGTCATCACCTCAGGAGTTATTCAGGTTTAAATTGTGTCCTGTGAGAATTGCTAATGCATTTTCTGGATTTTGCAAAAGGTTTCACACAAAAAGTATCTGACTGGGACCCCAAGCCCAATACAATTTATCTAAAAGAGGTAAGAAATACAGGAAAAATATTTTATATTTGTAATATGGCAAGCAAATACCAATTATATGCTATCAATCCATCCATCCATCCATCCTAGGCAATCAGGGGAAAGGTGCATATTGATTGGTCAAGAGGTGTGGTTTTGAGCAGGAATTCATATTGGTGTGTTTACAAATGTCAACATAAAGAATGTAATAGTATTTCAAATAAAAAAAACTCAGTTCCTCTGAGGTTTACAGCTCCTGAAAACAATGTTGTTAGGTGCTGCTAACCTAACAGTCTCTGAATCTAAATGTTCAGATCAGTTTTGATTTGTGATAGTAAAATTGAAAAGATATCGCCCTTTATCAGAAGAAGACTTTATGTTTCGGATTGGAAGCTTAGAGTAATTGAGGGTGGGAGTAAGGTCATGATTAAAAGACAGCTGAGATAAAATATTTATATGTTCAAGGTGTGAATGTTATATTTGAATAGATTTGAACCCAGGACAGCCGAACCACCTAAGGCTTCTGTATAAAGGCTACACGCCTACACAACAAACTCTTATACCAACATCAATCTTTGATCCTTGATGCCATCAAAGGCCTTCAAAGGCTGAGGAAGTATAAATCAGACATATTGGACAACATCAACTTCTCCATTCTTTCTTACCTATTTACAGCCATAGACCAGAGAAAAGTCCTTCAAACAGATGCTATACCATCCACTGTCTCAATTGTGTGGGAGTGAAGATATCTTGACCCAGAATAAGATATCTTGACCCTAAAATAAAAGAAAAGAGCTTCAAGGTACTTTAGTAATGATTACATTCTTTAGATGGTGGGTCTTGAACAAGTTCAGCATCTTCCTAAAGATTGAGATGTGTCCTCTTTTACTTTATGTTAAAAAAAATGTAAATTCCATTTATGGTCCCACAGTGGGGAAATTCACTTTCTGCATTTTGACCCATCCCCTTGGGGAGCAGTGTGGGGTTAAGGGTTTTGCTCAGGAACCCAGAGTGGAGGCTGTGGGGATCGAACCTGGTACTTGCAACCTTCTCAGAGCACAAGCGCACTGCTCTAACCACTAGGCCGGAGGTCTTCAAGAGGGGGTCCGCAACCCCAAGGGAGTCCACAGAGGTACTGCACGGGGGTTGCGAAAGTTTTTTTTTTTATATTCCCCCCTGCAATTTTTTCCACTAATTGAAATGTCTTTAAATCCACATTAACATGGATTCAAAACACGGTAGTAAACAGATAAATGGAGGCAGAAGATTTCTCCCAGTCATCAATGCAGACATTCAGCGACACACAGGAGCTCTTTCAAGCTGGGCACCGTTTCAGTCACAACACCTGTCCCATCAATGAGGAATCAGAATCAGAAATACTTTAATAATCCCAGGGAGAAATTACTTTCGTTTCATTACTCGATATGTAATAAAGTGACTATAGGACCAGTTTGATATAACACTATTTCATACAATTTATATAATTAGGGGGTCCCCGCTCCATCTCGCCATCAGTTTGGGGGTCCTTGGCCTGGAAAACATTGTAGACCCTGCACAAGGCCAACACTCCCCTTTATTATATTCGCTGTAGATCTAAGATCTGACTAAACTTCAAATATGATCTGAAAAATCCCAGATGCATTTTAAACACAAGAACAGATTATTTATCAAAGGCCAAATTCCACATGAAATCATCTGAGAAATGCACTAATCAGTAGATAAACCATTTTTTCTGAACTTTTCCATCAATAATTGCAATTTCCTGTAATACATTTGTACATATTTTCAGGGCAGATTGTTTACAGTTTTCTGTCAGAAGGATTTTCACTCTATCTAATGTAAAGATAAGCTTCACATAGATTGGTTTAAAACTTAAAGTAATGTCAACCATTTGCTTTATCAGGCCCAGAACTTAACAGTAACTGATTATATGATGTCATCAGTTTTTTTATACATCAAGTTTGTCTAGAACCAGTATTAACAAAGTAAATACAAAGCACAAAGATATCTTCTCTTTGTTAATCAATGTAAACCATCAATTAATGTTGTCATTAAAACTCAGTGTAAAGCCACGATTTTGCTGATTTTTGCATAATCTGGATTAATATTCACAGACATATTTATATTATGTATACTGTGTTGAAACATTTTTGATGATCGATGTTTAGGCAGGGCAAACATGTAAGATTTGAACAATATGTTGTGTTTATTTAGGTAGTTCTCCCATTTTTTAAAACAAATTAAAGCTGCCTTTTCCTTGCTTCTTAATTTCCTATGTCTGTTTGCATATCTAACATCCAGCTTAAAACGTTACTTGCTCTATGCAAATACTACAGTTGCTCCAAAGTGGTAGAGGAATTAAAGAAAATAGATGGACCATCCTTCTATAAGAGTCACTTCAATTGTTCGACATGTGGTTGGAGCAAATCTTCATTGGTGCAGGCTGTACATCCACATGGTTTACTTTAATATTTTGTTATATTTGGAAGAATTTGCTTATAAGAAATTTTTTCACATTTGAGGACCACCTACATACCATATTTTCTGGACTACAGGCAGAATCCGCCTCATGGTGGGGTCTTTGGCAGCTGAAAGAATGCGCCCAACGGCAGCGTTCTTTTGCACGCATGGCCTCAATCAATCGTTCAGTTTGTACTGAAACTGTGATCTCGGTTAAAATGCAAATTGTAAATGACAATAAAGTTTGATTGATACTTTTTTCCCAAGCTTTAAACCAGACAGCTTATAGGAAGGTGCAATCTTTCTGTAGATTTTTCCAAACTGCCAGGTGGCGGAACACAAAGTTGGAAATCAAAGAAGGAGCTACAGGAAGCACGATCCATTCCATCGGCTCATTTGTGACATTCATCCAGGTCACCATGAATAATGTAATTATGCTAGTAAAAGTACTTCATTCTATCCTTAAATCGCTAAAGAATGCTAATACACATCTTAAAAAAGGATTTGAACCCAGGACAGCTGGAACCATCTAAGGCCTCTTTATAGAGGCTATATGTTCCACTCCTGTGCCACTCCCATGCCCACACAACAAACTCTTCAACTAACATCAATCTTATTTCTATCCTTAAATCACTGAATAATGCTAATACACATCTTTAAAAAGATGTAAAGACTTAGCTGAGACAATTTGATGCTTTCTACATTTTCTCAGTTGAACAGCCTGTCTTACCGCATCATCATGCTCAGTAGTCTGGCAAAATGTGATTAAACCATGTCCATCTTTTTTTTTTCTTCTTTCTTTAGATTATGCACCATATAACATAAGTTTAATACCAAAGGAAAAAAATAAAGCTTAAAAAGATTTGATATGTGTTTAAATCAAAAGCCGAATAATTTGGCTCCCAGGAGTGGCGTAGGATACCATTTATGGCACAGATTGGCCACTGATGAGTGATAAAACAAAAAAGACTTAATTGCATTTATTTTCTTAGAAAATTCCTTATTAGATTAACACATTATAGTTTAGTACGCATAATTTAGGTCTTTTTTACAAAGTAGAATCGAGGGCAACCCGGATGTTAAAATGAGCTGATAGTACGGATCGTGCTACCAGGACCGATCGGGTAGTGACAACAGCTCTAACTGCCATGTGCCACCAAGCTAACAGAGCTAGGATTCCTCTTCATCCCTAGTCTCGGGGTAATATGTAGATCTCCCCATACAGGTTTGGTGGGAGACCATTCAGTAGGTATCACCGGCTTATAGACCGATATGCTCTATAGTCCGGAAACTACTGTACATTTTTAAGAAGAGGGCCATATGCTACAATTGTCATGAAATAGAATTTTCTGACATCTAAGAAAAATCTCTGACAACTTCCAAAACTTAAGTTACAACAACATTTAATGTTCCTTTATGATTAATAAATTGAATTGAATCGTATTGGATATCTGTAGACCTAAGTATCAGAAACATATAATGTTGATGTTGGATCGTATTAGTTTAAAGCAGAACATCTTTTTATGCAGCAGAAAAGAGGCTGTTAGTAGTATGACAGGGATATATGAAAAGTAATTTATACTGACATAAATCCATCAAACTATAAAAAATGAATATCACTGATCTTGTCTGTAATGTATAAAACTAAGCAGCTTTTCACTCTGAGTTTTGTCTGTAATGTATAAAACTAAGCAGCTTTTCACTCTGAGTTTTGACATAAGGCCTGTAGTCTGATCGTATTAGAGTCCTCTGTGACATATGATAGCTTTGCCTTCATGCTCACCACTTCTGAAAGCAGGCATGGGGTATTCCAACAGATGTTGATTGGCTGCTTGCCTCACTGTTTTAGCCCATTAGGAACTTCCAGCATTAATCTACCGACCAGCTTTCTGTTGTTGAGGCTTTAATCTTACTAACCTATAATTTAGTTACTTTGCATCAGGAGGTTGATCTTCAGTCTTTATTGTCATAAAAATGCTGTAAAGTTAAAACAGTTCTAGAGGGTTAATGTATGTTCCAAACCATGAGATGTTCACATTTATAATTAAGTCCAACATGTCTAGCTGCAGAATAGTAGCAGATATTTCATGTGTCTTGTTAGGGATTCAAACTTATAGACCGATTGCCCTGTGGGGTCTACAGGCAGTGGGGGGTGGGTTACAGCTACGATATAACTCCCACTGCTCTGACCCATTCTATAGCATTTAGCGGGGAAAAGCTCTCTGATGGCTTTTGTCTTGTATATGGCCTAATAGCAGAATGGCTCAGCACGGTGCGCCTTTGATGCTTTTGATGCGCCTCATTAACGCTTTTAAATTTACACCTGCCTCGTGCATTCCTGCGGGAACCCTGCTCATGTGTGAATGGGACTGTTTGTTCTGCATAACTAGCATCATGAACACCTCAGTCTCTGACGCTCCAATGAAGCTACAGCTAATTGGTTTTCGGAAGGTTTCTTTGCATGCAGCTGGATCACACCCCAAAACAAGCATTAATATTCTTCTCCAGACTTCTGTAAATTTACAGGAGCTTGCAATTTCTGCTGCAGTCCTGCTCTGTGTGGTAACAGTAATCAGCTTTGTGAGGGTTAATTAGACTTGACTGATGAAGCAACCGAATAGCCAAACCGAAGGAATTATCAAACACAGCAAAGGACTCAATACCAAGGCGAGACTCAAGCGGTGAGTTCCCCACTTGAGGCCATTTTTCTTAGTTAATAAATGCAAACATTTGTTCCTGATGGCTCACTTAACCTCTTAATTTATGTATTACCACCAGAACCCCATTCAGAGGAGAGCCATCGGTCAAACAGACCTTCACAGAAAGGCGCGGCACGGCCTCTCTCCCTCTTTCATCCAGCCTGTACTCGCTACGTTCTTCTCTCAGCAAGGAGCGCTGCTGCGCAGCCAGAGCTGGCTCTCAAATGCTCCTAATTGTCCTTCTCATTGACAAGTCGGTTCCGGTGTGTTACTGATTTTCCACTGCTTCATGATGCAGCTCCCGCTTCAGTTTGGGACATCTGTGGGGGGTCAGGGGTGAGGGCAGCCCTGAGGCTGTGTCCATCTGCCCAACAAATATTCACGTCTTCTGAGACATGCCTGCTAAACACCTCTAATAGCTTGTGTAACATTTGCATTATGAGCCCCAGAGCATGCTAATGTGAATATGCTGGGGCACGGGAGGGTGGGGGGGAATATTAAGATATCAATGCTGTACTGCCTATTTAAAAAGTGATATCAACTGAATCAAATTGAAATAGGGATACTGTGTGGATTTCTCTCCATTATCTCAAACCACAGCATCATAGCCTTAGCGTTTGTTTCTGAGGATATCATTAAATCTAGGACACAAACATGAAAGAGCTGCTCAGAAATGGTTTCCTAATCTTATAAAAGTTCTTCTGAAGATCAGTTTTCATTTGGTTTCACAAACTCAGGCAGCTGCATTTTAAAGATTAACTCCCTAAAATCTGTATGACTTTAAAAAGAAAAACATATAAAGCACAAGAATGGTAAATTCATCAGTGCGGTTCAGTGTTTATTATGGAAAATTTACCCTGACTATTAAACTGGCAACGTGCTGTCAGTTATTTAATGCTTTTTAAACGTTTCCCTTCCGCTGTAATGGGGGAAAATGTGTTATCAATAAATTTTTTTAAGCAAAGTGCAGAACAGGTTAATATACCTCAAATGGGGATCCATCACAGGGGTTGACGTTAAGGATTTTTACCATTTGCCCTACAGGCAAGTGACTATCACATTTTATTTGCCCAGAAACAATTTTTTATTTGATAATTCCTAATATTCATTTTTGTATATATATCAATGAAACATGTTTGTTTTGTAAATGTTTTTTGTAATTCAGTATTTTTTCAAGCCTACATTACCATGTTAACATTCTTTTCAAACTAAACTTTGCTTTAAACTGTTGTGTGCTTTGAAAAATATAAATTGTAATGTTAAAAATCTAAAAAAAACTTGACAGGTTAAAAACTTGAGATAAATCACAACACAGAAGTCAATGTCACAAATGAATAACTTTTATTTTAGAGTCACGGTATGTTTATACAAGATAATACTATTAATATATTAACTGACTCAGGATTAGTTTTCCCTGACAAATTAAATGCAGCAACAATAGTCAACAATAATAAAATAACAGGTCACCAATTTAACATGTTTAGCTCTATAACATTTAAATGCACCACTCTAATGTCTGAGAGAAAAAATGTAATGAACATTTTTTAATGTATGACCTGCATCACTGTACAGAAGACTGCCATATGATAGCCATATTTACACTGTTCGCATGGCATACAATTATGCCAATTTTCCTAATTCCTGACCGATAGTTTTTAATCTAGGGTTATCTGGGTGGTGGGTGAAATGGGTGGAGGGTAAAATAGGTGGTGGGTGTGTTACTCTACTTACATTTTTTTGCCTTGTTGTTTTTTAGCCTGCCAAGTCAAAAAAAAAGCTGATTCACACCAATTCCCGGACAAAAATCACGCCATCTGGTGGAAAATCTCGCAGCTTTTTCAAATCACACGGCTTTTTCAAATCACGAGAGAATGTTTACAAAACAAAAATGGCCCTGGCAAGCTTGTGGGTCCTTTTTTAAGCGAATATCGGTAATTTAAAAGTAATTTTGAGTGATAAATAACAATTTTTGCGATCATTGCACTTGCCCGGCGGGCAAATGCAAAGAAATTTGTACTCTCCCGACAATAAAAAACGACTTACCCCGGGCGATCGTGCAATGGTTAACATCGAGCCCTGCGTCATGAGGTATTCATCCTGAATACCTTCAAAGAACACCTAATTTGTAATTAGAGTCAACATGTAGTTAATCTGACCCTATACTTTCAAGATATGTTTCAGAGATTAACTCTCGTGTTGCAGAGGGTTCATTTTTTTCCACTTACATGCATCAAATTGATGGGTATATAACTAAAGACTATACAACACCAAGTCTCAACAACTGCCTTGAGAATCATATCATCAGCAGTTGGTTTGTCTGGCATGGAAGGAAAGGAGTATCAGGCAGTTTCTGGAGCACGTGATGGTTAAAAAAGTAAATAAATGATAATAGACAAAGCATTATATATAACAGAATGTATTACCACTAAGTGATAAAATCTCTCATTGGTCACAACTTAGGTTCACTTTAGGCCAGCTGACCCTTTTAGTAAGCGCCTTTACACAACGCAGTCAGGATTGAGACATTTTTCTTTTTGTCCATGGTAAATGGGCGCTCTCCAAATGCTGATCAATTCTAAGATATGACTGGCTGACCTCATGCAAACCCAAACTGCAAACTATAAAACCCAACTGAGTGAAAGTATTGATTTTTATGAATCAGTGAGGCATCCTTTCTCTATCTAAAAAATCTCTGTTTTGTCCGACTGTCATGTTCTCCAATTGCTGACTGTGGGTATAGCCAGCATCTTCTGGAAGGGACATCAACTGGGGGAATCTAACCTTTATATAACAAAGCTTGGACTCCATATGCAGAAAGCTCCATCCAAACCACTGCATGCTTTTACACTCCTGATCTCACTTCGTTCACACTACAGTGGCAAGGAAGAACAGAGCCCCCGACCCGCCTGTAGATCTTTTATAGTCTTCTCTAACAGCAGTGCAGTGTGGCATGGTGAAACTCTCGTATTTTCAGATAGAGTAAAGTAAAACACTTCCTGCGTCCTTCCCTCTGTCACATTCACATTTCATAGGATTAAACTATTTCATGTATCAGGCAGAGAGTCAAAGTTTCTAAAAAAAAAAGATGTTATCAAATTATAAAGGAGGAAACAGCAAACCAAACCCAACTAGCAGTATGTAAACATGCAGTTGTCTCCTGATCATTATAGTTTAAGCAAAAGCTGCTATCAAGTTTTTTGTGATCTGATCAATGATTTACATTAAGGTGGATTTATGCTCACTTTTAATTGTGGAATTGTTTTAATTCAACCTGTAAGACAAAATAAACAGCCAGTTTAAAGTATGACCCTAAATCAAGTACAAGACTTTGACTAGGCCACTCCTAAGTCTTTGTCTGTTTGGTTTGGCTGTGGGTTTAAGGTCATGATGTTATTTAAAAGACCAGATTTGGGATGTTCTAATAGAGAAAGAACAGAAAAGAACAGAAAGAAGCAGAAATACAAAAAGAAGGAAAGATACAAAAGATATTCCTTAGGAAGCTCCACAGACGGCCCGTCTCGTAAAGACAAAGCCAGGCAGACGAGCTCTGAGCCAGCTCTCGTATCAGAGGATAAAAGAGAGCACATATAGTTAGTCACAGTCAGAGAAACAGGACTACACTGGAAAACAGGCCAGGCACCAACATCTATAAACAACAGTGATGACAGAAGCGCTGATATTTCTATCCAGGATGGTGTCACAACCAAACAGGAACAGACCAGATGTTTATCTTCTATTTTGACAGGAAAGAGCAGAGAGAGTATAAAGTTATGAATGGAACTGGACAAACGATCGACCAGAAAGTGAAGCAGAAACATGAATTGTAAGGAAAAAAATACTTTAATCTAATAAGTGGGGCAGTTACTATGTGTGGTCAGCTGCTCAGCTTTCAATGATAAGTCTTTAGCACACATCTTCATCAGCTGTCCATATCCGGAAACTGACATTTTTTTGACAAGCTAAAGTCAGAGTGGATGGAGAGCTGCGGTGTGCTTCAGTCCTTGGATTTAAGTCTGATCTTTGAACCTTTGTAGTTCTGGCTAGATGTTTAGTCCTGCTCCTACACCTACTTAATAAGTCTCAAGAGAAACATTCTCACAGAATGATGCTGCAACAACCAATCAATGAAATATTAGCATATTATGATACAGTTAATTATTTTCCATAATGTAATGACAAAACTTAAACATTCATATATTTTAGATTCATTGCACACAAACTGAAATATTTAAGGCCTTTTATTGTCTTAATAATAATGATTTTGGTATACAACTCATGAAAACCAAAAATTCCTATCTCACAAAATGAAAAAGGTCTCTAAACGAGGTATGCACCTAATCATCTGAATCAACAAATTAAATCTAAACACCTGCAAAAGATTCCTGAGGCCTTTAAAACTCCCTGCCTGGTTCATCATTCAAAACCCCAATCATGGGTAAGACTGTCGACCTGACTGCTGTCCAGAAGGCCATCATTGACACCCTCAAGCCAGAGGGTATGACACAGAAAGATATTTCTGAACGAATAGGCTGTTCCCAGAGTGCTGTATCAAGGCACCTCAGTGGGAAGTCTGTGGGAAGGAAAAAGTGTGGCAGAAAACGCTGCACAACGAGAAGAGGTGACCGGACCCTGAGGAAGATTGTGGAGAAGGGCCGATTCTAGACCTGCGGAAGCAGTGGATTGAGTCTGGAGTAGAGTCCTGCAACGGGTCGGGTACCCGCGGGTCCCCGAGGGGTCACCCGCTAAAATGCTCTTTTGCGGGTGAAAAATACATAAATAAAAATAAACGGGTCGCGGGTCGGGCGGATATTTTTTTAGTGCGGGCGGGTAGTTGGTGATTTTTTTTTTTATGCGTGTGTGTTGTTATGGACATCAGAAATGTTATATTAATCAGGCACTGGGGTCACCCTTGTTGTAGATTAAAGCCCTGCCGGCAGTGTGGGCTTCCCTCCAAAAAGGCCACAGTCAGTGCATACACATCTGCTGCAGTGTTAATGGCGCTGTTCTGCAGCGCAGCGTACTATAGCCTATTACTTGATGTGTTAACGGGTCAGGTTGCGGGTTAAATATCAACGGGTCGGGTTCGGATTTGAATTGAAGATATCCGCGGGTGACGGGTCGGGTTCGGTAGTCATCCTAACGGGTTCGGGCGGGTGCGGGTTGGTAAAACTCGACCCGTGCAGGTCTCTATTCTGGAGTAGAAACATCCAGAGTCACAGGCGTTTGCAGGAAATGGGCTACAGATGCCGCATTCGCCAGGTCAAGCCACTTTTGAACCAGAAACAACGACAGAGGCACTGGACCTGAGCTACAGAGAAGCTGCACTGGACTGTTGCTCAGTTTTACATGTCATTTGGAAATTAAGGTACCAGAGTCTGGAGGAAGACTGGGGAGAAGGAAATGCCAAAATGCCAGAAGTCCAGTGTCGAGTACCCACAGTCAGTGATGCCATAGTGCGCATGCGCGAAAGCAGCATGCTGCAGTTACACCGCTCCAGTTACGTTTTTAACTTTATGTGTGTATATATCATATAAAACTGTAACTGGAGCGTGTAACAAAAGTAATTTCCCTCTGGGATTATTAAAGTATTTCTGATTCTGATGTCAGCTGCTGGTGTTGGTCCACTGTGTTTTATCAGGGGTAAGGCGAATGCAGCTAGCTATTAGGAGATTGTGGAGCCATTCATGCTTCCATCTGCTGAAAAGCTTTATGGAGATGAAGATAAAATATTTCAGCATGACCTGCCACCTGCTCACAGTGCCAAAACCACTTGTAAATGGTTTACTGATCATGGTATCACTGTGCTCAATTGGCCTGCAACTCTCCTGACCCTTAAACCCATAGATAATCTGTGGGATATTGTGAAGAGAAAGTTGAGAGACGCAAGACCCAACACTGTGGATGAGCTAAATGCAGCTATCGAAGCATCCTGGGCCTCCATAACACCTCAGAAGTGCCACAGGCTGATTGCCTCTATGCCACGCCCCATTGAAGCAGTCTTCAATGCAATTTCTGCAAAAGGATTTATGACCAAGTATTGAGTGCATAACTTTACATAATTATTTCAAGGTTGACTTTTTTGTATTAAGAACACTTTTCTTTTATTGGTTGGATGAAATATGCTAATTTTGGGAGATAGGAATTTTGGGTTTTCATGAGCTGTATGCCAAAATCATCCGTATTAAGACAATAAAAGACCTGAAAGTGGTCTTTCAGTTAGTGTGCAATGAATCTAAAATATATGAATGTTCAATTTTTATCATTACATTATGGAAAATAATTAACTTAATCGCAATATGCTAATATGTTGATAAGGACTTGTATATTGTTTTTCCTTCTCTTCACAATTATGTGTCTCTTTTTGTTGCACTTTATTTAAAAATCACAGTACAAATTAGCTGCAACTTAGCATTTGAAAGGGTTTAATGGTTGCAGCTATTTGTGCATGTTATGTTGGATGTGGGACCTTCGGTTATAGCCTCCAAGGAAGGAGCGCATTGAAGGGGTTTGAGATCACCCAGTCCACTGTGAGACAGGGAGAGAAATAACAATGTTCCATTGGGAGGGAACATCTTTAAGTTTATTTCCCATCTCACAAAGTCTTCTCAGCTGGGAAAAAAGTTAGTTTTTTTACCCAGCATCCACCTGACTCCACCCACCCAGCCCAAACAAAAAGGCCCTTACTCCGGCGGAACGAACCGTGTTTGACCCATTCATTGCATTTGTTAGCCCCAGTTAGACCCTGAATATAGAACAGCTATTGCATTTAATGAAGCAGAACTTTGTTGCTGCTTCTCAAAAACTTTGCCAGCCTTCTGTTCTCTGGAAACAAAGGCTGATTTTTTTTTTTTATATTCATCTATTTCTTTTCCCAGCGATACAAGCTGTTAAGATGAGTCAAGCGCAGGCTTTTTCCTCTCTGTGACATGAGACAAGTGTTACAAACAAAGATGGCTGAGTGAAGAAATAGGGCGCTTAGATGGGTGGAGCGCTGAAGGATAACGCCTCCGCAGGGAGACCTTTGATGACACGAGGTTGTAGATTTATGAAATAGCCTACATTTGGCTTTGTGCTGAGGGTTGAGAAGAACTTTGAGCGAGGACGTTTTCCCCTGCTTATTATATTCTACTGTACTCACTGAAGACGTGCACACCCTTAATTTGCCTATTTCTCATTTACTATGAGCAAAGATAATTGGGTGCTGCCTGCTGTGTGCGTTTGCATGCCTGCAAAGAGCTCTGTTTATAAAGTAGTTTGTTTTTTTTGATTTAGGGATAAACAAAATGTGAAACACCAACTCGGCTTCATATCCATCATTTGCACATACACTGCAGTCCGATAAATCCAATGGTTCATTTAATCTGTTTTATATTAAAGCTGGGACGTCAGGCAAGAGACACCAGCAAAGAGAAACCAAACACATCTGCAGTGTGGGCAGGTGTTCTCTAAGTTTGACTCCTTAAAATGCAGGAAACATTTTAAAATTTTAAAGTACAGCAAAATGTTTATTTTGTTGTATCTAGGATGTGAAGCTGAGCACGGTCTTCAAGAGGTACTTATATCAATTTGTGCTGAGAGCTGCAATGTTTATCTCTAATAACCAGGTCTAGACCTTTAAATTTATGTGGCTTTTCAATTACTGAGAGTTGTTCCCTTTCTAGACCACAGGGAGCAGTTAATACCTAATATTGGTGCTGACTGGAGAGAAAACATGACCAGGATTCCATCAAATAGGATGAATCTAACCTGTGTTTTTCTTCATTCCATATTAAAAATAATGCGCACCATGTGAATAGTAAGCAGAAGGCGATGCACTGCAAAATGTGCCCATATAACCAAGACTTAACATCTTTTATTTAACCAAAACTCTTGTTTTGACATTTATATACTAGGGAAAAGTAGATTCTGTTAGATTATTAATCTTCTTTTGTGAAAATTATAATCAAAATAAGTGCTAAAATCCACCAATGGTTTCTTGAAGTCATGATATATAAACTGTGAAAACTGAAAGTCTTACCAAGTGCAATTGTCTTACTACACTAGCAGATTGTTGCCCCGTTTTTAGTTGAATCTTCCTAAAATAAGATGAATAATCTAACAGAAACTGCTCTTGCTTTGTGTATCATTCTCAAAGAAAGATCAAAAAGTCTTAATGGAAAGATCCAATATTGTAGGACTTGGTTAGATTTTGTGGTATGATACTCTACCATCCCAGTCCTCACAATTGAACGATATTGTTGCTGTAATTTAAAAAAACAAAAAAAAACAAAAAACAGCTAATTGTTGTGCTCAATTAGCAGGATGCCTGTAATTTGCTAACAACACACACAAAAAAACTATTTTTCTCTCAGCCTTTTTTTGTAGTCAAACAGTGTAGCATTTTGCTCACTAACAGAGGTATGCAGCACCACAAATTCTAAACAGAGTTTATTACTGAAAATGTCACGATATGTTGTTTTTTTCATGGAATGGCAGCCATATTGGATTTTAAAATTGGTGTCACTTTTAAAATGTCATACTCAGGGAAAATCAGATTTCAGTTTTTAGAGTTTAACTGAAACATACTGACAATTTTATGCCTCCCTGGTCAAAATCTAAGAAATGATTTTTAATACCTGTCTAGCAGTTCAGCGCCTTTCTCTTTTTAAGTAAAATCAGTTGCAGGTGAGAGTTTAAGAGGATTTAGCACACAAAATCACTTTTTTTAAAACCCACAAAATACATTTAGTGTTAGGAATCCTTTTTGTGTGGGTTGTGTGTTTGTGTTTTCTCCTCGCTGACCCTTCCACACACCTGCAGATGGTTGCCTCATTATCTGAGGACTCTCAAGCTGCTGACTGCCACTACCTCGATGCCAGAGTGTTTGCTAGTTTTGGGTACTCTAGCCAAGCTGACTTTAGCAGAGTCTAACTGAGTCTTTGTCTACCTGAGCCCTAACCTTATTGTTTTTTGTCTTTGCCTCTCTGCAGGAAGTCATCCTGCAAACTGGATGTTTTGGCCTTCTCCCCCTGGAAGGATTGTTTGAGCTTCACACAGAGCAGGGGATAAATCTCCACACGAACCGTTCAAGTACTTCTGGAAATTTAAGTGGCAGTCAGCTCCATCACTCGTCAGGAACCAACCAAACCCGAGTAAACCCTGTCCGCCCTCCAACGATTCAACCGAGTTCTGGAATAACCCACACCGACTGGATTCTGGGAAGGACACCTTTTCCCTGGAAACGTGAGTCCCGTTTCAGTCTCTGTTTTTGCAAGCCATCGCTCAAGTTTCCCATTGAGCCTGAATTAAACACTGAATTTCCATTCTCACTTCCAGGTCCGGTTCACCTGCGTTCTGAGAAACACTGGATCCAACTCATCGTGTTTTCAATAAACTTGCTAAACCTTTTCTCTGGTTCTCTGAGTGGTTTCCTGCATGCGGGTCACATCCCTTAAAAAGAACATGACATTTAGTTGTGGACTTGAAGTGTCTAGAAGAGTAGAAAAGTGAAAAAAAGTTGGAAAATGTAGTCTCTGCTGTATTTCCAATCACGTCAGTTTCTCTATTTTCTATCGACCAATTTTTTTTATTTCTTGCAGCGATTATGTGGTACAAACTGATCTGAGAGCTGGGGTGTGAAGTCCTTCATTTGTATTTAAACAAATCCCGACAAAATAATTTGCTCTCAGGTACACAGGAATCCAAAGAATACAAGTGTCTACACTGGGCAGACTCTCTGTCTGCACCGATGAAGATTCGCTTACTGTACCTCAGCATGCTGAAAACTTACAGTGGAAGACATTTTACTGAGGTGGCCTCTACTAAAAATGATGTGAGCCTAAGATGATGAAGAATGGAAAAGTTATATATAAAAAAGCACAAATCTAAAAGCTGTCACTGGATGCATTGTTAAAAAAAAAAACATATGCTTTAAAATGTATTATGTATTATGATTTGTTCATATACAAGCCGCACCGGACTATAAGCCGCAGGTTTTTTATGTTTACATACAAACTGTCTTATGCTCGCAATGTCCGTCTTTCTCGCTGTCGTTCTGTCTCGTACCACTCGCGGTAGAAGTCTGCTTCCGAAAAACCTCCACATTCCCGCGTGCACGGCTACCGTACTTGTGTGTTGAAGCAAATGTGACGTCAACATGGTGGATGGTAAAATCCATAGATTTAGGTATTACCCGAATGGCCGTTAGAGGTAAAAGTCTATAGATAAGCCGCATTGTTATATAAGCCGCAAGGTCGAAAAATGGGGAAAAAGTCGCGGCTTATAGTCCGAAAATTACGGTAACTAACTTCAGCGTGTTTGACCATGCAATCAGAGACGCAATTCAATGGCGGATCAGATGTGTTTTAAAGTAAGCTTCTCAGGAGTGACAGCGGTGGCAGCCAACCATTTAAGAAAAGACGGTGGGCTAATCAGAAGCTTATTGGCGGTCTAAACTCAGGGAAGTGGGCTTCAGTTTGAGCTGCGATTTTCCGCTTGGTCGACTAATGTCAGTGTACTGTAGCGTAACATTGTTTTTTGACAGTATAAAGTGCAAAAGACACCACTGTTGCCCTATTTATTTTTTTATGAAGCACAATTACAATGTCATGGTGCATCATTCATTCAAAGAAAACAATTTCTGCAACAGACATGTATGCAAAATTACAACCAAAGGCATTACTTTTCAGATCCTTTTATCAGGCCATTAAATGCAGAAGAAAATCCATAGAGATTTAGGACGTCAGAAGAAGCAGTTATAATACCTCAGATTCTAAAGAACAACCCTCTGGTCTTCTTCAGACTTTCTCCCACAGCAGAACTTTATGTTACATAATGCATACATGCAAACTTCTTGCAAGTTGTCATTTAAGGCTGTCCACGTTTCGCACATAAACTACAATTCAAAGAGCGCTGACAACAATAAGGCAGGAGGGCTTTGACAAAACAGATCAGAGGGAAACCACATCTGCCGCTTTCTCAGAAAGACATGCCCCCTCATTAACTGTCATGCAGGAGGGGGTCTCAAGGGCTTAACTTTAGGAAGTTTTTCATTCTGCGCAGAGCGTTAGCAAACCTGCAGATCCTAGGGATCATTTTGTCTTTCAGTGAACAGCCTACTTTTATGGAACACATTGTCTCCGCAGCTTTGCCTCATTAGCCCTCTTCTGGCCTGCATGAACAATCAAGGCTGGGCTGCTGAAATATTGATCAGAGCCATGCTGGACAGAAAAGCTGTGTGTGCACGTGTATGTGCTAGTCTTTTAGTACATTTGGACTATTTGTTGAATATAGTTATTTGTCCTCTATGGGTGTTTATTCCTGAGGGAAAACAATGCTTCCCCTTCAAAGTCTTGCTGGCACATGCAAAGAGGACACACTTATCACATAATGCAGCGCCTGCCGTGAGTGTGTGTTTGTGATGAGAGCCTGCAGCTTTACGCGGGGGTGTGCATGGTGTCCCCTCTTATTTTGTGTTGTTTTGCAGCAGGCATTTGCCGTGGTGTTCAAAGAGAATTATATAGTGCCGTTCAGGGAGGGTGACTCAGTAAACAGGAGCTCCATGTAGCGCGGTATGGAGTTGCACTGCTGAGTGCAGCACCAGCTGGACTAGTGTTACCTGTGCAATCCTCTTTAGTCCCATTAATATAGCTCTGTGCCACGCTCTAAATAGCACTGCGGGGACTTGAAACAGCAAGAAAAAGGTAGAGAACTGCAGAGAGGAGAAGGAAATGGGTGAGATGGGAGAGTAGTGGGGGAGGAGATAAGTGTGAGAAGTGGCAAAGTGAGTGAGAGTGGGCGTTCTGTTGCCTATCAAATAAGTAAGTTTAGGGAGCGTTTCCACCTTGGCAGCAAGTGCACACTGATTGTCTTATGTGACTCATAAAGTCTATAAAGTAGGTCAGTCGGTTGCTTAAAGTTAAAGAACTAATATGTGCCTTATTCATAAAGTGAAAGTTACTGCAGTGAAGTTTGTGTTTAATATATAAAATATCCTATAAAAATGAAAGAAGCTCACGTTGTCAGAAATTTGCTTTTTTTGTTGCACTGTAGACATAATATTTGATCCTGGGGAATTTGATAATTGAAGCATTTTATACCCGAGTTCCTACAGCAGCAGGAATGTGTGATACTCAAAGCATGCTGAAAAAGAGAGCTAAGGATTTCAGTCTGAAGAATGAGAAGCTTATCGGGGGAGAATCCATATCCTTTTGAAAGACCTAATGAAGATCCATTTCCAGATTTTTTTATCTGAAATGTTCTGGAAATTTACAAATGATATGATGCAACGCACTCTAACAAGCTAAGGCTTATGAATACAAATAGCCCACAGTATCACAGATCCTCCACTATACTATACAGCTGCAGTAACTAGAGCACAGATGGGTATGAAGGATGAAAAGAAGAGAGGCTGAATAAACAGAGAACACAATCGAAGCCAAAAACATACAGCGGACAACAGGAACACGGCTAAAATATGAGGACATGCAGTGAGGACTTATTGACACAGGGACCAGATTGAACAAATGATCGAAATAACAATGACAGTTTTACCACAGAGAAAGGCTGAACAGATGCTAGAAAGCTGTAAATACAAAAAAAAAACATTATCTAAAGCAGCAATGACTCAAACTACTAAACCACAAGGAGACACAGACTGGAAAAGGAGGCACAAAAAAACTTTACTAAGAGGAGAACAACTTCCTTCCTTCCTTCCTTCCTTCCTTCCTTCCTTCCTTCCTTCCTTCCTTCCTTCCTTCCTTCCTTCCTTCCTTCCTTCCTTCCTTCTTTTTATTTTTGTTTGCTGGGATCTGGCAGTCAAGCTTGATTTGCATGGTACCAGTTGGTCCGATGAGATCATCGCTTTCAGTTAAAGCTGGGATCCTGATGTTAAAAAGGCTTGGTGTGTATATCACCACATCCAACAAAACCTGCATAAAATCTTGCACCAAATTAAAACAAAGCTATTGTAATAATACATTTTACATTATATTGTCACAAACTAACTCTACTGACCAATGCATTACTCAAATTAGACCAAGGCTAAAGGATCATCTGCTTTAGTGCCATTTTATTTTGCATCCACTGTTAATATGTTAAGTTTTGGGAAGAAAGCATTTCCTTATAGTAAATGAACAAATCATTGCTGCACCTATTTCATTATTTTTTGTCTTTTTGAAGAGTGGCTACAGCATATTAATGTAAGTTAAATATAAAAGTGTCAATATGCATCACTGTGGAGCAACCATTCAAATATCCTCAAATTAAATCTTTCTGCTCAGTTTTTAGTGTGTGAATGTGTAACTGCTTTAGAGGACACGCTTGACTGAATGCTTTTTATGCATCATTCCCCAGAGTACCAACACTGGAGGAGGACACTAAACTAATGGTGCGAATATTGCGGAAAATCTCAACAGATTCCCAAGAGAAACAAATGTTTTGTCACTTAAATTTAACTTTTATCTCACAATTTGAAGCTATTCTGAGTCCTGAATGAAACAGCTTCTTATTCTGATTTGCATGTTAATGTTCAAGGTTAAGATTGAAGTCCTGCACAAACCAGTTTTTGATAATCAAGAGCGTGACCTACAAGGTCAAAGCATGATGCTGAGGGTCCTGAACAAGAGACAACAGCCAGTTATTTCTGACTGTCAGTCTGTTAGGCTGCCATGTACTTGTTTTTAGTATAGACCACATTCTGGACTCACCAGGTTATGTAACGCACAGAATGTAGCCAAAGGTATCTACGCTGGTGAGATGGTATCTGTGAGGTTTAGAGGAGAGGTATAGTTGTTTTTAAGGCAGAATTCATACATGAAGTTGATGTGAAGTAAAATATATATCAAAAAAAGGTCATAAACATGTCAATGTCTCAAAATTTCTCCCTTCTTTCTTGCAAACATTTCAGCTTTCGCACTTTATTCACTTTCATTTTTTTACTGGCACTTTATGTAATAATGTGTTAAAGAGAAGTAAATAACTGAGTAGAGGCTTTAAAATGTTATTGTATTAAGTTTTGCCTCGCTTCAGTTCAGCTGATATTGAATTCAGCGCATACAACCGAATTTACGTCTCCTTATATTTTCTGGGAGAGTATGCGTGTTTTGCTGCACAACTAGCCAGCTTTGCGCAGCAATGACTCTCATTCCTCTTTCTAAAAAAGACCCAGGGAAACCAGTAGCTTTAGGTGAAACTAAAAAGTAAACAGAGTCCATTCAGATTAGATGCAGCTGGTATGTGAAGGTGTCTGAGCTATTTTGGAGAAGAATTTAAGCAGAAACATGGTTATCATGAAGATCAAGAAACCCAGCAGACGAGGTAAGGTTGTTGGGATGCATAATGCAGGGCTTGGGTAAAAACATGAAGCATCTATAGTTTTTCAATTATAACTCTGGAGAAGCTGCAGGGATCCTCAGCTAAGGAGGGAGAATCTCTAGGAACAACTATTAACCAAAGATGTCAGTTTTGGAAGTGAAAAAAGCCATTGTTGAGAGAAAGTCATGAGAGGTCCTGCATACAGGTTGACAGACTGTCTAAGAAACAGTGGGCATGTGGAGGAAGGCGTTCTAGATGTGAACCTTTTTGCCTCAATACACCACAGCATGGTGGCAGAAAAACAAACACCATCAGTAAACCAGCCAAACTGTGAAACATGCGGGTTTTAGCATCATGCTGAGGGGACGGTTTTCTCCAACAAGGACAGAAAAGCTGGTTATGGTTGTTGGAAGGCTTGGATAAAGCTAAATATAAGAGAATGCTAGATGAAACCCTGTTAACCATGAGGCGGGGGGGAGGTACACCTTCCAGCAGGAGGAGGAACCTAAACGTAAAGCTGGAGCAACAAGTTAAAACATATTAAAGTTGTAGGAAAACGGCTGTTCCAACCGTTGCATTTCCAAATTCTCCCGAGTGGTGCACGACTTTACACGAGTAAATAAAGTGAATGTGATTGGTCGTTTATTAAGTGGGTGGGATTGTTGTGGCGGAAGGTTTGCAAGCAAGTTTGATTGTGGCCGGTGTCTCAGAAGCATCTTCCTAACCATATAGCAACTTAGTGCTAGTAGGTTCCCGACGGGAAATTACATTGGGACCAAATAGCACTAAATTGGGGAAATTTTCAAAATTTTGGGACAATATCGTCCGATAAAGAGTACATTTATAAACATGTTTAAGCCAGAATGATTTGACATTAAATAAGATTTCCCTAGGACTTTAAAGGTCATCATTCCTGCTGTTTTTAAGCCTTTCAAAGTTAACTATAGATGCATATATGAGGAAATAATGCCTTTAGTGCTACAAAATATACATTTTTGATGAAGTACTATCTATTTTCTTAAAATCTAGAAGAAAAACACCTAAACAAAAGCCTCCTCGTCCTGTCTGGGTGGTGCATATTCCATGATCATGCCTCTAATGATGACTGAACAAAGTCTAAGACCTCTAAAGGCCAAAATATATATGTTTTTGAGACTAAGACAAGTGCTTATAATAAAAGATTTTTTTGCTAAAAGAGTCACTTTGTGTTTATGTTGAGTTAGACTGATCAAACTTTGTCTCACATTACCTTTCCTTGATCAAGTAAGGTGGGTGTTTACCTCTCGGAAGAAGTGTTTACCACTCTCTTGGTGGGGAGGTGGAGACCATTCTTTTCACAGGAGAGGAAGGGGCAGATGCTTAAAGAGCCAAAATATATGAGGGTTGCTCAGACATTTATGAATGATGCAAAATACAAATATTTGCCTGTTTCTGGTGAAGCATCATGACATTGTTAAAAGCTCAGAAAAGCTGATTTTGCATAAGATAGTCCCTTTAATGTGGAAGAATGATGAAGTCAAAGTCCAGTCTGAAATCCAACAATCTGCCCCACGACCGGTAAATCTGTAAGCTGATTAGCCAGTCACTTCATTTGGATGGGATTAAACTGATTTCAGATAATAAAGTAAAAAATCTTGGTGTTATTTTTGATCAGGACCTGTCATTTAAATCCCAGATCAAAGAGGTTTCTAGAGTTTCCTTCTTTCATCTGAGGAACATTGCAAAAATTAGAAATCTCCTGTCCAGGGGTGATGCTGAGAAACTAGTCCATGCATTTGTTACTTCAAGGCTGGACTATTGTAATTCTTTACTATCATGAAGTCCACAAACTGTAGTTAAAAGCCTTCAGCTGATCCAAAATGCTGCAGCCAGAGTTCTGATGAAAATTAAAAAGAGAGATCATATCTCTCCTATCCTGGCTTCTCTTCATTGGCTTCCTGTTAAATCAAGAATAGAATTTAAAATCCTCCTTCTCATATATAAAGCCTTAAATGGCCAAGCTCCATCTTATATCAGAGATCTGATTGTTCCTTATGTTCCTAACAGAGCACTTCACTCTCAATGTGCAGGTTTACTAGTGGTTCCTAGAATTTCTAAAAGTAGAATGGGAGGCAGATCTTTTAGTTATCAGGCTCCTCTCCTGTGGAACCAACTACCAGTTTTAGTCCGTGAGGCATACACCCTGTCTACTTTTAAGGCTAGACTTAAAACTTTCCTTTTTGATAAAGCTTATAGTTAGGGTGGCTCAGGTTATCCTGAGCTCTCTCTCTATAGTTATGCTGCTATAGGCTTAGACTTTTGGAGGACATAGGGACCCCCATTTCATCATTCTGCTTCATTCTCTCTCTGTTCTCCTATTCTGCAGAATCTGTTTGTTCAATCTCTAACCTTCTGCTCTCTCTGCTTTTCCTCAGAGTAGCTTTGCCTCGTCTGTTCCTGTTTGGCTGTGACGTCATCCAGGAAAGAAACATCAGCTGTGCTGCTTCCATCAAAACCCTTGTTTGTAGATGTTGGAGATCGGCCTGTCTTCAGGTGTGGTCCTGTTTCTCTGGCCGTGGCTGGGTGGATGTGCTCTCTTCATCCTCTGGCATGGGAGCTGCCTTGGAGCTCGTCTGCCTGGCTGTGTGTTTCCTGGACGGGGCCGCCTTTTACAGCTGCTTTTTGTGTCTAAGCTTCTGTCTCCTTGAACCCCAGTCGGCCTCGGCAGATGGCCGCTCACACTGAGCCTGGTTCTGCTGGAGGTTTCTTCCTGTTAAAAGGGAGTTTTTCCTCTCCACTGTCGCTACAAGCATGCTTAGTGTGAGGGATTGTATTTGAGTCAATGAGTCAATGCAATCAACTGGTTTTCCTTAGATAGAAAACTTTGTATCAATTTGACTGTATGATCTGGTTGAACTGTAAAGTGCCTTGAGATGACATGTGTTGTGAATTTGGCGCTATATAAATAAACTGAATTGAATTAAATCTGAGCTCGCCAATTGTCTCCATCCAATCACACTGACTTTGATTGTTTTAAATAGTATTTCACTTAAGTCTCTTCAGGAAAAAAAAGCAAAAATATCCATATATGCAGGATTGGTAGAGAGGCACTGAAAAAGACTGGCAGCTGTAATTGCAGTGAAAGTACAACAAAGGGCTGACTCATGGGGCTAAATACTAACACCCCCACACTGCTAACATTTTCAATAACCATGCAGCATATTCTTACTTTACATGCACGTCCACTTTATGCTTTACTTTCTCCTGTAACCCTGTAAGTTCAGGGTTATTGCATTTTTTAATGTGGAAAAATTCACTTTGTTTGGCCGTTTTACAAACATTCAATGCAGCCCTACCATTGCTGTTTACCAACCTGCTATGGACCACATCAGGGCCACCCATCAAACACAGCTGCATGTCTAAATGAATCAGCAGTAAGACATAACTTCACATAAATATCCAGACGTCTGCCGTTCCCTTCCTCCACGCAGTTCTTAACTCGTCCACCCCCATCTGTTCATGTAAGGCGCAGCACAATCTGGCACGGTGCAACCATCAGGTGTGCAACACACAGAGCCCCCGAGCTTCCCATTATACTCACACACCACCTTTAAATTCCTGCTTGTTTTAAAAAGTGGGAAATTGTGCATTTAGAAGAGTTTGCATGTATAAAACCTCCTCAGAGGCAATGAAAGCCCCCCAACACCCCCCTTTCAGCTCTTGTCTGTGTGTGCTGAGCTGAATCAGGGGCCAGGGTTTGTCCAGTGGAACTCCTTTCATCCAAGGCTCATGTGTGAATTTTTATGCGACCTCCCATCCTAAACTGCTGTAGACAAAAGAGCCTGAGGCTGAAAAGAGGAGAAAGGAAGAATGACATAGGGAGGTGTCTGGGGTGTAAATGGGGATAGGACCGTGCGAGCCTTTAAATCATCATCGGAAAGTCATTAGAAAGCTGGCGGAGAAGGCCGCACAGATTGCGCGCTCCCGAGCACAATACTGGTAATGAAGTGGAAGCGAAGAGGGGAGTGTCCGCGGACAGATTTCTTTGCTCTACTTACTCCAGCGGCCCTAAAGTTTCACCACAATCTGTGAGCGGGGTGTAAAAGCTGCATTCATGAGGTGTTAACCGTTTTGTTTGTCGGGGCGAGGAATTTATTCAAAGTGTTGCGGCTATCAGCGACAGATGGGCTGGAAGGTGATGGATTGGAGCAGGAGTTAACTGATGAGAGGAGGAGAGGCTGAGGTGGAATGTAGGGGGGTAAAGTGGACGTTATCAATCTGCTGGCTTTGTGGTGCCAACCTGGGCCCTGCTGCTGCAATCAGAACAGCCCAATCAGAATCAGTGCAGATTAAATATGGCTGTCAAGGCTTTCATAGTATAAATCAGTGGAGTGCAACTTAAAAACATAAAGAATTACAAAAAGTTACAATCAGATGAGTAGATTTACCATTTTCTGAAGGAGTTTGTCTGCAAATTCATTAAAAACTATCAACCATAAAACGACACATACAGCTACGCCTCCAATTTCTTCATAAAATAAAATCTACTGGCCAATTTTACCATTTTAACAACATTTCTTCTTCTCACTTGAAGGAACATTCATTTTTTAACGGGGTCTTGACAAAGTTTCTGGGTTGAATCTGACTGAGAAGCTGGAGAGGCGGCTAAAGATTAGGGTGATGGCAAAGAGGCTTTTCCAGCTTCAGATTCCTTCATAATACAAATGGAAAAAACTATTTCTTTGGGAATTACTGAAACGGTTATGGCTTACATGTCTTTTTTTATTACATTTATGGCTTATTTACTCATTTTTCTTTGCTGATGTTCTCAAGCTCAGCCAGGTTGGATGGTCGATCTCAGACATTTTGTGTGTTTCTGTAGGTTTTTATTTGCAAACTTTGGTCATTTAAGTCATTGGTCATTCCTTACCGGCTTGTTTTGTTTAAATGACCGCCATTGTGGAAAACGACTCGTGTAGTTGGACCATCTAGAAGAGCGAGGTGCGCGAGAACGCTGGGACCCTTTTTCTACCTGGATCCCTGTTCTTATTCACCCTCATGGTCCTCCTTTGTCGGACAAACTTGCCCCCACTTCCTTACCGCCTCGGCCGTATCTCGACCCACAGCGAGTTTGTGACCGTCCCTCTTGCGTTTTGGCGTGGAATTACATAACGCTTCAAAATTGAGCATAAATCAAAAATGTCTGCGTCATACCTGCAGCAAGCTCACTGTATAACCAGCCCTGTACCTTAAAGCCACTCATTTGGTCCCTAGGTTCCTTGCGTTTATCCTCTTGGCTAACCTACCAATGGCTTAGTGGGAGTTTCAGAGCAATCTGGAGAAGGATTCCTTCAAGAATCATTCTAGTGAGTCTTGAATATAACTCCCCCTCAAAGCAAACTTAGAACCTCAGCTCAGTTTGCTTTGTGTTTTCTAGTTCTAAATAATCAAAACCACAAAGCCTGTCAGTGCCGCCAAAGATTTGTGCATTGTCACAATCTGGTGTTGGATGTTTGCAGACATTTTTTCTTGTCTCTAAGCTTTCTTTCTGTTCTGATATTCACTCTCAACTGGAGACTTATTAAGAAAATTGTGTTCATTCAAATGAACAGGTGGACTCCAATCAGCTTGTAGCAGTATCTAAAGAATAACCAGCAGGAACAGGATGTACCTGTGCTTTGGTTTGAGTGGTATTGTAAATGCTGTGAATAGATATGTGCATTTATTCTTTTTAAAACTTTTTTTCCCCTCTTTGTCATTGTAGTTTATTATGCTTGTGAATGTGCTCTGTTAGATGAATCCCCTTCAAATGTATTGAATGGAATTTGTTGAATTTTAATTAGTTTTTCAGTTGTTGCCAATGTAATAATCTTTCTAAAGTTTCTGTCCATCAGTACCAAATGCCCCTAGTTTTACAGCTTCAGTCATGACTATACAGACACAATGTTCTATGGATCCGCATCACATTTAATTTGCCTAATCTAATTAATATTTGTTTAGCAGGATTAATTTATTTATCTGCTTAGTTATTTCCTTCTGTGTGCTTTTCTTAATAATAACTCTCTTCTATTCTTCATGATGATATTCTTGATGTTCTGTTTTGTCCTTTTGTTTTAAATGTCTGAGGACACTGAAGTCCTCAGACATTTTTCTTTCGTTGTTTCTTTCTTTGCACAGGTAAACAGCACATTTCTTCTTCTACGCTTGCATTATCAAGAGCAGACGCTGAATGCGCACTTTCATCTGGTTTGGTCTGCCGCAGTTTCCGTAGACTCGTGAACGCGCTTTTAGGAAATCCTATACACTACTATTTATGCTCTAAAAACATTCTAAATGACTTTGTTTCGAGTAAATTATGGAAGCTACCCACTCAGGACACTTGGAATACATTGGACCAGCAGTATGGAGGAATATTGACACGTTTTTTGTGGATTTTTATGGACCTTTCTGCCTCGGGCACCATAGACCTCCATTATTTGAATGTCAGCAGACAGCAAGAAGCCTCCCAGATCTCCAGATGCATTTGAGATATCAAAAAAGTACTCCAGAGTGTTGTTCAGCATGGGGGTGAGTAGAAAATGAAGGCTAATCATGTTTTGGGTGTACTATTCCTTTAATTTGCAACCCTAAGATGATCACTTACCTCCCTTTGGGCCACTTTATTCTGCCTGATTTATTTTTATTTTTTCCAATGTTTTTGGGACTTTTTATGCAAATAAAATACCTAAAAAAAGAGGAAAAAATCAATAACAATTTTTTTTGTACAGCAGCCAAATATCTGAACTTTTATGTCCCAATATTTCTGTAAAAAAAGAAAAAAAAAAACACTGAGGGAATTTGTTAACCTTTAAATGTCAGGATTACAACATTTAATTCCTAATTGCCACACAAAAGGGCTAAATTAACCCTGCAACCACTTTATCATGAATTCAATTTTCGATAAGAGTTTGGGGATAATACAGGCTGAATGGTGTCTGTATGTGAAGTGTTGCCCTCACTATAAGGCCTTTATATCCCAGAAGCAGTGACACTAGTTTCTCAAGTGTTGCACTCTGGAGCCCATGGGCGCATTCACTCCTAATGATTTCCATCAATAGTGCAGAGGGGTGAGGCCATTATCCGGGCGAGCTCTGCGTGGAGAGCCGCTCTCTGCTGGAGAGGCGGTAATTGGATAATTAGTGCTGGAAACCAATTAGAGCTCAGGGCTGGTGATGGCACGCGAGTTCACCGATGGATGGCTATGCGGGAGTGAGTGTGTGGGGGGGGATTGTTGGGTTGTGGGTGCGTCACCACCGTGATCGATTATCCAATAGACACCCCTCCTTCCCAAAGCCCCACACACCCAGGCTAGTTCACCTTCCTCAACCTCCTGCTCCCCTCTAACCCCCACCTCTATCAGCCGGACACAAAAGGGACCAAATCTTCCCATTTCCATGTGAAAGAGCTGAACCCCAACAAGAGGCGCGGATCGGAGCGCAAATACCCGGAGATCACTTGAGCAAATGGAGCCACAATGCAGAAGAATGGGAGAGAAAAAAAGGGGGATGAAGGCGCTTAAAGACATATTTATATATGTTAAAGAAAATGCTAATACGTCTCGTGAAGAATAGAGAGGATTTCAGAGACTCTGCCTAATTCTGCTTTTGTTGCGCTCGCGTGCAGACGGGGCGATTGACACGCTGATCACGTGACAAAAGTTTGTTGTTTTCTTTTTGTTGACATTGTGAAATTGTGTGAGAGAGTGTGATTGTATGTGTTGGGGGGAGGAGGGATCTAGAGTCTGTCCAACAACTGGGTTTTATAAAATAAAAAAAATAAAAAGTGTCAGTGTGGTGCGCGCGCGTGCGTTATTTCTTTCTTTCTTTCTTTTTTTTTTTTAATCCGCCAGGCGAGACGCGACATACAGCAGCGTTATTTGCTTTTGATTGCTCTGTACCTCTGGGTGTGAGAAAACGCTGAGCGGTGTTGGAAGAGGCGGGAATCCGCTGCTCACTTTGAGCATGTTGTTGCTGCAGGCTCAAAAAAAAAGCCTCTTTGTCTTCAGCTGAAACACTTCTTCAACGTGTCGCCTTAATAAATGATCTTCATTTTTTTATTTATTTTCTTTGCACCGGGGTTAATGTTGCAGCTGCAGAAAATCACTACCTTATCCTATGAATATCATTGCTGTTTTGTTGTCCTCTCTGTAGGGCATTCTACTGCAATGGTTTTAATGTTGTTCATCATTTTATGCTCTGATTTATATGTTTTCTTTTAAATTTTGCAGATGTTGTTTAAAAAAAATGACCATGTTGGGGTAATAAATCAATAAATATTGATTTATGCCATCAGGTGTGCTTTTTGATGTCTTCGCATATTGTTTTTACCAAACAAGCAGATACATGTGGTTTTTAAATGCTTAAAGGTGGAAAACAGCTACATTTTTTGTACTTTATGTTGGTTACTTACTGCATTCATTACTTTATTCCGACATTGTTTTTGTTGTCTTTCTCTGTCCTGGGACTGGCTATCTGTGGTATGTTTGCAGAAATTATTATAATGTAAAGCATATGACAATAAATAAAATTAATTAAAGGGGTTCCACAAGGTTCGATTGTTGTCCCTTTATTTTTGCATTACAGAAAACTCATCTTTTCTCTTGTATACTGTGTAAGCTTTAATCTACTACTTCAAACTTACTCCTGTAAAACTCTCCAAAATTCCTTTGTCAGGGCTTAAAAAACAGCTCTGCTGCCTACATCCTGTTGTAAATGCAACAAAAGAAAACTTAAACTTCTTAACAAAAGGTAAATTTTGTGCTCTCTGAGGCAATTTTCAGAGACAAGTCACAACTAAAAATTGGTATTATATATTGATTTTCATTTAAAGGACAAATAGAATAGAGTGAATCTACTATTTTTGCATGATTTTGACCAAAAGTTTATTTAAATTATGCATTTATCTACTTAATAGCTTGTAGGATATCATTGTGTGCTCACATTAAACGCAGTTTTAAAAAATCCAACATCTGTTCGGCTTGAATCGAGACATAAAGCTTTTGAGTTCTGATAATTATCTGAAACAGAATAAAGTTTGAAAGCGTTAGTCTGACCCGAATGTGCAAAATTAAACATATAAATCCCTGTCAAACTATCTGTAGTCTTTGCTAAGTCTGTGGAAATTTGTTTTTTCTACAATACCTGTTTTTTTTAATCTAATTGACAACATTCCAGAGGTGTTTCTAATCCGGGTGGCTTACAGCTTCTTGCCCAGGGCAAAATGGCCTGAAGGGACCCCATAAGCGCTGGAAAAATGATGTTTTCCATCATTCCTGCCATTTTAAGGCAGGAATGATGGAGAATGGAGGCTCACAGGTCCACTTAATGGGAATTTGTGGGAATCTATATGAGATTTTATAGTAATGTTCATGTAATGAGATTTAAACCATCACCAGTGCCAGAGCTGTTGTTTCACTGTGGATGCATGCTTTAAATGACAGGCAGTCATGTTGAATTTTAAAATCCAGGATGAGCAAGATATGCAGTTTAACACTCGGAATTCCAGCTTTAAGGAACTTTTCTGCTAATGTTCCCAGTTTCAAACTTGGAAATGTTCAAACTGCCATCGGCATTAAAATGGCATCCTTCATTTAATCATGCGGGGCCAATGAATAAACGCCTACCTTTTCTTTCTTTTGTCAACCAGTTTTACCGTGCACATACTGCATAATATATCCCGGTTAGCAGAAACTTGGAAAAACCTTCAAAAAGCCTCAGGACCTCATGCCTGAATCATTTAAAGCATAAAGTCATGAGGTGATCTCATTCTTCATGGGTAATTGGAAAGTGATGTCATTAATCAATCAAAGTCTCATGCCTGCTTCTTTAGGACAGGCCCAACTAAGCTGGGTTTGTTCATTCAGGTGCCTTCTATTTGACTTTCAGTGGCAGATGGGTTCTTTATAGAACATGCCAACCTATATTAGCTTCCAGTGCAAGGCAAGTGTTGCCCCTGAAAAAGGCTGGGGGTGCAGAATGAGGAGGGGTCAGGAAAGAGTGAGCGAGCCCTATAGGAAGAATGAGAAAATCTCCTAAAGAGCCGTGACGGGGCTCCGTTCTGTCTCTAAATGTATTTTAATGGGGGGGACCCTGGTGTCCGGAGCAATTCATCTCCCATCTCCAAGTAATGAAAGGAGTCGTAGCCGGGACTGTTTCTGAATCTGGAGGGGAGGGGGAGGAAGGGGGTGGTGCAACAAAGGCTACATGTGGCTTTGCCTCATTATGCCACAGTTAGGCTGGGGGGTTTGTGTGGGGCAAGAGAGGGTGAGGGCCCCCGTGGACAGATTCTGAGGGCCCACAATACCGGCGAGGACGGCTGCAAAGGGGGACCCCGCCATGCCATTATCCCACCACTGCTAACGAGGGCTTCATATGCCTTTGATATAATCTCACAATTGAAATCCTAATAAATCCCCCCCACTGCTTTTAGAGCCAAATCCTATTTGTAACGGGTAAAAGCTGAGAGTATTTGTGCGTCTTCACCTGCGTCTCTCTGTTCTGGCAGCCGAGGCCAATGAGAACTGCATTGCCAACGGGGTCGTTACTTAGGCTTGCTTTAAAAAACTCCCCTCTTAGTCTCTTCCTGCACAAGGCATCTCGTGAGCCGATCTGAGCTGAGGCTGAATTAGAATAAAATCAATGTTTAAGTGCAGATAGTCCCTGTGTAGCTGAAGATATGATCTGAAAGACAAACAATTATTAGATTAGAGCACAGTGGGGGGATTAGTGAACAGGAGGCAGAGTAAATGTATGGAATTTATGAAATCATGCTTTTACCACCAGTTACTCCACAGTCTTCAGGATGTAATCTTGGAAACCCATTGATAACCCTTTGCCTTTCATTACTGTGCACTCAAAAAATAATACAGTCGTTTTTGGCATTTACTTAATCATATTTAGTTACTTTAACACAATTGTTTCATGTTAGCAAGGTAGGACATAAAACAATTGTGTTTTCAGTGAATGGTACAGCCACAAATTTCTGAATATTTCATTAGGAACTAGACCAACAGAGGGTAGCATGCCATTGTAGACTAAAACAAAAAAAGCATGTTAAAAAAAAGAAGATTTTTCAGCCATAAAACAGCTATGAAATGGGCCGTGCATTTTCATTGAACTCCATTTATTCTGGTACCCTAGATAAACCAGCTACCTAATTGTTAAACAGTTTACTATTGAGCATAAATAGTTGTTATAGAATATTTACAAATATATTAAGAGCGTCACTAAGAAAAAGGAAGACAGTAGACAGCTCATAGAGAAGGATGTAGAGAATATCCAATACTTTATTTTATCACCATAATTAAAAAGGAATGGTGATCAGTGCGAGGTAAATGCACACATACAACAGGACCATCTAAGTAACCTGAGAGACAAGGTAAGGAGAGCATTGTTTAGAGAAAACATCCAATACACCAATGGGAGCTTTTGGATTCAACAAATCTTGCCTTTAAGAAAATCAAAAGTCTCAAGAAACAATGTTGAAGTTTGAAAAAAAGCCAGAATGTTCTCTGGTCAGGCGACCACATTCCAAAGAAATGGGAGAAAAACAAAAAACACATCACTGAATTGCATTCTCTGGCTGAAACACGGTGGTGGCGGCATGGTACCGTGGAAACCTTTCTTCAGCACAGGGGAGTTAGCTGTATAGAGTTAACAAAACGCTAGTTGGGGAAAAATACAAAACGGTCCTGGAAGAAAACCTGAGAGAGGCGAAAAAAGACTTTCCCAGATCCTAAACATGCAGTCAGAGCTACACTGGGACGGTTTCAATCATTAAAACAAGCATAGACAAGAAAACCAACTGATAATCTGTGTGAAGACTTGAAACATAACTTCTATCAAATGTGACTGAGGTTTAGTTCTTTAACAAAGATACTACATTCATTCAGTAGATGTGCACAGAGAAACACCCTGGAAGATTTAAAATGGCTGCTAAAAGTTATTCTAACTAATAACTCCATCAATATTCAATCCAAAAAAGAAAGAAATATCCACTGAACTTTGTTTCAAAGTTTTAAGACTCTTCGCTTCTGATCCAGTAAGCCTTTTCAATGCAAAATGTCAGAAATATCGTTGAGTTTGAGGTTTTATACAGTAGCCCAAAAAAGCCTTATTTTTGTTAAGAAAACATGCAAAGTAAAACGTATGAACGGGTCCATCCCTTTGGAAGCCAAACAACAGGCTTCATTTGTTAGCCTGCAACGCCCCTTACCTGTCTGTTGTTGGGCTACTGTATAAAACCTCGAACTCAACTCTATTTATGACATTTTGAATTGCAAAAGCTTCCTGGACAGGAAGCGAAACATCTTCAAACTTGGAAACAAAGTCCAGTGGATTGTTTTTTTTAACTTTTTTTTGGAATGACTATGATCTGAATGACTGAGAATCTTCACCAGCATACAACTCCATCAGTATAAATGCACACCGCACTTTTTAGATTCTCCTCTCTGAACCTTTTCCTCCAACTGTTAAACCCCTTTTGGTCATATGTGGGATAATGTGGAAAAGTTCTAAGGGTCTGAATACTTTTCCAAAGCAGCGGCTGTTCCATTATTCCGGCACAGTGAGCTGCAGGTGTTATGAGTCCCTTAAACGCGCATGTAAAAGCTCTTTAATGTCTGGCTGAGTAGATTTGCGCGCGCTGAGGATGAGGGGAATGATAATTTATGTCCTGCATGCTTAATGCTTGAGTCTCCTCCAGCTTTAGAGGTGGAGAGGTCAGTGGGACATCACGGGCTCCTGTTCTTTATTCCTTTGGTGGGTTACACGGGACACGCGTGGAGAAATCCAAACAGTATTTCGGTATAAATCTCTACCCACAAACGTATCCAGAGTTAAAGCAGTCCCATCAGACACTCCTATTCAAATGCTTTGTCCTCTAGCTCAGGGACACTGCGCATCTCCGAGCACCCCCCACCCTCCTCTCCATGTGTCGGTGCGCAGACTCATTTAACAGCCCGAGGAACATAAACAAGCAACGGAAAGTATAACAGTATTAAATCAAGCTCTGCGTTTTAAACGCAAATTGGATGCCAAGTTGCTCCGGGCAGCCCGGGAATCTCTAAACAGGGTTTAGAGGTCTCACAGAAGAGCCCCCCTCAGTTTTTGAACGTCTCCATCTCAAAGCCCGGATTGGTCACAGTGCGGCTCATTTGCATGCCTCGCCATATAAACCCTCCTGCAGACACTGCAGCCCGCTTGCGCTGACAGAGCAGCACACCTCCAGTAGTGAGTAAGGGAACGGAGCGCATCCAGAGTGCGCATTAACAGACCTATGGAATATTTATCACAGGCTTTGTTCTGAAGAACAGCCCGGGAGAGTGGACAGGAGGGAGAGGAGAACACTTGTTTTGCGTTTCGTTTGAACTCCAAAGTTGGAGTCAGTGAGGACAGTTTGCTGAATTTCAGAAAATCAAGATGGGAGAAACAGGGTGGAAAGGGCGGCTGGTGTTTTTGTGCGTCTCCGTCCTGTTTTTTGCAGCTTTCACGCAAAGCAGAACGGTGAAATATCAGACATTTGAGGAGGACGCACCGGGGACAGTGATTGGAAACTTAGCTAAGGACGTTTATCCTACTTCTCCTTCATCAGGAGGCTCCAGGAACAGTTTCAGGATGATGAAACAGTTCAACTCCTCTTTCATCCGTCTCAGGGAGAGCGACGGGCAGCTGACGATAGGGGAGAGGATAGACAGGGAGCGGATCTGCAAACACACCCAGCTCTGTCTCATCGCCTTCGACGTGGTCAGCTTCTCCAAAGAGCAGTTCAAACTCATCCACGTAGAGGTGGAGGTCAAGGACATCAACGATAACTCCCCGGAGTTCCCCCGAAAAGAGTCGAGTTTGGAGATCTCCGAGAACACGGCGGTGGGCACCCGGATCCCACTGGACTTCGCCGTGGATGAAGACGTCGGGGTGAACTACATCCAGAGCTACCAGATCTCTGTGAACAGCCACTTTTCCATCGATGTGCTCAGCAGGGCCGACGGGGTTAAATATGCAGAGCTGGTGCTCATGAAGGAGCTGGACCGGGAGACTCAAGAATCTTACGCGCTGGAGCTGGTCGCTATGGACGGAGGGAATCCATCCCGCAGCGGGACGACGCGCATAAATGTCAAGGTGAAAGACTACAACGACAACAGCCCGGTGTTTGACAGGAGCAGCTTCTCGGTGGACCTTCCCGAGGACGCGCCGGTGGGCTCCCTCCTGCTGGACCTGAACGCCGAGGACCCAGACGAAGGGCTGAACGGTGAGGTGGTGTACGGGTTTGGAAACCAGGTGCCACCTGAGATACGACAACTTTTCAGGGTGGACAGGAAAACGGGTCGATTAACGTTGGAGAGCCCGGTTGACTTTGAGAGCAAGAACACTTATGAGTTTGACGTCCAGGCCAGCGACCTGGGTCCGAACCCGACTCCGGCCATGTGTAAAATCGTAGTTCAGGTGCAGGACGTGAACGACAACGCGCCGGAGATCTCCATCACCCCGATGACCTCCATCACAGCGGGGATAGCGTACATCACTGAGGCTGCAGCCAGGGAGAGCTTCGTGGCTCTGGTCAGCACCTCGGACAGAGACTCTGGCGCAAACGGACAGGTGCACTGCACGCTGTACGGACATGATCACTTCAGGCTGCAGCAGGCCTACGAGGACAGCTTTATGATTGTCAGCACCAGCCCACTGGACCGAGAGAAGATCCCCGAATACAATCTGACAGTAGTAGCGGAGGATCTGGGCTCCCCTCCTTTCAGGACCATCACCCAGTACACCATCAGGCTGACGGATGAGAACGATAACGCGCCGGTGTTCAGTAAACCAGTGTACGAGGTGGCGGTGGTGGAGAACAACGCGCCTGGAGCCTACATCACCACGGTGGTGGCGCGGGACATGGACATGGGGTCAAACGGGAAGGTCACTTACAAACTAGCGGACACCTATTTCATGGGCTCCCCGATCTCCACCTTCGTGTCTCTGGATCCGGCCAGCGGCTCGCTTTACGCGCTCAGGAGCTTCAACTATGAAGTGATGAAGCAGCTGGAGCTCCGGATCACCGCCAGCGACGGCGGCTCCCCGCCCCTGTCCGGCAGCGCCAGCGTCTATGTCCGGATCATCGACCAGAACGACAACGCGCCCGTCATCATGCAGCCGCCGCTCAATAACGGCTCCGCTGAGGTCCTCCTGCCCCGTGACGCGCCCACGGGCTACATCGTGACCCGAGTGGAGGCGCGGGACGCTGACGAGGGTGTGAATTCCGAGCTGTCATACGGCCTTGCCACCGGGGAGCCCTCTGTGTTCTCCGTCAATAAAGCCACGGGTGAGATCTACCTGAACCAGGTGCTAAGCCACGAGGTGGACGAGACCCTGAGCGTGACCGTGACGGTGAGCGACAGCGGACGCCCCGCTCTCACCTCTACCGCCACGCTCCACTTCCTCATCATCGCCGGCTCCCCGCCGAGCGACAGGACGGTGTACCAGGCGGGAGGAGGCGGGGAGGAGGCGCGCGCGCAGTGGGACCTGTCTGTGGTGATCATCGTCGTGCTCGCGGGAAGCTGCACGCTCCTGCTGCTCGCCATCATCCTCATCGCGACCACCTGCAACCGGCGCCGCCGTGAAAAAAGCGGAGAGGACAGCGACTCCTACGGGGAGAAGGGCACTCTGGAGCGGGGCCGGACGCACGCCGGTGACAACCCGCTGCTGCCCCTCCACGGAGCCGCCGGAGGAGGGGGAGCCGCTGTAGGGGGAGGTGTAGGAGGGGAGGTGTTCGAAGGACACTCCTACAGCAGCCAGCCCGGTGCTTTCACCCCGGCCCACCCGGGGGGCAGCGACATGTGCTCGGCCTCAGAGGACGGCAGCGAGGTGCCCTGTGTGTATGACTCAGACAACAACAGCAAGCTCCGTGGGAATAAACACGAGGTGAGAAGCTCCTGGGGGAAAATGAGAAGTTGGGGGGGGTGTTTATAAAGCAGACACTAACATGTGCTCTTTATCTTCTTCTCTCCTGCAGGGATACTCCACTCTGCCTGGATATGGGAATGGAAAGGAGGCGGTGAGGCCCATCACCATCTGGAAGGGCAACTCTTACACCACCATCTCAGCCAGAGACCCAGCCTTCAGTGGGAAAGACAGTGGCAAGGGGGACAGTGACTTCAATGACAGTGACAGTGATGTCAGCGGAGACACCGGCCTCAAGAAGGATGGGGGCTTAGTTCCTCCCATGGGTGTACAAAATGGTAAGGAGAGAAAACAACAACAGATAAGATAAAGATGAGCTGCGCCACTGTATGAAACATCTAACCTAACATCGTTCTTCCATCAGCTCTGTGGGCTTGCACCAGTGAGTGTAAAGTCCTGGGCCATTCGGATCGATGCTGGAGCCCCACAGCCACCAGAGCCAACGCTGCCCCCTCCCCAGCGCCGACCCTCTCCTCCTTCAGCAGCCTGCCCAAGACGGCTTCCCTGCCTCGAGACCCCAACCGCAGGGACAACTACTACCAGGCCCACATCCCCAAAACAGTGGGGCTACAGAGTGTCTACGAGAAGGTCCTGCACAGCGAATACGATTACGTCCTGGTTACCCCAACCAGACCGGTGAGGGTGCAGGAGATCAGCGACGTGGCCATCCCCGTTTACACCCCGAGTCCAACGCACTGTCCCAACAACGATGTTTAGGACACGGCGACGCACAACCCCACAGACTCTGAGTGCAATGTACAGACTGATCAGATGTTTTTATTTATGATGCTTTGAAGCTGAGAGAGATGTCTTCTCGTCTTATTATACTAAACAGAGCCGGTCCAAGACTAAACGGGGCCTTGTGCAAAGTTTCATTTGGGACCCAAATAACTGTTTGATGTCAGCCATATTGAAAGGCTAATAATGCATCATACATGTAACTGAAACATTACTATGAAGGCTCAGCTTTTCTTCTGCATTTTATATGATCACAAGTTTTATTTTGTACAATAACTGAAGATGTGTTATTCCTTGTTTCTACCCCTGTGGGCTTTGGAACCCAGAGCAGCTGCACAGTTTGCTTATGCCTTGGGTCGGCTCTGCTGTTGTATGTTTGTCTTTAAGTGGGGGGGCGGGGACAAATTTGAGGTCCAGTCAATCACTTTCGGATGTTTGTTGGACAGGAAGTGTATCATATGCAAGACTTGTATATGGAGAGATTTTATTTTTCTATGAAAAAAATCAATAATGAATTAAAAAAAGTAAATATGTGTAAATACAGATCTCTAAGCATGCTTACTATTTAAAAACCCCCCAGAACATGTTAGAGAGCAGGAGAGGAAGAGAGTATCATGTTGGGAACAGTGTATAAAATCATTTGAATGCAATATTGTGTCATTGTACAGTTTTTTTTAATATCACAATATTCTGAAAAGAAATAAACTTTGAGATACTCTTGTGAACATGAGTGTTGGAGTTTATTGCAAAGGACGATGCTATCCATCAGGCTAGTCTAACGGAAGCCAACAGGCGTCGCTGTTATTGCAGCATGACTGAGTCTGCGTCCTTGCAGCCCGCTGAGGAAGGTCACTTAAGTTTTTTTTCCCCTCGGTGAATACATGATTTTCCTGGTGAGATGCCCAAAACAGACTCAGGAGCTTTTCAGTAAATCACCCCCCCCTCCCCTCCACATGCACGCACACCATTTCACACAAGTCAGCCAAACCCCGCCTTGGTGATTCTGTTCTTTATTACAGACTTGGCTGCATTCATTTGCATGAAGAATTGGAGGATTTGTTTGAGTTTTTAACACCCTGGGTGATTAAAAAAAGGGGATAAAATCTGTAAACAACACATTTTCTGCTTAGAAACACTCAAAGAGACAGATGAAAGGATTCACAAGGGGAACACAGTTCCTTGCAAAGTATTTACACCCCCTAAAACCTTTTCTTTGTTTGTTTTGAACTCAGAATCAAAAACTTCATAGCTTTTATTGGGATTTTGATGGGATTAACCAATAAAAAGTAGTATGGAAATATGGAGTGAAGACAAACTGAAAATAAATTAATTGTTTTTCCAAATAATTAAAAAAAGTCTATCCAGACCCAATGCATAAATCATTTAACAATTTAACAGTTTTATATCTTTCATGCGTGCACGTGTTTGATGACACGTGATGCTGATTCTGAGCAAAACAGTGTAGGCTCGATAAAACTTGATCTGTGAATGTCATTTCTCACAGTGTATTCTCATTATGTGTTCGTATGAAATCGTACGAAAAGTTATGCACCGTAATTTCGTACGTTTTGGACGTTTTTTTCGTCGTATGCGCATGCGCATTTTACGCACCATTCAAGGACATAGACTTTAAAATACAATTAGCCCTAACCCTGACCCTAACCCTAAGATATAAAACAGCAAGCAACGTAGTTAGAGACATGAAGAAGTGATTATTGCACTGTTTTTCCCAGTTTTACGTCCGTCCGCGGATCTGCTTTTTCTGTCTGTATGCCAGCGCATGTGCACTGATCTGGTTTTTTGAGGAAAAACGTCCAAAACGTACAAAATAGTGTGCATAACTTTTTGTACGATTTCATACGAACTGATAATGAGAATATGTTGTTTCTCAAGGTCCTCAGTTGGACAAAGGTTTGAACCAGTGAACCGCATCAATGGGCTTTGATATAAACCACTTGTGCAGCACATTGCCAAGGTGTTCAGTCACCTGTTTTAGCTCACATTTGAACATAAGTGGCATTTTGTACTTAATCCACAGGGCTCCATTTCTCATTGGTCCACTTTTTGCAGCTGTGAGATTCTCTGGAAAGGTTTTCTGCTAAGTTTAGGACAGTGTTTAAGGGGAATGTTGGCCATTCTTCTGCAACAAGATGACATGATAATAACAACGAGTCTAGTCTAAAAATTTTTTCAAATGTGTAATCAATTTTATCAATCAGGAAATAATATATCAAAGCATTGTAGCTCTTATCTTTTTAAATTAGTTTTATTTTTGCATTTTTAATGATAAAGACATTGAATGTAACTTGATTTGGTCCGTCTGTCTCGATGTCATGGCTTTTATTATTTAACATATTTTACTTTATATGACATATTTTCAGGGTGTCTTAAAAAAAACAAACTTTTAGCAATCTGTATAAAAGATGACTTCTTAAGACTAATTGTCTACCATTACCTTTATTGTTTTGAAAGACTTCCATGTTTATTGACTAACTAACGGTTGTTCTGTCAACAGATGATCCATCTTCTGAGCAGCGGCACTCTGCAGCTCCACTAAAGTCACAACAGGCTCCTTGTGACTCCTCTCCTGATTTTTCTAGCCTCTCAGTTTAGATCATAGCATAGTAAGTCAGCAGCTATCCTCTTTTCAAATTGGGATTATACATCTAGTGCTCTGTTACATATTAACTTATAACCTAATTCTGCTTCACAGATGTTCAGAAACCTCATCCATCCATGATCTTAAGGATGTTTGTTCACTAAGATCAAAGAAGACAAATGGTTACACTCCATTTACTGTTAGGTGACTCTAAAGAGATTTTTTTGAAGCAACGTTTAGGGCTAAATAGTTCTGTAAAACACAGTTTGCTTCCGGATTTTTTTCCCCTCCACCATTATTATTCATTGATTCGGGGCTTTTCTTATTAACACCAAATGCTGAGGATGTAGGACAAGGTGTAGGGATGTGGGGAAGTAAAAGCACAGATTTGGCACATGGCCATGCCCATCAAGAAGGAGAGGGAAAAAAACGTGCAACATTCTGCAGGGGCAACCTTTGACCTGAGAAAGAAAGTCTCTGGGGAAAAAAAGGGCAAAAAGGAAAGGTTGTGCAAAGGTAGGGTGGGGGGGGGCACCCTCCTCCGCTATCACTATAATTATTGAACAGGTCCAAGTCGGCCCTGCTCAGGTTGTCATAAAGCCTAATGATATGAAATCCTGAGGATGAGCGCAGGATCAACCTCATGTAAGTTGCATGAGCAGCCTATGGAATCTTCAAAGGGAAAAATGGTTAATGACTTTCTGGAAGAAAGCATAAAACCTTAGACTCACATTAGTGAATTTTCTGGCTGATAATCAGCTTGAAGTTACAACTTAAACTTTACCTTTTCTTATTAAAAGTAAGAAGAGCTTAAAATGCTAAGTTTGGGCTAAAAAGTAAAGTTAGAACTGAGAAGTGCCCTTCTCCCTCCTCCTTCCTTTTTCGAGGGAAAGTGAGAGAGAAGGAGAGAGAGGGGAGTCGGTGAACTGGAGCCAGAAAAGGTATTTGTCTGTTTGGCTCCAGTCATGGCCGGGAGCTCAGAGAAAGTACCCATTGCAACGGCGGAACCAGAGGACTCGTACCAGTTCATGGCTCCGGTGAGTAGCTTCAGTCCAACAGGGTGCACCTTCTGCAAGAAGCAGTCATAGAAACCTGCTGCCTGCTGAGCATCCATGGGGATGAGTCAAGGGCAAAAACTAAAAGATAAGCACTATAACTTCAGTCAAACATAAAACCAGTCTGCAGCTTTGTGTTTATTTATCTGTTGTTGTGGTAAAAACTGTTTAGGCTCACTCCACCGTGTCTCTGAGACCAGCCTCCACCGGACGCCTCCTGAAGGCCGGGATTGCTGTGCTCGTAACCGGAGCCGTTCTGCTTCTGCTGGGAGCCGTCGGGGCTTTCTACTTCTGGAACAACAATGAAAAACATGTAAGGGGGACATTTCACACTGCCTCTTTGTGTAGGAGCAGTTCAGAGCCTGCTGCAAAGAGTAAGGAGACCGTTAGAAGATAGTGAAAGGGACCCCCTGGGGAGATATTCTGCTTTATTTGATGTAGAAAAGCTTTATTATATGCATATTCAAACTTGTTCATTATTATTAAAGGCCACCGGCTCTTTTATGCCTTGTGTCTTTGTTTCAGGATTGTATCCAAGTGTACTTTGGATACAGCAGCTCCCATAGAGGGCAGATTAAAAAGGAAGGACGTGAATAATCAGTTAGCAGCAGTTTGACAGAACTCCAACACCCCAAACCTATCAGTTTTGCTACAGGTCTTCTTGAAGTGAAAAAGCCAACAGCTCTCTCTTTGAAAAAAATGTTGTTTTAAGTAGTGTTGGTTGAATATGTTGAAAATGAAGAAGGAAAGAAAAGGGCCTTAGTCATCATTGTGTTTGAATAAAAATCCCGGCAGACTAAAGCAGATGGAGGCTTGTTTTTCTTATTATCATTTTTTCCCCCAGATTTATTTTTTGCGGAGTAGGCAAACAGTGAAGTGTAAATCAAGCACCCGCCCCTACGTGGTACAGTGCGAGGCAACGCTTGGTGAATGGAGCCGTTGTGCTATGGGATCCTGAAAGGGTGCAATGAGGAGGAAAGGAATGGTGCTGAGGGGCCCGCTCTCTGGTCCGGCTGATGCTCTGGGAGCAAGAGGGGGAAACGTGAGCAGCAAAATGCAGTTCCCACTTCTAGAGACAGAGGGGGTCTGCAGAGACCAGGTTAAACCAAATAGGAGAGAAGGAAAGATAGATTCAACCAAGTTTGAATGTTTGCCTGGGAATACTTAAAACAATGGGATATTAGAGGAACAGTCTAAGCTTTGGACAAGAGGAAAAGGGGAGATTAAGAGCACATAAAGAAGCATCTGGGTGAGATGGGTTCACTTTCAGGACCCTCATACCTCACATGCCAATCTGAAAGAGTGTAAACAAAGCCTCCCAAAGTGACCACATCCCTATATATTCCCAAACCTTATGTTACAATAAAACAATTCAATGAACATTTTTAATACTGTATAAAATCAACTCAAAGCAGTTCATCATCGTAAGGTAAAGGATACTAATACAGGATTTTCTAAGCCTTTTATAGATAAAAAAAAAGAATAGATTCTGTTGCCCTGAGATAGACTGACAACCTGCAGACATTAATGTTAAAGTCTGAGCTCAGATTCTCTATTCGATTTAGATTAAAGCTTTGACTAGGCCACTCTGACATATGAATATGCCTCAATCTGAATCATCCATTGAACCTATGCCTGCTTGTTGTAGTATTGACCCTCCATCATAATCATTAGTCTTTTGCAGCACTGCCATGTTTTTATGACCAAAAACTCTGACGCACGTCCTTGTCTTCTTCCTTGCTAAAAAAAAAAAAATCTTCTTTTAAAATTCCTCTTTGTTAAAATAAAAGTTCAAGTCAGTCCGTGTAAGGGACAGCATATATTGAGGGTAGAAGAGTTGCTCGATTCCTAAACTATAGGAGCAGAACTCTGCCCAGAAATACTCCAATTTGGTCACATGAAAGCAATATGAATTTGGAGAAGTTATTACATAGATAATAAAGAAAGTGACGCTCCAGTTCTCTGGTTACATGCTGGGTTTATTACAGATGATAATTTGAAAAATATCTTTTTCCTCTAATTTGACAAGTCAGCTTAATGAGACAAACTGTTTTGAGGAGGGGGGGGTATTGCAGAAGCAGGAGGAAACATTTCTCCTCCAGTCTTAGCTGCATTTCTCAGAGGAAAGAAAACAACCCTCCAATAACAGCTTGACTAGTGACAGAGACACTAGGATCCAGTCACAGTGCTACCAAGATCAGGCATAGATACTAATTATCCACCTTTGACACAACGTACCAGCTTCAGTAAAAAGAAAAAAAAAAAAAAGGCCACTGGTCATATGAAATACTGGAAACACTGCAAATTAATTAGATTGATACCGACTCTCACTTATGAATCCCCAGGTTTTTCCAGTGCCTGTGGGCGGAGCAGAGTGTTAGCTTTCACCTTCTTCCACATATTTGCTCTTTCCCCTTCGTGGTTTGCTGCAAACTCTAAGGACTTCTAATGGCCCCCCTTCAACAACAGCTTTCCTCAATGCAGCCACTAAAAACTGTCTAAAAGATATTAGACTAATTTAACAGACTGTTCTGATACAACATTTATGATAGAGGAGCAGTTATATGTCATGAACCGGGGACAGAGAGACCCAGTATTCAAGGAGAGACACTCAGTAGGAAAGTTCAAAAAGGTTTATTAAACAAAAACTAAAGTGGAGCTGTGGCTCGTGGACACTGCAGGCGGGGGGGCGGGGCATCGCCCAATCTCAGACACTCTGGTTTAACAGTCCAGACCAAGAATGTCCCCAAGTGCTGCAGTCCCAGAGGTCATGCTGGAAGCCGATCCTGGTCAGGGATCTAGAACAGACAGGAACAGAGAACTATCAGGATCCAGATCAGGCAGGAACAGAAACAGGTGACAGGATCCAGACTTCCAGGCATCCACAGGCTCCCAGGAGGGTTCAGAGTCTGACTGGGACCAGAAGCATGACCAGGTGGTCACGCACAGGATCAGGTGCAGACAGGCAGGCTCAGTGGAAGAGGGTAGCCGAGACAGGACGTGGAACCGGAACTTGATGCAGGGCTTTAAACTGGTCTCCTCCCCGGAGCCAGGCTTACTGGATAAAAACTGAACCTCCCCACATATTGAGCCAAAAACCCAGAGGACTCCGCGGGGGAGGAACAGTGGACAATCAGGAGACGAAACAAACACAAAAACCCTCTTTCCACTGGCTGCCAGGATCCAGAACATGAACCAAGCTAAAAACTGAACGGACAGACTGACAGAAAGACAAGTAATGATCTGTCCCTGAATGCTCAGGCTGAACTGAATATAACCAAGAGGAAACAGGTGAGAGGAATAAATTATAATTGAGGCAGAGAGGGAAAATGACAGGTGAAAGGAATGACTAATTAAGGGAGAGCAAACAGGCCAGATCATGACATAAGGGAAGGTTAAAGCTACTTAAAGTGAAAGATCCTTTTTCTGCTAAAGTTAAACCTGTCCTTCTACCTCTGCTGATAAATATCTCAGTGTCCACTATACAGTTATGAGTTAACTTATTCTCGTCTGTGAGATTAAACCCTAATAAATAAAGTCGTGCATTGGTTTTTGTTTGTATTTTTAAGGTAATTGTATATGTATGTGTGTATTTTCTACAGGTCTACAATGTCCACTACACCATGAGCATCAACGGAAAAGTGGAGGAGGGTTCGATGGAGATCGACTCGGCCAACAACATGGAGAGGTTCAGCACAGGCAGCGGGGCGGACGAGGCGCTGGAGGTCCACGACTTTGAGATTGTGAGTTTGAGCAGAAGTGATTGGTAAACATCACGAGGTTGTTGGGTGTGTCGTAGGGATCGCTGAGACTGGTTAAAGCAACGAAGGCCCCTTTGGGGGGGGTTGGCTCATTGAACCCAGTAGAGAAACGAAGAACAATTAGACATCTTATTCCCTCGGGAAAAATCAGTGTCAAGATGCATCGTCCCTCTGATTTCCAGCACATTCAGACTGGTGGTTTTTGACCTTTAATTAAAGAGCCTCAATCAGGCTAATCAGAGAAGTGAAGCAGCAGCTGAAGCCTTTGAATATTAAAAATCTGACCTTTAATCAAAGTGTCCCTTTGATCCTGTTCATCTAAATCTGTGCACACTTGCATCTGATCCAAAGTCTGTCATTACAAGTGAGATGAAAAGATATAAATAAAAGGTTGGTGAATTTAAAACCTATGTTTTCTTCTCTTTGCAGGGAATCACAGGGTTACGGTTTGCAGGAGGAGACAAGTGCTACATCAGAACCCAGGTTAAAGCTCAGCTCCCTGATGTGGAGCCTCTGAACAAGGACTCAAAGACATTGGAACTGGTGAGATAACTTTCTATATGTGTGCGTTTGCTCTCAATCCCTGCAGTGAGCTAGAAACTTCATCACAAACAGGTAATGCATCATCTACAGCAGGGTGGCCAGTTTTGCTTGTATTGCAAAGAGGCACATGTCTGCGACTTATGATTTGTAAGCAACGCCTTTTATCCATCTTGCAGAAATAATAAGCCATCTTTTGGGGATATTTAGTCGGTTCTGCTCGATCTGTTTCATCTATATGCTAAATTTTCATCAGCCACAGTTAAAGAGATGGAAAACACTGCCTGGAATACTTCTATGTAAATATTAATCCTACTTTGGTTAGAACTACTTTAACCAAAAGAGAAATGTTAAAAGTATTTTGCATTGACTTTAGGGTAGGTTGGGAACCCAACGTTCCCTCTACAGTAGTGGTGTCCAGACTTTTACAGCAGGGGCCAAAATTATTGGGTAACAGGAGTATTTACAGGGCACCAAACTGGTTTTATTTTTGATTTTTTTTTTTTCCATTAAAACAACATTATTTGAAATAAATACAATTATTTTTTAGGTCAATGTACAGGATCATCGATGCTCAGTTCAGGCTGCCCTTCTTAAAACTTGATGTAGCTTGTCGCTTTACAGCAGTCTGAGATGTCCAAAAACACAACAGCTAACCTAAACAGAGAGAGCTACTTTTCTCATCCTCATGTTAAGGTTGGTCATGAGCCGAGGGGAGCAAAAAGATGCAAACTAGGTCTGAGGGGGCAAAAAAAAAAAAAGAGTAGGACACTGATCGCTACGTCTTATGAAAGTGTTTTTTGGACTAAAAGTCACTGGATATTTCATTCTGTCAAACTGAAAAAAAATTGCATGCAATCTATAACATACTTAGATGTTATTTTTTTCTTTTTAAATCCTAAACGCTATGAGGAAAAGGAAAAACTATCAGGTTGTGTTGAGGTTTTTCAGGACCCAAAAGCAGAGACTGAAGCTAGAGTGGTATTTTGCAATTTTAGTCAATGAAAAAAGTGGCAACTGAGGCAAAAATCCAAAAATAACAAATACACACAACCAAAATCTAGGAAACATCAGAGAAAACACATATAAGGAGCCAGGAAATGACGAAAAAACAAGCAAACAGTAGCTGATAAGGAGGTGTATATATGGGAGACTGAACAAAGACCAGGCTAATCAGCAAATTAGGAGCAGGTGTGGAGAGAAGAGCCCAGAAGGGAGCTAGGGGAAGGAGACTGACACAAGAGGGCAACAAGAAATACATACGAACTCAGAAAATATAAGCACTAAATTATACTTTTAACAACTATATATGGAATTAATTATAATAGCAGCATGCTACATTTTTAATGTTTGTTCTGGTTTTTTCTAAAATGTAGTTATTCATTCACTCATGGACGTTAGCAGAGATGGGAAGTAACGAAGTACAAATACTTCGTTACTGTACTCAAGTAGATTTTTCTGATATTTTTACTTTACTACTTATTTTTATGGCGACTTTTTACTTCTACTCCTTACATTTTTATACAAATATCTGTACTTTCTACTCCTTACAATTTAAAAAATTGGCTTGTTACTTTAGTTTTGAATCATTTCTATGGAGTTACCGTTATTATTTTTCACGTCATCAATACCAAATTCAATCTAATTGGATGGGAATCTACGTTGCATTTGACGCACCACTACAAGATGAATCGACAGATTCGGCGGTATTCATTCGCGGCAAATCATTGCAGCTTGGTGGCGGCGGCGTTAGCATAGTAGTATGGACGACGAGATGATTGAAAATGAACACAACGGAGATCTAGTCCTATTGGCAGACATCCATTTAAAATGTAGGCAACGGCATGAAAAAAGTGGTTTCTACTTTTACAAGCCTGTACTTTGTTACTTTTACTTGAGTAAAGAAGTTTAATCAGTACTTCCACTTTTACCAGAGTATTTTTAACACAAGTATCTGTACTTTTACTCAAGTACGGAAAGTGAGTACTTTTGCCATCTCTGGACGTTAGCAACAGCATCTGTACAGCTGAACTGTTGAGAAAAGTCTAAATCATGTCACAGACTATGCATCACACTGACAACGCTGCATAATTGCACCATATATATTTAATGCTCCGAACTTCAATATCAATGCGGTTTTTGCACCATGTTTTTGCTCCCACACTGTTTACATTTGATCACTGCTGCACTTTAAGAAATGGAAATGTCATGAAAGCTGTACAAAAAGAATAGTCTAAATATTTAACTTGAAGTGAAGAGAATGTGACATGTAAAGTTATTAAAATAAAAAAGCATCAATTCAAAAAACTAATCTAGAAAAAAAATACATCTAAGAAAAGAGCAAATTAACTCTCAAAAGCAAATTTTTTCCAAGATAAATTTTTGGTTTGCGTATTTTTATTTATTTTTTCATTTTTCCATTTAAAATACGTATTTTTTTACTGGCAACATTAATGAAATAAAATTCCTTCCACACAGAGGGACATGAAGTTAATATCTTGTTAGTATTAGCTCGCCTTCCTACTTAATAATAAATGCCAGTTTGGTCAGCTAGGACATTTTAAAATCTTAATTTGTCTTTACATGAAGAGTTATTGAAGTTTAAGGGATTAATAAATGCAGCCTGCGTTGCACGGTCCTAATTACAAAAATCTAAAGCTCCTCACAGGTATTTATGAAAACTAATTCTCTATGCTTAACATCAGGGCTTTAAACAGCTGCCGCTTTAATTATTGCGAATGCGTACTCAGAAATTGGAGCAAGTGACCTATCAGGACCACACAGGTGACTTGTGACGGCGTGGTAGGCCAACACACACATATGCTCATCACACACAGTAGTAGAATGTACGGCGTGTGTGAGGATTGTTATCGCAAAACACACCACAGCGTGTGATTGCTCAATTGAGGCTGTGTGATAATTAAAATCATTTAGTTCTGGGTAAGCCTCACATCCACATAAATCCACATCAGCACAACTGCCTCCCCCCCCCTCAACGTATACGTGCATAAACACACCCATCTGTACACCAAAAAACAACACAATTAATTATCACGCAAGAGTGCTCTTATTGCCTCTGTCTGCCTCATAAACGATCATTTATTTCACATTTGTGCTCGTGTGTGGGTTTGTGTTATTGCCTCATAAATGGTCGTTTTGGCGCCCTGCTTGTGTATGTGACGCCGTCAGGGTGTGTGAGCCTCTGTGTGTTTGGAGACAGGGAGATGTTGTTATAATGGTTGCTGCAGGCTGGTCATTTGCTATAATTTAGAATGATGGCATATATGGGTTAGATAAGCGCACACAAACCCTTCTTGATCCAGTGGGAGTGGGTCAGATAAACTCTTATCAGTCAGACAGGCAGTGAAGAAGAGCCCCCCCCTGCTTTTATTTGGCCCTCCAGCAAATTATTTGGAGCTGGGAAAGAAAAAGTCATTTCTGAAAGGTTCCTGAACGTGACTTTGGCTGGTGCAGCTCAGCCTGTGGGCAAGATCATCCCATCAGAGTTCCCCTTCTCCCTGCAGGCTGTGGATACTGAACGCATTTGTTTATGCAGAGAAACCGCGCTTGCTTTTTAAGTTCCGTTCCGTTCAGGACGTCAAACCTTTTCCCATCAGATGCTGAAGAGACTTGAGATCATGTGTATGCAACTAAATGTCAGTGCACAGAAAAATCTACATACAGGCAGCCTTGAGTGCCTTCAGGCTTGATTTTATAATCCTAAAAAGAGCATTAAAGGGGCACCAATAATGAGGATTAGACTTGGACAGGATGCACAGAGAGTGGGTTATTTAAAGGGCAGTGACATGACCCAGAAAGAAAGCCCAGAAGGAAACTGTTGTTTTGTTGTAGTGATGTTTTCTTGTGTTTGATTTGATGATGCCTCTCAAAAACTAGTGATACACCCTAACTTGTACTCATTCTACTAAGGGATGTTTTTTTTTTTTTAAGTGGGGGGGAATTTATGCGGATATGAAAGTAGGTGAAGTTGGGTTTGCATTTCTATCAGCATATTTAACTAAAAAAACAAAACAATCTGTAAAAAGGCTGCTTCATAGGTCTGTTTAGGATAATTATCCTGCTGGGAGATGCAGCATTAACAAGTGTTAGTGCTTTTACCGCATCTGACAGATTACCTGGGCTGCAGGAACTATTTAGAGCAGTGCTCTCCTTAGCTGATCTGTCAGCTTTGGTGGAAGGCCTTGTCTTGGAAACGTTGAGGAAATGGACAACATTGGAGAACTTCCAACTTGTCCTCTCCTTCCTTTTGAAGGTTCTGAAAAAAGTTGTAGCTGAACAACATGATCAATCATACATACAGCAGATCATACATACAGGAGTCACTCTGAAGGTTCATATTAAACGACCCGGACAGAATAAATCTCCACTGAATCCAGGAATTGCTCTGTAACATGAGGCACTCCTCAAGGTTCTGCTTTTGGTCCCCCTCTCTATCTACATGCTTCTTCTCGACCAATGGATCAGTTGCTATGGAGTGTCTTTCCATTTCTATGCAGATGACACTTTACATTAAAATGGACTCTTGCCCTTATTCTGCTGTATCACCCAAGGTACCCCTACCATCATTGTCCATGGACAAGATAAAAGCACAGATGACTCATTAATTCCTGCAGCCAAACAACTTAAAAAATAATGAAGCAATTTTAATCTCCACCTACCATCAGCTTCACTCACCCCTCATAGCCATAATCACTTTCTCTGGTCAGGATATTTCTTTTCAGTCACCAGCCTTGGTGTCGAGTTTACCTCCCTATTTCCAACTTCAACATTAAGCCCCCTTCATGTTGAAAATATTGCAAGCCTTGCTCCATCACTTATCTTCACCAATTCTTCAAAAAAAACATCCTCATCTCCTCCAGGCTGGATGGAAATCTTCAGTCCATTCAGAGCAGTGCAGACAGATTTCTTTGGTTTCTTCTCTGTTCAAAAGATTTTTTTTTATTATAATGCTATTTATATTAATTTCCCAATCTTAAATTATTTAAGACTTAGAAATATAAGTATATAGAAAGTCTATAGAAATATATATTTAAAGGCAGCGCTATAAGGGAACTGCCTCATGGCGGGGCCCTTGGCAGCCATAAGAACACACCAACAGCAGTGTTCTGTGGCAAGTATGTTCTCAGTAAATTCTTCCCCGATGAACGGTTTGTAGTAGAGTTGCGCCAATGCCATTTTTTGGCCCTGATACCGATACCTGGCTGTGCAGTATTGGCCGATATCGACACCATCTGCAATTGATATGTATGTGTGTGTATATATATATATATATATATATATATATATGTATATATATATATATATATATATATATATATAAATGAAGAACTACATACTACTTGCATGTAAAATAGTTGCCATAACGGCTTTGTCAAGCTGCTGCCTACCTTTGTGAAGCAGGAAAAAGACTAATACAAAGTGAATCCAGGGGAACATTTTATTGCCTACCTGGAATGGGTGACAATATTTGAATAAACTTTTGGCTCTCAAAATGCTATCAGTGTCCTATTTGTTGGTACTCGCCGATACCGATACCACAATTTTAGTTTTGGATCGTGGCCCCGCCCGATACTGGTATCGGTGCAACACTAGTTTGTAGGCTGCTTAAACTGAAATCTTGACAATGCAAATTCTAGTTGACAATAAAGAAATTGATTAATTTGATATAGACTCAATTGAAGCTCTAAGATATGATTTAGATCAAACTTATTTCCAATATCATATGATGCTACGCCTATAGCAGGTTTAATGTATTATCTTTAAGCTTTGACTGTGAATGTGGTTCCTTTTTATTTTTATTCGGCAGAACGATGAGGTGATGCCCGCCAAAGTCGATGACGATCTGATCCTGGTGGCTGCAGGCCCCCCTCTGCCCGACCCCTCCTTCCTCAGCAGCAAGATCATGGACCTGTGTGGAGACCTGCCAATCTTCTGGCTCCGCCCCACATACTCACCCAGTAAGCACGCTGCTATCTGTAACGATTTTAGATGCGACAAGGGGAAGATTTTTGTGCAATCAAAACAGTGTATAAAAAAGATAAAATTGGGCCAAGTGTCTCAATTTTCTATTTAACATCCCAGCTGTTTGGTGTACAGCTGATGAGAGGAGTGTAGTATGCAGAGAGGTCAAAGGTTATAAAAAAAAAAACATTTTCATCGACTCAATCTGAAGATTTCAAAACTGCTGCCCGAGAAGCAGCTCAGCAGCAAAGAACCGTACCCGATGAGCGCCCCTCTGCTCCAACATCTGTGATGTGATTTCACTGTGATGCGTGCAGGAGGCCAGAGGAGGAGCAGAGCCATCGCCCGCCAGCGCCGCCAGGCAACTCCTACGGAGGACTATGAGGACGTGGAGGCTGAGTTCAACCCGGAGAACCCCTATCAGGTGAGTCAGACAGACTCACACTTCCCTTCTTCCTCTGCAGTGTTTACATCCGGCCAGAGCGTTCCGGACTGTCTGGTCGGATAGAAGCGGCTACCTGAGAAGGCCTTTTCCTGAGAAGAACTTCTCACAGCTGCAGGAGCCGCAGCAGATGCTAGGGTCATGGCGGAGGGGCCCGGCCCGTCACAGCAAATGAGTGTATGCATTTCCCCTACGCGGCTGTCTAAAGCTTTCTTTTCAAGAATGAGGCTGTATGAATAACCCCCCCTCCCTCTTCTGTGGCCCCTCTGCCCTGCTAAACAGTCTCAAACAGACACATCCTCTCCCCCTCCCTTCCAGCTGCTCAGACTGCAGCCTCCCCTCATCTTTGCCCTGTTAATTCCAGGCATGATTGTACAGGAAAACCAACTGGAAAAACCCACTTCCAGTCCTCCCAGCTGAAAATCCATATCCAACAGGGCAGAAATAAGATCTTATTCATGGCTAAACATGCCCGCTAGGAATCGAGTCACTCAGTCTGACTGCTTTCCTCTCTCCATCCCTGCAGCGAGGACTGGAGGGCGAGCAGGGCACCACGGATATCGACCCCATGCTGGACCACCAGGGCATATGCTGCAACGATTGCCGTAGGGGTTACACCCACTGCCAAAGGATCTGTGAACCGCTCGGGGGCTACCATCCATGGCCGTACCACTTCAGAGGCTGCAGGGTGGCCTGCAGGGTTATCATGCCCTGTAAATGGTGGGTGGCGCGCATCTTAGGGCTGGTGTGAGAAAAACCCCAAACTCATCTGAGACGGCATCGGGTTGAAAGGGAGGCGAGATGAAGGAAAAAGTTTAAAAGAAAAAGGAGGAGTTGATAACTTTACTTGTAGGATACTGAGTTTGAGCAGATTTGTACAAAAAGAACTGCTGCTGCGATTATAAACCTCACATCTATAAAAAAGCTGATTTAGACAATAAAATGCTGTACAGAGGCTGCAAATGTTTTTATCCTCAAACATCCACCAGCATTCAATGCACAACATGGTGTTGGGAAAGCAGAGATGGTGACAATCCTTCATGTAACCATGAGCATAAAAAAACCTTCCATTGTTTAGATATGATGAGTAATGTCTGTCCTTATGTCGTCTAAAATTGTGTTCATAAATATCTCGAAAGAACTTTAGAAGTCAGGAGCTTTACTAGGCCTTCCAGGAGGATTCATACATCTGGAGATGTGAAACGTTTTTTCATAACTCAGAGGGTTCAACGCACTTCTTGGGATTTTAATATGACAAACTAGTATGATGAACCCATATGATGATTTTTTTTTTATTATTTTGGAAAGATTGACCGACTTTAAAGGGTAAACTGACTTTTAGAAGTCTCCTAAGGGAGGGTGGTGGCTGCATCATGCTGTGAGATGGGGGAAAACAGGGCTATACTGGGAGAAACTCGTTACAGGCAGCAAACATTTGAGAGCAGGATGACCCAATAACATGACGCTATATTTGGTTAGCAATAACATCTCAGGTGCTTCTGCTTAAAAATCAAATGTTTAGGCAAATTAATAAGTTTATTCACAAAACATGTCATTTCAAGGCACTTTACAATTCAAACAGATCCTACAGTCAAATTGATTCAAAATGTTCTAAAGAAAACCATTTGATTGCATCGACTTATTGACTGGAAGGCAATCCCTCGCACCAAGCATGCTTGTGTGATTGCTTGAGTCGATGCAATCAACTGGTTTTCCTTAGATAGAAAACTTTGAATCAATAAAGTGAATCTGTAAAGTGCCTTGAGATGACATGTGTTGTGAATTGGCACTATATAAATAAACTGAATTGAATTGTGGAGAGGAAAAACTCACTTTTAACAGAAAGAAACCTCCAGCAGAACCAGACTCAGTGTGTCGTAGGCTTCCAGAGTCCATTCAGTTAATTATGGCCCGATCAGACAATCATGAGAAAAATCATGCTTTTTAAGTACTGTACTTACCTTGCTTCAATCTAACGACAGGTTGAGATTAAATGACCCTAAAGTTCAGACATATTCATGAAACAGATTCATAGGTTTTATATTGGTACTTGCAGTGTCCCCACAGCATGATACAACCTCCACCTTGTTGGGTAAATTCAAAGGCAGCCGGAATGTTTTGTTTATTAGGAATATTAAATATGGACATCTTATTAAAAGTATGGTTTACCTCAAAGTTGTGATTTATTTTCCTTTCACATGAACCCAAATAAAAGCCAAAGAAAAAGGTTGTAACGGGACCACATGTAAAAAAGGTCCGGGAGGACGGTATGAGTTCCGTAGCAAGGCGCCGTAAACATCTGCTTACTTTCCATCTGTTTAAACTCTGTCTTCAAAGTTGCTTTTAATAAAACAATGTGCTGTATCTTTATTCAGTTTTCATTTAAATATTTTATCTTCTTTCAAAACTTCTCAGGGTGCAATATCAAGAAAGTAAGCTTTTAAGTTTCAGGCCTCTTCATTCCGTTACGGATCAAAAGAATATATGTTATCTGATGATACGTCTGGCTTCTGTCGTCGGGGTTCGGTCGGCGACGCCCACTTTCGTTCCCTCTCAGAGCCGCGTCTCATCCGGCCGCCGCTCCAAAAGGCCCGAGCTGAAAGTTTTCCAGAGTTCTTTTAATGTGCAAGTCAAGGATCTAGAACTCTTTAATGAGACTAAAGACTCTGCAGCCGTCACGCTCCCAGATCTTACCCACGATGCAAAGCGCTTAGCTCCTTTTGATGTCGCAGAGCCGCCTCGGGCAGGGGTAGGGGGTAAGGATGGGGGCGGCGTGTTTGTGTGAAGGATACTGGTGGAGTGAGTGTGTGTGTGAGATGGGAAAAAAAGTAAAGTGTCACAGAGCTAAGAGTTCCATCCAGAGTCACAAATGGCTGTTTGATCATCAGGAGAGATGAAACGATGTGTGATGAATTTAACACTTAACTCTGTTTGAGAGGCTTGATGATGTGGTTAGGAAGGCTAATCCATATTAATGCTCCCCTGCTCTGGTAGGACACCCCCCCACACACACAGTTACAGCAGCAGCATCTACAGTATGAGGTGGGAGAGAACGCTTCCCTCATCTTCGGCTGGATCCTCGTCCTTGGCCAACATACCCTGGAGGTGGGTGGGGGGGGCTCTTCCTTCACGATACCAATCTCACTGCAATAAGTAAACCCTGTCCTCAAGGTGTCAGCCGTATCTCAGCCGCCTGCTCTCATATCAGTAATACCACATTTCAACAGCTGCTGGCACATAATCACAGCACATGCTCCCTCCAATCCCGTCACAGCGTTCTGCCATCTTTGAGTCAGAGTGAAACATTCAGACACTTTCCATCCGATTCCAGACAAAACCGGCCGAAACAATACAGGAAACTGATTTAGAGACAAAACAAGAAATCCTTTATTTACAGTGAAGCTTGAGTCAGACTGACGGAGCGACAGGAGTTGAGCCATCGGCAGAAAAGTCAAGAAGACGGTCGTCGGTGCAGGTTCTTTACAGAGAGGGGGAAAAAAAAACATTCATTTATAGTTAGGTCATTTATTAAGCGATTGTACATTTTTACATTATACTGAAAGTGGTAAATTATAAAAAAAAAAAAAAAATAGGAAAAAAGGCTTTGAAACGGAAAGGCTGAGGCTGGTTTAAATAAAAAACATCTGAAGGCTGAGTCGATGTATTTCATGTCTAGCAAAAACTTGTTTCCCTTTTGCAGTTCGTCAACCTTAAGAAAACCCAAACAGAGCGAATCAATCTGTTCAACAGGTCATTAAAAGTCGTCCAACAGCATACAGAGCCTTGTTGTTTCAGTGGAGTGAGCAGGTCGCCAGGCAACCAGGGATCCCAAAGGGGCTCAGGTGGGTAAATGTGAAGACAGACGATGTTTTTAAAAATAAATGCAAGGATGGGATGAAGAACAGAGGGACATAGGGAGACGGTCAGTACTTCTTGAACTCTACGTCATCTGGAGGCTTCACATCCACCTTCCTCGTCCCCACGTCGCCCCAGTTGGTGCTCAGGACCGTCCCACCAGACTCCATCTGCAAAGATGGAGAAATGGAGAAACAAAACAAAAGAAAAATCACAATGGTGCAGCAAGAGTTTTACCAAGAGCCCTGGGGGGCATTTGGTCCGTTCTATTTCATTTTGGTTAGAATTTGTAAAAAATAAGAAAAGGCTGTTATTCCAATTGATCCAATGCATTTGGTGGGGGGGCAGAAGGATCATTGTTGGACAATATTTAGCACACATTACCATATGTGTGGGGCTACTGCAGACTTTCTACCTCAGATGCACTAAAGAGCATCATCACTGATCCTTCCTGCCAGCAGCTGTTAGACAATTAACATCACTGCTCCAAATAGGCAATGTAAATTGTGTGTGTACTATTCTATTCTAACCCATTCCATTCTATTCTATTCTATTTTAACCCATTCCATTTGTTTCAATTCTATTATATTCTATCCCATTCCATTCTATTATATTCTATCCCATTCCATTCTGTTATATTCTATCCCATTCTATTCTATTATATTCTATTCTATCCCATTCCATTCTATTATATTATATTCTATTCTATCCCATTCCATTCTATTCTATTATAACCCACACCATTCTATTATATTCTAACCCATTCTATCCCATTCCATTCTAACCCATTCTATCCCATTCCATTCTATTCTATCCCATTCCATTCCATTCTATCCCATTCCATTCCATTCTATCCCATTCCATTCTATTATATTCTATCCCATTCCATTCTATTATATTATATTCTATCCCATTCCATTCTATTATATTATATTCTATCCCATTCCATTCCATTCTATATTCTATTCTAACCCATTCTATCCCATTCCATTCTATTCTATCCCATTCCATTCTATCCCATTCCATTCTATTCTAACCCACTCCATTCTATTCTATTCTAACCCATTCCATTCTATTATATTCTATCCCATTCCATTCCATTCTATTCTATCCCATTCCATTCTATTCTATTCTATCCCATTCCATTCTAACCCATTCCATTCTATTCTATTCTATTTTAACCCATTCCATTTGTTTCAATTCTATTATATTCTATCCCATTCCATTCTATTATATTCTATCCCATTCCATTCTGTTATATTCTATCCCATTCTATTCTATTATATTCTATTCTATCCCATTCCATTCTATTATATTCTATTATAACCCACACCATTCTATTCTATTCTAACCCACACCATTCTATTATATTCTAACCCATTCTATCCCATTCCATTCCATTCCATTCTATTCTATCCCATTCCATTCCATTCTATTCTATCCCATTCCATTCCATTCTATTCTATCCCATTCCATTCCATTCTATTCTATCCCATTCCATTCTATTATATTCTATCCCATTCCATTCTATTATATTCTATCCCATTCCATTCTATTATATTATATTCTATCCCATTCCATTCCATATTCTATTCTAACCCATTCCATTCTATTCTATCCCATTCCATTCTATTATATTCTATCCCATTCCATTCCATTCTATATTCTATTCTAACCCATTCTATCCCATTCCATTCTATTCTATCCCATTCCATTCTATCCCATTCCATTCTATTCTAACCCACTCCATTCTATTCTATTCTAACCCATTCCATTCTATTATATTCTATCCCATTCCATTCCATTCTATTCTATCCCATTCCATTCCATTCTATTCTATCCCATTCCATTCTAACCCATTCCATTCTATTCTATTCTATTTTAACCCATTCCATTTGTTTCAATTCTATTATATTCTATCCCATTCCATTCTGTTATATTCTATCCCATTCTATTCTATTATATTCTATTCTATCCCATTCCATTCTATTATATTCTATTATAACCCACACCATTCTATTCTATTCTAACCCACACCATTCTATTATATTCTAACCCATTCTATCCCATTCCATTCCATTCCATTCTATTCTATCCCATTCCATTCCATTCTATTCTATCCCATTCCATTCCATTCTATCCCATTCCATTCTATTATATTCTATCCCATTCCATTCTATTATATTCTATCCCATTCCATTCTATTATATTATATTCTATCCCATTCCATTCCATTATATTATATTCTATCCCATTCCATTCCATATTCTATTCTAACCCATTCCATTCTATTCTATCCCATTCCATTCTATTATATTATATTCTATCCCATTCCATTCCATTCTATATTCTATTCTAACCCATTCTATCCCATTCCATTCTATTCTATCCCATTCCATTCTATCCCATTCCATTCTATTCTAACCCACTCCATTCTATTCTATTCTAACCCATTCCATTCTATTATATTCTATCCCATTCCATTCCATTCTATTCTATCCCATTCCATTCCATTCTATTCTATCCCATTCCATTCTAACCCATTCCATTCTATTCTATTCTATTTTAACCCATTCCATTTGTTTCAATTCTATTATATTCTATCCCATTCCATTCTATTATATTCTATCCCATTCCATTCTGTTATATTCTATCCCATTCTATTCTATTATATTCTATTCTATCCCATTCCATTCTATTATATTCTATTATAACCCACACCATTCTATTCTATTCTAACCCACACCATTCTATTATATTCTAACCCATTCTATCCCATTCCATTCCATTCCATTCTATTCTATCCCATTCCATTCCATTCTATTCTATCCCATTCCATTCCATTCTATTCTATCCCATTCCATTCTATTATATTCTATCCCATTCCATTCTATTATATTCTATCCCATTCCATTCTATTATATTATATTCTATCCCATTCCATTCCATATTCTATTCTAACCCATTCCATTCTATTCTATCCCATTCCATTCTATTATATTCTATCCCATTCCATTCTATCCCATTCCATTCTATTATATTCTATCCCATTCCATTCTATTCTATTCTATCCCATTCCATTCTATTATATTCTATTCTATCCCATTCTATTCTATTCTATCCCATTCCATTCTATTCTATTCTAACCCATTCCATTCTATTCTATTCTAACCCATTCCATTCCATTCTATTCTAACCCACTCCATTCTATTCTATTCTAACCCATTCCATTCTATTATATTCTATCCCATTCCATTCCATTCTATTCTATCCCATTCCATTCCATTCTATCCCATTCCATTCTATTATATTCTATCCCATTCTATTATATTCTATTCTATCCCATTCCATTCTATTATATTCTATTCTATCCCATTCCATTCTATTCTATCCCATTCCATTCTATTCTATTCTATCCCATTCTATTCTATTCTATCCCATTCCATTCTATTCTATTCTAACCCATTCCATTCCATTCTATTCTTCTAACCTACTCCATTCTATTCTATTCTATCCCATTCCATTCTGATATTCTATCCCATTCCATTCTATCCCATTCCATTCCATTCTATTCTAACCCATTCCATTCTATTCTATTCTAACCCATTCCATTCTATTCTATTCTAACCCATTCCATTCTATTCTATTCTAACCCATTCCATTCTATTATATTCTATCCCATTCCATTTCATTCTATTCTATCCCATTCCATTCCATTCTATCACATTCCATTCCATTCTATCACATTCCATTCCATTCTATTCTATCCCATTCATTCCATTCTATTCTATCCCATTCCATTCTATTCTATTCTAACCCATTCCATTCTATTCTAACCCATTCTATTCTATTCTAACCCATTCCATTCTATTCTAACCCATTCCATTCCATTCTAACCCATTTCATTCTATTCTATTCTAACCCATTCCATTACATTCTATTCTATTCTAACCCATTCCATTCTATTATATTCTATCCCATTCTATTCTATTCTAACCCATTCTATTCTAACCCATTCCATTCCATTCTATTCTATTCTAACCCATTCCATTCTATTATATTCTATCCCATTCTATTCTATTCTAACCCATTCCATTCTATTCTAATCCATTCCATTCTATTCTATTCTATTCTATCCCATTCCATTCTATCCTATTCCATTCTATTCTATCCCATTCCATTCTATTCTAACCCATTCTATTCTAGCCCATTCTATTCTATTCTATCCCATTCTATTCTTTTCTATTCTATCCCATTCTATTCTTTTCTATTCTATCCCATTCTATTCTTTTCTATTCTATCCCATTCTATTCTTTTCTATTCTATCCCATTCTATTCTTTTCTATTCCATCCCATTCTATTCTTTTCTATTCCATCCCATTCTATTCTTTTCTATTCTATCCCGTTCTATTCTATCCCATTCTATTCTTTTCTATTCAATCCCGTTCTATTCTATCCCATTCTATTCTTTTCTATTCTATCCCATTCTATTCTTTTCTATTCTATCCCGTTCTATTCTTTTCTATTCTATCCCATTCTATTCTATTCTATTCCATTCCATACTATATTTATTACAATTAAAGTTTAACTGTGGGCATAAATATTAAATCAACATTGTTATTAGTTACGGTAGCTATCTGCTGTTTTTAAGAGCATCAAATTAATATCAATAAATATAACCTGAGGAAATAAAATGTTATGACTGTTTTATTGCTCTTTCACCCAACTCTGCATTTTTTGGAAATGACTGATACTGTTTGTTTGGCCACTAACACACTAATTCACCAGGTGTATTAAAATCCTCAGCCCATGGCCACCAGCCATACCCAGGCCTGGTTATTGCCATACCTGGAGAACCAAGGCATTGCTTTAGCAGAACCTGTCTGACAGCATGAAGTAGGAAAGAGGACCTTAGGTGACAAAAACCATAACTGAAGCTATCCATGACACGGACGCTTTGGGGTGAACCTTGTTATCCACAAATAGAGCAGTAGTGAACCTTCTCAGGTGTCACAGAAACATCAAAACACTTCCAGGGGTCACAGAGGATCTTGCCTCAGTTAAGGTAAGTCAGGGTTCTTGATTCAACAATAAAAAAGGAGAGAAACAAATACTAAAACCTCTGCTAAACATAGAAAAACCCAAAACCAGACCAAAAAAAACAGATGATTTCAAAGATGTAACCAAAATATTTTGTGGACTAACCAGACAAAAGTAGAACTGGGAGGCCATCCAACACTACATTGAAGGAAAAGAACATAAAACCACCAGTAAAACATGGTGATGAAAGTGTGATGGTTGGGGATTATTTAACAGCTGGAGGGGGACTTTGACAATTGCCATAATTAAAATGACCAACAATCACATTTTTTACCAGAAGATCCTAAACAAAAACAAAAAATGTATTCTTGACTTAAACTAAAGAACTCCGGTTATTTAGCTGAATAACAATCATCTATGATTGAATTAACTCCTGAAAGTAACTCTAAGAACTAAACTGAACTGAAACTAAGCAAGTCTGCAGATAAACTACAGAAGAAAACAAAATGGTTTGGCTGCACAGTTTAGTTTGAGCTTGGATGGTGTGACAGGGCTTTAAACAGGCTGCTCATTTACTGCACATCAGTCTGAACCTGCAGCTGAAAAAATGTATCACAATATAAGCCTTTTTAATATCAGTTGATAAGAGATTAATATTGATGGCCAGCTTTACATATTTGAGATAAGGACCGGGGGGCAAAAAGACTGAAAGTCTTCCTTGCAAACATGAATTCAAAATGTAGAGCTGCACATCATGGGCAATCAATAAAATAATATAGTCATCACATACAGTTCTAATGCTAGTTTGATTTCACAACATGAAGACGGGTGGCACATACTAACTGGAAATGTTATCTCTACAGTCATTAAAACGCGATAATCTTTTCATTCCTTCAGCGCGGAGATGCTTTAATTCACCAGGATTTTCACGACATCTATCAGCTTAAACGTTTTCCCTCTGCCTCATGTTTATAAACGCTTGCCTTCCCCTTCCTGTCGTGTCATCAAGCATCAGCGCTGATGTTCCCGTCCATGTAAACCGATGCTTACTCTGTCAAGGTCTGGTGCCGGTGGATGTTTTTGAGCAGACACCTGCTAGGCATGAATGTTAAAACAGCCTCAGGTTAATTCTGCTGAGAACGACAGCAAATAAAGTTAAATACTCCATCACTGGAACTCGTGCAGATTTCCCCCTCTCACCTGCAGTCCTTCTAAATGAGATCACAGATTTGCTTCCTTTAATCATGGAAGCTCTGTGTGAGTTTTCACTTTCATTTTTTTTTTTTTTTCATCGTTTAAACTTTGGGTCACATAAACTTTGCACTCAGCTCCTCTCTGCTAGTGATTCCTTCAACGTAGTGGTGACAAATCGATGCCTGTGGATAAGTGCAGATAGATGTTTTTTTTAAGAGGCTTTTGGTTGCTGTCAGTTCAGGGGGTGAGCATCTCCCACAGCCAACAAAAAAGCCCCTCTTTTAAAAACAGAAATGAGTTCAGAATCCAAATTAGCCCGACTCTGTGTCATTAATGCACATCTCGCGACAGTCAATCTGCAGCTCGCATCAGCATTGTTTAGATTATTACGGAGTGAAAAGACCAAAGCTGCCTCCATCTAAAGGTCAGCTCTCCACAAAATGTGCAGAGACTGACATTCTTTGGTTTATTTTAAAGGACTAGAAGGTTTTTTTTTTCTGCAGAAGAGTGTTTGGAGCTCCCGAATTCCTTCAAATTGTTAAAAGCTTGCTGCTTTTCTGATGCAGAGTTGAAGAAAAAAAAAACTGCGTGTTGGTTTGTGGGTGAGCTCAAGATACTTGTTTCTGTTGAGATTTTATAGAGGACTTAAAGCTCGGCTGTACAAGGACTCTCTCAACTCACTGCACACAAAGGGAAAATGGTACTCTGGAGGACGAGTCCTGATCTGTCTGAGCACATGTTTTATACAATGGAAGAAGGGAAATAAAATTACAGGGGGATGGTTATAAAAAGGTGAAAGGGTTAGCCTTGATCACTGCAGCTCCTTTTCATTTAATTTCTTGTTGAATAAGAATGTGTTATGAATTATCATATTGCTGCTGTTTTGGCCTCTTAATAAGTATTCATGTCACCAAAAGGTATTCAGTCCAGAATTAGAAGTGGGTAAAAGATTCAGTCCAGTACTCACTCAAAGCAATCAAATGTCTGGGCTTGAACAGTGAGCAACAGGAAGACATTTTTATTCCAGCTCAGGTTAAACCACATGAAGATTGATCATCTAATCACATTAGCTGAACTCAAACCCAGCTGCTAAGAAAGAACCAGCATCAGATCTTTCTGTTTTCATCATGGTAGGTATGAACGTAAACCCCAAAATCTGCTTTATAGCAAACAACTTTGTGTAGCTGGGGGCAGGGTCGGATTTAGAATACAGTTTTCCAACTTGTGCACTCAACAACAGAGAAGGTTAGAAATCGGTTCTGATCCACAGGAGGTGGATATGATGATCAGGAAAAAAATCCCAACACCTGTTGTTGTTTAGCCATGACCGTGACTTTGATTTTCTTCTTTTAAAGTGAGCTGAATATGTCCCTGCAGTAAAGGCCGTCGGTATAGCAACTGCCTATTGAGGTATACAACACTTGTTGACTGTTGGGTCCAGAACCTTGGCGCCCTAATGATGAAAGCAGACCAGGTTTCACTGCAGTCGTTCCTTAGGTGGTGAAATGATTTAACCTTTAGTTCCATCCAGAGCCAAACGGCTTGTCTAGATTTGCTAAATCAGCTAAATCATCTAGAAAACGCAATGAGACCAATTACCTAAATGGAATAAAGCAGTAGATCATCACATTTTAGTTGTGAGTATAAACTTTTACATGGGATTTTTGACCTAAAATTATTTAAATACATGAACACTGCTCTTCACAGCTGATGTCCCTCTATAAGCTGAAGAGGGAAGCAGACATTTAGAGCTCTTTGTCTAATTCTCTCTGCCACACAATTTAGAAACCTGCCAAGCTCATCCTGCTTTTTAAAATACTTTTAAAAAAGTATTTTAAAAATAAAAGTATTTTACTTTTTGTGCATGTCTCCTCTGTCTTCAGTCTGGAAAGACTGAAGACAGAGGAGACATGCATAAAAATGATGATGCACTTCCTTTGTTCCAAACTTATAAAAGAAAAATGAGCATCCTGCTGCAGTGCTAACACTGAGTCTTAGCTGATCGCAGTGAGCAAAGGAGTGTGAACATGAGCCTGGAAGTCACACGTCATCACAAGGCGAATACTCACAAAAGATTTGTTCATGGCTCGTTTGACCTCGTCTGAGCCGTCTGAGTAGATCTGCTGGAAGAGCTTGTTGAGCGCCGCGTCTCCCTCCAGCTTCTCATTCTTCTCCTCCTCGCTTATGTCCAGCACCATCTTGTCCCACTTTCGGGTGTAGTGGGAAGATGTTGGGTACTGATCTGAAGGGAGGAGAAAAAAAAAAAGGTTTTGGGAACTTCGTTCTGTTAATTTTAGAGCAGAAATGGTAAGGAAAAGGATACAGGACAGAAGAGGGAAAATCCTCCTACAGTGAGCTGTCGAGGTATTCACCTTATTTGATCTTTCTACTGTACGAACTAGAAAACTGTGTTTTACCAGGCTTCTATGTGAACCTGACAAAAAAAAAAATACATTAAGAAGAGACTATTAAAATTACACTTAGTCTAAAATGAATGACAAAGTGTCTTCCATTTGTATTCCACCTCCCAGTGGCACATCTTCAGGCTTATATCTGAATTTCAAAATCTCCCTATCAGACTGAGAGCATCTATGGTCACTAATTTTCAGGATCTCTGCCAGATTCTGCTCATGAAGTAGGTCAGGACTAACCTGACTCTGCCAGATGGATATGCGGAGCATATCCATCTGGAAACCTTCCGTTGAAGTAATTTTGGGAAGGGGCAAAAATACTGGCTAGCCTATGTTGGTGATAGACGGGCCAAATAAACCAATCAGATCAACGAAGCATATGACGTACTAACAGAGCGACAACGAAAACACAACCACAAACCAGGCACAAGCCAATTGATAGGTTAAACTCTTGCGAAACCAGTCAGGAGAAGAGCAAAAACATATTTTCCTTTGAGAAAAGCCTCCAGACCAGTGTTTTGCTCTTCTTTCAGTGAAGAAATACTCTGTAATTCCGATAAAACTTGCTCGATAGCCATGCTAATGCTAGTTTCATCGGCTGAAGCCGCCATGTTCTTTAGACTGAACTGTCGCGCTTCTCGTTGCGTCACACCTCAAACTGCCTCAAAGTCAACGCTGATTGGACGTTCATTTGGTGAATGGCTCCAAATTTTCTTTAACGGAGAGTCTCCAGACTGATTTGCGAGTGAAACCTTGAAAGCTCGCGAGATCAGGATGGTCTCACGAGGCTAGGTCAGGACTTTGACTAGGCCTCTCTGAACCTCTGCTCCAGTTTAGAATTGTTGGCAGCACTCAGACCCACATTCATGTCTCTGCTGATGAACATCCCCGCAGCATGATACTGCCACCACTTTTTTGTGATTATTTTTGCCAAGTTTTCAGAGAGGACGGACTTGTGGAGCCCACAGCTACAGTTTTTATTCAGCCTGAGCAACTTGGTCACTTCTCCAATGTTGATGAAAAGCATCTCCACACTATGATGCTGCTGATGTGTTTTACATTGGAGGGTTAGCCTAAAAACAAGCTAAATCAGTAAGAAATTAAGGCTGCTAATAAAACGTTTTGCTAAACTATTAATATGTAGATTTTTTTTAGGATTGGTCGGTTAATAAACAGGTAGCAGAAAGTTAATTAAAGAAAGTCTTTTACAGCTTTTAAACCAGGTGAGACTAAAACCTTTCCACTTGAGGAGTTCTGGATAGAGCATTTAGATGGAAGACTAAATTTATTCTTAATCTTAAATACAAAATGTTTAAATATAATTTTTTTTTTATTTTGGTATAATTACTGCTCTAATTGGGTTGATCTGTCAGCTCAAGGCATCTTTTACAGTCTCTATACTCCAGTTAATGATTAATTGATTACTAAATTGGTTGACGATTACATCAATAATCCTTTAGGGGCCTGTCACACCTTACCGATTTAGCCAGTATATGCCTGACATCCCAGAATCTTTTAAAACGCTAGCATACACTGTACTTTCAATGTTTTCTTTCAATTTTAGGCATATAGATAGAGTATTCATGACAAGACCAGAACTTAAATCCAACGACAGCTTAACTTAAGCATAACTCCTCCTCCATTTTAGATGTGATTAATCTATCTCTGTTACAGGGATATGTACCTAAAGCTTTTAAGGTTGCTGTAATTAAACCTCTGCTTAAGAAACCGTCTCTTGACCCAGATGACTTGGTTAATTATAGACCTATATCCAATCTTCCTTTCTTATCCAAAATTCTTGAGAAAGTAGTTGCCAAACAAGTTTGCGACCACTTACACCATAATGAACTTTTTGAAGAGTTTCAGTCTGGCTTTAGAGCTCATCATAGCACTGAAACAGCTCTGGTGAAAGTCACTAATGATATTCTCATGGCCTCAGATAATGGACTCGTATCTGTGCTCGTCCTGTTGGATCTTAGTGCTGCATTTGATACAGTTGACCATAATATTCTTTTAGAAAGACTTGAATATTTTGTTGGAATTAAAGGAACAGCACTAGACTGGTTTAAATCTTATCTATCTGATCGAATTCAGTTTGTTCATGTTAATGATAGATCTTCAACAGGCTCAAAGGTTACCTGTGGAGTACCACAGGGATCAGTGCTTGGACCAATTCTCTTTACTTTATACATGCTCCCAATTGGTACAGTTATTAGACAGCATGGGATTAATTTCCACTGTTATGCTGATGATACCCAGCTATATCTGTCTATAAATCCAGATGAAGCTAACCCATTACATAGATTACAGGCATGTCTTGAAGACATAAAAACCTGGATGACTCTTAACTTTCTGCTTCTGAATGCAGACAAAACAGAAGTTATAGTCTTTGGACCAGAGTCTCTGAAAAAGAAGCTGATTAGCCAGTCACTTCATTTGGATGGGATTAAACTGATTTCAGATAATAAAGTAAAAAATCTTGGTGTTATTTTTGATCAGGACCTGTCATTTAAATCCCAGATCAAAGAGGTTTTTAGAATTTCCTTCTTTCATCTGAGGAACATTGCAAAAATTAGAAATCTCCTGTCCAGGGGCGATGCTGAGAAACTAGTCCATGCATTTGTTACTTCAAGGCTGGACTATTGTAATTCTTTACTATCAGGAAGTCCACAAACTGTAGTTAAAAGCCTTCAGCTGATCCAAAATGCTACAGCCAGAGTTCTGATGAAAATTAAAAAGAGAGATCATATCTCTCCTATCCTGGCTTCTCTTCATTGGCTTCCTGTTAAATCAAGAATAGAATTTAAAATCCTCCTTCTCATATATAAAGCCTTAAATGGCCAAGCTCCATCTTATATCAGAGATCTGATTGTTCCTTATGTTCCTAACAGAGCACTTCACTCTCAATCTGCAGGTTTACTAGTGGTTCCTAGAATTTCTAAAAGTAGAATGGGAGGCAGATCTTTTAGTTATCAGGCTCCTCTCCTGTGGAACCAACTACCAGTTTTAGTCTGTGAGGCAGACACCCTGTCTACTTTTAAGACTAGGCTTAAAACTTTCCTTTTTGATAAAGCTTATAGTTAGGGTGGCTCAGGTTATCCTGAGCTGTCTTTAAAGTTATGCTGCTATAGGCTTAGACTTTTGGAGGACATAGGGACCCCCATTTCATCATTCTGCTTCATTCTCTCTCTGTTCTCCTATTCTGCAGAATCTGTTTGTTCAATCTCTAACCTTCTACTCTCTCTGCTTTTCCTCAGAGTAGCTTTGCCTCGTCTGTTCCTGTTTGGCTGTGACGTCATCCAGGAAAGAAACATCAGCTGTGCTGCTTCCATCAAAACCCTTGTTTGTAGATGTTGGAGATCGGCCTGTCTTCAGGTGTGGTCCTGTTTCTCTGGCAGTGACTGAGTGGATGTGCTCTCTTCATCCTCTGGCATGGGAGCTGCCTTGGAGCTCGTCTGCCTGGCTGTGTGTTTCCTGGACGGGGCCGCCTTTTACAGCTGCTTTTTGTATCTCTGCTTCTGTCTCCTTGAACCCCAGTCGGCCTCGGCAGATGCCCGCTCACACTGAGCCTGGTTCTGCTGGAGGTTTCTTCCTGTTAAAAGGGAGTTTTTCCTCTCCACTGTCGCTACAAGCATGCTTAGTGTGAGGGATTGTATTTGAGTCAATGAGTCAATGCAATCAACTGGTTTTCCTTAGATAGAAAACCTTGTATCAATTTGACTGTATGATCTGGTTGAACTGTAAAGTGCCTTGAGATGACATGTGTTGTGAATTTGGCGCTATATAAATAAACTGAATTGAATTGAAATTGAATAACGCACGGCAGTGTAATACCAATGAAATGTTAAGCCAGTGTCCTAAGGGGGGCGGCAATGCACATGGAGGCGCCTGGTCTGCATAAAAAGACGTCTTTTATCGCGTTATTAACCTAGCTGCTGTTAACCGCCCACCAAAAAAAAGAATAAATAAAAAAAAAATAAAAAAGAAGAGTTTGCAGCCGCAGCAGATTCAGCGTCATGTCTGCAAGGATGATTGTTGGCCGTTGGCGTGAACGCAGGGAGGATCCAGCACATTCACGTTCTCGCTCACCCTATGATGGGGATGAAGTCGGGAGAACTGACGGTTTCCTCCTGCAAACCCCTTTTCATACCAAAACACTGCAAAATCGCCATTATACAGTAGCTGTATGTTGGAAACATGTTCAGCGGTCGTCTGGAAAATGTCAGATAGGTTGATATGCATTGGAGATAGGTTCTAGATAAGTTACGCATAAGTTATGCACAAGTTACTCATAGAATTTGGATAAGCTGGACAAACCGACTTATGAGTAAATTACATTTAAGGTATGTCAACGATCAAATAACTAGGGATGGAACGGTTTATGAAAACCGTCCGAACCGTTCGGTTCGACTGTCTCGGTTCATGCGCTGCTCCTTTTTCTCATAGGCGAAGCGTGTACACTCCAGAGCAGAAGGTGGCGGTACTGCGACCAAAGCCAACCACCAGTAGTAAACAAGAAGAAGAAGAAGCGAAGCAGCGTAGCCCGGTGTAGCAGAAAAAAATCAGTTGTTGTGGAGAATTGTGTGGGTATGGTGAGTTGGAAAGAACAGGAGTTGGAAGACGCGCCAGCAGCACTTTATAGGTCTGCTGTAAGGGACCACTTTGCATTTAGAGTGACCTACAATGACGGCGGAAAGAAAGTTGTGGATAAAAGTGCAACAGTGTGCAAGCATTGTGCAAAACGTGTTGTACTATACAAGACATAATAGATTTTCCTAGCAATCAACATATACCGAATTGAACTGAAAACCGTGACCACGAAACTGTGAACCAAACCGAACCGTAGATTTTGTGAACTGTTCCACCCCTATAAATAACCTACCTGTAACTTATGGCCTACATATGAGCATATGCAGATGTACTTGCTGTATGTCGACGTGTGCCAGCGTGCTGCTGCATGCTCTAACTTTTACAAAACATATCCATAACTTATCCAAAGTATACCAGCATTTTTGCCGGATTTTTTGTGCGTCATGCCTGCACTGGTCTAAATCGTCAAGGTGTGACAGGGCTTTAATCATGATTAATCAGGTTGTTTTGGCCCTATTAGAAATGTAAAAAAACTAAAAAACTAAAAAAACAAAACAGGAATCATTTCCCACCCACCTCTTAATTATGCATTGCTGTGTGTCGGTCTATCGCATAGGAGAAACGAGACATGCAAGGCTGAATAAATCTCCCTTTTCTCATCAAAGTCGCTTGGTAAACAATCACACTGAGGTTTGATTCCCGTTTTTCCCCCTGAATGTAAAACATCCTCTATAATCCAAACAACACATCAGGATGGAGAGCAGGGCGTGTAATCCAGATGCAGATTAATAGAAATACAGCAGCAGACAGATTCAGGCCAAGTGTGGACATATTGGAATTTGCCACAAAATAAAAAAAGTCCAATATGTTCGAATGTATCACAAACCTAAAGTTAAAGGCAGTCCCTAATAAACAGAAAACTGGGCCGTGGAAAAATAGTTTGGCTCCCCCCTTTATGACTTTGCCTTCCAAGCAAACACAACTACATAAGTATTTAATCGGGTCGGTTTCAGGAGCGCGTGGGCTACGATGCCGAGCTGTATGTTGCTGCCATACCTTTCCCTCACCGTCACACTAATGAAAGACTCCAGCAGGGCTGGACTGCCCACTCTCATTTTAGTGAAGAACAGACAAACAGCAGCTTATATTGATCTTCGCTGAGAGAAAGAAACAAGAAGTGGTTTAGCAGGAAGACAGGGAGACAGCCTGACGGCAGCAGAGGCAGGGGAGCAGATATAGATAGGAGATTAGAGGAGAGCAAAACAAAATATAAAGATTGAGTTTAAATGGCAAAGCTGAGGACTGACTCGGATCGAAGTGTTTGATGTTGGACTCTTGTCCTTCTCCCTCCAGCTTCTCCCATCTGATGGCATCCGTCTTCTTCATCTTGATTTCCACCTGACAGAAAACAGGGGGGGGGGGGCAGGACAATGTTAGACAAAATGTGATTCTTTGGACGAAAATAACATTTCCGTTAAACATCGGATCATTACTGAGGCCTGAAAGTCTGACTTGTTCACGCCGCTGCGGACAACTTAGCCTTCTCATGAGCGAGTCTGAGAGAAGTCGGGGATATGCGGGGGCACAGCTCAATCTCAGGCCTCACTGACAGACATACCGCACTAACGAGATGCCTGTCAGCCAGAGGGCCAGTGTGAGAGACGGGCATGGGGTGAGGGATGGGGTGGGGTAGAAAAATTCTCATTGCACACAGCAGCATCTGATCCGAATCATTACACCAGGAGAACATGGGAGAGGAGGAGGGAAAACAATGCGGGATGAGAGAGGACACAGACTCCTGAGTCCTTTTAACGCTGAGCCGCACTGACAGGATGCGTGGCAGCGAGACACGCGACCTGCCCCCCCCTGCCCAAACACCTATTAACGCTGCCGTGTTAGGTGCGTGTGCGCGTGAGAGACGGATCAGGTGATGTCGACGCAATTAAGGAACATTTCTGCTCTGCTGGGCAACGTGATGATTCATTTACGAGGGGGGCAGCCGAGGGTAGGGGGCGAGTAGGGCCCGGAGAAGGGAGCAGATCGAGGGGAAACCGGGCGATGTGCTCGCCGTTAGAGGTGATGAGCTAGTGCGAGTGGCTGAACACCGATAGACTGCTCTAATACGTGTCATCGCTTTCTGCTGCACACAGGGGGCTAAAAACAGAACATCTCCGCTCAGAATCTGCTCAAGTAATGACTTTGCATCATAGGCTGTTAAAACAAATAGTTCACTAAAAGGTTGAAACAAATAGAACATCACATTGCATTCAAAGAGCCTTCATCAAGACGGATGAGGGAAAAATCATTTGGAGTAGCAATTTCAGCATTAAGTTCTCATGCCTTTTTCAATTAATGTCGCAACTTCTTCACAAGCCATAAATACCCTGGTTTCCATGGTAACGCTGGAGGGCTTGAGTGGTACATACAATGACGGCTGTCATCCCACACGACTATAATGCATCGAAATATTGTTCATTAAACTCTGGCAAACACACAGAGCCTCCGAACAACTTGGTTTGAAACCTTTAAGCTCAGCAATAAGTATTTTTAGCAAAGGGACGGGCTAGCAACACAGCCGCGTTAAAATCTCCAAAACCAGACACAATAAAATGACACATCCATTACATTAAAAGAAACCAAAACTAGGAGTCTGGATGTAAAATATTAAAAAGTGGAGTTTTGGGGGGATTCTAATTTTGTATTTTAGCATCTACTTCCTGAGCCAATTAGCTAAGCTTTAACTGTGAACCATTTAGAGCTGGAAAGTTCAGCACCAAGTTTGGGTAACCCTCCCAATCGCCTGCTGCATTTGGCTCTGGCTCATAGCATAGCTAATGCTGGCCAGTAAACCTTAAAGCTTACTTCACATCCCTATTTTCAGCTGCATTTATAAACTTTGCCAAACTTTTCAAAATCCTCAGCTGATGTTTATTAACTCAAAAGTTGTGTCTCTATACCATGCAAGTAACACCTACAGATAAGGGGTCAGGACTTAGAAAACAAAAAAAGCCTTGCAAAGGTGTGATAAATGCCGTTAATAAATTAGTCAGTCTATATTAGGACATAAGAGAAGCAGAAAATGACAACTATTATAAAGCTGGGGTTTAAGGTCCGATAAAAAAGGCAATACATGTGGCATTAAGAGATAACAACAATTAAAATTATTTTAGGCTTTTACTGAAACATTTTTACTCTTAAAAAGGCAAAATGGATTTTTATGTGGAGTCATTGCTAATTAATAAAATTACCTGGTTCTGAGTTTATTGCAAACAAGAAGGTTCTGGGTTCGATTCCCGGCCCAGGGTCTTTCTGCATGGAGTTTGCATGTTCTCCCTGAGCATGCGTGGGTTCTCTCCGGCTACTCCGGCTTCCTCCCACAGTCTAAAAACATGACTGTTAGGTTAACTGACTTCTCTAGATTGTCCGGGACAAGCGTGTCAGATAATGGATGGATGGATGAAAATGAATGTGTTGGTGACTAATGTTTATTTCATATTAGATCTTTTAGCTTTTTCTTAAACAGATGTTAGCTTAGAAACAGAGCTGGTCATTTGGAAACATTATTAGGACGATAATGGAAATAATTCAACATCGGGACAAATTTTTCCTTCGTTTTGTCTTCATCGCCCTTTGAAATATTGTTGTTACAAAAAAGAAAGAAATATTGTTGTTAATGTTGTATAGCTGTAAAGTGCCTCAATTTCATCTGTGAGGAGGGGTTAAAGATTAAGGTGATGGCAGCGAGGCCTTTAAACTCTACAGCAGCTCATCAAAGAAGTGGAAAAATAAGAAAAAAATGGTCAGACATCATAAGAATGGTAAAAAAAAACAGCTTTCCATTTATTATTAAGCAGCGTAAGAAGTAACTTTTCACTGATATAATGTAAATAAAAGTTGAGTCTCTTTCTTCATAGCTGATATTTAAAGATTATTTTCTCATATTTGAAATGCCTGCATATTTCTATCAGAAACACAAGTGTTGGTTGAATAAAAGTTATCTAAAAATAAATTCTATTTCCCAAAATATCCTGTTCTGTTTATCTCTAATAAATAAATAGATTGGAAGGTTTTCTGTGATAAACTGGTAAATAAATTTCAATTATAAGTCTAGTTTAGCCAGCTGTAATCTACAACCATCCTTTGAAATGTCATTTTTTAATCTAGCTTAAAGAAAATGACAAACCATCAGCAAACTCTTCATGCTCAGATATTATTTGTGATAATATTAGTGGTAGTGTTGCACCGATACCGATACCAGTATTGGACTGGGCCCCGATACTGCCCTAAAATGGTGGTATCAGTATCGGCGAGTACCAACAAATAGGGCACCGATACCATTTTGAGAGCCATAAGTTTATTCAACTATTGTCACCCACTCCTGGTAGGCAATAAAAGTTCTACTGGATTCACTTTGTATTAGATTTTTTCCTGCTTCACAAAGGTAGGCAGCAGCTCGACAAAGCCATCATGGATATTATTTTACATTATTATGGTATCGGTATCGGCCGATACTGCACAGTCAGGTACCGGGTATCGGTGCCAAAAAATGGCATCGGCGCAACACTAATTAGTAGTAATGGTTGAAAAGCCTGAACTTGAAATGGCCAAAGCTGCAAAGCAATTACAAAACAACTAGCAAGTTGGATATTAACCAAATTAACTCTGATTTCATTCCCAACACCGAGTAGTGCTAAGTGTTATTTCTGAAATGCTTGAGTAAAACATTGCTGTTGGTTTATATATATATAAAAAAAGAAAACTAAATAAACAACTTTTAAATAATTGAGGATTAATTTGTCAGATCCCATCTCTGATCAAATGCGTCTGAGGATCTAACTCCAACTCATTTGGTTATTGAAGCAGCTTCATGCAAGACATTAAACATTCATTGAAGCTTTAGACATATTCAGCATCAGTCTGAGAAGGAGCTTTGGTTCCCGTTTTATGTCACTTTGAGAACATATTCCACATCTCACCAAATCTAATTTATCGTAGTACAATAAGTCTATTTATGTTTGGCTCGTGGTGCAAACTATAAACTTATTACGATGTAATTACCAGCCAGCGCCGCCGGTGCTGCTTCTCCTCCTAAATATTTAGGAGACTTTAGGTTTGACAGGAGTCAAGCCGAGGCTCCAGCTGTGTCAAAGCGAGTGCGCCTCTATGTGTGCTGCTAGGCCATACAACATTAATCTGCTGCCACATCTCAGCTTCCTGGCTTTCAAGGGACGTGGCAGGCCGAGCGTCGCGCATGTGTGCCTCGCTGTGTGTATGACAGGCGAGGCGATGGTCCTTAAAGGGATGTGACAGCAGAGCCACAATCTGGGGCCACCACCCGCAGGACCCCAGGGGCTGGAGTATGCAACACACACACAGCGACTCTCTACAGAAGGGTCCCGTGTCACTTGTCAACCATGTTGGTAAGCATCTTCCCCACCGGCTCTCTACTTCAACTCCTCATCGAGCATCTTTACCCTCTTTCTTCCCAGATCTGCAGATTTCAAACTATTTCTCTAAAAAGACGCAGAAATGAAACACATCAACATTCTTGGACGTCGACAGCCGTGCAAATTAAAGCGGGGAGACGCCACTTTAGTTATTTGCAGAAAAGAGATGATTTCAGCGCGGAATGAGGGACGGCGAATTGATTCAAAATTATGTTCGGCGTGTGCACATGCACCCTGGTTTCTGAGTGCGAGTGCATCGGCCGTCTGTTCTGATCAAACACACTGGTGTGTAATTGGCTCCCCGTTGTCGCCGTGACCCCTGCAGTTGGAATGTTTGTTGTGATGGAGGATGGGAGGAGGTCGCGCTGACGATAATGTGCTGCAGACGACACTGACACAGCACACAGAAAATAGTTTAAATAGAACACAAGTGTGTGGAAAGATTACAGCTCTGCTTTGCGTTTATGTTTGTGTGTATTACTGTGGGCACGCTGCACTCCGAAGCCCAGCTTAGTTTCCCCCTGCTAAGTTGTCTTTAAAGACAGCGAGGAGATGAAGCGTAAACACAGCGAGGCGGAGAGTGCAGGGCAGCCTGTTACAGTCAGACACTGGTGGAGAATCAACAGCTCCCAGGGCAATTCTTCTTCTTTCTTTTTCTTTTTTTTTTAAACATTCATTATGGATGCATGCCAATCTGGTGAAACTCGATTTGATGATGTTGTTCATTTGAATGTTTTTATCCCCCCAGCAGCTTCTGAACTGCTCTGAATCATTTCCGTGAGGTTGGCTCTGCAGTTAGTTGGGGTTACTGAGTGACAAGCGCATATGCCTACACATTTCACCTGTACGAGGTGAAGGGAGGCACACAGCAGCTGAAAAAGTTTGAATGTTACAATTATCTGCAAGGGGTTTGGTGTAATCTATGTGTGTGGGGGCCACCTGTGCCTGAGGAGCCTAAAGGACCTGTGAAGAAACGGTGATTCCATAAAGATGGAAAAAAGGCTTTGATGCCGAGTGTTACTGAAAGATGTAGGTGTTTAAATAAGTCAAAACATAAAGAGTGACCGAAGCTGTGTTGTTATGACCGTGGGTGTGCAGGGGATTCACAAAATATAGGAGCTGAATGACAAATGATGGAGAGGAAGAAACTAAATAGAAGGAGTCTAAATCCATCCTCAGCTGCAGCCTCTCTAAGACTGATCCCTTGTTTAAGCTGCAACCCACGTGCACCTCTGGTATGCAGTGTCTGCTGTTGCCATGGAAAAGTGAGGAAATGAGTGAAAAGAACTGGCTTTTTTGAGAAGGGGCCGTTTCTGTGCGGGTCGACCTCCACCCAGACCCAGCAGATAGAGAGCACACAGTATGGACGTCAGGTTAGCCAATCTAATTTCTTTACAGCTTTTTGCTACGTGGACACAAACAGGGTGTACTTTCCAAGCCATAGAGTCCCGCCTCGCCCTTGTGCTCCTCTGGTGGGATTGCTGTAAAACAAACTAAACTATCAGGATGGCTCTCAGTGGCTCAGCCTGTACATTAGGAATATGACTCCACTCTGGATACAGCATATTCTTAGTTACACATTTCCAACTAAGATTATTACACAATAAGAGATCTATAAGTAGTTTTTTTCTTTACAAGTTATCCGAAAAATGTTATTGCCTATTTGTGGGCTTGAAAATAACACGTTTATAAAAGAGTCAAATTCTTATTTCATGTGTTTTCGGTATTTTATTAATTTCTAAATCAGAGATTAGATTTTGACGACAGCTAAAAGGGAATAAAGCCCCATTTCAGGGAAAAACTACATAAACAAAAGTGTGACTTGCATGACATGCAGTTCTCTAAGGTAGAAATAGGTGAGACATCATAGCTCGGAAAAGACAGCCCAGCTGGAAACGCGGCAGCATTAATGGCGTTCAGCCGTAAAGATAGAAAGAAAAAGTTCAGCCAATGTACCGTAAGGATTGTTTTTCCCCGAGACAGAGCGAGAGCAAGTCAGAGAAGCTGAAAACTGCCATTTGGAGTCAAGAGGCTGCAGGAGTGCATGTATCAGCCACAACTGGAAGACTGAGCTGACCGAGCAGCCAAAAAAGGTTTATTATAGTTTTTTGAGGTGATAGAAAGTTAATACTGTTTATATTAAAGCAGGAAAGAGAAGATTAATACTGCTGTTTGGAAACAAGAGGGCGCAGTGGGACAACCATGACCCACAACAACAGGAAGATTGAGCTGACCGAGCAGCCGAAATGCCGTCAATTTTAGTTCTTTATTTTAATTATTTTATTCACTGAATTTCTCAAACAGACAGGATGGAGACTCACTAAGAACCATATTATTCAGAAGATGCTTCTAAACTCTTAACAACAAAGATAACGGCAATGGGCTAGGATTTATCACCCATACATTACACTGTTCTAGAGATGTACACAAATATTTATTACAATAAAACGACTAAAAGGTTGTGTATTTTGTATTTTATATGCTCCTATTTGTTTTTGTTGTTGAGAAAAAAAAGGCAGGGAGACACCAGCACCATCAGAAAGTTTTCCTAACAGGATCCAAGAGAAAGAGCGAGACTGAGCGAGTTTTCCATGCCTGTTTAATGTAATGGCGTAGTACTATCTGAGCCACTCTTGTTGCTAAGCACTGGCAGACAGCAGGCTGAAAAAAGGCTTCAACACAGTTTCTCTTTCCAACAAAAAAAAAGACTAATTCTATCGCTTTGAAATGCTTCCTATGAAAAATAAAGCTACACCAGTCATGGTTGGGAAACTGTAAGATTAAAGATGTTTGAAAAATTACAGTTCAACTACAAGGAAACATTTAGTGGGTAGCACTGCTGCCTTGTAGCAAGAAGGTTCTGGGTTCGATTCCCGGCCCAGGGTCTTTCTGCATGGTGTTTGCATGTTCTCCCTGAGCATGCGTGGGTTCTCTCTGGGTACTCCGGCAGTCCAAAAACATGACTGTTAGGTTAATTGGCTTCTCTAAATTGTCCTTAGGTGTGTGTGAATGGTTTGTTGCCCTGTGATGGACTGGCGACCTGTCCAGGGTGGACCCTGCCTCTTGCCCATTGACTCGCAACCCCAATTGGGACAACCGTGTCAGATAATGGAAGAGTTTCATATATTAAATATTCTTGTTTCATTTGTCTATAATGAGATGAGACTATGTTGATTTATAGGTTGTCATATGAAAACTCAAGTTCAGGCTCAGTTAAAAAAAAAAAAAAAAGAACTTCTGAGAAAAGCAGATGTTTGCCCACATCTGCAACTTTGAAGTCTTAGCTGAGTTTGTAGTGATTATGATGAGCAAGAAGCCAAATGTCAGCAGAGCCTAGAGCTCTTAGGTGGGTTCTGGTTGAGGTCCATTTGACGAGTAGCACCAACCAAGGACCATTGGTTTTAAAAAATAAAAAAGTATAAAAACCATACATACAACAAAATTCTTCTTATGGTGTTTGTTCAACGAAGGCTGGTTTCAGGTATCATAGCATGCTTGTATATATGCAGGTTTTAATAGCTTCAGTGTCAACAAAATATGTTGTTTTTAATTCCAGCTATGAATTTAGCATGCATTTTATTCAATTTCATGAATATCTGAGCAGAGGGCCCAATTAATAACTCAGGTAATACAAGCTTAGCTGTGTTCCTCTATAGAGAGAAGAATGGAAAAAAAACATTCCTATTCTACAAAGCAACTGAACGATCAATACATATTTTGGTTTTATATCTTCCTGTTTTTTCTGCTTTTACTTTCTATAATCTAGAAAAAATAACCAGCATGTACACATAGCAGTATTAAAACTGACATAACGGATGTGTTTGCGGCATTAGGAATATCTCAGTCAGCTTTAGCTGGTTTGACATATCAGGCAGTCTGATCCCTCATCAGTCAGGGGAAAGTTTCCAGGTGGGTGATTCCTTTATCTCCTCTGCATCGTCTTTTAGCCGTCATACAAAAAACTGCAGAACTTTACAAACTCTATTAACACTGAAACTTCCACGTCTTGGCTTTAGATACCTGGGTGTGTTTGCCTGTTTATATGAAAAATGAAAAAAAAAAAGGTAATCCAAGAAAAGAGTTGGGAATGGAAATAACTAAATAATTTTAGATTCTATATATAGATACACGTATAAACAACTGGGATGAATATTGATTCTGACTAACCCACCAAAGTGTTTTTCCCATCTCCAAAAAACATGACTTTAACTGATCTTAAAATGTCTACTTTTTTTTCAGAGCTGACGCTTATCATTTGTCATCTATTTTGCTATTTTTGACAAAAAACAGGTTATATATCATCGGTTTGTTAAAAATAAATAATAGTTCTAGAAAAGGCTTATTTCTCACTGATGATGAGAGCCTTTAGAAAACAGCAAATAAGCAGCGATTGATTTTCCCTGATAGATTTATGCAGGTTTGCCCTCATGTTTGCAGACAGATCTACTGTCCAAAGCTGTCGTCCTTCAGCGAGCAGTTTATGACTGATCCTTGGCTTTATGCGGGGGGGGGGGGGGGGGTCTTTATCTTTTCACTGGGAGGTGATTTGATGTTTACAGGTTAGCGGTGTGCCCCGTCGTTCAGAGTCTCAGCCGCTGCTTCCTGTCTGCTGGGCAACGCAGTAAGTACCACTCTAATCAAGCAAAGGACGAGTAAGAGGCGGTCGTTGCTTTCCTCCCTGCTGTGTTTAATGGCATAAAGCACCATATTAGCACAAGCTTTCTAATTTCTTTAAGATTCACTCTGTATCAGAAAATATTTACTTTTAATAGTGGCCAGTTTAGTAAACATACAAAATAAAAGTATTTCTTTTTCTTTTCCTACTATACTCTCTGTGAAATCTTAGTTCATTTTAACATAGATGTGAAAACAAACTAATTAGAAAGGTTATTTGTCTGTGGTCAGCCTTCTTTCCATGGACCTGTACCAGAGATGAAGACTCCACCCTCAGGTCACTTTTAATCATCCTTTTTCTCCCTGATCTCCTCGCCCTTTTTACATCCCATGACCCAAGAAGAAACCATCAATGTAACACCCTCTGATCCCTCGTGGGAGAATATGTAACTGTTAGAATCTCAGAAAGGAGGTGATGTAGAGCAAACAAAGGAAAGGTAGCCGTCGTGGCATAAATCTCACAGTGCACGCAGAGTGGAGACATTACATCACCAAGCAGTGCTCGTCTGTTCTGAGAAATATGTTGAATAAACAGAATCTGATGAATGTAGTAACATGCTGAAGATATCATATTTGAATCACATGAACCTAAATGGGATTTTTCTGCTGTTTGTCCGGTTTCTTTAAAGTCCTAAGGAAGCAGCTGTTCCAACGGTTGCAGTTCCGAATTCTGCCAAGTGATGCCCGATTTTACACGAGTGAATAACGTGAATGTGATTGGTCGTTTATCCAGGGGGCGGGATTGTTGTAGTGGAAGGTTTGCAAGAAAGTTTGGTTGTGGCCGGTTTTATTGAAACATCTTGCTAACCAGTTAGCAACTTAGTGCTAGTAGGTTCCCAATGGGAAATTACATTGAGACCTGAATTTTGCATCTGAATTTTTTTGCAGCTAATTTTTTTTTGGGTGAATTTTTGCCAGATAAAAATTGAGTGTAAGGAATTCAATGTTTAAAAAATTTAGTGTTTAAAATTCGGTGTTAAAAAAAGGCAGATTCCAATGGGACTGTTTTTCTTCCATAGATGTGGGATTTTCGGTGTTACAGAGTCATTTAGATTGGAGTCAAATCATAAGAGTCATTTTGACTCTCTATGGAGGCAGGTTTGAAAGACTCTACCTCCTGTAATAGTAGGTGAAAGTTCACTGACGTGCGCATCCTCATGACAAACAGTGTGCCGAATTTCAAACAAAGTTGCATTTGTGGACAGCTGGCTTTCAGTGGTTCATATCACCATTTTGTCTTTATTCCTCACTCAATTTCATACCGTTTAAATAAAAATCATAAAAATCAATACAAATAAACTCCTGGTTTGCGAAAAAACAAAGGTTTTCACTCAGTTTGGTTGATACAGTCTCACTCAACCCCTCCATCACCTCTTGGAACATGTTTACTTCTAATCTGTTTAATCCCTTAACACCAACATAGTGCATCATATAATGAGGGCATGAATATTCTGAAAATGGGAATTAACAGACTTAAACCAAGTTATTTAAAAAAAGACTCTTGGATCCTCATAATAAAAGCATTCTCAGTTTGTTTCAGTGAGAAACTGACATAAACACGAGTTAAAATGCATAAATCTCTCCACTATTTTTATGAACGTAAATGAATGCATTTTCATTTCTAATTGAGTAGACATTTATTTTATTTCTTTAAATGTATAACAGTTCATATCAGCCCATTTAAGATTATTTATATGGAAAGGATAGGTTGGATGTTCATGTGTTAAATTAGGTGTAGGTTTATAATGGCATATGATCTGTATTCACAACCTAAAGCAAATCAGTGTTGAAGTAATTTGCTGATTTAATCAGTCATTAAGTGTAGCTGTAAATTTAGCATGACTCACTGACTTTATGGACATATTGGGTCTGGGGTTTTCTGTGTTCAGTATTAGAGCACCTCCAGTTGCCATAAATGCAGCATGATCTACAAAACAAAGGCTTCTGTTCTCTGGCTGGTGCTCATATTGCTCTGATATATAATGAAATTTAACTCAGAAAGTGAAAGCTTACTCCGACGATTATTCAAAGTTATTTTATTTAATTCCCCCCCCCCCCCCCCCCCCCCCCCTTACTGTAATCATTCATCTCAAAAGAAGTTTTGTTCACCCTGCCTTCCCGTAGGTGGCTTGTGTATCTCAAACAAATCCCTTTTTCATTTCTTGAAAAGGTTGCCTGTCTTTATATATCCCGTAACATTATGATTTCATGACAAACTAACTTTCCAGTTTCATCAGTATTACAATTTATATTAAAACTATATAATCAAGCATATTAGTGAACTTTGAACTTGCTTTTTTGGGTTCTTTTACTCCTACATTTTAAATAATTAACACTTTAAAAGACAGGCTTTGCAAAAACGCATTTTTCAAATAATCCTTTTAAAAAATGTAGCCCTAAAGCTAAAAATTGGCTGTGCAACTCTTGGCAGTAGCCATAAAAATCATAAATGAAGTGTGGTCCACTATTCTTGACCACACTTCTATACTATAGTAGTAAGACCTGCTGCATTACAGCCATGTTGGAGGGTTTTTTTATCCGCCTGTTTCTACTATTGTAGGAACTTATCAGGATCTAAAGCAGTAAAGCAGCCCACCTCATCAAACTAAACTACAATATTCCACTGTTTGTTATTGGAGTCTTTTTCCTGAAATATTTCACTTTAGCGTTTTGAGTCCAAATGATATTTTCCTAGAAGTCTTCAGTGGATCTTAGAGATGACCAAATGTGAGACCAATTGTTCCTTTGGAGTCAGAACCAGTGTTGTCCTTTGAGTTGTCCCATTGATGCTATCTTTGCCTACACACTGGTCTTAACTAAGCCCAAAGATGACTGCAAGTCTTTTAGATGCAAGTGTTCTGTCGGATCAGCATACCCATAGTCAATAAGCATAAGCAAGACGTCAGATTTGCATACGCGTATTCTAGTCCCGTTTATCTCTTTAGTTTATTGTACAAATATTTTTTATTAATAATTTTGTACGAAAAATACATTTTAAACTACCTCAACGGGCGTGTATACCTATATACCCCATTTACACTACCCTTGAAAAACCGATCCATGCCGAGACCGGTCCGAGCTCGGATCACTTAACCAGGCCGAGCTCGGTTCTGACGACCGTTTACACATCACGCTATCTCGGTTCCTCCACTCCTCGCATCCTAGTGACGATCTGCGGTATTACTGCCAGTATTGGAGGGGGAAATCAAGCAGTTGGTGGCGGTAATGCACCAAAAGTTGTTCGGCAACCGCCATAAAACACAAGAAGAAGAAGACGAAGGAGGAGGGAATCAAGCAAATCAAAATGGCGGCCCCCATCACATTCAGAAAGTTATGCTTGATTATTATTTCTGTACTTTGGTGTTATTATTTAAAATGCCCTTATTGAAAATGTTGCGTGGTGTGTTGTTTATAGTTGTTCTTCTTCTTCTGTTTTGTGTTGGTTGGCAAGCAACCGCCAACTACTGGAATGGAGTGTGAATCAGGATGTGCAACCAGACGGAGATGACGCGTTCTGATCATGCACTCTTGTTATCAGAGAACTGAGCCAGGGAAAAACCGAGCCGATTGTGTCTAGCTCGGTTCAGTGCAGTTTGCTTTCCATTTACACACGATAAGTTATCTCAGTTACTGAGCTCGGACCGGTCTCGGCACGGTTTTTCAAGGGTAGTGTAAATGGGGTATTAGTCATGTACAAAAAAAAAACAACAATTTAATGACTTACTTATTTTAGCTTTTTGAAGCTTTTTGGCCCTAAACAGTTTTTTTATGCGGCATATGTTCCTTCAGATTTCTGTTGATCCGTGCATAATTTCTTGCATTTTGAGATCTTTAAGCCTACTTCATTTTGCCACGCGTGTTCTATTGCTTGATTCTACAGGTGCTGGTCATAAAATTAGAATATCATGAAAAAGTAGATTGATTTCAGTAATTCCATTTAAAAAGTGAAACTTGTATATTATATTCATACATTACATACAAACTCATATATTTCAGATGTTTATTTTGTTTAATTTTGATGATTACAAATGACAACAAATGAAAATCTCAAATTCATCATATCAGAAAATTAGAATATTACTGAAGACCAATAAAAACAAAGGATTTATAGAAATGTTGGCCAACTGAAAAGTATGAACATGAAAAGTATGAGCATGTACAGCACTCAGTATTTAGTTGGGCCTCCTTTGGCCTGTATTACTGCAGCAATGCGGCGTGGCATGGAGTCGATCAGTCTGTGGCACTGCTCAGGTGTTATGATAGCCCAGGTTGCTCTAATAGTGGCTTTTAGCTCTTCTGAATTGTTGGGTCTGGTGTATTGCATCTTCTTCTTCACAATACCCCATAGATTTTCTATGGGGTTAAGGTCAGGAGAGTTTGCTGGCCAATTAAGAACAGGGATACCATGGTCCTTCAACCAGGTACTGGTAGCTTTGGCACTGTGTGCAGGTGCCAAGTCCTGTTGGAAAATGAAATCTGCATCTCCAAAAAGTTGGTCAGCTGCAGGAAGCATGAAGTGCTCTAAAACTTCCTGGTATGTGGCTGCGTTGACCCTGGACCTCAGAAAACACAATGGACCAACACCAGCAGATGACATGGCACCCCAAACCATCACTGACTGTGGAAACTTTACACTGGACTTCAAGCAACGTGGATGAAGTGCCTCTCTTCTTTTCCTCCAGACTCTGGGACCTTGATTTCCAAAGGAAATGCAAAATTTACTTTCATCAGAGAACATGACTTTGGACCACTCACCAGCAGTCCAGTCCTGTTTCTCTTTAGCCCAGGCAAGACGCTTCTGACGCTGTCTGTGGTTCAAGAGTGGCTTGACACAAGGAATGCGACAGCAGAAACCCATGTCTTTCATACGTCTGTGTGTGGTGGTTCTTGAAGCACTCACTCCAGCTGCAGTCCACTCTTTGTGAATCTCCCCCACATTTTTGAATGGGTTTTGTTTCACAATCCTCTCCAGGGTGCGGTTATCTCTCTTGCTTGTACACTTTTTTCGACCACATCTTTTCCTTCCCTTCGCCTCTCTATTAATGTGCTTGGACACTGAGCTCTGTGAACAGCCAGCCTCTTTAGCGATGACCTTTTGTGTCTTGCCCTCCTTGTGCAAGGTGTCGATGGTCGTCTTTTGGACAACTGTCAAGTCAGCAGTCTTCCCCATGATTGTGTAGCCTATAGAACTAGACTGAAAGACCATTTAAAGGCTTTTGCAGGTGGTTTGAGTTAATTAGCTGATTAGAGTGTGGCACCAGGGGCCATCAATTTTGAACCTTTTCACAATATTCTAATTTTCTGATATGATGAATTTGAGATTTTCATTTGTTGTCATTTGTAATCATCAAAATTAAACAAAATAAACATCTGAAATATATGAGTTTGTATGTAATGTATGAATATAATATACAAGTTTCACTTTTTAAATGGAATTACTGAAATCAATCTACTTTTTCATGATATTCTAATTTTATGACCAGCACCTGTACATGACTGGCAGTAATCTGCTCTGGATGCAGCTGGTGAAATGGAACCAAATCACTGCGGATTATCAAAATTATGTGCAAAACAATAACATTTCCCAATGGGAGCATGTTGGTCTGAACAGCATTCTTTCCCTCTTAGTAAACTGAATACCTATTGTATTTAATAGCCTATTTCTCTGTGATATTAAAGGAATAGTACACCCAAAACATGATTAGCCTTCATTTTCTACTCACCCCCATGCTGAACAACACTCTGGAGTACTTTTTTGATATCTCAAATGCATCTGGAGATCTGGGAGGCTTCTTAAATAATGGAGGTCTATGGCGCCCGAGGCAGAAAGGTCCATAAAAGTCCACAAAAAACGTGTCAATATTCCTCCATACTGCTCGTCCAATGTATTCCAAGTGTCTTGAGTGGGTAGCGTCCATAATTTACTCGAAATGAAGTCATTCATTGATCTGGTTGAACTGTTGATCTGGTTGAACTGTAAAGTGCCTTGAGATGACATGTGTTGTGAATTTGGCGCTATATAAATAAACTGAATTGAATTGAATTGAATTTAGAATGTTTTTAGAGCATAAACAGTAGTGTATAGGATTTCCTAAAACAGATGAAAGTGCGCATTTAGCTCGGCAAAGAACTCATGCTCTTCCTCAACACTGAAGTCCTCAGACATTTTTCTTTCGTTGTTTCTTTCTTTGCACAGGTAAACAGCACATTTCTTCTTCTACGCTTGCATTATCGGCAGAGCAGACGCTGAATGCGCACTTTCATCTGGTTTGGTCTGCCGCGGTTTCCGTAGACTCGTGAACGCGCTTTTAGGAAATCCTATACACTACTGTTTATGCTCTAAAAACATTCTAAATGACTTTGTTTCGAGTAAATTATGGACGCTACCCACTCAGGACACTTGGAATACATTGGACGAGCAGTATGGAGGAATATTGACACGTTTTTTGTGGACTTTTATGGACCTTTCTGCCTCGGGCACCATAGACCTCCATTATTTGAATGTCAGCAGACAGCAAGAAGCCTCCCAGATCTCCAGATGCATTTGAGATATCAAAAAAGTACAAAAAAGAGTGTTGTTCAGCATGGGGGTGAGTAGAAAATGAAGGCTAATCATGTTTTGGGTGTACTATTCCTTTAACATCTTAAGAATGTGCAAGTCTCACAAAAAGCAAAGTGTTTTAAAACGATCATGTCAAACTTGCTCCTATTTTCTGCCTCACTTGTGTTTTCTCTAAGGAAGAGAGCAGAGCTTCGTGTTGCTGGGTATTAAAGAGGTTGAACAGATCAATGAAGAAGAGGAAAAAAGAAAAAAAAATCCACGTTCACAGCCTTGATGATTAAAGACCAAAAAGTTGCATAAAATCTTCCTCTTGATCTGTGGGCTACAAGCTGACAGTGGAATAAATCCTGAATCAGCAGTCTCAGGCTGCACATTCATTAGCCCACATCTAAAACACACAGTAATTAGTGAACAGTTAAAGGAAAAAAGTACCCATCCCCCTCATTAGGTCAGTAATCACCTTTAATAGTGGAGAGGAAGTTTCAGCGGATAAATGATACCAGTGCGTGTCGGTGTGTTTCTGTACTAATGCAGGGAGAGGATTCATACCGACTGTTAGAATCGCTGGTTTTAATTGCACCGAGGTCTCTGCAGGAGATGTACTGTAAAAAGTAAGAGTGGATTCCACAGTTTCCACTCTTGCAAAAAAAAGCTTTACTAGCATTAAGGAATTAAAGGTAGGGGCAGCCGACTATACTCTAATCTCTTGAAGAGATTAAGATGTTGATCTCAGCGTAGTAACCCCGGTAATTATCAGTTGCAGTAAGCTGCTTAAACTCCTATCAGTGTGCTCTTTTTCGATGAACAAAGGCATTAAAGCACATCTGTGGTAGGAAAATCTATTCCCTATTAATTCTCCAGAAATCTATTGATTTATCAGTGCTGATTTTCATTTGTACTTAGGTTATAACGGTTTTCACTCAGGCCTTTTCCACCTGTAAGGCGATTAGTTTCCGTAACAGGACAGACTCCGTCCCCTCAAGCTTTATTTAACATTTTACTGCTTTCTTCATCTTTCTGTACCTTGTTTTGATTGAAAAATGTTGTCTAGATCAGAAGAGGACAGAACATGGAGCTGTGAGGGCTGTTAAGATTGATAAAATGAAGTCCCGACTGAGTGAATATCCTTCGATCTTGTTTATTTAACCGGACAGCTAAATACCTTTTTCTACAACTATCACAGAAAATCAAATAAAAAGGCTAAATAAAAATAAAACTATTCATCTAAAGAATTCTACCCCATAGCATTAATCTGTGCTAACGTCGTTTTGTACCTTGTCTACAACTTTAAGTCTCTTCTCTAAATGCTGCGGACATGACAGCGCCACTCTGAACATAACAAATTTGCCCTTTGCTCAGCCTGATGCCTTTTCATTATGTCAAGTACATGACTGCTGCCCGGTTGTGGTCACTCTGACCCAAAAAACAACCAAAAAAGGTGAGCTATTATTTCCTTTGTGCTTCAGCACAAAACCTTAATGTACCTCTGAGTTCACAGAGGACCATTTAGCATTGTTGGTGTTTTGGAGAAAACTCTGCTTTAGTTTGTTTCTGTTTTATGAACAAGTTTCTCAGCTAAATGGGATTTGCACTCTTTAAAAAAATAAAAGGCATCCTAATGTCAATAAGCAGAAGATACAGAGTGCTTTGCTAAAGTATTCACTTTTCTATTTTTCTACACTTGTCATGTTTTGACCTACAAAGTCATATTTATTAAGATTGTATGAGACAAGCAAACACAAAGTGGTGCATATTTCTGAAGTCAAGGAAAAGTCAAGGGAGTGGCTTAGAATCCTGAGGTTGCGAGTACGAAACCCACTCCCACAGACTGCCAGTCAGGCTCTCTAAACAAGACCCTTAACCCCTGATTGCTCCCCGGGCCCTGCGCAATGGCAGCCCACTGCTCCCAAAAGGGGATGGGTTAAATGCAGAGTTCATTTCTCCATTGTTGGATCAATAAAGTTAAATATTTTTCATAATTTTTTTTTTAAAGGACATATGACCATTGGAACTACTTTGAAAATATGTTAAAGTTTAATACTAATTACTACATTGCCCCCTTTAACTTTAAAACCCTTAAATATAAGTGCAACCAAGAGCAGAATAAGCTCTCATCCGTCACGGTGTAGTTAAATTTTTATTCACCATCGCCAAGTGGAGGCACGGTGGTGGCAGCATCATACTGAGGGGAAGCTTTTCCTCAGCAAAAACAGAGGAGGAGTGGTTGATGTTAATTTGAAATTGGATGGAGCTAAGTAGAAGGCAGTCCCAGACCTGCTGTGTTAGAAATGCCTAGTCAAAGTCCAGCTTTAAATTAAATCTTAATCTGTAAATCGATGTTTCTTGACTTTTTAGCAATTTTTGACCTTAAATAGACATAAAATCTCTATAAAGACCATTCCTTCTTTCCAATGACTTAAAATATGCAAATTATCTGGTTGTAACATTAAGAAACATTAAAAAGTATTAGTTTCTCCCTATCAAGCTTCATTCAGCATCTACAGTGTGCAATCTGCCACTCTGGAAGAGCTACCTTGGTGGTGAGGATCTTGAAGCTGCTCTGCTGTGGGACAATGGGGTGCAGAAGGTGGAAGTGGAGGTCGCAGTTCTCCCCCGATGCCATCTGTATGTTAGCAGAGAGCTGGATAGAGAAAATAAATAAATAAATAAACAAACCCAGCTGATTTTAAATGTTATTTGCATTTGTAAACAAAGGATTAGAAAAACTTCCAAGTGGAAAACAATCTGAGGTGACGATCCAACAGAAGGAGTGATAAATGAAACGGATAAATGCAAACGGTGATAGGAGAATATTTTGATTTGATTTGACTGCAGCTCTCAGAACGTGTAAAACAACAAAGAGCGAGTGAGAGAAGGCGTCGGCAGTGCTGCGAGAGTTTTTTATGCGATGTGGCTGCTGTGATTGTCTGGAGACCTCGACATGTCCCCTTCAGCCACACTCTGATGACCGATGAGTGGGCGAGGCGAGGGTCAGCCTGTCGTTCACCGACGCTGTTGAAGCATTCCCTCTTCATAAGGATGTGACTTCACCATAGCTCGCACAAAGAATGCTTATAATAGGTGCTCTTTGTTTTTTTATTCTGCTTTAATAACACATTAAGTTAATATATATATACCCAACTCTCAGTCCACTACTAATGTTTTCTTTAAAGTCCCTTCTTCAGATTTTGAACCATAAAAAATCATAATAAAAGACTTCAATGGAAATGAGAGCTTGGAAATTGAGATAAAACTGCTTTTGGGCAAATCCACAAAACTATCAGAGTTTAAGTATTCATTTCTAGTTGGATTTCTTTCTGTGCCGTCTGTAGGTATACAGCCCGCCGCACGCACAGTCGCAGGGGGGAAAATAAGTGGAACCACCTCCTTTCATCTTTAATTTCTTTTGTATATACTGACCTAGTAAAAAATATATGAACTTATCTATACTCGGCACCACAAAGGGAGCTTAACGAGTGACTGTTATTCGGAGCAAGAGAACTATTTCTTTTGAAATGAGGTAAATTCCGTTTGTTATTCTATTAGAAAAGACAAAGCCGCTCCCTGGGGTGCCCTGCAGTTACCCCTCAGAGAGAGGGAGAGACGAGTGGAAAGACTGAAACGAGAAGAGAAGAAGTCAAAGAAAGGAGCGCTGTCCCTGAAGGGCTCTGCGGTTGATCCTAGATCAGTTATGCCTCCCATCTACAGACAATTAGGAGGTTGGAGGAGCTAGGGAGGGTAAATTGTTCTTAGATCTGTACTTTGGGGGCAATGTTAACAAGGCACCACTGGAGGCATGTTTGGGTCTGTGGGGAGAAGAGGATGTGTATGTGGGTCTATATGTATGTGAGAGAGACCCCTCTAATGGGCCCCCAAGAGGAAACACTCGAGCGCTAACCTGTCTTTGTTCCGCGCACACAGAGAGAAAACACACCGGCTCCATCTCGGCCAGTCCTCATACCTCTCTTTCCGTGAAGTTGATGCACACACCGTCCTTGGGAACGTTCTTCGCCATGATGGTGACGATGACTTGTGATTCTGTTTGGTACCAGTCATGCCTGTAAGGGACGGATGACACGTTAACTCCAGAATACATGCTAAGACCACTTCGTTAGCACCTCTTGTACAATTAAGTGAGAGAAAAAATAATGCCTGGAGATTCCAATCTCTAATTGAGCTAATTAAAAAAACAATCCCTCATTAGGAACAACTGACAGAACTATTGGCACCCCAATGTTTTCAAAATAAAAATGACAGAAACATTGTTTATTTACATTTTTATTTGCCAAAGCTTTTAGGAACTTAAAACACGTAATCCATAACTTACTGTTTCCATGGGTTATAAATATGACAAAGAGGCTCAATTTAAGCCTCTGGCTACTTCTGCCCTGTAAGAGGAGCCATATTTAACTTAGCAGCTCCCACAGTGAGCAGGATAGTAAATTAGATTAAATATAATCTCCACAGCTCACTGTTGGAAAACAGCAGCAGAGAGTGGCATGTTGGGGTCACCTAGTCTCCATAGCAACCATTACACACCATCTACACGCCTGCTGGATATTTGTAAGGAAATTACAGGATAAACTTTTTCTGTCCTGCTATCAGAACAATAAACGTGGAGTTGGTGAAACTTTATTAGGACTCTAATTGGAAGGTCGCTCTGGCATGAAACAACAGCGGAAGATGTGGAAAAGCTAATTTTACTCAATTTAAAGTACGGGGGAGGATCCGTGATGCCGTGGGCCTTGAACCTTCATGAAATGATGAGAGGTTTTTAAAATTGGGTGGACTTAGAACGCTGAAAACAGATGTGTCTAAAACAAGATGAAAATGACTCCCATCCTCTAACCCTATTCCAGCCAGAAATCCTAAAGGAAAACGGGAAAACTAAGCTGCAAACAAGCAGCTTTGATCCTGATTAGTGGAAGCTAAATAAAAATGAATAAGGATGACATGTGTGATTTATCGTTTATTAACTCTTGCTAAAGATCGTTCCAGATAAAGGTCATGCAACGGACAGGTTGTGAAAGAGGCCTGAACATCCTCTATCACGTGTTTCTTCTACCCATGTGTTCTTGGAACAATTCAATTGTAAAACAACCACATGCTTTGTTTTAACATATGTGCTGAGGTTTAAAGTAAGATTATTGTGTTTCCCTTTCCCTTAGTTAAACCTCAGCTTGTGTAATTAGGGACATCCCCTGACTTCAATAAATAGTGAGGAGAAAGCTGAAGACTGGCAGAGGGGGGGACGGAGATATGTAAACTCCGCAGTCTCTTCCTACTCTCCTCACGAGTAAATAAATTAATTGTCTCTGTGCCTTCTTTCTTTCCCTGTATGTATGTATGTATGATGTTTTAGGTGTTTAGACCTGACAATTTCCATCTTGTCTTAAACACATTTCCGCTTTTCCAAAGGTTAAAAAACACCTCCAGCTAGCATGAAAACTTCAAGAATTTTAGTACGCTGGTTTAAACTCTGCAGTTTCCATCCAGCTCTGCTAATGTGATACTTTAAAATGTGAATAATAATTAAAAACTTTCAAGGTTGATGGAAACACGCCTATAGTCAATTAAAACCTAACAAACAAGAGGGCATTCTGAAGTGATCAGGACAGAGGATTATCAGGAAGGATGGATGGTTAAGAGGTCCTTTCTCTGTAGGCTACAACCCTGGAAAATATTTCTCAGACCAGACAAAGTGGTGTCCTACTATCAGAAAGGGTGCCAATAATCCTGCCTCTAGTAGATCTGTTAAAAGCTGTCTTAAAATGTTTGATTTTTCCAACTTACAGAACAAATTCATGCTTCTGCACTAAAATAAACATTTATCTTTAGGCTTCCTACACATTTTTATACTGAGACTGCTTTGATTCTCATCTTGTCATCTTTATTTCTTTAAGATTCAACTTCTTAACACAAGAAATCCCACATGTTTACATCATTATGATTTGATAAGTATGTAATGGAGAGCTGAAGGTTTGCATAATAAGGGATAAAGAGTAAAAACACGGGACTGGAGGTTCTGGCTTACTTCACAGGTGGAGTCGCTGGTGTCTGCTGGGTCATTCAGCACCGATGATGATTGGAGAGAAAGAAGAGGAACAAAGACACAAACAAGAAACAATAAGCAGGTAAAAAAGAATATAGAAAAAAAGCTCTAAACAAGCCTTTTTTCTGCCTTCTTCAAAGCCAGGCAGCCATCTGATGCCGAGAGCAACACTGCCCCCAAGTGGCTCAACAGAAACTCACCGTGGTAACGCTGCCGTTCTGTGTCTGAGCTGTGAAGAGAAAGACAATAGAAACATCAAACTCCTCCTCTGCCGTTTTAATACAACAGTCTGTAAAACATGGGGCATAGGACTTTAAATATTCAGCCACTGCATGGATGACTGATGGCAAACAGACATGGCTCCACAGTCGGCTGAGCCTCTCCAGCGGTTTGTTTGCTGGTCCGTCCACGCCCATTAAAAGCCCCCGTGAGCCCAAGGAAGCTGGGGCGGCATTTAACCAGCGTGCCATCATGCATTATTCACCGGCCTCATCGCGTAACGCGCTCACAGAGAGGGATGAGATGATAGGCGGCGTGCTAATGTTGTCTTAATGAGGTCGTGCTTGAAACAGAAGGAAAAGCGGGGCTGTGGGGAGCAGTAAGGAAGAGACGGGGAAAAGTTGTGTGAACTCTGACACTCTGTGTGCCTCAAGTGATGAAAAAACAATGTTCCTTATGTGTTACTGTGTAGTAAACACCCTGACACTTCAAGAAGCAACTGCATGCGGTGTGCATGAGTAACGGTGGATCTGTGTGTGCGTGTAGCGCTATAAAGGGGCTGGGTCTCACCGGGGGCTTTCAAACATCAGTAACGTTAACTCTGATGAATCACAGACCTCTCAGGGGTACGTGTGCACGCCGGTGTGAAGCGTGTTTGTCAAAACTCCTGCTCCCGTTTACTCGAGATGATCCAGAGGGCCACAACATTGCCGGCAAACAGAAGCGCTGAGCCCTGACGAGGCATGCATCTTTCATTGGACGGGGCAGCGCTGCCCCCAACATGGGGAGCACACACACACACACACACACACACACACACACACACACACAACAGAGGCATGCATATGTTGCATACTCATTTGTTTGATCAGATATGCTGATCTGCTCCCTGACTGCACCGTTTAGTTTCATGTTTGACGGCGTCAGTGAACACAACGCACGGCCTAATTTACAGCAAGTGAGGCTCAGCCGAGTCACGGATGACTGATAAGCAGGAGAGTTTACATGTCACTGCTGTCAGCCATGCATCCAGGTGCAGCTGTAAGCGGTGCATAAAAATCTGCAATAGTTTCATGTTACATGGGATAAAAATATAGCTGGAGTTATAGGACAGATGTGTGTGCTACTTACCCCCCATTGTCTCTTCGCACCGCTTTATCCAGACTTCACATGATTTGTCAGAATCTGCACAAACAGGCATAAAATATGTTGTTTTATTATTTTCCTCGAGAATTTGTTAGTTTTTCTCGACAATATGATCTGTAATATTGGCTTCAAAGGAACCAGATGGGGTTAGGAGGTAAAGGAAACTTGTTGGTCGCATCATATTTTTTGTTTTCACAAATGGGATCCTTGAGAATCATTAATAATCTCGGACTAATGCTAATCTAGGTTTTACCAGACCTCATTTTAGTTTTAATGCAATTAATCTGTAATTGGCACAAATAGAACAAAGGCTACTTTAATCTAAACGGTTTTAAAGAATCCTAATGCAGACAAACCGAGAAAGTGTTGTTTTTTTATTAACTACAGGTGTATATATATATATATATATATATATATATATATATATATATATATATATATATATATATATATATATATATATATATATATATATATATATATATATATATATATATATATATATAACAGGAAGCGTCACAAATACTACAGTTTAAACAAAGTACCCAGAGGGTAAGCTCTGACCATTAATGCAGGTTTGAAAACGGAGGGAGGCAGGTCTCACCAAATGTGATGATACCTAAACATCTGGTCGTGCACAAAACGTGCGAGTGGCGCTTCAGAATAAGGGTGGGGTTAGGGACATATCTACTGCAATCTCTCCTACATAGTCTCCATTCTGTCAGTGTTGGTGTCATGGGGGATTTCAGGAGCCTTGGTAGAATCCTAGCAGCCTCCAATCCAGTAGGAGGGATCAGAGTCACCTTTTGTTTCTCCTAATTCTTTGTTACACCTACAGTATATTAATCTAAGTGATCCCCCACTGAATTAGCCTCTTGCATGAGAGGAGAAAAGTCTTCCAGAAAATTTCAGGTCCAGTTCAAAAAAGTTAAAAAGCAATCCACTGGACTTTGTTTCCAAGTTGGAAGACGTTTCCCTTCTCAGCCAGGAAGCTTTTTCAATTCAAAATGTCAGAAATATTGTCGACTTCAAGGCTTTATAGAGTAGACCAAAGCAATGTCTCGTTTTGGCTTAGAAAACATGCAAATTGACGAGCGGGTCCGCCACTTTGGAATGGGGGTAGTTTTGTTTCTTTGTTAGCCAGTAATACCCGAAACCTGTCTATGTGTCTGAAAGGGGGGTCGTTAGAGGAAATAGTTGGCCTGGCTGAAGTGGCAAGGTGCTCTGGTTTCCTGTAGGGTGGGGTTGCGATGATAGCGGGAAGGAATCAACTCAATCGCTTAATTGAAGGTTTTGGAAAGCTTACATCCAGCCCCTCTGTTTAAGCATGGTTTTTCTTTAACAAAGATGGCTTCCTTCACACCTCTCTCAATCCACCTATAACCTGGATGACTGAGAATCTTCACAGATAGAAGCAGATGTTATTCCAACTATTACAACTGATTCTGCCCTTTGGTTGATGTTTTGGTTTGATCCTATAAAAAGGGGGGGAATGTGGAGATGCCAATCCAAGCCCCAAGTATTTAACAAAACGCCTTATAGATAAATAAATGTGTCACTTACTGCATGAAACAAAAGTAAAAACTAACTAAGAGTTTATTAAAGTACAGTCAAAAGGTACAGAGTCCAGAGTAAAGTGTTACTATATTGCTTGAATTATTCTATATTGCTTAAATGTTTTAAATATCCGTATGTCCAAAGCTGTCGTTGGGTGCACTTATTTTTCACATTACTCTAAAAAGATCAGAAGCAAAATGAATCTATTCAGCTGCATGAAAGCTGCTCATTCATTTATGCATGCAGAGCATCCAATAAGCAGACGTGGGTTCACTCTAGTCTAAATCTGTCCTAAAATATTTATTAAGAGAAAAATTTGGTAGACAGGCATGACCTTCAACATTTATTAGCTTACATAAAATAGTTTAAAATAAATCTCAGGCATCGAACCCAACTTGTAGATGGTCCAAATCAGAGTTTATTGCAGAAGAATCCCAGCATTATGGGTCATTTTAAAGGTTAAGAGCATTTAAATAAAGTAAATGAAAACAAGTTGTTTTCCAGGGTGCTGTGAAAGCACAGCTGGGAGGAAGCTGATCCACAGTGACTGTACTGAAAACCATAGTAAATCTATAACCATACATTTATTTAAAAAAAATGATGAATTAATGTACTGATGCTGATGGTTTACTGCAGGATATTTCTTTTCATTTATACATCTTTTTTCCTTTTTTTTTTCTTTTTAAAGAGCCGGTACCAGCTGGGTCACTTGTTTTTTCAAGATATTAAAGACTGTTTTACATGACCAAAAAAAAAGGAGGTAAGTTTATAGTCAGCAGCTGCTTAGGTTTGACTGTGGTGTCTTAGACCCATGTTACAGTCCAGAGCAGATGTCTACAACCTGCGGTGCTAGAGCCACAAGTGGATCCTTCAACCTTCAACAATGGCTCTTTATAATTTGGGGAAAAATTGATTTAACAAAAAAAAAAAAAAAAATTTATACTGAGGGGGAAAAAATGTTTGCATTATTTTTGCATTTTTTTACAAAGGAAAATTTGCATTTAAAGGTATGTGGAGGATTTTTGTGAATTTTATGAAAAGATCTAGCCTGGGTGCCATTCCGAACTTAGTCCCGCCCACAACGTTTGAGGTCGGGAAGTTCGGTCTGGTATTGCTCAATAGTAGCGCGAGCATGCTCGCCCAATATCTGGCGGGCCAAATAGTTCACGCTCATCTTGTTATTCTAGGCGTGCAACTGCACGCTTTGATTTTTGTTGACAACAACTATGCGTCGCTTAACATACGTCACGCACTCCGTTGCTCTTATTGGTTGTAGGTCTATCCAATTGAGTGCAGAGGCATTTTTTTTCCTGGTTCGTTCGAAACACGCCCCATAACCACAGCTCTATGGAGCAGTATCAGACTCATATTCTGACTAGAATTGAGTAGGACTACGTCAGGCTAGAAAAGATCCACCCACTCCACTTAAAAAAAAAGCAGAAGCACAACCCTGTACCAGCTCCTGAGAGGGAACGCCAATTAAACGCGTGCAACAGCATGCCCGACCTAATTTCTCCTCGTGCACACCCTCATACAAGCTTACCGTCTCCGAATGTCCGCCATTACCAATATTTCCCTCTATCACTTATAGAGCGGGGATTGACTGTTTGGACAGATGATCATGTTTTGCTGCCTGTTAGGAACGTAACTCCTCCTCCTTTGCACTTCATAGACACTTTTTCTCTTATGACCCTCAGCCATTTTCAAAGAACCGCAGCGAGAAAAGTGAGCTTCAATGACTGTCTGAAAGCCATACATATACGGCTGAAAGTGCGCATGTTAAGATAAAGATAGGTAACTGGACAAGCATGTAGGACGGCCTTACGTAAATATATCACCAGAATGATTGACAAGTAGGAGGACCACTTATTTATATGATCAATCCGGAAATAAAATATGTTCCTATTTACCTTTAACTTCAACAAAAGTACACAAAAAACAATCAGTAATATATTTTCAGGTCTATTTTCCAATCATTAGGTTCAAAAACGTTATCGATACAGTTTTTGCAAAGGTTTAAGGATTTTTCCTTATTTTATAGCATAGAGAAATAAATAAATTGGTGGAACTTTAACACTAGGACTCCCAGAATTTGGATCCTACTAGAACTCCCACTGCCAGTCATATATATTTTCTCAATGGAATGCCAGTCTGGTGATGATGTCATCAAGTGAAATGGTTATAGAGTGCCATATAAACCCATTGTGGATATGTAGACCTTAAAAGAAAAGTTTTTTCTACTGCATAATTGCACTATATATACAGTATTTGTCTCTGAACTTCCCTATCAATGCGTTTTTCCTCCCACACTGTTTACATTTTATCACTGCTGCACTTTATGAAAAGAACATTTTATTTTTATTTACTGTCTGAAAGCCGTACAAAAATGAAATTCTGTTTTGTATATACTGTGTATACAAAATTACCATAAAAGTTGTAAAACAGGTCTCATATATATTTTTTAAAGGCTGTCATTTTTTTGTATTCAAAAATTAATCAGTAAGACTGATAAGACTGTTAATAAGACTGTTTTACTACAGAGGATCAAAGTTTGAAATTACAAATTTATTTTACAGAAATTGATTGATACCCCCCGTACATTTCCCGCACACCACCTTTATACATTTGAGACAAACATCATAGGAATGTTTTTATTTTTTTGTGCAGCGCTGATACACCTGCCACTCTTTTTTTTTGCCGCACTAAAGCTGGGTCTTCTGCAGCAGAGGGGTTGGTAAGCTGCGGCTCTCTGGAGTGCATGTGGTTTGCGCGCAAATGTTTTATCAATTCAAGGATAAAATGTCTGCGTACCTTCGCTTTTACAGAATACTTTCTAATCATCTGATCAAACACATCCACAAAAACGTTTGTTTGATTATAGTAGACCAGGGGCTCTGGTTTGGCTTTTGGGCCTCTGAGTGTACTGTGCCAAACCTTGAACAGAATGGGTCACTGATGAGTCTGCGTTTTCCTGGGGAAGGTTGATCATCTTCGGACTCGCTATCAGACTCTGAGCCGCTTCCTCATCGGTCTCCACACGAATCGCCATCATCAATATATTGAAGGTTTCTCAGTTATATTTTTTCTGAAAGCCAACGGTTTCTGAGGTTTTCTAGGTAAAATGTTGGTTGTTAGGCAACGGTATAGAACATCAATCAACCACAGGAAGGATTTACGATGCAACTAATAGAGCCGTCAAAATGACGGCTGCTGGAGATCGAGGTAAACTTAACCATATTTGATTTTTAGGTTTTTATTTTATTTAAAACGTGAAAATGAAGTAAATATAGAAACAGAAAACGTCAGTTAACAAGACTAAAATAAGATTAATGAAAATAAAGTTCTTTCACTTCAAAATCTCTGAACGCCTCAGGAGTTGTAGTGTTAAATATTACAGAGGAGATCATGAGTTGTTCTTTTTACAAAACATCATTCATTGACCTTTTGTGGCTCTAAAAGGAACTTTTGAGCAACACAGAGCAGAAATGGCTCCTTGGCTTGTAAAGGTTGCAGATCTTTGGTCCAGAGCTAAATGCTGGAGGACGGGGAGCAAAAGGTCTTATTTAGAAAGGTTCCTATTTTCTCTCATCTCTCATGTTTGGAAGCATGTCAGAGTGTCTTTTTTCCTGAGGTAGTTTTTACAGTTTATTGTCCCTTTGGCTGCAAAGGGGGTTGTATCCTGGTGGGACACAGACTGTCTCGTTAGCAACTTCTATGAGCTCTGAAAGCTGGTATTTGCCTGTATGCGTTTTTTTAAGGAGCCAAAGATTTTGTTTTGACTGAAAACTTATAACAACCCTTCTAAGAAGACATTACTGTTCCCCAGCTACTGTTATTCTCCCATAGAAATCCCAGATCGCCTCTCTAAGCGTGGTCTGACATTTAAAGGGAAAACTCTGGGGACTTCACCGACCAGAAAACGGCTCAAAGGAGAAAAGAAACTGACTGAAATCAAAAAGATTTAGAATAAATCTGAAACACATAAGCACATGATGAAGAAGGAGCTCTCATTAACTGCCTTAATGAGTCACGTTTAAGTGGTAGCATGAAGACAGTTAAAGCGAACCCTTGACTCAGAGCAACGACATGTGTGGGCAGCTCATTAAAGTGACTCTGATGTGTGAACTTCAGTCGACACGCAGCTCATCAGATCCATATTTATTCCTTATGAACTGGTAATAAGCCGAGGCTGAAACATCAAACAGCTGATTTTATGTCGGAGGAATGGTCTCATTTTAGACATCCGTCTATTTCTGCCTCCGTGTTAAAAACACATTGACCTCTGTTAAACTATGATTCTCACCAGAAGCAAAAAGTTAACTATGCCTAAAGTGAATCTGCTGCCATCTCTAGATTTCTTTTGATAAAGAACAGAAAAGCCCCTTAGAAGTTAGTTTACACATTACTTTTAACATTTAACACCTTGCTGGGAATATATTGGTGCCTTTAGCCTCTAGGACCTGCTGGAGGGCGATACACTTTTAGTAATAATAAAACACAAACTGAAGTTCATTTGTTACCATGTGGACAATATTGACTGATATTAGAGATCTTACTTTTAGGAAAATATGAACCAAATCACAGTGTAAATAAGGCCTGCAGATATTTATTATTTTAGTAATATTTCATATTTTTTTGCAGATGAAATAATGAGGTAAGAAAAGGTACTTCACGGATTTTTTAATTTTTTACAGAATAGGAAACAAGGTCAAACGATCCCCACTGAGTTCAGGTTACAGCATATTTACAGATTTCATTTGATCTGAAATATTTGCCTAGTTTTTGCTTCACTGCTATGTGAAGGTCATTCTATTAGCAACAGCCTGATTTATGTATAACCCATGTACAGACTTGATTTCATTATCAGATTAGTTGATGAATGTTCTGATCACTGATTAATCACCGTTAAAGGTGCATTGCACAAGGTCAAAAGATTTTATTTTTTATTCAAATTCCTGCTCTTACAATTGCCCTAAACGTAACTATCTCAATAGGCTTCATTAGTCAGTTCATGGGAGTAATTCAGATCATATTCTGTGGAAGTGTGCAAAGGTTGAGGCTCCACTGCCACTGACCATTAGCGAGTTAACTTTAATATTGATAACCTCTTAACTCACAATACCTTTAAACATAAAACTTGTGCAGAGGCAAACAGCAGTGCTTTAATTCAGGGGTCTTCAACATTTTCTAGGACAAGCACCACCAAACTGATGGCGAGATGGACCGGGGACCCCCTAATTATATATGTTGAATGAAATTGTGTTATACTGTATCAAACTGGTCCTATAGTCACTCTATTACAGATGGAGTAATTTCTCCCTGGGATTATTAAAGTATTTCTGATTCGGATTCCTGGTTGATGGGACAGGTGTTGTGAATGAAACGGTGCCCAGCTTGAAAGAGCTCCTGTGTGTCGCTGAATGTGTGCATTGATGACTGAAAGACATCTGCCTCCATTTATCTGTTTACTACAGTGTGTTTTATTCATGTTAATGTGGATTTAAAGACTTTTCAATTAATGGAAAAATTGCAAGGGGGAATATAAAAAAAAAAAAAAAAAGTGTTATCAACCAAAACTTCGCGACCCCCATGCAGTACCTCTGTGGACCCCCTGTTGAAGACCTACGCTTTAATTCATCTCTTCTCCTAGTGCACAACACTGCAGGGTTCCTACAGCGTAAGGCAAGTTAAATTCAAGACTTTTGACTTTTTAATGCCACTTGAAATAAAAAATTTAAGACCAAATTCACAAGAAACACAAGCAAAACCTGCTTGCAACAACTTAAACCAAAGGTTTATTTCAACATAAACCACTGCACTAATGTTTGACATTTTGAAAAGCTTCCCATACAGGAAGAAAGCTAAAAACACACAAATGACAGATATATTTTAACAAATATTTAACTGAATTCACAAACTTTGTTTTAGCAGGGAACAAAACAAATCAGTTTTAAAGCCACAACATAACCAGTGCTAAGTCTTTTTTTCAGCTATTTTTCTTAGTATGTTTGATTTGGAGATAAGTGGAGGCGTTGCAGAGACAAGGGTGGAACTAAACTGAGAAATAGCGGCTGTTTCTCGGTAACTCCATTTTGACGCTTTGTGTTTCGTGCTTTGCATGTGACTCCACTGCCTTAATTCCCATCGTTCCGAGCCTGAATGCCTTCTTGCACAAAATCCACTGAGCCTCATATATGTTCCCTGGTTTTAGCCATGGAGAAAACTCTTGGCTGGAGCCAATTTTGGTTACATTTACACTTGCTCATATTTTCCAGACAAAAAGCTAATGGCGCATCTCCCAAATGTCCCGGCCGCAACAACGCTTTTATTGGTTCCGCTATCGGGACAGAACCAATATAGGCAGGCCATTATTTTTTCTTTTATAAAAAAAAAAAATTGTCAATTTTAACATTTTATTTAGATTACAAAAATAAATCGTAATAAAAATGATCCTATTTATGATGTTTTGAAAATTAAGACCTACGAAAGACTGATTTAAGACATTTCAATACCAATTAAGGCCTTAGTTTTATTTTGAAGAATTCAATGCCTTTTAAGACTTTTTAAGGACTCGCGGGAACCCTGCACTGGTATTCTTACCAGAGGGGAAACATTTCTGCAAAAACTGTGAAACCTGCTATGATCGATCTATTTTTTTTGTGTGCAAACCTTTGAAAAGTTCCAAACGTATTCAATAAATAATTAAAATCTATAAAAGGAGAGAGAATGTAATGAAAAATCAAGCAGCTTAGGTATATAAGAGGTCATCTTAAAATGATGAATTAAGTTTCAAATCAAATGTGCCATATCCAGGGATATAGTATTGACATCAAATGTTAAAGCTGTTGATTTTTGCTGAAAACAAATATTTAACAAAAATCTTTCCTCTTGCATACAACAAAAACATGAAAACAAACATGCATTAGTTATTTTGGCCCAGTTATACTTAAAGGATTGGATGTTAGGACCCGACTGACATTAAGGCTGTAAATAAATCACCACCATAATATCTGTGCATACGTAAATTAAAACATAGAAAAACAAATATCTAACCACAATCTAAAGTTAAAGATGGTTTGGTCCAGAAAAGGCATAAGTTTATACTAGAAATGATTAATAATAATAAAAATACAAAGATAATCAAAGAAATAAAACACTAACAGTATACCCCACAAACATCCATATAGGTATAAGGTTGAAGCAACGTTTAACCTGATGCGCTCATAGAATTCAAGCAGGACGTTTAATGACAACATGTTACCTGGATTTCTAAAGACTGAAACAGCAGCAAATATTCAGTATTTACAAAAACCTCACAAATAATCACATTGAAACACAAAGACATTTGGTTTCAGTGGAAAACAGAAGTAGATTAGACTCACCGTCCAGCTGCTGCGCCTGCGTAAAGGCTGCATTTGCTGACTCGTAGTTTTTTAGGTGGTACTCTGCAATTCTAGAATAGAAAAAGAATAATATTAATTATAGGCAATGAGCAATGAAAGCGCCATCGGATGTAAAATAAGTATAGATAGCTTCTTTAATGTGTTAAAATTTATTTTTATCCACAATCTAAAGGTGCATCTAAAAAACCTCGAATGTTGGAAAAATAGATTAGAAAAAAAGATTTTTGGTCTTAGAAAATAAGTTGATGATCATGGCTTACAGATAATAAAAACCTAAACTTCCTTGTTTTAGAAATTAAAAGTTTTACTCCACTTCTGTCAAAGGACCAAAGTAAAGCTATTTCTATGCAATCATATCAGTTTTGTTCCCCTTTTTGCCTAAACTGACAGCATCTGCTGAGTTTGAGTGGAAGCCCAGAGCTTCAACCCTCTCCTTGTGTAACTCCACTGAATTTTTATATGGTTTCTCTTATTAATCCTGTTTAGGCCTGAAATCATTAAGCAGATTAATTGTGATTAATTGATTATTGAAACAATAGTCATTTAATTTAGTAATCAATTAATTGTTGAATGGGGTATAGCAGGACTCGATGTTAACCATTGCCCGATCGCCCGGGGCAAGTAGTTTTAATTGTTGGAGAGTACACATTTCATTGCATTTGCCCACCGGGCAATGATCGCAAAAAAAAAAAAACATATTTATCACTCAAAATTACTTTAAAATCACCGACATTCAAGCTAGAAAGCGCTATCATATGGCAGTCTTCTGTACAGTGATGCAGGTCATACATTAAAAAATGTTATTATTATTGTCTCGTTGCTGCATTTATTTTGTCAGGGAAAACTAATCCTGAGTCAGTTAAAAGTCAGGGAATTCTGAAATGATGTAAGACTGGAAACCTTATGAAATACCTATGTATAATGATTCTCTAGAAAAGTCACATTATATTAATAGTATTATCTTGTATAAACATACCGTGACTCTAAAATAAAAGTTAATCATTTGTGACATTGACTTCTGTCTTCTGATTTATCTTAAATTTTTAACCTGTGAAGTTTTTTTTAGATTTTTACCATTACAATTTATATTTTTCCAAGCACACAACAGTTTAAAGCAAAGTTTAGTTTGAAAAGAATGTGCAGGAAGGGTTGAAAAGCATGTTAACACGGTAATGTAGGCTTGAGTTCATTATCTGACGCATGCATAAACACACCAGGAACCTGTAAACTTAAAAAATACTGAATTACAAAAACATTTTTAATAACCAACCTGTTTCATTGATATACATACAAAAATGAATATTAGGAACAATATTTATCAAACATTATACTGGGCAAGTTAAAATTGTTTCTGGGCAAATGAAATGTGAAAGTCACTTGCCTGTAGGGCAACGTCAACCCCTGTATAGAGACTCTAAAACATGCCTCTAGCTGTCAACTTAGCTGACAACCCACTTAGAGCAGTAATATCAACATTTTGCATTTAAGATAAAAATCTATCAATATGCTCTATCCAGAACTCCTCCAGAGGAAATGTTTTAGTTTCACCTGGTTTAACAAATAAAATCTTCTTTAAGAAACCTTTGGCTATCCGATTATTAATCGACTAATCAAAAAAATAATCAACAGATTAATCAATTTGCAAATTAATGATTAGTTGCAGCCCTAGTCCTGTTAAGCCTGAACTTTTTTCACCGTTGACAACTTTTGTGCAACTTTTTCCACCGTAGTTTTTCCTTCCACTTAGCTTTCTATGAACATTTTTAGAAACAGCAATTTAAAAAAAGAAATAAAAAACAGCTTTGCTGGTGTTTTAAAGCAAAGGGTTTTTGTGGCCTTTGGAGGGAATTCATGGCTCTCCTTCTCTGTGTACGTTACCTACTGACTCAGATTTTAGATATTTCATTATCAATAAGCCCACGTTATCAAAATAACAAGAAATAAAGGCTGTTTAATGAATCCATAGAAGATTAAAGTTCTGAAATTCTACTGTATTGAAACATTCTTTACATTTTAAGGTTATTTCAAGTCAAAATTCAGAGAGAACTAGTTCACATGTTGTGTTATTATATTACCAACAAACTGAAGTTCATTTACAACGCAGAGAAAAAAATCATGTTGTTTTATTGAAAAGCTTAGAATACTGTCACTCAACATTAATATTTAAAACCTTTAAAGATTAACCAAACTCCATGAACTGACTGCGGTTGTATTTTTGACAGGTTAGCCAAGGGCCAATTGGATTTGTATCTTTAAATAATCACACAGAGGTCAGCTGTTTGACTCTACGCACCCTGTTCGCATGAAGGCTAAAGGTAGGCTGGGTTTTAGCTGCCGGGCTTTCTTTGCATCATCAACGGCACCTGGAAGAAAAAAAGAAAAGAGGTGCTATTAAGATAAGATGGCATGAATCAACTCTTCTGTTAACTTTAGGTGCTTAGTTTAATAGAGGGTGAACGTCAACAGCAAACCAGCCAATCATATGGCAGCATTTAGGCGCCCTGATGGCTTGCTGGGTTTAAACTAAGCTGCAGAAAGTGGAAGAAATTAAATTATATATCCATGTCATGGACAACCATCTGTTTGGCTTACAAAAATTAGGGATGTCTCGATACAGAAACTGCAGCTTTAACAATTGACAAAAGCAGATATTGACCCGACATTATCACAAACAATACATGCTTGTATTAATCATCTTGTACTGTACAACAGGGTGAGCGTTTTTCTTCACATTTGCGCCTAAAAATAGATTGTCAGAGTAGGAAAAAAATAAATAAAACCGAAGCATGCGTGCAAGTACAGATTTCTCTCCTTTCAATCACAATTTGCTCTCAGGCTTGATTTAAGTAAGATATCGGTTCATCTTTTATTAAAAACATAAGTGAAGAAATAAGAGAGTGTTAAAATGTTTTTTTTGCATTTAACACCAAAATATCACATCCAAAACTTGTGATGACCTGACATCTCAAGCAAACAGCACAGGCAGCTCACAAAAAAATACTCTACAGTGTGAAGAAAAGAACTGCGAAGCAGATTTCATTAGATTTGAGCTCATCATAGACAGGTGAGGGGGGTGCAAGACAGCTTCCAGGAGGAGAAAACTACATTTGGGACCATTTATGTCAGATGATAGTATAATCAGATAATAATTCAACATAAAACTGCACAGAACTAGATGGAAACACTGTCTGGTCTGATGATATTTGGTTTATCAGCTGCAACATTCAGATGGTAATGTTCGATTCTAGTATGAACAACATAAACTCTGATCTAGCCTGCTTTGTATCAGGCTGCCGGTTGTGGTGTAAATATATTGACTTGGCACAATTTGGGCTCCATAGGATAAATAAAAGACAATTCAAAAACACAAAACCTGAGTAGTTGAGGACCATTAGGATCTAATCATAACAGAATAATGCAAAAGAGGGTCCAGCCCTAGCAAGCTGTTCCTAATAAAGTGGCCAGAGAGTGTTGCATCCATGGCAATAGGGAATATGGCAAACAACCGGCACAAAAAGTGGAAAGTACTTTAAACGTTTCCTTCTTAATATCTTACAGATAAATAATCGGTAGTGATGTTATGAGATGAGCCGAGGCTTCGAGGCGTGTGTCGAGTACTGGAGGGGGCGTTTCCGCGAGGTGCGCATCGAGGATTGCTTCATTAGGGGGAGGAGCCAAAATAGATGACGTCCAAAGACTCGCTGCCCCGTCATACCACGTGACCACTTCGGAAAGTTGTTCAGCTCGCCTGGAACTTCGGCAGGCATTTAAACAGCCTCAGCATTCAGTCAAGATGTGGGAGTTTGTAGGAGAGTTTGGATATATTCTATGAATAGATTGGTTGGAAAAACAACCAATCTAGCTGGTTAAAACTAATTTGGTTAGATTAAATGATAGTGATGTCAGCTGACATGGACTTCCACTGTTGGGGTTGTTGGTTCAAGACCCACCTTAGACATTTGAAAGTTGCGATAAAACAAGTATTTTGGCTAATGTGACTATTTTGTATTAGTTTGCCCTCGTACAAATATATATTGGGTAAAAACACTACCAAATTATATTGGTTGGTTTAGCCAAAAGATTGGTTGAACAAATAACTTCCAATCTGATTAAACCAAACTGTGGAAAAACTCTTATGTTTGAATAAAAAGACCAACACCTTTCAATTTGCTCATAATTGCCCAATTTGCACAAACACTTTCACTGTCTGCTTCAGCTCATTTAAATAAAACAGCAGAAAAATAGTGCACTACAAATTATTTTTCTCTTCCAAAACATTATGCACACAGAAAAAAAAACTTGCAAAAGATTTTATTATACAGACCATTCTTAATAATTTCAAAGGAACTTAAATGGGAAAAAAAAAAGAAAAATTATTGCAAAAAAACACATATTTTATTAACTGTAGTTCTGCACTTCACCAGTAGTGATGAAATGTTCACATGAAGCTTTATGAACTGTGGGGATCGTTGAAGCAATTTGGCCAAAGGGTTCAATGCCTCATGAGGATTCATCTCAGCTTCACTAATAAACAGAATAATGGACAGATTTGGTCTGTAATCCATGTGGTTAATGAGGGTTGTATTTTCCTTAATGGGCATAGCAAAGTAGTGACGTCCTAAAGCAGGCATGCACAAAGTCAGTCCTTGTGGGCCGTCCTGCAGGTTTTAGAGGTTTTCCTTCTTCAGCACACCTGATTCTGATGATTACGTTCAGCAAAAGCCTGTTAATCAGCTATCAATGAAAATCCGCTCTGCTGAAGCAGGAAACCTCTAAAGCCTACTGTACAGCGGTCCTGGAGGACCGACTTTGGGCAGGCCTGTCTCAAAGGGACAGTGTGTATTTTCTGAAGACCTTTAAGCAGGCAGATTTTTATATCCAAGTTAAAAGAAAAGTCTAGAAATCCTTGAAAAGGAAACACTAAACAGACAGGCCTTGTCATTTGAGCTAATTTTGATCATTCTAAAACAACTTCAACAGATAATATTTTACTGCTTAAAACACTACATTCCATTAAATCTTATCGTTTTCAAATCCCTTAAAGGTGCTGTACGAGATCATGGAAGAACGAGCTATATTTTTGAACATACACAACCATGCCTCTCCATTCAGGCCCCCACGAAACCACGCCTTCAAAACACATGAACGCGCATTCTGTCTGCAGCACGTCAGCAGGAGCAGTGCTGATGATGCACAGCGCTATGATCGCTCCTCTGAAACAGTTTATTAATGTCTAAATTAACTTAAAATGCCAAACTCTGCCGGTAAAACATGTTCGCTTTTATTATCCTAGTGCCTGCTGTTGAATGGGATTCCTAATGACTGATGGGGGTCTGAGCGGCTCCGACAGAAATAATATTTGAAGGCAGGATGGTAATCTGGATGAACTAACTGCACTGAAAGTTTTCAGGTGGACCTTCTCACTTCAAAATAGATTCAAACTACTTTTTACCCACTGATCACAGCAAATATAGCTGCCATTGTTACAGGTTAAGAAAAGATAGGGGTTATCACCATAACCCCTATCCTTTCTTTAATGGTTAATAAAAGTTTCGTTACTTGGATATAACCAGTATATCTTCAGAATGGCTCAAAATGACACAAAACTCATATGGGTGAGAAGAACGTGATGTAATAACATAAAATCAAGGGCCCAATGTAAAAAAAAACGGCATTCCCCTTTAAGGTTAAAATAACTAAGTTCAACTTGTGCAACAGCATCAAAGATGATAAGTTTCTATGCTTTTCCAGATAAAAAAAAAATCATTAAGATGTGACAGACACATAATCAGCTGATTGTGCAGATTTACACGTATCTTGAGCAAAGCGACGTGGAAGCATTTTAGCAGAGAAAACAGGGACAGAGTAACAGCAGCCTCTTAATAAGCTTCAGATGTTTATTATTTGTTAGATGAGTGTTCATCTAGAAGATTTAGAAGATTATAAGATTTTCACTTTAATCAAATAGAGAAAACAGCTATATTGGGATCTGTCGTAGGATATTACTAAACAGAGAATCACGTCAAGACCTATACAAGATCTTATTTTACAAAATAATACGAGGAATAAAATGTGCAAGAGCTTGGCCTGAGATATTAACTAGTTCTTGTTAAAAAGACACTTGACTTACTGCTGTAGTTTTTCAGAAGTATGTGGGCATAGGCGCGCTGACAGAACCACTCAGCATTGTCACAATCTCCTTCCAGGGCCTCATTAAGAGCCTGAGAAAATACAACACAGCTTTTAGAAAACTTCCTTCAATATGATTTCCATTTAATTTAATAAAAACATAAAAACAAGATCGGTCACGGAAAAAGTTCCTGCTGCATCACTGAGCCTCTTTTAAATACAAAGCATTAATATATCTAGAAATAAAGTCTTTCTGACTATTTTACCACTAGCAAGTCTGCAAATGCTGCTTAATTTCTAATTCCATTATGCACTTATTAAAAAACAACCACAAAAAAATAAAATAAAAATCTCTTTGAAAGCGGAGGTTCATAGAATTTGTGTTTATAATCTGAAGTAAATAAACATACCCAGATTAAAGCTAATAAATATATCTTTTCTTTTACTAGAACGAACAGGGCTCATTGTTTATGTTTTCATGAAACAAAGCAGTTTGAATTCTCTAAAGTTAAGAAATATATCTTCAATTCATCACTACTGTTTTGATAAGTGAACACTATACATGAAACCTAAAAAGTTCTGGACTCTAAATCTCAATCTTTTAAATGTATTGATAAAGTTTACTTGAATAAAATAACATGAACAGAAAAAGTATTGATCCAAGCCAAAAACATTCTATTCGTTTATTTATTTATTCAACAAATCCTCTTTTTATGGTCACATCATTAGGCATCACTTTAAACTTGTGCTACTTTGCTAGATTTTAGCACAGGCGTAACTTTGTGAAGGACTGGTGGGGACAGTCTCCAACAATAATTTCCGCTTTTTTACCCCTTTCCACTCATTTACTTTAACCAAAGGTAACAGAGGTTGGGTGCAGCGATCTGTGTTCAGAGCGTTTTGAGTCTGTGTTTTTTTTCCTCTCTCACGCTGTTCCCGTTTCCTGCCTCTCGGTGTAACATCATCGGATCTGTCGCTTTGAGACTTCTGATTTGCGGTCGCATTTCACTACCAGCAACTACTTCGATGTTGCTGGTTCGATGTGTAAAACAAATTAAAGATGCCATCCAAAAATCAGTTTGTTACACATACAGAGCTTCTCCCAAATTGTAGCTGACTGCAGACAGTGCTGCAGGCAGGAGGCCAGCTTGTTTTGTTGTATGACCGCAATTGCGGAAAACGACTCATGAAGTTGGTCCAGCTAGAAGAGCGAGGTGCGCGAGAACACCGGGACCCTTTTTCCACTTGGATCCCCGCTCTTTTTCGACCTCATTACCCTCCATGCCGCACAAACTTGCACTCACTTCCTCTCCGCCTCGGCCGTATCTAGACCCACAGCGTATGGCACAGACCACGCTCAAAATAGAGCATAAATGAAAATGTCTGCTTCAAGCTCACTGCAACACCCTGCTGTGGGGAATATAACCAGCCCTTTAGGCTTCTCAGAGGACCAGTGTTGGGCACGTTACTTTGAAAAAGTAATTAGTTATAGTTACTAGTTACTTCTCCCAAAAAGTAACTGAGTTACTAACTGAGTTACTCCACAATAAAAGTAACTAGTTACTAGTAAAAGTAACTATTGCGTTACTTTTGCGTTTCTCGCCCCCGTAACCCTCAACACCCAGCCCCCACCTTCTCGCCGTGTGTTTCCAAAGCCAGCTGAATAGTGCGGACGACAAAGACAAGAACCTGCAGAGAGTTTTGCATTTCTTGTAACTCAACGTAAATGACATCAGGGGGGAACGCCATGTGAAGTTTTTTAACAGGGCATTCAGATCTGGTGAAATTAATAACTGGGGATGTCTAATTCTGAAATCCTGTGTGTTTGGGTTGTTATAGATACTGCAACATCTATCTATCCATCTATCTATCTAGATGTATACTCTGTGTGTGACATAAAACATGGATCTCCATCCCTGCCACAAAGGCCATCAAATAATGTTTAAAATAAAAAATACAGTAGGTTGAAAAGGCAGAGTATCCATCCATCCATCCATCCATCCAGATTTCTCCCTTTCATTTGATCGTTCACGCTCTCCATAGTTCTCCTGTGGCGCGAGCACAGGGCGACTGTTGCGCGCCTTTAGCGAGCATGCGCGTTTCCTGTCGCTTGCGCGGTGACTCGTGCCGCCTGCGCTGTGCGGAGATGCAGAGGAAACCGTATGTGATGGGGAAACGCAGCTCGACGTAACACCGGTATTTCCATCAGGAAAACGCTGTTTGCTGCTGGAGTCATCCTCACTCTCCATCTCTCTGTGTGCTGTACGTTAACACCCGCCAGCGGAAACACCCACCTACCCAACTGACAGACGGAATCTCACTATACATCAGCCATTCTCATCCTCCCCTCTCTCATGACAAGGCGCGCACCTCTGGATAACCTAAAAAAATAATCTTTAATATCTCTTAAACAAAAGTAGCACAAACAATATTTTTTTCTGCACAAATCTGCACTAACGTTGCACTAACCATTCAGTCTATTTGCAGAGTTTTTTGACGTGGATGGGGTGTCAGCTTCACGCAGCTGCACACGAGTCCTATCATGAAAAAAGGTTCATTGTGCGACCCGAGTAACGCGCAGTAACGGGGTGTCTGCAATGGTAACTGCGTTATAGTTACAGTCAAAGTAATTAGTTAGATTACTCGTTACTAAAACAAGGTAACGGCGTTAGTAACGCCGTTACTTTCAACGCCATTAGTCCCATCACTGCAGAGGACCATGACTCAAAGTCACAGGTTAACATATTTTCTTATTGTGCAAACAGAATCACACTGCAGAGCTTCTACATATCTTGAAATGTTGTTTCTTGCATCATAATATTTGTAAAGAGGTTCATAAATAATTTTTAACAGAGCACAGAGAGAAATAGGGAGAGCTGCAGATTTAAAGGTGAAACAGATTTACTGGGATATGCAACATGCAATAAAATTTTTCTCCAAGTTCACCATAAAGTAAAAAAAATAATAATATGCTATTCTATATTTAAAATGTAGCATACTCATATTTTTCTGGATGAATGGATTTATTTGAAACTGCACATTGTAGGGATGCATGATTTATAGATTTTTAATCGATAAATATCCCTAAATATCTCTGAATATAAATATCAGTGTATTATGGTTATCTTCAATGGCGTAATGACACAACAATAGACCCGTAAGCAATATTATCTGGGTGGGCCCCATATGAAGGAATACCCATAATTCCAAGTCGTGTTGTAAAAACTCAAATACTCAAATACATCGTTCTGTTAAGATATTTGTTGCGGTTTGAAACATATTATATGAGTGTATTTTTTACCAACCGTCTGACAAACTATACTATACAAGTTCCACTGCTTTGCTATTGGTGTCGTGTTTAAACGTCTCACCATCATGGTGAAATCTGGCATGTGTTGCGGTATAAATAAGATCCGGTCAGTCAATCTAGTATCAGGTGGGTTTAAGTGGGCTTTTTCACACCATTACACCTGCAAAGAGACGTCCTAGTTCATAAATAGCGTGGGGGGCCACCCAGGTGTCAGGGGTCGGGGCCCCCTAAGCAACTGCAGTCTCTGCTTACAGATAGTTACGCCATTGGTTCTCCTGTGTTCTCAACAACAGGAAAGCATTCAATAAATATATGTTTAAGCTAAATTTTTGGAAAACATAAAACACTAATGAAGGCGTTTGGGTCAAGTAACTATAGGTCCATCAGCCCCCACCCACCCTATGAGTGCCCCACCAACTTTCATTACAAAGTTACACCATTACGTTGTAGTCAGAGCTGTATAAAGGCAAAACAATGAATAATTGTATTATAAAATAATAACGGTCTAAGGGTATTTTTGTAACAGAAACGTTGCTTAGAAACCGTTCTTTAGGTTAAACATCTCTAAAAGTCCCAAATGCTAGCAGGCAAAAGAATGAACCAGAAATACGTAACTTAGCTTTCACTTTCAGTTAAACTCAACATTATGCGGTTGTAACGTTTTTTTTAAATGCTGACTTTAAGCATAAGCTACAAGTAGTGAATAACAAACGTTATTATTCAAACTAGAGACGAAGAGGAATCTTGTAAATTTAAATATTCATCTGGTTTTCAGAAACCTTTGCTTCCCAAAGTAGTGCTAGCAGGAAACATTAGCTAACTTAGCAGACTTAAACCAAAGCTAACATATAAAGCATTGCTATGCACAGCGTTTTAAGCTATCTAAAGAATAGCTGGTCGCAACACTTCAAATTTAGACCATCAACGATTCCGAGGTTAATTACAGCATGGATGTAAAACATGTTTACCTCCAGGGCTTTCTGGGGATCTTCGTCAATGAAGCTATCACTGAAGCTGCTAAAGCAAAAATAACACACCAAGACTTCATTAAATGAATGGGAATTAACACGTGAAAACGAGCCACAGATAAGCTACTGAGTGATTTTATCTCACCGTTCAGCTGCCATGAGTTTTCCCCCCGAATGCGTTCTGTGTTTCTGACTGTTACAGGAAAGTTCTAGACGTGGAGAATACTAGAAACGTGATAAGCGGCAAGTGTCAGTGAACGCAACAGAAGGTTCAACAACATCCGGTGACGTCATGACGTCGAGTCCTGACGTTCCGGTTCCTCCCATCAGTCTGAAAGAGTGCAAGAAAATATTAATTTGCAGAAAATACCAAACTTTGGTGTTTGAATCTGTTGTTCCAAAAGGATATTCTTTAGAAGCAATTACAAAATATTTAGATACATGATGGTTAAGTGTTTTATATATATAAATTTATATTTTCTTATGCTCTAGTATATATATATATATACCATCCATCCATCCATCCATCTTCCTCCGCTTATCCGGGGTCGGGTCGCGGGGGCAGCAGCTTAAGAAGGGAGGCCCAGACTTCCCTCTCCCCAGCCACTTCTTCCAGCTCTTCAGGAGGAACCCCAAGGCTTCCCAGGCCAGCCGAGAAACATAGTCTCTCCAGCGAGTCCTGGGTCATCCCCGGGGCCTCCCCCCTGTGGGACGTGCCCGGAACGCCTCACCAGGGAGGCGTCCAGGAGGCATCCTAAACAGATGCCCAAGCCATCGTATATATATATATATATATATATATATATATATATATATATATATATAAATATATATACATATATATCGTATATATATATATATATATATATACATATACATACAAATATATGTATATATATATATATATATATATATATATATATATATATACATATACATACAAATATATGTATACGATATATATATATATATACATACAAGAGCATGTGAAAATATGAATATATATATAAAACACTTACAGATTTAATATAAATAGAAATACGTTTTTTTTAGCGGGGTACAGAAAGTGCATGAAACAACAAACATGGCAATAGGTCAGTGTTTGGTTTAAAGAGAGCAGACTTCGACTGAAAATTTGAAGAAAAACAGGTTTCACGCCACTCCCCCACCCTCTCGGCTTCACTCATGCCCCACCTCCAAGCTCCACCCCTCTCACTGCATCTGCGCGGCTACCGCAAGCGACCAGAAGCGTCCAAGCAGCGTACGCGGCAGCTCTTCCATTGACATCTTCTTTTTTGAAGTCTTTGCCGTGTAAGCAGTTGTCGGCAGGGGCAGTAAGGGCAGTTTCTATTTCGCTGGTGGCTGTCACTCAGCCATGACTTCCACGCGCGTCCTCCTGACTGCAGCAGCCGGGCGGCGGCGGCAGGTTCAGCGGTGAGAGGGAGGGGGCGGGATTCAGCGTGTGTGAGCTGTGATTGACACTCCATCAGACGCTCCTCTGGCTGTGATTGGTTGTTTTGTCTCGTCCCGAAATATTCTTTCCAGATTGCAATACAGGCAGTAGGCGGGACCAATTGAAGCAGTTTTTTTCACAGGTTACATATCACATATACTGCTGTCTGGGCATAGGGACAGTTTTAGCCAATATGACAAAAAAGTGATTTTTAAAAACTTACAGACTTCAGCTTTAATAAAAAAAATTAGTAATTAACAAAAGGTTAATGTATAGGATCCAAATGATCAAGGCGGACATATTTAGAAGAGGTCGTAGTGGTGAGTGATGGTCCGACCCTTAGGTGGGCTCCCAGAGCCAGCCCTGCTAAGGACCCCATATATAACCCTGCTCTATAGAAATGTTTGCAGAATTGCTTGCTAGCTGTTTTTTAAGAGTACTCCTGTTCTGTCCATTGATTTTTACAGAATTAATGCATGACTAATCATTTCAGTTAACTATCTTGGAACACTGACAGCTCCTTGGCTGTAGGGGAAGCACAACAAAGCCCTTTCTATCTGGAATACCTGAGGTGTGACTGAATCCCAAAACAGCTGAAGGTAAAATTTTTTAACTGGGCCATCAGCAGTGTTCTGAATTTATAAAATTGTAGTGTGGTTTTCCCGCCGCAGTTAAGGGTGATCAGCAGGCCCTCCAGCGAGTGGTAAAAACAGCAGGGAAGGCCACTCCAAAGGTCAGCACTATCCACACTACCCAACCCCTGAGGAAAGTCCATAACATCCTAAATTATCAACACCACCCATCAGTTTTTCCACCAACTGCCTTCAGGTGAAAGATTCAGGTCTTTACAAGCAACTTGACTTGCTCACAGCCTGTACCCTCAGTAAGTTGGCCCCCCCACCCCCATTCTCCCTTTGCACCATCTTTACACATTCACTACAGCACTATTACAAAGCTCTCAAATTAAGACTCTGTTGGTCATTAACCAAAGGTTTAAATAAGGAAACATTCTCGGAGCAGCAATTAGATATAAAACTCGAACCAAAGAAAACCTATAAATATATATATTTACTCCTTTATCTTTTGTTTCATCCACAACTCTAAAAGTATCAGTTTTAGATTCACCTTGATCGCCCGCCTGCTAATGAAAAAAGTAATTGACAAATTTATTAATTAGCAAAATAACCTCTCTTGTTTTCTTTACAATTAATAAAGAATGTGCAATAAATGTTTTTTTTTCTTTCTAGTTAAAATCATTTTCCATTTAGGGATGTTAATTTACTCAAACTCTCTTTTTAAGTAATTAACAGAATCATCAATGACTAAAACAATCAATAGATGCTGCTCAATGTTAAAAACCTGCGCTTTCACAGAAGATAGTCTTCTCACTTTGTTCTTGTCGTGTTAATAGTGAAGTTAATCAGAGGTCGATTTCCTCCTCAAATCGACCGCCATCTCCTCAGTCTTGTCAGCATTGAGGAGAGCACTTCTGCAGAAAAAGTACAAGGACTCAAGTTCCCTACTAATGCCTCCCTCCTCTGCAGAGTCAACAGAAGGCTTCTGGAGGTGGTGTGATTCAGGGTTGTACTATGAGACAGAGGTGTAACGACGGCACGGAAACGGGAAGACAACAATTCCCTCAGTTGCTGTGGACTGCATCAGACATGGTGTTCCTCAGCCAAACACACTGAAGCCTGTCTGACAGCTAATCAGGAACCCAGAGGCTACTTATCCTGAGCAGCTTGTCACACACACCATGATCCGTGATACTCGGTGTGCCTCTCATACCTTCCAGGTGAGATCCAGTGAGTGTGCTGCTGCAGATAGATGACAGCATCATCCACCCCCACGTGCAGCTGGTAGGCAAACTGAAAAGGGTCAAAAGCAGTTTTCCACATCTGAACTGAGTCGGGTCAGAACTACTCTCTGGAACCTTCATGACAGGCAGCACCAGAATAAAATCAGAGAGGCCAGATGGTGCAGAGGACTTTGACCCTGCAGGCTGTTTTTTTTTTTTTTTTTCAAAGCCCTGGTTCTCTTCTCTGAAGATCCTAGAATGAACAATACTTGAAGACCGTATTAAAGACGGTAAAAACACAATCAGGATAAGCCTCTTCTCTGCATGCATATAATTAGCTGGTGAACCAGTCAACCAAGCTGTTCGTCCATCACACTAGAGCTAAAGGGTCAGTTTACAGGGCGAACTTTTAATTAGGATTTCTATCTGAACAGTGAGAACTACCTTAAATTTTTAAACTCCCTTTAAAAATAATTTGCCTATTAAAATGATATTTCAGTTTCATTCTTAATGATAATATGCAATTACAAAAGTGGAAACACTTCTGGTCTGCAGGTTTATACATGCGCTCCTCATCACTAACAACATAATAATAAAGTCAATTTTTTTTATTTTTTTTTTTTACATTTATTACCTCTTGGTTTTATGGGTGGAAAAAATACAAAAATTGGTGCATAACTTTACATTTATGTTTTTAAAGGACCATATAAAAGCACTTCAAAATGTAAAAAAAAAAAATGTGAGAAACTAAACTACTGTTGACGAAATTGGCTTTTTTCTTGCTGGATAATTAACATCTTTTCCATCTCTGAATAGAGATAGTAATATTAATTAAAAGCGGTTGGTACTTAGCATGAATAGAATAAGTTGAATGGGGAAAAAAAAAATTTTTTTTTTACTGTATTTTACTTTTTTTCTGCGTCACGAAGAAATTTTATTTCAAGATTAAAGTTGGAATGTCTAGAACTTTTATGTCCTTTATAATTTAAGGTTAAAATAAAAAAAAAGAAAACAGAGAGAATGCTGATTATTTTTCTGAGAGATCATATTTTTCCTATCTTAGCTTCCTTTCACTGGCTTCTTGTTAAATCTATAATATAAAGTAAAACCCTCATTCATCCTCATTCATCTGACAATTATGAAGCTCTAAATAGCTAAGCTACATCTTATATCAGGGATCTGATCATTCTTTATGTTCCTAACAAACACTTTGCTCTCAACCTGCCGGTTTACTATTGGTTCCAAGTACTAGAAGTAGATTGGGAGGCAGATCCTTTATTTATTAGGCTCCTCTCAGGTGGAACCAGCTTAAAGTTTTAGTCTGTGAGGCAGACACCCTGTCTAGTTGTAAGTCCAGGCTTAAAACTTTTTGATATCCTGAGCTATCTTTGTACTTACGCTACTATAGGCTTATACTGCCAGAGGACGTAGGGACCTTTTTTTATCATCCTGCTTCATTCTATTGCTTTTTTATAATTCTACAGTATTTTTCTGTTCAATCTTTAACTGTATGTGCTTTTTCTAATTTAGAATGCATTTATGGATCAGCACTTAAACTCCATTCGACCTCTGGAGGAGGCCGCTCACACTGAGCCTCGTTCTGTTGGAGGTTTTTTCCTGTTAGAAGGGAGTTTTCCTCTCCACTGTTGCTACAAGCATGCTCATAGTGAGGGATTACAGTTGAGACAATGAGCCTGTGCCATCAGCTGGTTTTCCTGAGATAGAAAACTTTGAACCAATCTGTCTGTATGATCTGGTTGAATTGAGGTGATGTGTTGTGAATTGGTGCTTTATAAATAAACTAAATGAAATTGAAATTGCCATGCCACTCTGGAATAACCTCTGTTTTGACAAAGATTGTCATAGGATAGAAGGTTTTTATGCTAAAGGTAACAGATTTTCTGTTGATAAATCCTAGTGAAAAGCACCAACTCTTTGACATATGGAGTGAACATCAGAGGTCTTTGTGCTGCTGTCATTTCAACTCCATGTTGGTGCTTTTCCTTCATTTTACCACCTCTGATAAACTTAAATCTAAAAAAAAAAAACCAAAACAAAACAAAAAAACAGCACAAAAGTAACAGACTCCAATACTCTGACCAAGTCAGAACTCAAACCTGACACCACTTTCTTTACTAGAAATCTCACGGGAAATTCAATTCTCACTCTGTCTGAAACACCCATTTACCCAGCTACTATTTAGAGATGGTCTTCCTCCTCTACTATTCCCATCACTATGTAAAACATCAAATGGCAGCAAAACTTTACTATTATCACCTTACTGGAAAGCAGATTTATTGTATTTGATTTCCGGGTTTTACCTTTACACCTCTAAACATTCCTGTTATCGTGTTCAAATACCTTAACCTCTGTTTTATCTCATGCATATTAAACTTTTCACAAGAATTGGTTTGGTCACTGAAGACTAATGCCGATTGAAGTTTTCGGTTTTAAAGCCACACCACTGTTGAACTCTCTTGAATGTGGACAATGACATGGTGTTCCTGCAGCCTCCAGTTTCACAGGCTTTTAGCCTTGATGGTTTCTAAAAATGTTAACCAATTTTTTTTTTCTGGGGGTGACACTTTGGATCGGATGGTAGAAACTTGCATGCAGTGGGCTGTTCTGATACAGAAATTGTCATTTGTCGAGAGGTGGGTTGAGTACACAAAAAGTCCTCCTTAAAGAGTAAAAAATAGCCCTTAAGAGTGAAAGAAAATATTTGCTTGAAAGGCTCAAGTAATTAAAACATCTGATGTTTAAAATAACTAACAAAAATGTAAAGATATGTGCACATTCTAAATGCTATATTAAACCCATTAAAATAATTAAATAATGCAATCAAAAAATAAAAACTATGTATTCCCATAGTTTTTATTTTTTGATTGCATTATTTGAATTTTTCCAAACGCACTTTTAATTTCTTAAACGATAAACTTTTGAAACCAGTACCTTCAATGAAATAATTTACTCTTCAATGTATATTAGCATCTCCAAATGTCATGTTAAGTTCAAGTAAACCTGCGTAAAAAAAGAAGGAAAAAAAAGATGTCTTCTTCGGGAGCTAAAGAAAGCAAAATTATATTTATAAATATATATATATATATAAATATATATATATGAGTGTGTGTTATTTGATTAACAAAGATATTATTCAAATAAATGAGTTTTTTGTCAAAAAGTAATTGAATAAATGTAACTAGTTCCTACTCATCTCTGCATTTGTTTACTCTGAGCTGGGTTTTTTTGTGTGCAAATAATGAGTTAATTTTTAAAAGGATTTTGGTAATGCAGTACCGAAAAGCATGAATTTAGACAAGAAAACAAAAATTTCACTCAAATTTGTCTTATTTTATTTACTTCTTTGGAAAATATTAAAGGAAACATACACAAGAAAGAAGGCAACAGAAAATCTGTCATCCTCTGCCTAAAGCTTTGGCCCTATACTGTTAAAAACAGCACCAGGAGACAGCAAGAAAGGGCAGGTGAGGAGAATCGGAGACAAATGGCTTAATAAAGTGAGAAGCAGTTTTGCATAGCGGCTCCCTACAGGCAAAGGCACAGTCATTGCGTCAGCATCTCCTAACCACGTTTAGCCTGACAAACGGCAGCCTTGCTCCTGCAGAGCAGAATTTAAAGCCAGAGTGAGGTAAATGTTGCAGGCTGGCTTCGAGAGGCTACATTAAGACTAAGACAGGAGGAAACTCTGGAATAATTACTTCATTATCAACAGTCGGCCGTTAAACTCCTCGCACAGAGGACACGGTCGCTGCAGAGTAGAAAAATAAATGAACCTGAGGGGAGGAGATATGGGTATGGCAACGGAGCAGGAGCACAATCAAACATACAGAATATAATATACAACCTGTGTAGATACCAAGGCTTATATATGCAGTGAGACTTTACAGTTACAATGCAAATTCATTATAAGAAGCACTTCACTTGTGATTGTCAAGAAAAGAAGGGCCAAACATTTAACAGCAGCAAAAAGCCATCCCTTGTTTTAACATCTCACAATACAAATTCATATAGCATAAAAAAACCACAGTAATATCAATAACAACAATAATAATAACAGTATGGAATGTGTTTTCCCTTACTAATCCCATGATTATCAGATAAAGAGAAAAGCGGGATCAAGACTTTCAGGCACTTAGAGAAGAAACATACAGCAGAGTGAGGATCATAGTGCAAAATAAGCTGCTTTGAAGGCAAAGGAATGATTCAGCATGTGATCATACATTAAATAATATGATTTAAAAAAAGAGAAGTGAAAAATAGAGTGATTGCGTAATAAATGACTCCAGGAAACCTGAAGTTGGAAGTGCAAGCGGAGGATGTGTCTGCAGGAGCTGCAGAGAGGCTGTGGATTCCAGTGCATGTCTGTCTTTGGTGTCTTGAGTAGCTTAGAGATACAAAATACAACAAAGTTTACAAATTAAAGGACATCTTCTAAGGCTCTATTACCTTGAAGTCCATCTGGACTTTCTGCAAATATTGTCTGAATAAAGATGATAAAGAGACATTGAATTCATGCTTGTATGAAGGAAAAAACAAATCAAGATGAAAAAGTTTTGCTTTTTCGTTTTAGCATTAAGAAGGTGTTGCAGCAAAGTACAGCAGTGGAAGAGTTCCTGAGTCAGTGGAGTGACCGGGCGTCTGTGTGTCTGAAGGTAAAGCAGAGGTTCTATCTGTATTCACTGGTTGGAGCTTGTTGGAGGCACCAGGTGTGAAGACGGGGGCCTCCGCTGCACCCCTTTACCCTCCGTTTCAGTCGCAGCCTGCCGCTCGCACAGACTCCCCAGCAGCTGAGCCGTTTTGAAGACGGACGCCTGCCCGGCGGGCTGCAGGGAGCGGACCTTCTGCAGGTTCCGCAGCGTCCTCAGCATCTCGGCCGACACGATGGGCAGGTGTTGCTCCTGGATCAGGCTGGTGCCGGCAGGCCGCAGGACGGTGTCGCGTTGAGCCGATAGCTTGGGAGCCGATCTGGGGCGCGGTGTTGGCGTGGCCCGCGAAGAGACCAGCAGAGTTTTCTTCTGCGGCGGCTGTGAATCCTCCTCGTCCTCTTCCTCTTCCTCCTCCTCTTCTCCAGCAGACTGGTCACTAGAGACGGAGCTGTCACTCAGGCCTTCATCGTTTCCACTTCTGTCGTGGTCGTCGTCTTCCTCCTCTTTGCCGCAGTCTCCATCTGTGATGTAGACCATGTCTTCAGGCAGAGAGGTGAACTGGTAAACGAGGCGCTGGCCCTCAACCTTGTTCAGGATGCCCCTCTGGTAGTAGTACCTTCAGAAACACAGGTGAGAAACATCCCATCAGGTCTCTAACTAAAACTGGAAGGAATAACGTCTGAGACCCTGCAACCCTCAGCCGACCGTAAGACTTGATTACAGTATCTGACAAGTTTGATTTAAATTTGTGGGGATTTTATGCAACAGTCTAACACAAGGTAAGGGCAAACATTCATCTGACAAGCAGGATGAGGACCCAGGTAACTCAGGATGAGCTGCAAACATCCACAGATCAGGTGGAAGAATCGGTCACCTTTGCGTAATCCAAAAATTTGTATTTTTGTTTTTGTGTTAAAATTAAAAACCATAAGAGATCTTAACCATTTTTTGCTACAAACCAAGTCCAGGAAACAGCGAATAGGAGAAAAAAAATCAGATGAAGTAATAACTAGTCTCTGTGTCACATGTAGTAATGTATGTATGGTAAGCCCCAAAAACCCTCGGATGTGATTCAAACCTCTTAGTTTGCTCTACTGGTTCTCCAATCCTGAAGCATGAGTGACATAGATTTAGGGGTGTAAATCACACCCATCATGGCGGTTCGATTCAATATTGATTTCCTGACCCAACGATTCGATTATTTTCGATACTCAAGAATACACCACGATTCGATTAATTGGTTCCGTTTTTTTTTTTTTTTCTGTACACCTTACGGGCTAGACAATGTTTCAAATTTGAAATAAATCAATAAAAGCTGTAATATCATTAGGCATTTCTTTTTTTTTTTTAGAAACTATAGAAAATAACAAAAGTAGAAAAGTTGCACTCCACCAATTCCTATTAAAACCTCATTCACTGAAAAATAATAATACCCCTGCGTTATAGATTCTGAAAGGCCTTGCATAAGAAAATACTGCACAAAATCAGTGCAATGAGTGCAATGCAATACCTCGGCTCCAGACGTCCCGCCCCCTTGAGAGACGCTCCGCTGCTCCTCTCCCAAATTGTAGCTGACCGCAAACAGTGACGCAGACAGGAGGCCAGCTTATTTTGTTTTCATGACCGAAATTGCAGAAAACAAAAGAAGAGCGAGGTGCGATCCTTTTTCCACCTGGATCTCAGCTCTTTTTGGCCCTCATTTCCCTCCGTCGTCAGACTAAACTCACCCTCACTTCCTCACCGCCTCGGCCGTATCTAGACCCACAGCGTGTAGCACAGTTCAATATTTAGCATAAATCAAAAATGTCTGTGTCAAGCTTACTGCAACATACTGCTGTAAGAGTATAACCAGGAAGCGAGGTAGGAGGGCAAAATAGGTTTAGGGCCACCGCAGCACGGGAGGGAGAATTACGTGCAGGAGCAAATGGATAAAAATAGACCGGAGGGGGAAAAAAACATGAATCGATTCTCTTGCGGACGTATCGCTGCATCGGATCGTCGGCTGTTGGATCGATGCATTGATACAAAACAATTATTATTTACACCCCTACATAGATTTAGTTCGAATTTGGTCTGTTCTCACCAACGAGGCCCCAATAGATCTATCTGCACACATCATTAAATCTTTAGGACATCATTGGCTTGGCACACATTTAATGTGTCCAAACCAAAGCATCAAAAAAGCATCTGTTGCTTCATCTTGGATGTTTGTCCACATTAAGATCAGATGCCTGATGACCCTGCATTGGCAAAGGGTCTGATGGCTCCTTTTGCTACCTCGTTAGTTACCGTCAGCTCTATTTAGACAGCTACGCAACTCAAAAAGGGCTAAAGAGTTTTTATGAATGTGATGTATTCAGATTGAACCACACTTTTGTTTTGCTTGTCCTTCTTTTCGTAGTAAACAGTTTTTAACCCTAGCATCATCACCCTGCACCCTCCAGAGCCTGTTCTGAAAACTGTACATCCCTGGAATAGGGTTTAACAAAGCCATTGGTGTCCAAAGTGTGGAGAGGTGTCCCCTCGGAGTGACAGAGTTTAATTTCGAGGCACCCAGTAGTAATTAACTTACTAGATTACTTATTTTTAGAGGTAAATAAAAAAAAGGGAAAAAAAGTACCAATAGAAATATTGAATTCTGTAAAAGAGTAAAAAAGGCAATTACTTTTAAAATGGTTACACTTTAAAGGCAGGTGGTTTTGTGATTTAAATGAAATTGTAGTTTATTTTAAAACTACATTTACTTTTTCGCAGAAACTGTCAATTGTGGGGGTAAAGTAAAAAAAAAAATGCACAAAGGATTTGAAACTGCAAAGTGAAAAAGTAAAGGGAAATCTCCATTAAGAAAAAGACTTTCAAAATAAATGTTTAAAATTGCAGTATTTAATGAAGGGATTAATAAATACCATGTAAACTTCCTCTTTAATAAATTTAAAATGCCCCATTAGAAAACGCCTTTAATATTGGATTTTTAATTGGATGATTTGAATGTCACATTTAAAATGGCTGCTTTTTTATTTTTCAGGGCTTCTCTTGGTCCTTCATTAAAACATAATGAAAAATCAACGGGATCTGAATGGCTACTGTCCATAGGAAAAAAGTGTATAGCCCTCAACTTTCCACTGTACCCTATATGCTGCCTCCTCATTGTGAAACGTGGAGGTGGTAGCATCATGATGATGTTAGAACTAATATAATAAGATTAAACAATGATAATCTGGTTGCACTGAAATAATTTAGATACAAGCATATTCATGTGGAAGACTGACCCAATCAAAATCCTGATTCAATTGAAGATTCAATTAAAAATTCAACTGAAGTAGTAGAATTTAAAAAAAATTCTGTCCACTAACAATTCAGACAAAGTCAAACTTAACTTCAGCTCTGAAGAAAGATTGGCGTAACTTTTAGTCTCTACACTGGTTGATGAATACCCAACAAGATGTGCAGCTGCACATTTATGTACGAATTTTTCATGGTCTTTCATTTAAAAGGTAGATTTTGAGTCAAACATTCGGGATGATAAACATGTTTTCAAGACGCTGTAAAATCACATTATCAGCTTGAAAAAAAAAAAAAAAAAAACTCATGTTAAAAACATCACACAGCATCTAGCCACACTTTTAAACTAAGTCTAATGTTGTGAAAACATACAGAGCGCGGGGGGTTCAGAGTAAATGCTTATTGCAAACACTCTTCAGATGCACCGAAAACAGAACCAAGGTCTACAGCTCAGAGGAAACCTTTCTAAAGCAGCCATACCTGAGCGCTCTTCCCATGGTCTCATAATTCATGTCTGGTTTATTCTTGTGTTTGCCCCACAGCCTGGCCACTGCTTTGGAGTTGACCAGCTTGAAGATGCCCGCCTGCGGATCGGTCCATTTGATGTAACGAGGACAGACCTGTCTGTCCTGCAGCAGCTCCATCAGAAACTGCCACAGGTAGAGGGTGTTCCCTCCTGAAGGAAGATAACAGAAAACATCACAATCAAGAAAGAGACAAAGAAACAACCCGAGGAGCAAGAACTTTGGTGAGAAGCAGGAAGGGAAGCTATATGCTGCTATAAAGTTGTTTTATGAACAACTAACTCCTTGATACCTAATGAGGCAAAATCTGTCTATCAGCATCAAAGTGAAAAGAGATTTTATTCAGGGTGGAATAGAACAGACTGCTGCTCTTTTTAATCTTTATGTAAAAAAGAAAAGAAAATCATAAAGGCTGCAAATCGTTTTCTTGTCAATTAAAAATGATGAGCTACATCGAGTTGATACATCTCCCCTGATACTAATAAAAGGTATTGAGCTTCATGGTTTTAAAGGACCACAGTATCTAAAGCTAATACAGGACAAAATGATGCACATTTTGCTCACCTCATACCGTCTCTCAGACAAGCTGGATAAATGACTACAGTAAAATATAACAAGGAATCTATAAACACGGCGTGCATCAAGGTCAGTTAGAGACCATCCAACTAACCGCATAGATTACTGATACGTGCTACATGAAATCAAACCAAATATTGCATCCGAGCCCTTCTTGGAAATGTAAATATTATACAAGATTTTATATAAAATATAAACACCGTGAAGATTACAGAATTAAATTAGGTGAAGCTAAAATATTTTCACTTGAGGAGTTCTGGATAGAGAGCAAAGTGACAGATGAAAACTTTTTTTTTTCATCTTAAACACAAGATATATATTATTTTAGAATTTTGGTATATTTATAGCTCCAAGTCAGTCGGCCTGTCAGCTAAAGGCATGTTTTAGAGTCTCTATACTAAAGTTAAAGATTAATCGATCATTAAATTAGTTGATGATCATTTCAATAATCGATTAATCATAATTAATCCTATTGTTTTAGCCCTAAAAAAGTAATTCAGAAAGCGCTGCTTTTTAAAGTTGCGGGATAGCAGCTCTATAGAACTGGATCTGGAGTTCCCTGATCTAAAGCATGTATCAGTAATTCAGCTGTAAAGAAATGTTTCAGTGTGGAGAAAGCATTTCCAAGGTCATTTCTGTGACACAGCATTTGGTTGAAAGGTCAGAAAATAAATGTATTTCTATTTCATCCCTACTGACCGCCAGAGGCGGTGCTTCAAGCACTGAATGATCATTCTTGCGCATGCGCAGGTCGAGTACTAATGACAACAAAGTCAGCTGTGACCTGCCGGGGACCCACGTGACTCTATATAGTCACGTGGCACCCGGCAATCAATCCCTTTTGTTCTTCTCGCGCGCAGGTGTGTTGAGTACAGGAGTGTGGTCGTGTGAAGCTGGTTGCTTCTGTGTATACCACTAGTTTCCTGGCTGCTTGTTGCTGGTAGCCCCATGACCGGGTTTGGTCGGAGCTGCGGGTAAGTCTCGCCCTCCAGGGGCTGCACAAGCTGCTTTCACCTTACCAGATCTGCGGTGACTGGTAAGTTTTCGTTCTTTTCTCAGCAGTAGTTTACTGTTCGCTTTGATTTGCCACGTTAATTTTTTGCCTCTATTGACTCACGGTAGCGATCCTGCTCGCGCTGAGTTGTTTTCAGTTTGTTTTCCTAAGCCCACCAGTAGCGTTTCTGCTCGTGTTGGGTTCTTCTATAGTTTGTTTGCCTCAACTGACCGGTAGCGTCTCTGCTCGTGTTGAGTTCTTCTACAGTTTGTTTGCCTCAACTGACCGGTAGCGTCTCTGCTCGTGTTGAGTTCTTCTACAGTTTGTTTATCTACACTCACCAGTGGCGTTTCTGCTTGTGCTGAGTTCATCTTTAGTTAATAATCGATTTTCTAGTGGCGTTTCTTCTCACGCTGAGTTTGGAACCTCTACGGGGGTTTTCCTACAACGGAGTCGCCAGTAGCGTTTTCTGCTCGTGTTGACTTGTCGTTGGTGGCGGGCTAATCACGCCTTTCAGCAGTATGATGCTGGATAATTTATGCTGCTCGACCTGTCTGGCTCCACTTCAGCCCGACGACAGGCATGACTTGTGTCCCTCCTGCCTCGGTGTGGAACATCTCCGGGAGGCGCTGTCAGATGACGCTTGCCCCAACTGTCATGTCATGCCCCGGTCGTTTAGACTGGATCGGTTGGCTGCACTGGAGCAGCCTACCGACTGGGCGGGCGCTTCGCCGCGTGCTCATTTGCCGATGGAGAAAGCGGTGTGCAAACGATCTACTGTGGCTGCACCTTCGGTACCGACAAAGCGTGCCAGACGGACCGATGCAGGGAGGTTGTCCACGGGAGTGGATCATCTCACTACTGAGCTGGCCCAAATGAAAGCCCTCCTCCAGTCCTTTCAGACTGCTGATGATCGCGGCGCGGCTCTCCCTCCCGAGCAGGATGAAACGTCAGTCAATGACGACGATGCTGTTTCTGTGGCGGCCTCTGGCACCCATTTCTGTGAGGACCTTACGGAGCTGGGCTCCGGGGCCTCTGGGTCGGACTCCATTACCTCCCAGGAGGATACGGGGGAGTCTGTGATATCCGCTATTCGAACGGCTCTTGCCCGTTTACAAATTAGTGTTCCTCAGGCCCAGTCTACGGCTTCCAGTGCCTTCTTTAGGCGCAGTAGGTCAGAGACTGCCTTTGTGGTTCCTCCCTCGGCGGAGTATGTGCGGGAACTGCATGCTTGCTGGTCAGACACCAAGGCGCTTTCACGTCTGACAACGGATGGCAGGGTCCTGGCAGCTATGCAGGAGGCACCCAAGGTTGGCTTGGGGCAGATGCCAGCGGTGGAACCGGGCATTGCCTCTCTTATTATCCCGCCTGATGAGGCTTTGCGGCCCAAAGCCCGTTGTCCGCGTCCTCAGTGCCGTATTACCGATGACCTTCTCTGCAAGGCCTATGACTCTGGGGCCTGCATGGGCCGGATTGGGAACTCTCTCTCCCATCTTATGCTGGCCCTGTCTTCCTCCTTGGAATCTGTTCCACTGGATCATGCCACGCAAGGCCTGGTTGATGCATCTCTGCAGGCCTTTGCTCTTATGACGAGGGAACTTGGACGCACACTCTCCACACTGGTTCACGCTCGCCGCCAGGTCTGGTTGGCGCAGTCACCACTAACTGAGCCTTGTAGGAGGATCCTCCGGGGCCTGCCTGTGGTCCCGGGGGAGCTTTTTGGTTCTGCGGCACTGGACGCCTTGGACCGTACAGCTCAGGCCTCTAGAACGAGGCAACAGCTGGCAGGGCTTCACAGACGTGATCGCCAGCCAGTCATCCCTTTCGAGCCGCGCAGTCTGGCCGGCGTCCTCTCGGGCCTTCAAAGGGCCGGGGGGCCCGCAGATGATGCCTTAGGGCTGGTGGTCGGTTATTTTTCCACGGGACAGCTCAGCTTCTGGGCTGCCCTAACCCCGGACTTGTGGGTGTTGTCCACCCTGTCCCGGGGGTACCGTCTTCAATTCCGCCGCCGGCCACCTATCCCTGGCCGGGTCAGGATGACTGTGATCCAGACCCGGTGAAGGCACAGGCACTGAACCAAGAAATCTGCACCTTGCTGGCCAAGGGTGCTATAGTGCCTGTGGACCCCCTGCTGGATCCAGGGGGCTTTTATTCCATGTATTTTCTGGTTCCGAAGAAGACCGGGGGCCTGCGTCCAGTCTTGGACCTCAGAGGCCTGAATGTGTACTTGAAGGCCATGCCCTTTCATATGCTGACCACCAAGGAGGTGTTGCAGGCGATTTCCCCGGGCGATTGGTTCACTTCCATAGATCTCAGGGATGCTTATTTTCACGTTCCGATCGCTCCGCCCCATTGGCGGTGTCTTCGTTTTGCTTTTCAAGGGAGGCATTTCCAGTTCAGGGTCCTCCCGTTCGGACTTTCACTGTCTCCCAGGGTGTTCACCCGATGTGTTGCAGCGGCCCTCTCTCCTCTGCAGGCACAGCGATTGAGGATCCTCCCATATCTGGACGACTGGCTCATTTGTGCCGCGACGTGGGACCAGGCGGTTCGAGATACTCGGTTAGTGCTCCATCATGTGGGATGCTTGGGCTTGCAGGTGAACATGGAGAAAAGCAGTCTGACTCCCTCACAAGAGACTGTCTTCCTGGGCATTGCCATGGATTCCATCTCAATGACTGCTTGCCCGTCACCCCAGCGGGTGGACAGTATATTGAGCGTGCTCCCGGAATTCAGGCGCGGCATGGCACTGCCTCTTATGCGGTATCTTCGACTCTTGGGCATGCTTACAGCTGCGTCCGCCGTAGTGCCCTTGGGGCTGCTGTCATTGCGGCCCCTCCAGATGTGGTTGAACAGCTTGAATCTGAATCCCACACGGAACACTCATCGTCTCCGAAGACTTCGGGTGGGGCCTCAGTGTCTTCAGTCCCTGTCCCAATGGAGGGTGAGGTTGTTTATGACCACAGGGGTCCCGCTCGGTTCCCTCCCGTGTCGTCGGGAAGTTGTGTTTACAAATGCATCCTCCACGGGCTGGGGTGCAACCTGGCGGGGTCAAATGGCACAGGGGACATGGTCCCAGCGGCAGAGCAGGGAACACATCAATGTCCTGGAGTTACAGGCTGTACTTCTGGCTCTTCAGAGCTTTCTTCCAGGCTTGAGGGGGAAGCACGTGCTGGTGAGGTCAGACAACACCACAGTGGTCTTTCACATCAACCACCAGGGGGGAACGAGGTCAAGGAAACTGTTGTGCTTGACTCAACGGCTTCTGACCTGGGCAGCTCCACGCATAGCCGGCCTCAGAGCAGCCTACATCCCAGGGCCGGAGAACGTGCCAGCAGATTTTCTATCCCGTCAGAAGCCGCTTCCAGGGGAGTGGAAGCTTCACCGAGAGGTGGTGGAGTGCATCTGGAAGGTCTTTGGCAGGGCGGACGTGGACCTCTTTGCCTCAAGGGACGCATTTCACTGTCCCCTTTGGTTCTCATTGGACAACAGCAGCCCTCTGGGCCACGATGCTCTGGCACACGACTGGCCCCGGACCCTCCTTTATGCCTTTCCGCCATTCAGCCTACTTTTTCAGACTCTCCTCAGGGTACATCAGGAGAGGCACAGGGTTCTGCTGGTGGCCCCCGACTGGCCAGCGAGGACTTGGTTTCCTCTACTGTGCGAGCTCAGCTCCGGCTCGCCAATGCGTCTCCCCTCCAGGAGAGATCTTCTTTCCCAGATGGGGGGTCAGATTTTGCACCCCGGACCGGCTCCAGCTCTGGATTTGGCCCCTGCAAGGCCAGGGTCCACTTTCTCAGGATACACTGGGTCCATAGGGCATACAATGGCTAATGCATGGGTGCCGTCCACGCGAGCTGTCTATGCTAACAAGTGGAAGGTCTTTGCGACCTGGTGCCGTGATAGAGGGCAGGACCCGGTGCGGTGTTCAGTTTCTGACATACTGACCTTCCTGCAGGCATTACTGGATCAAGGACGGTCTCCATCTACCTTAAAGGTGTATGTGGCTGCCATTTCCTGTTGGCATGTTGGGCTGAATGGTTGTTCTGTGGGCCGAGACAAGGGTGTTGTACTGTTTTTAAGAGGTGCTCGGCGTTTGCACCCGCCCAACCGCCCTGTGGCACCGGCGTGGGACCTTTCTCTTGTGCTTGAGGCTCTTCGGTCCCTCCCATTTGAACCCCTGGCGTGGGCAGACCTCAAATGGCTCTCACTGAAGACTGCGTTCCTTTTAGCTATGGTTTCCGCAAAACGTGTGGGGGAATTACAGGCTCTCTCGATAGCCGAACCCTGCTGCCGGTGGAATCCTGATGGCTCAGGCGTTACACTGTGGTCTGACGTAGCATTTATTCCTAAGGTATCACTGCCAGCAGGCAGTACCCAGCCGCTCCATCTTGCCCGGTTTGACTCCGGAAGCCCCTCTGAACCACTGTGTCCTGTTCGTGCGCTTGAGACATATATCAATGCCACGGCATCCTTCCGAAAGACAAATAGCCTTTTTGTTTGCTACGCTGGCTCACGGAAGGGTCAGGCACTTTCTAAGCAGCGACTTGCACACTGGGTTGTGGATTTGATCTCCAAGGCTTATGCATTGCAGGACCGGCCACTGCCGGCAGGAGTGAAATGCCACACTACAAGGGGCATGTCGACGTCGTTTGCTGCTATGACTGGGGTGCCATTGGATGTTATATGCCGTGCGGCCTCCTGAAAATCACCTAGTACCTTTACTCGGTTCTAAAGGGTGAATGTGGCTGCGCCCCATCCGCTTCAAGGAATCCTGGAGCAGCATGCATCTACATCACATTAGGTGGGTGGTGTAGTCGTTGTTCCTTGAATGTTGCCGATTCCTCGTGACCTTGTTGATATGAGTCATCCAGTGCTTGAAGCACCGCCTCTGGCGGTCAGTAGGGATGAAATAGAACGAAAGTTACTACCGTAACTACGGTTCTATGAATCCCGGATGACCGCCAGAGTGCTTGGTCCCTCGGAATCTCTGCTTTCGCAAGAAGATTGAGGGATTGATTGCCGGGTGCCACGTGACTATATAAAGTCACGTGGGTCCCGGGCAGGTCACAGCTGACTTTGTTGTCATTAGTACTCGACCTGCGCATGCGCAAGAATGATCATTCAGTGCTTGAAGCAACGCCTCTGGCAGTCATCCGGGATTCATAGAACCGTAGTTACGGTAGTAACTTTCGTTTTCTCCAGAGGTTTGTTTTGCCTCCTACATGACCAAAGGCAAACTGCAAATAGTGCTTCTTTTAAAAAATTATTCCCTTCAGCCAGTCCCCTATAAGGCCAGAGAGTCAATGACTGACGTTCCTGCCAGCCAGACTGCTGCACCTCCTCCCGAGTAACCATAGCCATGGACCGCTTCTACAATTAATGCTCTCCCTTTTTAACTGTTAAACAAATACAAAAAGCACATCTATGTTTTCTTCTGCTTCATGATTTAAAATCGGAATAAAAAAGTCAATTATTTTAAAGTTTGATATGGATTACAAACATAAAATCCTATTTATGACGTGGTAAAATTTTCAAAACCTTGGAAAAACAGACATTTTAATACTAATTAAGACCTTAGTTTTGTTTTGAAGAATCGAATGCATTTTAAGGATCCCCGGGAACCCTGCTTACAGCACCATGTTATTTTTAGAGATGCACCGATCCAATACCTGGATCAGATATCGGCTCCAAAAATAACCGATTAACTGGATCGCATACCGGAGATCCAATGCATTGGCTGCTTATTTGTTAGTAATAATAAAAAGTACATTTATATCCATGTCAATTTGTTACCTGTTTTTAACAGTTTATATCAAGGCTGAAACCTTAACCCAGATGGCAAGATATATGGTTTATTCAATCAGTTGAATCGTATCCGTATCGGATAGCAGCCGATACGCACAACCCAGATATCGGTATCGGATGGAATAAACTGGATCACCAGTTATTTAAGGTTTATTTTACATTTTATTCAGCTTTTTTCTTTGAGCCTGATTTAAATGTAAAGTAAAACAAACTTCTGCTCTCAATCTTCTACCAGAGGGCTCAGATAAAAAGATTTTTAACAACAATCTTTAATGATTAAACAGGAGCAAAACTCATGCAGCTCCATACGACATATGTGTATAAAAACCTGAGATGTGCTCAGATACCTTTGTTGTATTTGTCCTTCTTTACTTTTATATCTGGTGTAGGAGACTCTGCCCTCCGAAGTCTAGCTTTTTTACCTGCTCACAAAAAAAAAAAAAGTTTCATTTTTTAATCAATAGAGCCACAAATTCCCAGATACAAAACCCTGCAGTAAAAAAAAAAAAACAAACACTCACCCCTCTTTTTAGACTGCAGCTGCGCCGCGGGCCTCTCTCCGTTCAACCACTGCGACTGGTCAATGGCTCCTACAACCCCCTCGGCGGACACGGTTACCTGGGTAACGGGAGCGGTGATGACATCGCTCAGAGAGGGTAAGAAAGCCTGGGCTGCAGGGGGACATAAACAGATTTAATGAAAGTGAACAGCACAGTGACCATCATATCTAAAAATAACATCTCCCAGCCAAACCACTTGTGTATCAGAAAGCTGCAGGGAGTGATTTAGAGTGTGTGGGCTTACAGTAGTGCTGTTCCAGGGAGAGAGTGTCAACGCAGTCCATGTTAAGGAGCGAGTCAGCAGCAACAAGCGTCTCCATGGTCTCCTCCTCTCCGCTCTCACATGGCTCCACTACAGACCAAAGAGGAGCGAGGGCAAAAAAAAACAAAACTTTGAGATAAGGGAGGATGGCATTCAGAGGGAGGCATACTGCGGGAGACGAACGCTGGGGGCCTTCTGTTAACGAAGTTAGAAAAACTTACTGTCATTTCGTCTGCTCTGGCCTCATAATCAGACAACATGACTTGAAGTGTCTCTTTTTGGAGAAAGCTAAAGTTTCCTAAAACTGATTGGACAGTTTTAATGAATGAAGGCGGTTTTGGTTGGAAAACTCTTCAGTTTCCTTCAGACTGAATAAGTAGCTTTTTCACTCTTTTTTAAATCCAATTGTGTCGACCACAATGTCACAGATTGTTGTTTCGTGTATCTTATAAATATGCTTAGGGCAAAGAAAAAAATATATATCTTAAGCAGAGGAGTTGTGCGTCTGAAGGTCGTATCTGAAGGACAGGGAGGTTTACTGAGGGACAGAAGGTCTGATAGATGCATAATCCTCCAATATACAGCTCTGGTGCGAAGTTTGCATACATCCACTGATGGTGAACTGATGGTGCTCTTCTATCACGGTGGATCGATTCACCAGGATTGGATTCAGGCTGAACTTAGGGCTGGGTGATATTAAATCTAGGGCTGGGCGATAATTCAATAACGATATATATCGATCGATAGACGTGTGGCGCAATAGAAAGAAATAGGCTCGATAAAAGTTCGATAAAGAAACGCAGTTTTCCTTCCTTCTCATTGTAGCCTAGCATGTAGGTTTATGCTAGTCACTACTTCCTCCCAACCAATCACAATCGCGGACCCAGGCATGGCGTCACAAAGCGCCGCCCTCTCAAACCACAACGAAGAGCACATGAAGATGTCGCAGCAGGAGAGTCGGAGGAAATTGTTTCAAAGAAGGGTTTTTGTAGTTCGGCAGTTTGGCAGTATTTCGGTCATGGCAAGTCGGACAAAAAACAAAGCACAGTCATCTGTAAAATTTGTCGGGAACCACGAAAACAAAGTCTGATAACACAAACAACTTTTTTTTTTTTTTTTATCATCTCAGCCGCTCACACCCGCAGGAGTACGAGCTGTGTAGGCCCCGCCGCGACTCTCCTCCGAGGAATCTTCGGGAATTTCGGGAATATATATATATATATATATATATATATATATATATATATATATATTCAGTTCTGGGCAGTTTCCCACGTAGTTCTAACAATTGAGAGAAAAATGCTGAGGGGCCAGAAACTTCAAAGTAATAACTCAGGTTAAAGCAGGAAACTAAGCTGAACCAGGTTTATTTGTTATATTTATTTTGGTCACTGTAGTTTATTCTTTGTCAGTATTTAATAACATAACTCAGGTCTTTTAAGTTATTTTTCTTTAAAACAATTCTGTTATGGTTAAAAAAGTTGGTTAAGTAAATATTTAATTGGAAGTCTGTGTTTGTGTTCTTTATTAAAATTAAATCATTTAGCAATATCATAAAAAGTCCAGGCAGAGCTGCACATAAAATATGGTTTCAAATCTTTTCAATAATTATCGATATCGATCAATATGCATTTTTTTTTAATCGATAAGCTTTTTTCTATATCGCCCAGCCCTAATTAAATCTTAATTTTGCAATATAATTTCCACATTGATATAAACTAAACGAAAGTCTCAAAAAGTTCGCTAAGGATACCCTAAACAGATCCCCGTTTTTTTTTTCCCATGTTGAATTTTTTGACAGTCATGTTTAGGTGCTGTGCAATTAATAGCATTTGCCAAATCACTGAAATTTTACAAAAGGACATTATTCAATCACAGAGATGCTGAATTTTGGTCATCTAACTTTTGAAGGAAATGAGAAATGTACTTTCTAGCAAAGCAAGTTTGCTGCCATGAGAAGAGGAAGAGAGAAGTTAGTGGCCAGATCCATGCAGGCAAGTTAGAGAAAGCACTTCCCCAAACAACAGTAATAGTGAAGTCCTGCCACAACGGAATGTGAACCATTAAGGTTTCAATGTCACGAAAACAATAAATCTCTGGATTGAAACGTCTACATGCTGCTGGTTAGAGGAAAGAAAGATAAAAGAAGTTTGGACAAATGTCTTCTAGCAGGTTGCAGACACACTAGACACTCATCTTATTCCCATCAGTGATTTTTTTTTTACGCCCTTTCACCCATTTTTCTTTTCTTTTTTTTTTTTTTTTTTAATCAGAGTGAAGGTCGAAGCCGTAAAGTAACCCAGCATTTTCCATAACAAAACTACAGATACTTTTGCACTTGTCTGCGTAAAGGGTCCTTGTTCTCTCGGAAAGCCAAACTGTGTCCAAGTATTAACCACCTGATTCAACCCGTCATCCTCAGATTAAACAGCTTTAGTTATTATTACTGGAAAAATGTATGAACACTAAGACAATTAATTCAGGAACACCAAGATAATTAATCTATTAATGAGCCAATCATTCACTGATCTGGTAATTGAATAAAATATTTTTTCCATATAATAATAATGATACACAGAACAAAAAAACAAACTCCATAGTGCTAAAAAATAAGCTACTTATAGTAGTTGAGTTAAGAAAAATAAAAATTTTTAAACATAATATATGCAATCTCTCCAAGATTGAATTTTATATAACTATAAATAAAAGTATATATATGTATCTAAATTATTACATGTATATGCACAAATATCTTTTACATATCCTGCCATTTGCAATTTAATTCAAATGCACCACAAATATTGTTTTTTTTTTATACTCTAAATGTTTGTTTACTTAGAAATATTAATTTACTAAAAGTGTCTTTTTAGAAGGGTTGTCAAAAGTATCGATACTCAAAAAGCATCGATACTGAAACGTTGTATCCGGATACAATACACGTTTTTAAAAGAATCGACACAGTGCCACCACCAGTGGCACCTAAACAGTCATTCATCTAAAGTGCAGAATAGAGGAAAATGCACTTTCAGAACACTGTGTGATTGAATAATTCTGTGCACTTTTCAGTTTCACACTTTTTTTTGTAAGAGGTGCAGTTGCTGAGAATTATTTTTGTTTCTTAACCTATTTGGCTAGTGTCATTGTTATGTGTGCAAAGCTAAGGAAGGAACACTTAATTTTAATTTTATAAGTTTTTTATCACGCTTGCTTAATATTGTGCACAGCATGTAACCTCAAAATATTGTTTTTATTGTTTATTGTATTTTATTTATTAATGAAAATATTTCTGTTGAATTTTGGAGTCTTTGATTTTATCCTTGTGGTATCGAAAATGTTATCGAGTATCGAATATTTTCCTTAGTATCGATATCGAGTTGAACAGTTTAGTATCGTGACAACCCTACTTTTTAGATCGCTCAAAAAAATGATAGACATATTAATCAATTACTAAAATAATCGATAGGTGGAGTCTTATTCAAGACCTGAAAAGATTCTGGAACCTTTAGTATTACCTTCCACGGGACAGTAATTTAGTCCCTGTTTTTAAATTGAGCTCTGCTCACATGTAAAAACTGATTTATAGCCAATAAGACGGCTGTTTTGCCACAAGGACAGATTAGGCTTTGATAGCTGTGATTAGAGGATCAAATTCAACAGAGTAGTAACAAACATTTTGTTTTTACAAACTGCTAGAAAAACAAGATCCGATTTGAATTTTTCTTGTCACACATAGACAGAAATCTGCCTAAAGTCTGTATTATCTATGGGTCAGAGTTAAAAGGGTCACAGTGGACTTAAACGACGACATGTAATGTACTTTTTCCAACATCTGGTTATATTAAAGCTTTCTCCCAGGTGGTGTTAAATCAGCTTTTATTCTCAAAATTCTGCAGACAATATTTAGTTCTGTCTAAAGCTGTAACATAACCAAATATGGATATTGCAGCACTGTGAATACTTTCCAGATGTACAGTGAATATGAACAAGTCTGAAGAAAAAATATTGATGAAATACATTCCAAAGAATACAGAAATGTCTGCCTCCTACTGGGTAAAATACATAAAAATATATCCATTTTAGAGTTTAGAAGTACAAACGTAAAAGCAAGTGTTTGCTTGCTGCTGGAGAAATAAATAAATAAAAAATGCAGATTAAAAAGTATTTAAAAATACCATAATGAAGCTGTAAATTGATTTGAATATTTGTTGATTTTAAGTACTCTGTTAATATCAATAAAACTGATCAAGTTTAATGGTTAACTGTAGATTTAAATAAAGCGAAGACAGTTCTACTAAAACTCTTTGATCTTTGTAACACAATTAAAACTGAAATTAAATGCATGAAGTTGAAAGTTGAAGGACTGCTTACTGATGCCTAAAAAAGAACATTTTGTTGTCAAGATCTTAGAAACTGCCAAGAAAAAGTTGATCTCTTCACCTTCCACCTTGTTTCTCATCATAGCATCAGCTGTTATATCGAAATACTGATCAATCAGTTTCCTTTAATCCAGCTGACATAATAGTTATTTTTCTTTAACAGATTTTACACCACCGCGCAAATTGAATTAAGCTTCAATAGTCTATTAATGATTAACAGCCTGTAGCTTTTTTCACTCTGTAAAATCACTCTGATTTTTCTCTATACACGTTTTGGACATTACATCTAAAAACCTTCATATTATCACATATAATGGATCCACGCCAGAAGGGGTCTATTGTTTTCCGCGGATTAATTCAAGAGGGGAGAAGGTTGTGCTGCAGCCAAGAACACATCTCCTAGCTTAGCGGCTACCCGGGCTAACCTGAACTACAACACTTTCTACTTCAGATAAACCTCACAACAAACCAGCAGAGACACATAAACTCTAAATTCTGAGGTTCTGACCTCCGTGCTGTTAAAAGTTAAATGGGATATCCCCACATCTTCTTTAAACCAGCTGTTACCGTGGGCTAATTCCCCCCTCCGCGCCTGTCTGAGCTTCACCAGCTGCCGCCGCCGCAGATAAGCACAGCCCGGGCGGCATATCTTACTTTTTTAATCCGAGGATATCATAATGAAAGCTGCAGCCTGGTTTCACCGCGTCCACAGCATCCTGTTAGGGCTCCGTCTCCTTAACTGTCTACAGGAGCACGCGAGGAATGTTTTCTTTCACTTCCTGAACTTCTTTTTTCTCTTGCAGAGGGTGGTCCATGTGCTGCACGCGCCAGTACGCATGTGCCGGGTACACTTTTTCTCTTTCTTGTTTGTTTGTATCATTATGGTTAGCAACAAAAACAAACAAAAAAGTTTGTAGCATCAGAAAAGTTACCAGAGGGACATTTTGTTGATAATAAGACAGTGTTCTGTTTTTTTCCCTAAATATGCTTTTCTTTGATTTTTTTTTTTGTTTGTCTTTTTCTCTGAAAAGGACAAAAAAATGTAAATTGATTTTACATTTTATTTCAGTGCAATTTGAGAAAAAAAAAGTCAGAATTTTGACTTTTTCTCATAATTCTGACTTTTTTCCTCATATTTCCTACTTTTTTCCTCATAATTCTGACTTTAATCTCATAATTCTGGCTTTAATCTAAGAATTCTAACTTTTTCTCAGAATTCTGACATCAATCTCAGAATTCTGACTTTAATCTCAAAAGTATGACTTTAATTTCAGAATTCCGACTTTAATGTCAAAATTCTGACTTTAATCTCAAAATTCTGACTTTTTTCTTAGAATTCTGACTTTAATTTCAGAATTCTGACCTTTTTTTCAGAATTCTGACTATTTTCTCAGAATTTTGACTTTTTCTCAGAATTTTGACTTTTTCTCAGAATTCTGACTTCAATCTCAAAATTCTGACTTTAATCTCAAAAGTATGACTTTAATTTCAGAATTCCGACTTTAATCTCAAAATTCTGACTTTAATCTCAAAATTCTGACTTTAATCTCAAAATTCTGACTTTTTTCTTAGAATTCTGACTTTAATATCAGAATTTTGACTTATTTTGACTATATTCTCAAAATTCTGAGTTTTTTTCAGAATTTTTGACTTTTTTCACTGAATTCTAACAGCTAACAAACATTATAGCATCAAGCCGTAGCCATGTCTGTTTTAGAGACGAAACCAGCTCTCTTGTTTTAACCACCTTCTGCTCTTCCATTAATGAAACAGCATCACTGGGCCCCCTTAGGCACATAAAAAGTCACCTATTTCCGTAAAAAAGAAGTGTTTTTTTGGCCACGAGGCTTCACAAACTTTGCTCAGGTTGCCTGAAAATAGGTTGAGACCTAATTATTCGAAACAAATTAATACTCCGTAGTGTCAAAGGCAATATTTCTTCATATGTATAACTTTTGAATGCCTAAACAAGCTTTAATATTTCACAGTAATACAAAGCCTGACTGGCTAACACACTTGAAATCATGGATATTACTAGATAATCTGAAGGTAATGTTCAGTGGAAGATGAGGAAAAACCAGATTAAACAATGCAGATGATCTCATGGCTGATATTCAAACAGCCGTACCTTCCTGTGCAGCTAAACAGAGACACAAGCTCATCGCTGACAAGCCACATTAAAGCAGAGCAAAAGGAGCCCCAACCAAGTACCTAGTGTATATACTATATATACACTATATCATGTATATGTATACTATTGAACACATTGGGATAATACTATTCACTGTGAACACTTCTATATAAAATATCTTTTTTTAGTGATCTCATGTGATATTTTACTTCTTGAAGCACGTTATTTACTGTCAACCAAGATCAATAGAATTAAACACACTTTCTGTTAATATTTTTGATTAACTGAGCAGCGTCCAGCTGAGTGGCAGACAGCTGTAGAGTTTGTAGGACTTCCTGATGTGATGAGGCGGGTGAAGAAAGTCTGGAAACTGAGTGTGTGCTGACCTTTAAGTAGCTCATGGTGATCCTCTGTCTGTGACTGTTCATCGGTCAGACCAGTGTATGACAGCAGGTGTTGATGAGGAACCTGTTCCACAACTACTGCAGGGTACTCTAGATAACTCCCCATCTGAAAATTAAAGGTTGCAGTTTGTGAGGTTTTCATTGAATTAGAAAGAACGAAAGAAAATAAGAAAGTGAGGAAAGAAGGCCACACCTGTGATGAGTTAAAATGGTCGCTGGCAAAGTCAAAGATGAGCTCCGGCTGCTGAAGCATGGTTGTATGTCCTGGTTCAACTCAAACGTCATGGAAACAACATCAGAGATCTCTCCAACATAGATCTGAATAAGCAGGAGGTGTTTCTGAGTCTTCCTGGGGAGAAACTCTCCGCTGGCAACAGTAGATATACTCAACAGCCTGTCTGAGGAGGAGGGATGCAAACAGCTACACTAATTGACCAGAGACAGCGTGGCGTCACAGGAAACTCATGTTGCTCTGCTTCGATTCTTGATGAGGAAGTAGTGGCTGAACTGTCCTGTGGTCTGACTGAACCTGCCAGAGAACAACAAAGACAAATGTAACCGAGGAGAGGGAAGCTGTTAGAGGAGAACACAACTGCACCTGCAGAAAGCCTACAAAGGGATCAGATATATTTCAACAATAAAGTAAAATATAGAAGAAAGAGCATACTCTGCCTCGAGTGGAAAAACAAGACAACATCAGCCTCTGAGCTCAAGTCTCTGTTTTACATATCTCGTTCGTTCGCTCTTATCATGCTTCTAAACTGGGCTAAACCAGCAACAGGAAGGAAGCTTTTGCACAGCAGAGTGTGTGCGTCAGTATCTGTGGGTTGGTGGGAGTGAAGGGTCGAGGGGAGGCAGCTGGAGCCGAACTTGTAACATCACGCCTTTGCACAATGTTCATGGTTTCAGGGTCGCATGGTGCACATTCCCCACAACATGGCCATGAAGGAGGCATTCAGAGCGACACAACGAGCCCAGCGCCACTTTGTTACTCCTCCTTAGTCACTCAACATTTCTTGTTTACATTTCCTCCCGTTTTTGCTGTCTGCCCAGCATGCATGAATGTTAAATTCCTGAGACCAACAACCAGCCGCTGTCCTCTGACCTCCATCTGCTCTGAGGGATATTATTCTCCCAATTATTCCAAGTGTCCACATCCATTCAACCTATTCATTTTTGGTCATTTTTTAAAACTGCTAACATGAGTGTATTTACAACATTTCAATTCCAAGTAGCGCAAATTTGCGAAGCAGAAGAAAAATTATGCATAAATACAAATCTGAAAAGTGTGGCTTGCTTTTGGATTCACCCCTTTTATTCTAATACTCATGAAAAAAATCTAATGTAACCAACTGAAACAGATTGATCTGAGGAAAAGTGAACCGGTTGAGAGGAGAGGGTTTTTTTCCCCATGTTTTTATAATATACAACAGCATGACAAACACAGTACCTGTCTTATGCAAAGTAAAATTAAGTCTTCCCACTCCACCAATCAAACCCAGGTCTTGAATGGGGATTAGGCCATTAAATTATGTTCTATTTTGAGTCAATTGAGTCAATTTGTCAGGGGGAAATCACAAAAGTTGGCATTTGTTTGTATAACACTACTTTTCTATAATAGAGTAAAATAGAACAGAATAGAACAAAACAGGTACAATAGTACAGAATAAATAGAATAGAATATAGCAAAATAGATTAGAGTAGAAAAAAACAGAACAGAAGAAAATAGAAAAGAACAGAATGAAGAGAATGAAACAGAATATAACAGAATTGAATAGAACAAAACAAGAATAGAATAGCCAAATATTCATATAGCTCAGTAAATAGGCAATGATAGACTATGGTTCATCTTATACATATACAATAAAAACCTAAAATAAATAGAACAACAAAGGGGACAATGCATCTTGGAAAAGAACATTGACAAGTAATAAAAAAAATAACATGCCCAGATTAAGTTTAAAAAAAAAACAGCAGCCAATTTACAGATAAAATGAAAAACAAGAGCAACTAACAGCTTGTATGTAAAAAAAAAAAAAAAAAAAAAGCACATATGGGGCTAGTAAAAAGTGTACAAATAGAAGCCAAACTATGCAAATACTGCAACGATAATGATTTAACAACCCCCTTACTAAGCAGATAATAACCATGTAACTAATAGCAAGACAGTAAACAGTTAGTTGGCCTGCTGGGGGCCGTGGAGATTATGAACCTAGAAGGAACCATCTGCAATAATGCTCATTTGTGCACGTGGGGTGCAGTTGTATTTCACTGAACCAGCTCTCCGGTTCAGCAGCAGCTTCATGCATGAAGAGGAGGGGGACATGGTCCAACAGTGATCTCATTATCATTACAGTCTTTCTGTCTCCCTGCCCCTGCACTGTGTCCAGGGGGCGTCCTAGGACAGACCTGGTCCTCCTAATGAGCTTATTCAGCCGCTTCATATGAGCTGAACACTGCTGATAAAATACGACTCTAATGTTCTCAGTGATAAAAGATGGCTGAAGAAAGGTCTTCAGGAACCCTCCTCCCAGTGGGTGATCAAAATCAGATAAAACCTATTATGCTTTACTGTATGGATGACTTTAACTAATGGAAAGGTTCAACATGATTCAGAAATCCAACCAACTATTGATGGATTTCTTAATCCATGCAACGACTAATGCTTTCTTTGCCAATAATTGACTTTAATCCACAAAAATGTGTTAGTTCTTTTCTAATGCCTCAGACTCTATATCTAAAATGTATCTACTGAGTGTTGGGATGAGATTCTCTGGTAACTAAGTAGAGAACTAAGGCTTGAATCTGTAAATTGGTTTAAACTTTAGTTTTCACAGAGCATTTCATTCAGATATGGAAAAAATATGGTGAAGCTTCAAAGCTACCAGGACATGACTATACGCATAAAAAATGGCATGAAAGAAAGGAATTGTTACACAAACAAGTATCTCTGCTGGGAACTGCAAATACCCAGGGCTCAGGTGTAAAATGTGCATTTATCAAATATCACCTGTATGAAACGAGACCAACTTCGCCATTAAGGGGAAGCAGCAAAAAGGGAAGAAATTCGATTAAAAAGTTACGTTTTTGAACACATGCAAAGCATAGTATGGGGTGAAAAAACAAAATTGCATATCAACCGAAACAGGCCATCTTTATGGTTGCGGAAGGTGGTAGCAGTTGTTTTGGTGCTTTTCTATTACATAGACAGAAAAAGATTTTGGAAGTGATTTGAAGACAGATGGAGCAAAATTATTAGAACTGAAGAAGAAAAAGTGTTTGAATCTGAAAAACTGGGGTGATGTTTCATCTTTCAGCAGGATAAAGACCCTAAAAATACATTCAGAAGTAGAATAAGGCAGTTTATATCACACTAATCTATACGTTAGAATAGATATGTCCAAAAACAAGGTACAAGTAAGAACTTGTGGCAAAAACCTGCAAGTTAATTCTCATAAATACGGTTCCTCAGATCTGACTCCCCCCGCAAAGCAGAGTGGGCAAAGATTTAACCACTCAGATATGTTTAGCTGGTAGAGAAATAACCCAAATGACATGCAGCTGCATCCGCACCTAAAGGTTGTTCTGCAAGATATTCAAGCAGGGAAGCTAAAAAAGGCATTTCTTGCTAGGGGGATGGCATCCCCCTTCTTAAAAAAAATCTTAAAAATCATCCCCCTTCTTAAATTGCCATCCCCCCATACTATCCTCTGTGGTATTTTATTACTTGATGTGTTAAATTTCTACTATATATTAACAGTAATGCCATTAATATTGCCCCTTCAACATTCAGCGGACTGTTGGCTTACGAGTAGCCTGAGTAAAATAAATAAAATGTGTGGCCTACCATGACTATAAAGCTGATCCCAGTCCTCTGGATTTGTCCCTAACTATGTAGAGGCAGTGATAACCATGCCATCCAGGGACTGACTGCAGTTCTACTGTAAGGTGCCTTGGGCAATGACCGGCATATCTAACATGTAAAAACCATACCATGCAAATTGCTTTAGGTTAATAGACTATATTAGTTAGGCTAGGTATGCTTCAAAAAAAAAAAAAAGAAAATTCCACCATCCGCCGCTTTTTTTTTTTAACTAGATTACTGCTTGTAACATATAATTAAAACTATTCTTCCCTTTAAAACTACTTTCTAGTTCTTGGTTTTAATGTGACAGAATGTAGGAAATACAAGAGAAAAGGTTAAAGTAAAGGTAGAATGATGTTGCCAGGTGCTTTTTAGTCTCCTCCCCCCATGGGTGTCAAATTTAAGCAATAAACGTTGCTGCCACACCTGCTCTTACCTTCACCCCCCCTCCTATGAATATTACACCTGCATTTGGGTTATTGTTTGTACTGGATCAGGCTCTGTCAGCAGACTTCACCCAAAGATTATATCCTAATCTGTTTTAGGATGCCTCTTTTTTTAAATGGATAAATTCACATGTTTGGTTAAAACAATAAAATAAAATAAAAACACTTCCTTTTTACCCAGGCATTTTTTTCTTTTTATTTCCCCACATTTTTGAGTGTTTGAGGCCGGGCATGTTTAGGTCAGTTATCACACAGGAAGCACAGCTCAGTTAGGAGGAACCACTTCCTGAGTTATAGGGGCCAGGGCCAATATCTCTGCCTGCAGCAGCCTTTTCTGTCTCACTTTGTGATGCATTCAGTTGTTTTGAGCCTCTCTAATATTATTATGACCTGAGAAATGTAGAAGATAGGTGAGCGCTTTCAGTGTACACTAGGTGTGAAACTTTATTTTAGAAAAGCCTAAAGCAGACACTGCAAGTATGAGTAAAGTGTTTCAAATTAGCATTTAAGGTGCCAAACAGTGGAGAAACTGACTGCAAAACACAGTTAGAGTAATAAACATTTTGATTTTTACCTAACTTGGATAATCATGAAATGCTGGAGTTTTTAAACGGACATTGAAGTTAAAACCTTGACATTTTGGTTTTAAAGGATTTTGGACTAATGATGTCACAAAATGCAGAACGATTTTGAGTAGTTTTGTACACAGATTGTGAACCTTTGAAAACCTAAATGTCTTTTTCCCCTGATTTTACTGAAGTTGAAGCAGTACTATCACATAAAATCAAATACACCTTTCTATAAAACTTCAATAAACCCCATTTAGAATAGAATTTAAATAAAAAAGTTCAAAGTGGAAAGAAATCCATTGAAAAAATGGGGTGTTTTTTTGAGAATGTATTTTAATTGCAATTGAATCTTTAGATAAGATTTCTACTTTTTTTTTTTTTTTTGTCAAGTCATTCACCGGATGCATGAAAAAGAGAATTTTCTTATTTATACTTCATGACTGTTTAAAAAGTAGCATTTTTTGAAATTACAGCTAAAGTAAAAATAATCTCATTTGTATTACCCAAGCTGTGTTTTATAGTCAGTCATGTAGTCTGTGAGCAAACAGAAAATAATGCCTCTAAAGGGCAAAAGCTGATTTGAACAATTGACTCATATTTCAGAGCTAGAAACAAATAGTTTATATAAGATGGTAGATATAGATTAATTCCCTTTGGGGATTAGTAAAGTATAATTTCATTGAATTTAATTGAAAGCGTATCTATACATTAGTGTGGCCCAGCCCAGAAAGGTTGATGTTCACAGTCACTATTCCTCATATCTGACTCACCATGAGTTATTTTGCAAAGCAGAGTGGGCAAAGATTTAACCATTCAGATATGTTTAGGTGGTAGAGAAATACCCCAAATGACATGCAGCTGCAACCACAGCAAAAGGTTGCTCTACAAGATATTTACTATACCCAAGTGGCTAAAAAAAACAACTAATTGCCGCCTTCTTTTTTTTCTCTCCAGATATTCACTTGTAACATAAAATTAAAACTATCAATCCTTTGCGTCTATCTCATAAACTAAATTCACCTTTAAACCTACATTTAAATTGGTGGTTTTAATGTGACAGAAAATGTGAGAGTGTTAAGAGGCAGAATGAATGCTGTTGCCAGGTGCTGTTCAGTCTCCTCCCACTCAATGGTGTCAAATTTAAGCTGCCAATTTGACATCATTTAAGCATGTTATACTTTAGTAAACACCATTTAGAGTGGAATCTATTTATAAAACTGTGAACAAATTAAAGGAAACTGATAAGATGTGAGAGGTAATTTAAATGCCTTAGTTTTTGTGTTCGGATTTTTTTTTTATTTTGAACCTTTTCAACATTGTTCATTACATCAAACATTTTTTTTAAAGATTTTTACTTAATGACCATTGTAACATTTTATAAAAAAACAAAACAAAAAACAACTTACTTAATAAGAGTCGAATTTTGATTACCTAATCTGTATTTAATAGTCAGTTTCCATCTGTTTGTGAAAGAAATGTCAAACTGGATGGTCTTTTTAAAGCGGATTTAAACAGTTGACTTATATTGGCAGTAGATATGCAGCAGTTGCAGTTTTCTAGTTTATCACTGATCTTTAAAAAGCCGCTTTGGATTTTGGCCAATTCCTGTTTTACTCCTTCACTGATTTTTTTTGACCTTCAAAATTTAAATCCCCTTTGGATGCAAAATGTTCAGCTCAAAGTATTTAGTTCATCTTTTTTATTACAGGTGCTGGTCATAAAATTAGAATATCATGAAAAAGTAGATTGATTTCAGTAATTCCATTTAAAAAGTGAAACTTGTATATTATATTCATACATTACATACAAACTCATATATTTCAGATGTTTATTTTGTTTAATTTTGATGATTACAAATGACAACAAATGAAAATCTCAAATTCATCATATCAGAAAATTAGAATATTACTGAAGACCAATAAAAACAAAGGATTTATAGAAATGTTGGCCAACTGAAAAGTATGAACATGAAAAGTATGAGCATGTACAGCACTCAGTATTTAGTTGGGCCTCCTTTGGCCTGTATTACTGCAGCAATGCGGCGTGGCATGGAGTCGATCAGTCTGTGGCACTGCTCAGGTGTTATGATAGCCCAGGTTGCTCTAATAGTGGCTTTTAGCTCTTCTGAATTGTTGGGTCTGGTGTATTGCATCTTCTTCTTCACAATACCCCATAGATTTTCTATGGGGTTAAGGTCAGGAGAGTTTGCTGGCCAATTAAGAACAGGGATACCATGGTCCTTCAACCAGGTACTGGTAGCTTTGGCACTGTGTGCAGGTGCCAAGTCCTGTTGGAAAATGAAATCTGCATCTCCAAAAAGTTGGTCAGCTGCAGGAAGCATGAAGTGCTCTAAAACTTCCTGGTATGTGGCTGCGTTGACCCTGGACCTCAGAAAACACAATGGACCAACACCAGCAGATGACATGGCACCCCAAACCATCACTGACTGTGGAAACTTTACACTGGACTTCAAGCAACGTGGATGAAGTGCCTCTCTTCTTTTCCTCCAGACTCTGGGACCTTGATTTCCAAAGGAAATGCAAAATTTACTTTCATCAGAGAACATGACTTTGGACCACTCACCAGCAGTCCAGTCCTGTTTCTCTCTAGCCCAGGCAAGACGCTTCTGACGCTGTCTGTGGTTCAAGAGTGGCTTGACACAAGGAATGCGACAGCAGAAACCCATGTCTTTCATACGTCTGTGTGTGGTGGTTCTTGAAGCACTCACTCCAGCTGCAGTCCACTCTTTGTGAATCTCCCCCACATTTTTGAATGGGTTTTGTTTCACAATCCTCTCCAGGGTGCGGTTATCTCTCTTGCTTGTACACTTTTTTCGACCACATCTTTTCCTTCCCTTCGCCTCTCTATTAATGTGCTTGGACACTGAGCTCTGTGAACAGCCAGCCTCTTTAGCGATGACCTTTTGTGTCTTGCCCTCCTTGTGCAAGGTGTCGATGGTCGTCTTTTGGACAACTGTCAAGTCAGCAGTCTTCCCCATGATTGTGTAGCCTATAGAACTAGACTGAAAGACCATTTAAAGGCTTTTGCAGGTGGTTTGAGTTAATTAGCTGATTAGAGTGTGGCACCAGGGGCCATCAATTTTGAACCTTTTCACAATATTCTAATTTTCTGATATGATGAATTTGAGATTTTCATTTGTTGTCATTTGTAATCATCAAAATTAAACAAAATAAACATCTGAAATATATGAGTTTGTATGTAATGTATGAATATAATATACAAGTTTCACTTTTTAAATGGAATTACTGAAATCAATCTACTTTTTCATGATATTCTAATTTTATGACCAGCACCTGTATGAGTCAAACATTACTGTATTCTGCTGTATCTGGTTCTAGATCGGACCAGATTTATACTGGGAACCAAGTAATGTTCAAGGAATTTGCAGACAGTTTTGAATTTTTTTAAATAGGGATTAACCATAAGTTGCACATCCCTTTAACCCAAAGTGTTATTTTATTTGTTTGATTAAAATATTAAATGCATAAAAAGAGTGAATCCTACCTGTTATTTATTTTTTTTATTTTTGGAGCATTGATTCCAGACTCAACGATTAACCAACATGAGAAAAAGGTTTGTATGCAAGTTATTAAAACAACTGTTTTAGAGAAAAACTGTTTTGTAAATGTAGAAGAAGACATTTTTTTAGTGATAATGTACCCAGATCAGGGTATTTTTACTGAAACTTCAGTTTAATCTGTCTAGGAAATTAATCTGCTAAAACAAATTTAGAGCTGTTAACTCTAGTAATATAAATAAGATGATAAACATCTTTTAAAATTCATACAAGTTATTTTCTGAAACAAGTAAATAAATGCCTAATAAGAGTTAAAGACGTTCTTAGTTACTGTTCATTAAAGAGCAAGCAGAAAAGAAAGAAAACCATAGTGGTACATGTGAAATTCTCTTGGTTTAATAACATGGAAATAAGAAATGCAAATTTATGGTATCAATAAAAAAAAAAATCCATCCATAAAAAACATGCATAAAGTGCTTAGATAACTCGCATTTTTAAACAGAACATTACTCTGATACATAGGCACACATAAAGTGAATGAGAGAAAGGGTGTGTTTTGATAGTCACTGTTTAAAATCAATCTCAGCTGTTCTATAAACTCATTACTGGGACTCTACAAATATTCACATTTGCAATATAATTGCAGTTAAAATATGTATAAATACCCATGCTGCAATGGACTGGTGAGTTGTTGGATGGATGGATGGATGGATGGATGGATGGATGGATGGATGGATGGATGGATGGATGGATGGATGGATGGAGACTCAGGTTTTGGTCTTGTTACATTTAACAAGAGTAAAACACTTTACTTTTTCCCTCCAGCACTTGGAGGTGGTTTGATGCTTAAGGTGTGTTTGCCACCACAAACAAAAAAAGAGCGAGTTGCAGGTAGCATACAGATCTCTGCATGCAAGCCTGAAGCATCACTTTGAATGTAAACACACATATATATTTGTGGTGGAGAGGAAAGTTAAAAAGAAAATCACAACCATAAATTTGGTCTGAAATAGCATCCCATATTTTCTTTCTCTGCAAAATTAAAAGAAGTCGTTCGGCAAAGCTTAATTAGGGATAAAATTCTAATCCAATCTCAAGCAGAAATAAAAACTTAAAGTGTATCTCACCCTGATTTAACAAACACAATCTCGCCCCCAGAAAAAATTCTAGCAATTGCCATCAAAGGGGTCAGTGCCAGCAGACCCCGAGGAGTGAAAATAAGTGTCTGGGAAAAAGTCTACATTTACTGTAATGACTTGAAGGCTGTGTGGTGAAGACATGGCAGCTGGTTTAGCTTAGCCATATTAACGCATGGAGAGTGAGGATCATTTTTAAAGAGCCTGCAGTCCTATGTTGGGGCATAAATCACCCGGCCAATTGAGGTAAGGAAAGATGGCATTCTTGAGCTTAGAAAGGAACAGGAACTCAGAGCAATAGGAAGATTGTTTAGGAAAGTCCAAAAGCCATGTGGGCTTTTTAAAGGCCACCTACAAACCACTTAAGAGTTTATCTTTAGTCAACATTGTTTTCTCAGTCTTTTATTTTGATTAAAAATGCTTGCCTCCTTCACTGTAGTTCACAGCCATAACCAGTCTCTGATTTGGTTTCAGGACCAAATATTAACAAAAGTTTAAAATTTTATCTTTCCCCAGAGTCGGTGATGCTCTTGCTCCGCTGCATTTGCAAAAAATTTGCTATTCACAGAATTATTCAGACCTTTGCCTTTCTCTGCCTTACAGTAAAGGACCGCCCTCTACAATAAGAATAATATCTAAATTGCTAGCTCTAGCCAAGAAAATCGGGTTTGGTTTAAACCCTTAAAATGAAAAGACCACCACACATACCCATTTATTCAGTTTAAATGCTAAAAAGGAGATTAGGAGTGTGACTTTACCCTTAAAGTTAAAGTTAGCTAAAATAGCTCTTAGATAGCAAATTATAGATTGCATTGCAATTGGAGAGTTGTCGGTTTGAGCCCAGGTGCCGGCTTCCATGGCTTGTCATCATCAGTGTGTGAGTGAATGAGTAAATGTAGTGTAAGGGGCTTTGGACAAGTCTACTGACTTGAAAAAGCACTATATAAGTATAGGCCATTTACATTTTCAAATTTGTTACATTTTTTAAATAAGCAAGTTTATCACAGAGAATATTATCACCTCTTGCAATTCAAATCCCTGAGCCTAACAACCTAACATTAGTTTGTCAGTTTGCGAGCATTAGTCCAATTTGTTGCTAACACAAGTACTGCTCCAGCCTTTGAGCATTCCAACTACATTTTTAACAATCACTAATATCAGTAATGGGTGACTTTCCCTTAAGGGGAGATTAGAGTTCTGCAACCGCACACATCAATTGTCACTTGGGTCTGGTTGCGACCCAGTTTTGCTGGTATGCTTATGGACCGTCGGTCTGGAATTTCTAGGGATGCACAGCAGTTTCCCGCCAAAGCGCAAGGGTCATGAGATGGTCAAAAGAACTTTGTTTTGGCAGAGACCTTGGCATCTTTATATAATTTGTCTGAGGCATCGTACAAGTGGTTTGAACTCCCGAACTTCCTTGATTAACCTATTGTCGTAGTTTTCCATTGTAGTTATTCCTTGGTTTTTAAAAATGGCGCGCCCCGGCACCGAATTGAGAAGGACGACCACATAGACAGCCGGAAAGGCATACCAAGGAGCAATCACAGCTGCTTTTTGTCTGTGCACTTCCGCTTTAGGTCTGCAACCTTACTACGCGTTGGATGGTTTGCGACCATCCAACGCGTAGTAAGGTTTTTTTTTAGGTGCGCAACGACGGTTGCAGAACCTCTGTGCGAGGGGCGTGGTCACGCACAGAGACAGATTTGATGGTTGCACTGGCTATACCGCAGAAGCATAAATTGGCCTTTAATGTCCATGCCCTTGTTTTAGACAAGGATAATTCCTGTCTTGTAAACGATCAAAGCATGTGATGAAACTGCATTGAAAGAGGTGAGATAGAGGAAAACCTGGAGAGAATTTGCTCATCAACGAAACTCGTTTGCACTTTTACAAAATTATTTTAAAGTGTAGGAGTGGATTAAAGAGAAGTTTGAATTTGTTTGAAACAATAACCTCTACAAAACAAGGGATGCCTCGAAACCGGAAAGGTCCTATGGCTTCTTACATCCAAAATTGGTTTTAAAGTAGCCAGCCATGATGTTGAGTCTAAGACCACGCCATCTCCACATAGTGAGGCCTCTGCTGGGAACGCAAACAACACCACCCACTCCTCCACTCTTTATTGATACACTCCAAGAAGAGAAGATCAGCTTTGGGTGGAAAGGTGGAATCTCTAAAGAAAACAGCACTAAATATAAGTAATTTAATGATGCAAAGATAGAGTATACAATACAATGGAGAAACCACGGGGGCTTTGCAAATGTTAGCATAAAAATGCTTGAAACCAGTGTAAAGTCCTGAGGTTAAAGACAGAGAACTTAATAGGCTATACAGATAACAGGGACGGTTCATAGAAACAAACTGGTCTCTGTTTACAGAATAAGAGAGAAATATGTTGCTTTAAATGTTTGTAAATTGTATCCGAAAATGCTAAAGGCTAAAATGCATATTTTAATTAGTTTGAACCCCTTACTATTTGCCCCTAATCTAAAAAAAAAAATTGGATTTTATTTTAGTTCTTTAGGGTTCTATAGGCCTCGCAGAAGCCTTTAAAACATTTCTTAAGAATGAAAATGAATACTTTTTTTAAAAACAAATTTGAGATATTTTCAAGCAGGGACTAATGCAACTTAGTGTGGAGCTTCTTTAGTCATGTGGTTTGGAGTTGGCGGGGGCCCAAAAAGAGGGGATTGACTTTTGCAGACATTCATGCAAAAACCACCACTGCCTAGTGACAAAGATGCAATTAAAGGGTTGCTTAAAGTTGTCATGCAGGATATGGTAAACATACCCACTCATCAAGTGCACTTATCCGATCGTGCTGCATTAGTACCACAAACTACAACAGGGTTTTATGTTGTAGACAAATACTTGATAGAACTCATACTTCCTCTTTCGACAGGGGGAAACCTGAGGCATTTTAAATCGTCCCCTGGGCCACCTTCTGGTGAGATATGCGGAACACCTCCCAAGAGAACATCGGGCACACTCTCAATTTCGGACATGGTAGAATGAAATAGTGAGTTCCAGGGACCAAGTTTGATATGGAGCGATCCCAAAAATGTGTTTTTACTACGGGGCTCACTGTCCCCTACTGAAGGGAAGCATCCCCCAGGATGACACCGCCTCTGCTCTGCGTCATTAAATCAATCTTAAGTCTTCCATCACAAATTGCACTCCTGTAACTTGGGCACTTTTTTCTCATCAACAGACTAAATCCATGAAGGATTTTAGCAATGTTGGAACAAACAGCTCCTCTTTTTTGCCTCTTTGTCTCTCTGCCTCTGATTGTCTTTCACAGGTTTGCTGATTCTGCATGACTTGTGACAAATGGACAAACAGGATATCTTATTCTTTCTTTTCCCAAAGCCTTCTTCTTGTCAGTCTTTATCAAATTTGTGGAGTGCTTGACCAACAGTTATTCTGACTACAGATTTTCCCTGATCTCTGGTGCTCCGGTGCTCCTCCAGAGTCACTATATACCTTTCGCCTGCCTCTGCATATACTCTTGTTGTACAGGTTAAATGGGTAATGAGAGTTATTTACAGATTATGAAACTAATGCTCACAGCTTCCTCACTGACCTCTCTGCTGTGTTTCTTGGTCCTCTTGATGCAGTTTTATCTTTAATATTCTTTTATAATCTTCCGAAGCGTTCCTAAAACTCAGGGATTCACGCTAAGATTAAATCCTAAAGGCGAACTCTGTTTTCTTTTCTGGTGGCTTCATATACTTATTTTCACTAAACATTTATTTTTCAGGTGTTAATTTAGTAGGGCTCAGTGGCGCAGCTGGTAGCACCCCCACCTTGCAGCAAGAAGGTTCTGGGTTTGATTACTGGCCCGGGGTCTTTCTGCATGACCTGTTCTCCCTGAGCATGCATGGGTTCTCTCTGGGTACTCCGGCTTCCTTCCACACTCCAAAAACATGAACATTTGGTTAATTGGTTTCTCTAAATTGTCCTTAAGTGTGTGTGTGTGTGTGTGAATGGTTGTTTGTCTATGTGTTGCCCTGCGATGGACTGGCGACCTGTCCAGGGTCTATCTCGCCCATAGACAGGTGGAGATAGGCACCAGCACCGCTTGCGACCCTGCTTGGGATAATTGTGACAGAAAATGGATGGGTGTTAATTTAAAAAATCAAATTTTTCAGATTTTTGTGTTGAAATCTTAGTAAATGGAACAAAAAAAAACAAATGAGTATGAATACTCCTGTGAAACAATTTACTTTGAAAATCTTATTTAAAACAAGAGTAGATTTTATGTTTTATGTTTATTAACTATTTTAGCTTGGCGAAACGGCCAAGTGGTTTGTTCCCGCTGAAGTTTTGCTTCGCATCTGACTGCTTTATGGTTGCATGGCTGTTCAGGTCAAAGCACACATGAGTAATCAACAACTGTTTATGTTGGAAAACAGACAGTGAGGACTGAGTTTACCGCCCAGCTGTTTCTCCTCTGAGCAGGATCCACGGCTGCACAGCACGGCGCCCTGCTCATATGGGTTCATTGTTAGCGTGCCCTGCAGCCTGCTGCTTCTATAGACACTCCAACTGTAGAGCCCTTTGTTCATCAACAGTCTGGTCACATAGGTTTGTCCCTGTGGCCCCGGTGCTCTGATCTAAGTCTGTGAAGAGGCTGCCAGGCCCCCAAGGACACTGATAAGACTCCCACCACCACTCCCCTTCTGCCATAACATTCATTCCCCAGTTTGTGCTGCTGTATGTCCGTGTGTGAGGAAAAGAGAGTCAGAAAGTGAGATAGAAAAGAGCGGGAAGGTTTTTTTTAACAGAATAGGACAGAGTATATATGTGTGAACTCGGCTGGCCTGATAACAGCATGGCAAGAGAGGGTGAAGATGATAAGCCCCTCTTGTTACTTTGGGTAACCAGGCCTTTTGAGGAGAGCACAGTGAAGTTTGGTGCGCATGTTTGCAGGAGATGGAGAGCTACAGAGAGTACAGTGGAGGTTTTAATAGGTGTTCACTATTTTTACAACCTGCACCTGTCTGCCTGCTTGTATAAATGGATGAGCTATCTCTGAAAGAAAAAAAAAATCCTTTTTAACAAACATTCTCAGGTAAAAGCCTTAAATGCACCACAAACTGTTAGGATTGGAAAAAGTTTGCACTTAAGTACTTTCACTTTCTCTTCCACACATGTCACCCAGTGCACAGACGCCAAATCTTCTACTTTATTCTACTTGTTTTGCTCATTTCTTTTTAGTTGTATAGAACAAAGCACTTCAAGGTGGGTAAACAGAGGAAGAAGCAAGCTTACCTTATCTATACAGCTCCTTTCTGTGTGTGACCGAGCAGGAGTTGCCTGAGAGAGGAACGGAAATTGTTCTCATTACATCTGACAAACTAAGAGCCCTCATCTGCTCATAGACCTGGGATCAGTTTCCTTTCTGTGGATTCCCAGGAACCAGAGAGGGAGTGACGCACACAGTTAAGATCAGAGATGTCAGTTGTTGCTTCCCTTTTATTTTTTTTTATTCCACAGAACTAGTTGTGTCACATCCCCTCCCACCCCCACACACACCAACACACACCTCTCCCTCTTGCCTGGTCCTGTGAGATCTTATTGGTTACCTGTGTTGTTAGCAAAAGTAACCCATGGAGACAATTGTCAGTGAGGCCAATGTAAACACAGGTTTATTTGCAATGTAAAGCAACAGGCCACGCTTCTACACACAGATGTGCAGCTTGCATTAAAGCATATTAATATGGGTTAATGATGAACTCACTAAATATTATATTTAACGGAAATTGAAAAATTTTAAAAGCAGCAATATTCTTCAAACAAAGGAACAATGCATGATATTTCTGTTAAATTTTTTTGAATAAAAAGGCCAACCAAAAAAAAAAAAAAAACAGAAGGCAAGAAGAATTTAGGGCTTTACATAGACCCTGATGCCCCCTAGTGGCAATACTTTGCACCTGCTCCTTTAAAGAGAAATCCATGTGATAAAAGCACAAGAGGAAGAGAAGGAAAGGGCAGAGCCCCTTCCATCCCAGAGCTGGGATTAGAGACCTCTACAGGTTTATTTGTAAATTACCATTTAAACAGACTGTCAGTCACTGTGCTGATGACTGCATCATTTAGCCTTATTAGATTTGTGGGGGGGAAAAATGCTATCTATAAATAACAATCATTGCAAAAAGGGACCTTTTAACTCCTTTTCCTATAAAGTATGTCTGATGAAAATATTTCTGATCAGAAACTTTTCTTTGACAGCTGTAGAGGTACAAAAGGAAAGCCTGTTTCTTAATTTTTGGATCATGGCATTTGCCTCAGAGGCGTAAACTACAACTAGAATCAATTATGATGCAGCGTAGATATTTTCCAACCAAATATGATTCTGAGGTAAAAAATTTTCTGTCCTAAAAAAATAAAAAAAGGAGCAGAAAATGAAGTTTTATATAAATTTTAAAACATGATCTCAGATGAATTGCCTTCCTTTCTTAATAGCACCCCCTGGTGTTCAACCAACACTGAGAGTTAGAAATGGCCCCTGATCCACCTATAAAGATGTAGGTCTCTTCACAGAGGAAAGCGGTTATGATAGTATATCCTTAACATCAGAACAGATCCTAAAAGTGAGTAAAAACTATCATTATTGTCATGTGTACTGAGTCAAAGCTTCATATAAGTGTAATGATAGAGGAAATAAATCTGTAATGAAAAGTTAGATTGATATTTTTGTCTCAAAGTTCCATAAATAGCCCACCAATCCATTATTTGTTGGAAAAAAAAATAAAACCATGATTTTCTTAGATGGTGTTTTTATTTTCTAACGTCCCTTAATCATAGTGGCAGGATATCTCCTCATGTCAGCCTACACTGTAGAGTCATGGAGTCATGCCCTCCATGTCTCATGCATTTTAGATTTTTGCTCACCTAAGTGTTTACCTGGATCTTTACAAGGTTTCCCCACTGGATCTCTCTCACTCCTCAGGACTCAACCCTTGCTGTCCTCCTTCCATACTATCTCAGGTTCTCTCTGTCCGCAGCTCTCAAAGCATCACCTCGTCTTTCTTGCTGTGAAAGCTCCAGCAAGAGGCTCAAACCCACCGACTCTCAGTAACACTCTCCATACCTAAGCTGCGCTACATTCTCCTCCAACATTTGCATCAAACTACAAGCAAGCCATCACCGTATCCTTCTTCCAGTTAACAGAAGAAAAAACAATCCCTTCAATCTTTCCTGGCATCATCTTCACTCTACATAAATAATGTATATGCATTGAATCAAACAATGGGAACATGTGATAAAGATTATCCTAAGTGATTGAGTGAACGAAAGAAAGGTATTAGATCAGGCTTCAAACTAATGGATGGATACTGGTGCTTTTAGTTATTGCAGAACAGCTGTTCTGCAGTCAAGTTGTTTTTTGTTTTTAAGCCTTGCCCCACTATAGCTCTGTGTTTCTCCATCGCTATCATGTTCTTCGCCCCTCAGGTTGGCTGAAGCTCAGAGGGGGCGGGGCCTTCTCTGTTGTTGCTCCTCATCTATGCAGTAACCTACCAATTAGAGAGACTCCTTCACTGCCAAACTCTAAAACCTACTTTTATTCTTTTAATTTTTGTTTTGTTTTAAACTGGTTTTATTGTTTTTGTGAGTCTTTTTTTTTTTTTTTTTTTTGCAGTGTCCTGTCTGGCAATGTGGTAATAAGAATAATTGTCTTGATGCCAAAACGAGCCCAACAGATTTTACTTTCACAAGTGTAGCAGTATGGCAATTGCCATATTGCTCCGCTTGTTTCATGCATATAAATTGCTTTATTATAATTATGCAGGGAGTTTTACAGTTTATATGGACACTGCAATGTAAATAGAGCAGAAAAACAGAAGAAGAAAAAGGAAAAAAGAAAAAAAAAACAGAAAAGATGAAAGATGAAAGAGAGAGGAGATAGAAAGGAGACAATGTTTTTGTGAGTCTTTCTGATACCTTAATTATTATACAACTTGTGCTTACAGAGGCTAACTCACCCATCCATCCATCCATCCATCCATCCATCCATCCATCCATCCATCCATCCATCCATCCATCCATCCATCCGGGTCACGGAGGCAGCAGTCTAAGCAGAGATGCCCAAACTTCCAGATCCACACACAACTCCTCCAACTGCTCTCGGGGGAACCCTGATGAGACACCAGGCCAGCTCAGAGACATAGACCGTCCAGCGTGTCCTGGGCCTTCCACGAGGCCTCCTTCCAATAGGACATGCCTGGAACACCATCCAGGGGAGGCGACCAGGAGGCATCCGGTATAAAAGCCCAAGCCACCTCAGCTGGCTCCTTTCGACTTGGAGGAGCATCGACTGTACCCTGAGCACCATCCAAGTAACTGAGCTCCTCATGCAGTCTCGAAGGGTGCCCCCAGCCACCCTGCGAAGGAAACGTATTTCGGCCGCATGTATTTGCCATCTTGTCCTTTGGGTCATTACCAAGACCTCATGACCATAGAGGGTGGAAACTTAGATCAATCAGTAAATCAAGAGCTTTGACCTCTAAATCAGCTCCCTCCTCACGACAACAGTCCGATACAGCAACCGTATCACTACTGACGCCGCAACAATCTGTTTATCGATCTCACGCCCCATATGTCTCTCACTCGAGAACAAGACCCTGAGATACTTGAACCCCTCCACTTGAGACAAGGACTCTCCACCGACCTGACGAGGGGAGTCCACCTTTCTCTGGTGGAGAACCATGGCCTCGGATTTGGAAGTGCTGATCCTCATTCCGGCCGCTTCACACTCAGCTGTAAACCAACAGGACAACATCATCTGCAAACAGCAGAGATGATATCCTGAGGTTCCCAAACCGGACACCCTTAGGTCCCTGGCTGCACCTAGAAATTCTATCCATAAATGTAATTAACACACCCGATGACAAAGGGGAGCCCTGGTGGAGACGAACATGCACCGGGGACAGGTCTGACTTACTGCCTGCAATGTGAACCAAGCTCCTGCTGCGGTCATACAGAGAACCTTACTGTAAAAATCGTTTTTTGTTCTTTTCATTTCATTATTAAAGAAAATAAAATATAAGAGCTGCAAGAATCTCTCTGGTAGCTGTCTCCTTTAATGATCATATGTCTGGAATAAGATGTCAGGTTGCAAGACAGGAGTTGTTTCTTTCAAACAAAGCATCCAGGACTGGTTAAAATCTTCTGGAAGAAGTTTCACAATAAGTGAAATAAATCCAGCTTTACCTCAAAATGTCTGTATATGTGCTGAAAAAGCGTCAGTAAACCTTTTTTTGTGTGTGTGTTAAATCCAATCACACATCAGAAAATCAGCAAACGATTTGCAGAAAGTTTTGGAATAGCTGAGCTATCTGCATCTGATAGAAAAGCCTCGAGGTCTGTGTAGACCAGATGTCCTAGTTTTGGGCAGATCTATGTGTACAAGCCAAAATGGGCAAATTTCATTAAGTAAAGAATTGGGAGGCTGACTGACTCCTACAAGGAATGCTGAATTAGAATCAAAAGGTTTAACAACATTATTAGTTTGAGAGTTAAATCATCAGAATGAATCAATCATCTGTAGGAGAAGCAGGAGAATTAATGCATCGGTATGACCCAAAAAATTAAGGATTCATCTTGTGATTTTTATAATAAGAGCAAGATTGGATTATTGCAACATGGGTTTACATCTCCCGCTCCATCACATAGAGGCAGAACACTTCGCTGAGATAAAAAAAAGAATAAAAAAAAAAAAACAGTCCTGCATTCTGATTAAATGTTTTAGATTTTTAATCAAGAATGAGAAACACGGCAGGCGCCTGCTAAGTTTATGAGACAGTTTGAAGACATACTGTGAAGCTGAAATGTTACATATGGGTCTGTTAGTAAAATGTTTGGCTAGGCTGATGGATTCTGGGGGGAAAAAGCAAAGGAATGTCTTCAGCGTTACCATAGCTGTATCAGCACTGATCCATGCCACGTTTGATTAAAATACTTTATGTGTACGGGAGAGTATCTGATTTACGTCTCTTCTTTTTCATGGTTTTTATCAGTGCAGACACTGTTGACATGTTTTAAAAATGGGATATTTAAAATTCAAACAAACTTAAAGAAAGTGTAAATTTTGACAGTATATTGTAGCAGTTTTTGTGATTTTTTTATGTGTCCTGACAAACATGGAGAAATGCTCCTCATCCTTCTGCAGAAGGAGCTCAGATTTCCCTCTAATGTCTTCTGTCTTTTGGTTGCCTCAATAACAATACAGGTCTGGACTTTGACTAGGCCCCTCTAGGTCATGACTATTTCAATGTAAAACACTGGTTCTCTAAACATAGTTATGCTGTGTTTTTAAGCATGAAAATCATTGCATTTTGATGCATTAAGGCCCAAGGTCTTCAACAGGGGGTCCGCAAACCCCTAGGTGGTCCATGGAGGTACTGAATGGGGGTTGTGAAAGTTTTTTTTTTTTTATATTCCCCCCTGCAAATCTTTTCCACTAATTGAAATGTCTTTAAATACACATGAATATGAATTCAACACACTGCAGTAAACAGATAAATGGAGATAGAACATGTCTTTCAGTCATCGATGCACACAATCAGCGACACACAGGAGCTCTTTCAAGTTGAGCGCCGTTTTATTCACACCTGTCCCATCAACGAGGAATCAGAATCAGAAGTACTTTAATAATCCCAGGGTGAAATTACTTTAGTTACATTACTCCATCTGTAATAGAGTGGCTATAGGACCAGTTTGATATAACACAATTTCATACACTATACATATTTAGGGGGTCTCCGCTCCATCTTGTCATCAGTTTGGGGGTCCTTGGCCTGGAAAACATTAAAGACCCCTGGGTTAAACCATTGCATCAATATGTACCCTAAAATCAGCTGTATAGTAGTTGGATTAAAAATGTAATGAAATAAAAGGAACCAGAAATGTCCTTCAACTGTCATTGACCCCGATGAAATCAGCTGGTGTTAAATTAGATAGAAAACTAGACAATCTGTCTGGTAAAATGTAAAAAAAAAAGAACACTTTAATTGGGATAGAAATGAATTCTGCATTTAGACCATTTTCAAAATGCTCCCATTTTCCTCATATCTTTTAGGATAAAGGTGGTAAAGGTTTTAGTAAGAACTCATACATGTTTTGCAGGATCTTTTAGAAATGCAAATAGTCTCCCCATGTATGCTTCTGGCTTCTAAATGACTCTTTATCTTGTACTCTTGCCTCCACGGATTTGTCATCCTATTGTTCAGACAAGCAATAAAGGCCAAGTGTGTTAACAGGGAGGGACGAGACACAAATTTTCCCGTCACCCCCACCCTGGATGCAGATGTGGGGAGGAGACAGATGGAAGAAATCCTCCAGAGTCCATGCAACGTCGGGCTGATGAATTCCTCCTGCTCGTCGCGTCTGCTCACCTCCTGTGAGAGTGTGTTCTCAATGCAAGTGTGCAGCATTTGTGTATCTGTGGAAGTGAGGGATGAGCTGCATTTTTGTGTCATTTATTAAGCCTTTGTTGTAGTGTGAAAATCAGTGGTGGGTGATCATAAACAGGTCTTTGAAGCAAGGAAGGTTTAAGCTGGTTTCTGTGCATGCACACTTGACAGCAGCTCCACACCTTAGTGTGTGTGTTCTCAGTTTTTTTTTCTTTTGCCCTTGAAGTTATTTTCATGGCTCCACACACACACACACAAACATTCCCTCTAATAAAAAAAGAACATTTTCCTTTGTTCTTTTCAAATGTTTGCAGATGATGTGCCAGATTACGGCTTCTTTTCCCTCTGTTATCAATCCAGATACTCTTGAACTCAGATGGAATCGACTAATATCAAGCGCTCTGCCTGCATTTTAAATCATTACGTGTCTGTCAGTCTCAGTTTTTACTTAGATGTGATCTAAAGAAAATATGTGAATATCTAGGATCCTTAATTTACTTTAAAGAATTATAAGTGTGCCGACTGAACAGCTGTCACCTTTTGAACTTTTGGAAAATGTTGTCTATTATGTTTAAATACATATAATGGTTTCTGGATGCAGTTTGCTGGAAGCCGCCTGCCAAAAGGCACCAAAATACAAAACATGGGATATAGGGGGAAGCATGGAAAGAGAGAGAAAAAAGGTTCAGATTGGCTTAACTTACCACCCGAACCCCAAAAGCAAGACCCGGAGTAGAGGACATGCTGTTTCTAACCGTGTGTCTCCAGCCGTTTGTGTGTATTGGATGCAGAAATGTGCTGCGTCTACTGTTTGTGTAAGATGTTTATTTTTCTGCTGAGGCGTTCTGAACAAGCTGGATCTCTACAGTCTCCATGAGTTCTTTTGCTTTTGGGGTTATTTCTTTAACAGTTGGCTACTTGACACATTTACAAAGCTCTTTTTTTTTTTTTTTTACATCCTCAGAGCAAAAATCCTCGGAGACAGAGCGTGACAGTTTTCCTTTCTTCCCAATTTTACAGCTCTTTTTGTTGCTGTGCGTTTAGATGGATAGAGGGAGCAGTTCGGCTCCCCACTGGATTCAGTGTTTTCAATCAATTCAAGGGCCGCTATAATGTAAATCTGTGAAGAAAAAAATAACACATAGAGCTGTTGCTGTATTTTGAAACAGCATGCAATGGTCAGGATGCATCAAGGCATTGCTTTCAAGTTTAATATGTGCACATGCCCACCGTTAAGCATGGTGGCGGCTGCCATAGAGAAAATAACATTACATGGGTTAAGAAACTCTGCTGTGAGACGGTGGATGTGTCAGGAACCGAGGACAGATGGACCCAGTATTCAAGGAGAGACTGTCAGTAGGAAAGTTCAAAAAGGTTTATTAAATTAACAAAAACTAAAGTGGAGCTGTGGCTCGCGGACACTGCAGGATGGGGAGCGGGGCACCGCCCAATCACAGACACTCTGGTTTAACAGTCCAGTTCAAGAATGTCCCCAAGTGCTGCAGTCCCAGAGATCATGCTGGAAGCCGATCCTGGTCAGGGATCCAGAACAGACAGGAACAGGATCCAGATCAGGCAGGAACAGAACAGGTGGCAGGATCCAGACTTCCAGGCATCCACAGGCTCCCAGGAGGGTTCAGAGTCTGACTGGGACCAGAAGCATGACCAGGTGGTCACGCACAGGAGCAGACAGGATCCGGTGCAGATGAGCAGGCTCAGCGGAAGAGGGTAGCCGAGACGGGACGTGGAACCAGAACTTGATGCAGGACTTTAAACTGGTCTCCTCTCTAGAGCCAGGCTTACTGGAATAAAAACTGAACCTCCCCACATATAGAGCCAAAAAACCCAGAGGGCTCCACGGGGGAGGAACAGTGGACGATTAGGAGACGAGACAAACACTAAAACCCTCTTTCCACTGGCAGCCAGGATCCAGGGCATGAACCAAGGCAAAAACTGAAGGGACAGACTAACAAAAAGACAAGTAATGATCTGGCACTGAATGCTCAGGTTGAACTGAATCTAACCAAGAGGAAACAGGTGAGAGGAATAAATTATAATTGAGGCAGGGAGGGAAAACGACAGGTGAAAAGAATGACTAATTAAGGGAGAGCAAACAGGCCAGATCATGACAGGATGTTGCACAAATAATTCTTATGAGCTGGTAGAAAGTAGAAAAATAGCCCTGAAGATATATTATTACAATAAGAAAGACGGAACGATCCAAATACAGATTGGTAACCTTAAGAATGAGGCCTTAGTAAATGGATTAAACTACAGCAGTCAGCTACCACCTATTTCCACTTGTTTGTTTGTCGTTAGCTCAGTATCTTGGTTTTCAATGCTAATAGAGTAAAAAAAAAGCCTTTGGCAGTTCACCAGTATGAGGAGCAATGCTTTGGAAGCTCCTTGTGTTTGTTATGTGCCTCATGTGGCACGTTTCTCTGAGCTGAGAGCCCTCCAAACCAGGAGCTGCTTCCCAACGCTAATGCCAAGCTTTGAAGAATCTCTACTTCATTGCTTAAAACAAAAAAAAAAACTTCAAAAAGGTATCAAATAACAAAATTATATATAGTTAAATATAATAATGAAACCTTTGAGCACTTTTGGATGTTTTTTCTTGTTCTTATTCGTTACATTTTGCTGTCATTTACCTGCAGCAGTGTGGTGTTATTAAAAATAAAGATGAGAATCTGTAAATTATTTTGTTTCGCCTAAATCTGTAATGCAACTCTATAGTGATTATGCTTTGATGGTCTGCTGAGAAAGACCCATATAAGTCTACTTATTTCTTTAGCTCAGGTTTGTGTAACTCTACTGGTAAAATGGCAGATTTAAAGTGTTCTCAATGCTTATTTTCTGACAAGATAAATGCTATGTGTTACATGACAGCCTACAAGTAATACTAAAAACTCTGATTCATGCTTCAATAAAATTAAAAGCTGCCTACATGGACAAACTGAATGCCTTCATGAAAAAAACTTTACAGTCAGAGGAGATAAAAGCTATTTTGACTTAGTTTTGCACTTTAAAACTGTATGAACTATAGACATTTTTAATTAACATTTTTATTGTGCATTTTGAAGTATAGCATTAGAAAAACTTGAAGGAAAAAAGAAAATTCCAATCAACTCTCTCTAAATTTTGCAAAAAGTTTTTATGCTTGCTTGAGGTGGTTTTTGATGAAAGGGGAAGGACGTTTTTCTAAAAGGTTCTGACATAGGCAATATTTATTGTATGACTGATCAGCTGTTTCTGCTGCGGCTGGGTCCTGAATGCAGCATTAGAATCACACCATCTCTTTCGATGTCTCCAGATGGCTGGAACCTTCGCTAACTCTGGCTGTATTAATATCATGTAAGTTAAGTAAAATAAGACACATTCATCAGATCCTGGTTCCATCATTGATCTAGCATGCTATATCTACTTCCTGTTTGTTACAGACAAATGCAATGTCAAAATATGATTACATCATGATTTGCATCACGTTTTTAACTTGTTTGAATGGATGCAAACATGTCTAATTCACATTTTATTTTTTATTTTTCAAAAGTTACCTCTAAATTTCCTTTTTGTCTGAATTCAAAAAATTCCAAGTATTACTGCCCCCTGAAATGCTGCCTTGAGCTTATTTTGTCCATCTTCCTCAGAAATCTGCAGTTTCCTTTTCAATAATAAAGAAAAGTTTTCCCATAGCAAGATCCCCCCTACACCATGTTTCATGATGGGAAAAGAGTTCAGGGTTCAGTTAAGAGTTCCTCTTTTAAGAGTGGCTTTCTTTTTACCACTACTCCTTATAATTGTGGACAGCTTCCATTTTTTTTAACCTTTATTATTCGCATTTTTAAATTCAGGACGTCACTTTCTAACCTAACTATGTTAAATCTCTCCATATATTCACCTGTGGCATTTTCCTCTTTCTTAGGAGCTGTTTGCTCTCCAATTTTCTCTTAGAAACCTCTGAGACCTCAACAGAACCGAAATTATACTGAAATAAACAAAATCCAAGTTGGTAGTTGGTTGATCTGCGTTTCTTTTAGAGTTTGTAATGTGAATTGGGCACAATCTAGGATATGCACTACTTATTTTACTTACCTTTTCTCTATTCCATGAAATCCAAATAAATGTGCTATAAGTTGAAGTGATGATAAAGTAATCACTTTAAAACAGTGTTACCACATCCTGCTTCAGTTTATTTGATCAAATACACATTAAGCCTTATTTATACGCAGACCTACCTGGATGACTCTCCACTTTTTGGACCAGTTTTTTTAATTCTTGCAGAGGATTCATTAAATATCAAGAAAAACTATATTAACCAGAGCTAGATATGTTATTCTAGCCCCTGCATGAAGCAAAGAAAAGAAAGAACTCATAGGGGAATGTACTGAATGTGATTTGGTTCAATTAGACCTGCTTAGAGCACCGGTGGGTTTGATTTAACGTGGAACCACAGCATCATAATTGAAGGCATGCTGGAAGAACAGCAGCTGAAAGAGGGAGAGAGATGGAGGGGTTACAGGAGGGGCTGATGCAGGAATGCAGGGAGAAAGAAAAAAGAGAGAAGAAAAAAGCAAAAAAGAAAGAAGGCTGGGTGAAGGTGAGGACGGTGGATAAAGAAATGAGATGAGGGGTGGTGATAGATCACAGGACAGAGAGCTTCTTTGACAGTTAATGCTACATGCGTGACACTGGTTAGCTTGGAGCGGGGGATTCCATGTCAGAACTCAAGCTGTGTGTGTTTGTGTGAGATTAAAAGTCAGAAAAAGAAAAAAAGAAATCACAGTAATGTTCTGTGCTGCCGTCCACCATCACATGATGCTGCCTGCTCTCACATTTTAGTCAAGCTAACAAGCACTCAACACATTTTCACTTTTGTAACTGTGTTTTTCTCTTTATTTGTCTGTGTTGGAAGAAAAACAGTTAAAGCACTGCATACCGGCTAAGGTAATCAGTCAGATTAGGATAACAGGAAGTAAGATCAGCCATGGAGCAATTAGAGCCACATCAGCAGCCCAATAACTGTACACAATAACATAACATCAGTAGTTTAATAACTGGTGAGACAATGCACATGTTTAAAGCATCAGTGTAGGGGTGTAGCGATACGTTCAACTCGTGAGACCAAAGAAAAATGTTTTCTTCAAAACAAGACAAGATCTTTACCCCTCTTTAAAACCAAGAATGCAGAATTAATCTGGGGAAAAAAGAAGTTATATGATGCATTTTTGGGTCAAGGTCATGTTTCACCCTTTGAGATGTTGGTTTGCTGCTGCCACTTATGGACAAATCTTTTGTGGCTGTGGTAACAAAATCATAACTCCTCACATTTTGGCACAGCATTGAAACCAGCCTGAAAGTCATTAGAATAAGTAATGTTTTAAGATTTAGATTAAGGAGGTTACATCCCTAAAATGCTTTTATTTTCTGGATGATTTATACACTTGGAGAAAATAAGAAATTTCAGTTCTTGTTTCTCAGAGTGTTTCTCAAACACACGTCAGTATAATTTTACAATGCAGAATCCCCTTCAGCGAGTGACACAGCACAACGCTTTCAACCTGTTTGATTCTGAATTATTGATATAATTATTTAAATCTGGAGATCATTGATCTGTTCTGATTCAGGGCATTTCAGCAACACAGCATCTAGAAACCTTTCTGAAATGATTCAGAATACATAACCTCTCTGTATTTAGTAAGGTGTGCAATGTTTGTGTTGGGTGCTTCCAAAGTCAATATAATACTGATATAAAAAGACCCTATAATGTTTTTATATATTTAAAAACCTTTTAAAAAACTCTTTTTAGGGCAAAACCTTTTATTTCAGGTTTGATTAGTCATTTTATTTTATATTTAGGAGTGAAAAAAAATCCCTTTAGTTCAGTGCCGAAAGTGAGCTCTGATGCAGAAATGGTTTTAGGTTCTGCAATCCTCTCACCTCTTAGCCAATTTTCAGTTTAACCTACAAAATAAGACAACACAAGAGCTAAATTCCATGTTTTTCCCTCACTATTCTTCAATAAGCAGTAATTATTTATTAATCATAGTAAATGTGTATCAGAAGGGAGTTCCTTTTAAAACTTTTTTTCTTTTGTTTTAAAGAAAAGCCAAAATAATAGCAGTTTTAAATTGTTACATTAGCAACTGGAGCATTTAGTTTTGCTAGCATTAGCCAAACATTAGTCTCTGGGTGTATTCATTACACTAAGACTGACAACTAAAAAAGACTACAGACATTTTCTCCAAATCCATCATGTTTCATGACTAACAGAATGAAAGTTAAATAATATGCAGTATGTTCAACCTTCTTGTTATTTGCTGAAAGTCTTGCTCTCTCCCACTGCTGTAAATGCTGTAAATGTATACTTTTTACTTTATTTAAAGACCTGACAGCAACTTGAAATAGCTTGTTTAGAGCCTTCTTTGCTTTTTCAGTACCAATGTAGCCAAATGTGTTAATGGCATTTATCTGTTGACTGTAAACAAAACACAAGGAGTCCTTTGCTCTTTCAAAATAAGAGTAAAATCTAAAAAAGGTTAGTTTAAAAGCTCTTATCTTGATGTCTTAAGCAGATAGGAATAGTTCATGCTTACATAACCAAACAAAAATCTGATACAAACAGCAGCTAGATGCTGCAGAGCAAGACAGACATCAATCTGACAAAAAATATTGCAGCATTTCAATTTTGCAAGAGCTCATGCTGTGATCTCGTTACACCCCCAGTGACAAGTATGCAAAGTATGCAGAAGGACTGACATACATTCGTTCATTTGAATATACATTATACAAACAAGTGCAGCCTTAGAGCCACTGGAGACCCTTTCATGATCGTGTGTCGGCTACATACACACAACCGTCTATAGAATAAGAGATTCTTTGTTTTAAAGTTACAACCTCAATCCATAGAGCGCGTCTGATTTGCTCTTTCAGCTAACTGAGCAGTAACCCCTTTTAAAGCAACACTCTACAATTATCTTTTTAAGATTTGTTCATATTTACATGGTTCTAGCCTTTAAGAAAATACAATATAAACTCACACTGCTGTCCCCAGAACACACAGATGCTTCAATCTGTCTTTGGTTTAACAAGGTGTATAAGTTTCTGTTTAAGCTGATTTCCAAAAGGCACATCTGGACCACTTATATGGCATCTTTGATGAGAAAAGAATGGGGCTTGTTTAACTCAGTCGTACATCGATTCCTTTTTTTCTTTTCTCTCTGCTTCATTCTCCTTGTACCACCTCTAGTCCCACCTCAAGGTGTGTGCCTTTTCAGGCCGTGCTGGACTTGTTGGTGATGCGGGAGTGGCTCTGGTCTGAGGCTCGGTCACTGACTTTGAGCTTCATGCATGACTGCTTTTCGTCCATCAGCATTTCGGCAGGTAGGCACCAGCAGCACAGGCAGGACTAAAACAGAAGAACGGGATGCTCATGAAAAAAAGAGAAATACATTTTTTTTATTTTTTTCTTGAAGAGTATAACTTTTGTATTTTAATTAAGGAAACACCAAAAACGTGTTCTATATATAAAACAGTAAATGCAGCCTTTTAACTTGTTGAAATTTCTCCGCATTAGAAAACGTCAAGGTATTCCAGTATGTGACAGACCAAAACAAAGCAGTGCTAAATTGTGAAATAAGGCATAAAGCTTAAATATTGTGAAATTAAATCCAGCACAACCAACTTCCTACTAAGTAAACCCAGAGTGAACGGTGCCGGATGTTTTTTTTTTTTTTTGTAAAAAGAACATTAGTGAAAAAACAGCATGAAGAAGACCAATGATCGCATTGAATCGGTCAGGGTATGAAGTGGTGGAGAATTTAGAGCAAAGTGAAAATGGAAAAAATAATCCCAATTTTCAAAGATCCCACAGAGCTCTGTTCAACCCATCATTTAAACATGGAAGGAAGATGGACCAACATTTCCGTCTCCAAAATGCCAGTCAAGATGGCCAGAGTTACTCCACAGATCAGGATTGAAAGTATACACCTCACAAATTCTGGCCTATGTGAAACAGTGGGAAGATAAAGGCTGTTGTTTAGAAAAAGTGATGAAACAACACATGCAAATTGGCAGAAAAATAATGCAGGAGACAGAACAAACAAGAAAGAAGAGATAGATAGTCAAATTAGGACCAAAGTTAACCAGTTGGTCAACAGATAGCTTCAACATCCTAGATTTGTTTGTCTGATGTCATGACAAGTCTTTCTATCTCTCTGTCTGTGCACATGCATGCATGTATCTATGTATGTAATCTTTCATTAAAAAAAAGCAAAAACCTTACGGGTATAGTAGAGGATGTTCTTTTTCCAGGTGGATCATCAAAATAAGTGGTTCTTCTAATTGTCAGTCATTCTCGTGATAGGTTTATGTAAGCCGTCCTACGTGCTCGTCCCCCTTTTTCACTTACCGGTGGCAAGTCTTTTGAAAAGTAAGCTTGTATGAGCGATGCAAACAGAAACTTTTAAACTGAGCGTGCACAAGGCACGTGCATGCTCTTGCACCCGTTCAATAGGTGTTCCCTCTCATTAACGGGTACAGGGTTGTGCATATGTATTTTTTTTTTTTTAGTGGAGAGGGAGGGGTCTTTTCTAAAATTTGTGAAAATCCTTCATGATACCTTTAGGCAACCCATTATCAACCTTCATGCTGAGATGGAAACATCCTAAAATGTGAATGATAACTCAACATAAACTGTGTAGTACAACTGTTACTGCTTGAATCAAATATGGCATAAGCATCAACAATATATACTATAACCCTTAATATTTATATGTTATCCAGACATCACAATTTATCACCCGTACAGCAGAGGCAAACACAGTGGAAGGTCAGAGAAAGAGACCACGGAAAAATAAGCAGAAGCTGGGCAGATTCAGCAGCTGCCCCACCCTCCTATAGAGCTCAGAAAGAGAGAGCAGATCATCGCAACATCCCAATGAAAAGATAAAATATACATTTCAGCTAGCCTAGTCTATGATTATAATAAAAAACAGTTGGACGGATATTAGCAGGAGCTCAATTCAAGCACACTAAAGAAGAGAAGCTAAACATCTGAAACGTAAAGCCAAAGCTTTGATGAAATAAATATAAGTTGGAACAGCCTAGGAACAATCCTACAATCCTACAAATAATCTGTGGACAGAAAAAGAACAGTCAGTTATATCAGTCTGTAGATGTGGAAAATTGGTAGAAAGAAGCTCCAACGGACTATCATAAGTCCTTCAAACCCTCACTGCTGTTTGATATCAGCTCTGCTGCAAGAAAATCTAAAACAAAGCTAAAAACAAAACCCTGTTTTAGAGACAAGACTTACCCTGAAGCAGTTCTTGAAGCGTTTGCTGACCATGTAGAGAGCAATGGGGTTAATACAAGAGTTGATGGAAGCCATGTTGATGCCAATGTAGTCCAGCACCAAAAAGAAACTGTAAAGATAAAAAAAAAAAAGACAAAAAACATTTGACTGTTTGATTGTGTTTAGCTATTCTGCAAATCATAATTGATGGTGCATACCTGAGCAGCTCGCAGCGGTTCGGGTCCTTCTCATCATAGATGGTGAGCTTCAGGATACGGCTGAGGTGCAGAGGGAGCCAGCACAGAGCGAACACCAGGACCAGACAGAACACCGTCTTGGCCACCTCCCTCCGCTGATTCCAAAAACACACATTAATCATTATAAGGTGCGGAAATAACTCTACCTCTATGGATTTCTAGATCATTTTACATAGATATTCCCCTTTCAGATCAAGTTACTGTTCCAGAATTTTGCTGGATATACAAAAAGAAAACATAATTCGATGCTTTCTTAAGGGTTTGATCAAATGAAGCCTGATTATATGTTATGATTTTACATTCTGGATTTTTTGTTTCTGTTTAAGTTTTTCTTTTTTTTTTTTTGCTCTTTGTTGTTGTCTATTTTAGATCCTTTTTTAAAATTCTTTGTTTTGCTGTTCCTGTTATCTCTTTTCTACATAACTGGTATTGTTTGTTCCCTGGTCTAGTTTCTGTTATTTATCCTTAGGTCATATTTTCCATCTTATCTTGTCTTTTTCCCCTCTGGCCATTTCTTATATTTTAGTCATTAGTCTTTTCTCTCCTCTAGCTTCATTTAAGTTCTTTCTAGTTACCTTTAGTTCCTAATGTTTCCTCTAGTTATTGTTTGTTGCCCCAAGTGCCCTTTCCTTTTCCCTGTAACTCCTTGCAGTTGCTTCTGTCTACACCTGCTCCCTATCAGCTAATTAGTCCTCTTATTGTATCTGACTGAATCCCAAACCGCCCCCTAACCACTAACCCTTAACTATCAAGTGTTACTCCCAATGAAGTCTCACTCGCTGCTATGGAGGCTTTGATTAAAGGTGGGTAAACGAGAATAGGATGGCTTCTTCCCTCCAATGGAAAAGGAATGCAGTCGTTGATATGGCAACACAATGATGCCAAATGTGTGTGGCTGTAGCTCTGAGGTGCACGTTAAGATAACATCAAAAATTTGCCTTTTCTTAAAACAAATACGGTCAACTAAAGCTATTTTAAAAAGGACCTTCCATTTTGGAAATAATTTCATTTTTTTTATATAACTAACTTGTGATTTTCTGTCATTGTGATGAAGATGCAGTAAACCAGAGAATTTACAGGTGTTTCCTTCGCCACCAGGCCACTGTTACACCTGCTGCTGAATTCCAGCGAGCATGCAACTGATGCAGACTTGCTATTTAAGGGCTGAATGTTCCACTGGCCGTACCCACTACGTGGTTTGGGATGACACTTAATGTGGCGGAAGAAATCAGCTCTGCCTCCTTAGCTCTGCATTTCGGTCCACAACGATATCCACCAACCTTGACAGTAGATCCTTTCAGATTTCACACACTTATATTTCTGAAACTGATTTTAGTTATCAGACCTGTTTAATGTGGTCGCTAAGGGCAATCTGCACCCCGTTCTTCTTCCTTAGCATCTCGCAGGTCATCAGGGTGTAGAAAACGGCTGTGCAGGCAAGCGGCAAGCAGAAATATGTGCTGAACAACCACCAGTCCTTGGCTGATTTATAAAACTGCAGAAAAGAACAGAGGAACCAGTTTTGGTTGTGTTCAAACATCTGTGTGGGAGAAGTAAGTAAGTAATAAAGATCAAGCAAATAAGAAGCATATTAACTGGAGAATGGCCTCCTTCTGACCTTCACTCATGTGGAGGAACTTAGGGGTGTGCTTGGAGTTGCTCATGACATCTCTTTTTAAAATTGATTTATGAGTAGTACTGAGTGGAGTAGAAGTTTTTAAATTAGGTAATGATGGAAAAACGTGGGACCTATATTCCAATAAGCTCTCAACCCTAAAAAAAAACAATCTTGCATCTGTGGTGTATGTTTTCATAACCTATGACCTCTTTCTAACCCCATAGAGGAGTCATGCTGTGGCTCTATCTGTTGTGTGCTGCTACATTAAGCAAGCTTCCATATTTTATCACAGCATGCACATCTGCGCCTTCGTCTCTCTGCATATTATTTGCACATCTGCACGTGTGCTGTCTGCACAGCTGAGTCAACACACTCATTTCTGCGTCAGACCAAAAAAGGCCGCAGAAGGTCGACGTGTCCAGCTTCACCTTCATAAATTCAGTTTTCTGCATGGGGTGCAGCAGACAGATCCTAAGGTGGTCTCCTTTGTAGGTCATGGTGATCATGTCAAAGGCTATTGCCTCTGGCACGGCAAAGATGATAGATAATATCCAGATGAGAGCAATCTCGATTGCCATCCACTTTGGAACTCCGATGCCTTTGATTCGACTCCAGGAGGCCACGGCACGATACCTGGAAATCAAACCGGTATGCAATCCTTAAACAAATAAAATTTAAGGCAAATAAATAGCTTGATTCTATAGGGAAACTCATAAAGTGATCTCATATTTAACGTGGATGCCAAAAGTGAATGAAAGCAGTTTGCTTTCACTGCCAGACCTTAATAATGTATGTAACACCATCAGCTATTCCAAATTACGTCATGTGACAAACAGACATTTCAGTGTTTCCTGAAAGGACTTTACAATACATCATGGATGAAGACTAACAAAAACCTGGTTGCAGCTGCAAGTCTTTGGACAGTTAGATCAAGCTCAGTCAGACTGGATAGCATCCGTGAGTTTCACATCTTTAAAAATATTGCTACAGCCGGGTTTAAAGTTAGATGGGGGGAGTATCCTAGCAGATGAAACTGTGTTCTATGTCATTCTGTAGCAGCAGTCTCTCTTCTTCAGTAAGTTCAATCAGGTTTTCATTTCATTCAAGCTCCTAATCAAGCAAACTCTCAACATTCACACAACATGACACTGCCACCACCATGTTCCGCTGCCAGGATAGTGGGTTCATTTGCACATGTCTTATCCAGGCTAAAAGCTAGAGCATCATCTTCCACATCTATTTTGTTTCTTCTACATGACTTGGTGCAAACAGAAAAGCTGACTCATTTCTTTCTCCTTTCCATTCATGCAAAGTGACCATTTATGCAGGATGCACAACTTATAGGGGTTCCTAAGCTGTATATCTCTGAAGCTCCCCTGAGTTACTCTTCCTGACCTGCAGGGTTACATGGTTGGCATTATCTTGGTGGGTTTGCTGGTGTGTCATACATGTTAGACTTAAGATGATGGATAAACTCTGCTTCAAAATTCTCGAAGACACAATCTCTGACCCATTAGCTGCTTTCCTTGGTCTTTATTAAGCTCTTTGGTTGTTTGGCCAACCTCTGTGGTTTTCAAAGTATAGCTAATTCATGCTGAGACTGATTTCCAGATGTATTAATGCTAGTATTTACTACTTTGATGACTTTTAAAAGAAGTTTGATTACTATGGATTTTATTTAGAAGTATCAGACTAATTGGGGATGAATAAATGATTAATTTCATGTCTTTGTGTTCGTCTGTCAGATAAATTCCGAATATCTGTCAAGGGGAGGAAAAGTCAAAGAGGGAAGAAAATGGTTTCCAGTTACTAAAATGAAAAAAAAAAAAAAAGGGTGGAAAAAATAAACATGTCAGGAAATGTGTGTTTGGGAAATGCATGGGTTTTGGGCTGCATACCTGTCAATACTCAAAGCACAAAGACTCAACACAGTGATCCCCACGGACGCTTTCTGGACAAACGGCACGACCTTGCACAGAGTCACCCCGAAGGGCCAATCCTCTGCTAGAAGCTGCAGACAGATTACAACACAGGGAGAAGGTTGTTGATTTATGCAGAGACAGGGACTGATGCAAAAAGTGTTTCTTCAAGACAGATTTCTGCCACAGGAATCCAGCACACAAGGAAAGCACATGAACTTAAATTCAAAGTTTTCTTTTAAAGCATTATTGTAATGTCTTCTGAAAAAAAAAAAAAACATTAACAAAAAACACTGAGACTCTCATGCCTCAGTTTGACCCTTGGGCCTTGCAACCAAATCAAGTGTTTAAGCTCCTGGAGCCCAAGAAAACCTAGAGAATCAAGTCCAACATGAGGCTTTTTGAGCTTTTCTTGGATGGGCGACAGGAATGTGAGTGAAAATCAATTGAAATCATATGTGACCCTGCATCTCTTTGTACCACCCTGTCTGGTCCTTGTCTCCACTCCGGTATGTAGCTGCAACCACCAGCTGTTTTAACACGCCTGGCCGCTTATCCAAATATACGGATAACCTGGCTCTCTCTGCCTCTTACTCTTGCAAAACAAGTCAAACACTTAATAACAAGCTGTGAGACAGGAGGGAATATGAAGAGGCTCAGAGTCCACAGGAGTAATAACATTTCAGAGGCACTGGGGAGAACCCCATCCCCCAACCCCATCTCTAATTCCACTGTGTATGTTTAATTAAGTGAACATTGGGTGTGGTTTAAGAGTTTGGATTCCAAAGAAAGCAAAGATTTTTATATGTAAGATAGATGGTAATTAAATCTGTTTGGTTAGTGAAATGGAATGGCTGTATGGTTTGTCTTACCTTGTAGACATTGATAGGAATGCCGATGATGATGTGCAGCAGGTCTCCAAGCGCCAGGCTGCCAATGAGTATGTTTGGCCCGTTCCGCATGCACTTGTTCTTGTATATGATCCTCAGAAGGGTGGAGTTCCCAATGATGCCGACCACAAACACCAGGCAGGAAACCACTGTGTTGATGTATTTGAAAGTGTCCCTGATTTCAGTGGGCCCTGTGCACATGGGTGGCAGGCGTCGACGGGGCATGGTGATGTTGGGCCTCACCGGGTCGTGCATTTTCCTCTGAACCAGCCCAAGTCTCTGGGTCACAGACATTGTAGCCTGGGGAATTTGATTCCTTGGCTCTGTCTGCCCGCTCACAACAAGCAGGTGAGCGCCCAGCAGGAGGAAGCAAAGAGGAACCATCATGTTTTTTTTCTTTAAAAAGATGGCTAATATCCAGGGAAAACTCTTATTGATGGTCTTTAGTGCTCCTGAAACACAGATTTGATGAAATTATGAGTTGTTTGCTGTTTGCCAATATGATCTCAAAGGCCTCTTAGAAGAAAAAAACATCTACATTTTGTCAAATATTGGGGAAAGGTAGAATATTTTTAAGGAATTCTAGCATTTCTTGAAACTTATGAAACTGCAGAGTTTTCACAATTCTCTTAAATTGTGAAATTGTGGAGTATTAAGCAGTTCTTGCTCAAAGCAAGCTGAACCAAAGCTAACATGCAATAAGAAACTTTTCAATTGATTTCTTCAGACTGTCTGTTTTGTTTAATCTCTATGTTGACCATACAAACTATTTGGGCAGGAAGCACCCCAAAAAGGAATTAAAAGGTTTGTTTTGAAAACGTTGAAACATCCTAATATATCAGGATTTTAGCTGCTCCGGCTACATTACAAACACTTCAACAGAGAATGCAATAGTTGTTATGGTTAAAAGTTTGGCCAAAACAATCCATACATCTGGAATATTAATGTAATGTTTTAATACTTTTATTGTGCTTCAATGAGAAATATTAACGTTTTAAAGTGTCCCAAAGCCAGAGATGTAACTAATTTATCAGAAACTTGGTGCAGCAAGGTAAGGATTACCATGGGAGGCACTACAATTTAAAATAATTGGAGCTTATTATAACCAAAGAGCAAATATCAGAAAAAAACATGCAAAAAAGCTCTCAAATTATCACAGGTAGGTTAAAGCAGGGTGTATTTACTGTGAACACAAAGATAGTTATATCAATTGCTGAAAAATGTTAAAGCTGTTCTTTTAGGAATTAAAAAAACCTGGATAAAAACAGTCAAATCTGCAATGTATACTGAGACTGAATTGGTAATTGTACATAATAAACATAATGCTGGTTTACTAGGTATTAGGTATACATTTGATTATTTTGTATAAATAAATACTTTTTCTTATTTTAATTCTATTTCAGTTGTAGGTTTTAAGGTTCCGTTTTAATAAAGTTTTCATTTAAAGGTTAACTTTTGTATATAGAGAAAATGTTTCATACATAGAGTATACGAAAAAACTGTTCTATATACTAATATGATTATATTCAATTGACAGATGACTTCTTAACACTTTTACATAGTAAACACTACATGGTTTAAAAGAATCAAAAAAGAAAATTAGAAACTGTTCCTTTTTTTTGTTCCTCCTCTCATTTTTTTCACAAGAGGAGTGTTATTTACCCTTTCAGTTTGCACTGGGAGTTGCCTTGTTGCATAAACTTCTGGGTTGAGGGGTAGAGTTGGGGGGATTATCATATTATCTAATTTATTCACTTGTGTTTATATCATACATTATTTAAAAAGGTTTATCCTTATTTATATAACAAATTATTCAAGAGGATTCGTCAATGTTTAAAAAGTTTTTGGATTATTTTTATCATGTATGTGCTAGTTAAACCCTACTAATACCTGCCTGTTATGTGTTAAGGCTCATGTAATTTAATAGATAAACTTTATTAAGTGTTATTTAAAGTGTTGGTTCCTAGTGATCTCTTCTCAGGAAAGAATCGAGGACAGAAAGTTTAAAGAGCTTTCCTTTACATAATGGTGTTTTCACCCACCTGAATGTAATATCACTTATGGTGAGCCACTGATGGACCAACGCACAGCATGAGGTGATGATATTTTTGGACAAATATCTCCAGGTTTTTTGAGGGGTTGTGCTCGGGATTCTGTGCGCTTAGTGTTCTCAGGTTGCCAAAAAATATACCACAAAAATAATATTTCTGAATACTGACTCTACCGAGGGACAATATGAATTTCTGACAAAATATGCTGTCCCACCTTGGGCATGAAAACCCAAACATTAAGTACTTTGGTACTTAGATTGCTTTAGATTTATAGATGATTTGATTCTTCTATAACTCTTAAAGATACTCAAATTCTTCCAGTTACAGGTATTAAAGTGTTCCCAGACAACATTTCAATCATCTCGTCGTCCATACTACTATGCTAACGCCACCGCCACCAAGCTGCAATGATTTGCCGCGAATGAATACCGCCGAATCTGTCGATTCATCTTGTAGTGGTGCATCAAATGCGAAGACAGCTCGCCAGCTCCCGTCTCACGTCAGAGGAGGAGTAAGCAGATGACTTACAAAAAGGTGGTAAGAACCAGCGGACAACAAAATTCCAGTTCAAAAGCATGTAGCGGTTTATTTACTGGTGCAACGTTGAGGACAAAAAAAACAAAATACTTTCAAATAAAGGAAACAAAACCGACAATTGCAGGCAATACAAAACACTGACAGCCTCACAGCAAGCTGACTTTAAATATAGTCTCTCTAAGCAGACCTTCAAGAGCAGTTTCTCCAACCAGTCTCTCCAAGCAGCCCTCCCAAGCCATTGTGAGTCTGCCCCTTAAATAGACCCACCAATAACCAGCCAATTGAGACAGCCCAACTCAACAGGAAGGCAAATCCCCAATAAATCAAATTTAACATTGTAGAAAAATAAATACAGACAATAGCATCATTCATACAAAAACATACATATTTATGAAATAATTTAACCATACTAACATTACCATTTCACCTACTAATTACCATGCAAACAATTATTCCATACATTGAAATCCCACTTAACACCCCTGCCCCCTAATAGTCTTTTCCAATGCCCTGGGACAATGGATAAGAGACTGGCTCCGATGCGGTACGTGTTTCCACACGGACCAGTATGGTGACGGACTTAGGGAAGAGAATGTGAAATTTGACTGGGAAGTTTTATTGCCGACTACGGAATGTATATTAAAGCTGTCGCAGTGGGTACCTTCAGAGTTTGCTACGCTGGTGAGTAAGTAAAGTGTTGAATGAAAGGCGACGTTGTAATTTCGGTACTAGTGTAAATTACCGGGTGATTTGTTTGGAACTGCCGCCGCCATGACGGCCGGTCTGTGGTGCATGCTGGGAAATGTAGTGAAGGATGTGACGCTATATGTGTGATAGACGGCGGCTACACTTTGCGAACAGAGGGGGAAAACGGCTCCGTTTTCACAGTATTTATGACGTGAAAAATAATAACGGTAACTCCATTGAAATGATTCAAAACTAAAGTAACGAGCCAAGTTTTTATAATGTAAGGAGTAGAAAGTACAGATATTTGTGTAAAAATGTAAGGAGTAGAAGTAAAAAGTCGCCATAAAAATAAGTAGTAAAGTAAAGTAAAAATATCAGAAAAATCTACTTGAGTACAGTAACGAAGTATTTGTACTTCGTTACTTCCCATATCTGCTATTTAGTAATGCAAAAATAATCCTGATGAAGGAAATAATGTAACATATGTGATCTATTTTTACTGTTTCCTAGTAAAACTAGGGTTGCTCTATAGCATCAACTAAAGCCATATCATAGTAACAACCTATAGGCTGATAAATTACCAAGGGGCCTTAAGAGCATTTTACCCATATGTATTTTAAACTGAATGTTCAATTAAAAAATTTGCCATTTTATTAATAATTCATGTATTTTTCTGATACTTCTTTTATTTAGGTCAGACAACTCTGGTATTTTTTTTTTAGATTAGCAGCATAACTTGATGTTACTGGCTATAAATCAGTTGGTAGGTAGGGACATGTTCATTTGGCTAAGCTCTATGTCTAAGCAATAGAAAATAATCCTAACAACTATCTCCTGTGGTTTTGGGCAACAGAAAAAATAAAATAAAAAAGTTTTATAAAAAAGACTTAAGCTTTTATAACACCCCTACATTAAATTCCTTTTTTCCAGCTACTTCTGTTCAAGCTTGTACTTACCTAACCTCAAACAGAGGCAGGAGCTCCCCAGAAAATGTCCTTTTAAATTAAAGTTACCCAGCTAAGTCTCAGGACTAGCAAGGATTCCTGAATCAAAGGAACATGGTTCCAGAAGCGACGGTCCGCTCATGTCCAACAGAAGTAGTCCTCAATATATTAGGCTCCTCAAGTTCGCCTCTGCTTGTTTGCTCTTCTGCACCTCTGGCTGCTGAGTCTCAGAGTACACAGTCTCATGAGCCTGACTTGATCCCTGCCCTCCTATTCTTATGTAGAGGAGGGGGGCGGAGGACCACAGAAGCAGGAGGGATGTTAGTGGACTTGTTTTAATGAAAGAGGTGGTGTACTAATTTACAAAAAGTGCTTCTCTGGGGTTGTTTAGGAGTTGAACCTTGCTTCACAAAAACATGTAGACCCCTTATTATTCGATGATCCAATAACAAAAATCTGATTTATTAGAATTGTATCTGTTAACCCCCACATATTAAAGTAAAAAATTATAAGCTTTGACCAGCGGCTCTGTTCCTGTCAAAGAAATACGTCCCCACTGCTTGATAAATCATCATGATGGGCTCTTTATGGCTCCTTTAAATACAGGCTTTGTTCTAACAACTCGGTCTAAAAGACTAGATTTGTGGAGTGCATGACTAATTCAGTCATGCGAAAGAACTTGAACCCCATTAAATACTCTGTTCTTTATAAGTATATCTTTATTTATTCCTTTACTGTTTTTAATTTATCTCTGGTAAAGAAAATGATTTACTTTAAGAGAAAAAAACAAGTCCTCTTTTTGTTGCACTTACTTTTGTGAGACTCTCCCTGTAGACGTTTACCAGTCTGAGGAAAGTTTTCTCCATTTGTCTGAGATGTCATGGTAGTTCTTGCATGATTTGGTTGAAGGGATAGCCTTATAAGCATAGTTTTGAGCTTGAAAAAAAAATGAATTTAACACGATAAAAGCCCTTTAACAATCCAGGCCATTGTCTAATAAGTGCAACTGTTGATCTTTATGCCAATGATTTAGTAATTCATTGCCATGTGAAATCCCTTGTTCTTGTTTTTAATTACCTTTTCTGATTTTAGTTTCAACGGTTATGATTTAGGTTAATACAAAATGCAAAAAAAGACTAAGGAAATGTTGTTTCCAACAAGAAGGTACCCTTTCTTATCCCTACCACTATCACTCCTGGTGTCCTGATAGATTTTATAATATCCAATAAATACCTTGGGATAACCATTGATGAAAGTTTCCCTACCTGGGCTGACAACTTATCGTGGTGGAGGAGTTTGAGTGTCCCAATGACCTTAGGAGCTATCCAGTTTAGGGGCTTTATACCCCTTAGTAGGGTCGCCCAAGGCAGACAGGTCCTAGGTAAGGGACCAGACAAAGAGCAGCCTAAAGACCTCTAAAGATGATCAGAATAAATGGACCTAGTGTTCCCTCGCCCGGACGCGGGTCACTGGGGCCTCACTCTAGAGCCAGGCCTGGAGGTGGGGCAGGCTGGCGAGTGCCTGGTGGCCAGGCTTTTACCCATGGAGCCCGACTGGGCACAGCATAAAGAGGAAACATGGGGCCCCCTTCCAATGGGCTCACCACCTGTAGGAGAGGCCAAAGGGGTCGGGTGCAATGTGTGGTGGGTGCCAGTTGAGGGCGGGGACCTTGGCGTTCTGATCCTCAGATGAAGAGGCTGACTCTTGGGACATGGAATGTCACCTCTCTGGTGGGGAAGGAGCTCAACTTAGTGCGTAAGATTGAACGTTTCCGGCTAGAGATAGTTGGACTTACCTCGACGCATCGCTCTGGCTCTGGAACCTGTCTCCTTGAGAGGGGCCTGACATTCTTCCACTCTGGAGTTGTCCCTGGTGAGAGGCGCCGAGCAGGAGTGGGCATACTTGTTGCCTCTCATCTTGGTGCCTCTACGTTGGGGTTCCCCCCCGGTGAAAGACAGGGTTGCCCCCCACACATATGCAGAGGTATGCCTCCCTCTGCATACGTGTGGGGGGACGGGTTCTGACTGTTGTTTGTGCTTATACGTCAAACAGCAGTTCAGATTAGCCACCCTTTTTGGAGTCTTTAGGGGGGTACTGGAGAGTGCACCTCCTGGGGACTCGTTCTTCTGGAGGACTTCTACCTCAGGTGGGCAATGACAGTGAGCCCTGGGGAGGCGTGGTTGGAAGGAATGGCCCACCTGACCTGAACTGGAGTGGTGTTCTGTTGTTGGACTTCTCTGCTCATCATGAATTGTCCATAATGAACACCATGTTCAAGCATAAGGGTGTCTATATGTGCCCTTGGCACCAGGACACCCTAGGCCTTAGTTCAATGATCGACTTTGTCGTTGTTTCATCTGAGCTGCGGCCGGATGTCTTGGACACTCAGGTGAAGAGAGGGGCAGAGCTCTCCACTGACCACTACCTGGTGGTGAGTTGGCACAGATGGTGGGGGAGGACGCCGGTCAGACCTGGAAGGCCCAAACGTATTGTGAGGGTTTGCTGGGAACACCTGGCAGAGTCCCCCGTGAGAAGGAGCTTTAACTCCCATCTGCGGCAGAGCTTTGAACATGTTCCGAGGGAGGTGGTTGACATTGAATCTGAGTGGATCATGTTCCGTGGCTCTATCGTTGAGGCGGCTGACTGGAGCTGAATAAGAGCAGGAGCAAAGAGAGGTGGAACAACTAAATGCACACAAAAAGTAATAGTAAGGGGAAAAAAACACAAAAAATTATGATGAAAGTGGAAATCAAACACCTGAAAAAGCAGAATCGGAACGCTTTCTGTCCTTCAGCTGCCTAAGGCTATAGCAGCCTAGTTAAACAGATAACTCTGGATAACTAAAGCTACAAGCTTTATCAAAGAGGAAAGGGAACCTTTAGTTGGGAATTAATGAAGGTTCGTGTGAGAGAATAAACAATTTAAATTTTCAGCATCACTCAGAATTTCTCCATCCTTAGCACCAGGGCTTTTTTCCTTTAAATTCTCAGCTACTCCTCTGTGGGTTTACTAGCACGTTTTAGGACATTATCATGTCTCAGAGTCTGGGTCTGCTCTTTCTTTGGACATATTCACATATTTTTGTGAACCTCTTGATACATTTTGTCATTCAGATCCTATAAAGTGAGGTACTCAGCAGCTGATGCAGCACTGCAGCTTGAAAGCCCCCCCTATGCTTCACAGTAGGTATGGGGTTATTGTATAATTTGCTGTAATACTATTATTATATATTTTTATTATATTATTGTTATTCACCTGCATTATTTCCTTTATTCTGGTGTCCCAATAAACAAATTTTGCATGTTCTCATCAAGTGCACGACAGGTCTCATGTCTAGACCTATCTTTTAGCCATTTCAAGTAGGAATGTATACTATTCGCCAGAAATAAACTTTTTTTTAAATCTTTGATTTTTAAATATAAAACTTGAGATTTAACATCCATCTGTTTAAATGTGCAATAAAATAATTTCCTAATTTTGCCGTACCAGCTTTGCCTATTTCCTCAACTTTGTATTGGTGTCATGAAATGTCACCGAACTAATTTAAGTTTGAATAAGAAATGACAGAAAATGTAAAAAAAATTGTAAAGTATTTAAAAATGTTTGAAATACACTGTTTACTGCTGTGAAACCTCAACCTGCTTCAGGCTGATCATTCTACTTGGACACATTAGGTCCACAGCTTATAAAATACACACTACTTCTAATACATGCAGTAATGATGAGAGTAATAAATGGTGTGTTTATGTCATCTGAGATGACTGTCGTATTGTTGGCACTGTAAAACATGTTAAAGATATTACTATTTTCTCTACAATTAGGATCAGACAACAATAAAGATGCCTTCTGCCAGGCGTGCTTATGGTTGCTCCTTTTTTCATAGATGCAATCTGCAGCACATTTAGTGGGATGCTCACATCCTGTCAGCTGTCTTCACCTAGCTGCTCCCTCCTCACCCCAGTGTCTCTCCAGGTTTATTTGTCTTTTGTCTTTGAACTCCAGACAAGAAGAAGCATATTTTTTCCTCTTTCATTCTTTCACCTGTTTAATCTTTCAGACTGTTGACAGTGTGCTGACATGTTTTGAATCACCATACAGGTTTAGTACTGTATATGGCTCTCTGCTGGTCCCTATAGACCCAGGCTCTACCGGCCCACGGTTGCTCCTGCCTGGGAGGATCCCAGTCCCTGAAAAGGATTATTCGTCAGCCTGATGTCGATGATCACCAGATGTGCTCCTCTGTCAACTGAGTAGCTTTAAGCCGGAGATGTAAACCTCCCTCCCTTTTTTTTTTTTTTACTAAAAATCTATTGCATATGTATTTTCTTTTATTTGCTTTGGTAATCTTTGTTTCTATTCGATTTGGTTGAATTATGTGAAAGTAATCCACAGTTAGACCTGGAGCTGTTATGCCGCTCTCTGCAGTCATTTGGTTCTGGTTTTAAAAAAGGTCCATGTTGCCCTTTAAATTGCCCTGAAGCACTGTCAGGATTGACTAAATCGGTTCATTTTTTCCCCAAAACAACATTTCAGCAGCTTCCTCCATCTTTAAAGAAAAAAAGAATATAAATAAAGAGGCAAAAGGAAGTGAAATGGTTTTAATAAACACAATCTAAATTTAAAGCTTTAGATCTGCAATCAGGGTGTTTTTATAGTTGCTTTAATCATAACTAATCATGGATGTGATGCTTAAGGGTAGGTTTGGTAACATTATGTTATATAACTACAGATCACTTAAAACATTAGAACATGATATGTACTGTCTATTTTCGAGTGTGAGAATAAAAAGAATTTCCCACACATCTGGACTTTGCCTGTGTTTACTTTCCAGGATTGTGGAGCGTACTTTCTTAAAATGTTTGTTAAAGTTAACAGAAATTTTGCTGAAAACTTCAAGAACATTTGCTGGTGATAGATTTATGTAAGTGCAAAAAGTTCCAGACACGCTCAATAAAGTTTAAGGAAAGTTCTTGGAAAGAACCTGGTAAATTCTATTTAATTTGTAAGTAAATCTCTTGTAGGTTCCATGAAAATTCCTTGAAACCAACAGGAAAGTACCAGAAAAGTTCTTGGAAAGTTTAAACAATTCCTGGTAAGTAACATACAAACCACTGATTCAGAAAAAAAGCATGGACTATATAATGTAGTACCTGTTTTTTCCCCCCATGCATTTTGAGAAAATCTTATATTGGCTATTTATTGGCACCAGCTTTAAAGGGACAAATGTTGTGTTAACAGAGTCTCTGATCAAAACATGGAAAAGTACAAACACACATTTCCAGAAGATGCAATGGACCAGAATAGTGATACTGCTTTAAATGATGAGTAAGATTTCTAACACATGCTGAACAAACACTACAGTATTTAACTGGGGTGAAATAGAACAGAACTTTACTGATCTCACAATGGAGAAATTCACTTTTGACATTGGTTCTTATAAACAAACAGGAGGTGCACAAAGGATGAAAAGGTGCATCAAGATATATACAGTGGATGGTAAAAATAAATGAGAGATATAAAGTGACTTATATATACAGTATTTTATGCACAGTAAAGTGGTGGCAGGTAAAGCGTGGTTTCTGGTTTGTTAAATACATAAATTATATAAGTTATAGCAGTGTTTTTACACCAGGTTATAGTGCAGTGATATTGTAAAGTCTGATGGCAGCAGGGATGAAGGATCTGCAGTAGAGCTCCTTTTTACACATGGGGTGTAGAAGTCTGTTACCAAAGGAGCTGCTCAGATCCTCTACAGTCTGGTGCAGGGGGTGAAAGGTGTCCATGATGGATTTGAGCTTGGACAGCACCCTCTTCTTGGCCGGTTCTTCCACCGAGTCCAGAGCACAGCCCAGGATAGAAGTGGTCTTTCTCTCGGTGTTTCTGACCAGCTTTGCGCTGCCCGGGGCCCGGCAGACCACAGCGTAGAGGAGGGCTGATGCCACCACAGTCATAGAAGGTTTTAACCAGGGGCCGGCTCACTCCAATGGACCTCAGCCTCCCCAGGAGATGGAGGCAGCTCTCGCTCTTCTTGTTTAGAGCGTTGGTGTTATGAGTCCAGTCCAGTTCAGTTCATTTTTGACGTGAACAGGCAGGTATTTTAAACTCTCCACAGTTTCTATGTCCTGCCCCTGGATGTTCACAGGAAAGTGAGGTGGATGTCTTCTCCTGAAGTCGATCGCCATCTCCTTGGTTATATTGGTGCTTAAACACAGGTGGTTGTTCTCACACTAGTCCACAAAGTCCATGATGACCGGCCGGTACTCCAGCTCGTTCCCCTCAAAAACAATTCAATTAATTTTATTTATATAGCGCCAATTCACAACACGTCATCTCAAGGCGCTTTACAGTTCATCAGATTATACAGTCAAATCAATTCAAAGTTTTCTATCTAAGGAAAACCCGTTGACTCATTAACTTGAATGCAATCCCTAACAGTAAGCATGCTTGTGGCGACAGTGGGGAGGAAAAACTTCCTTTTAACAGGAAGAAACCTCCAGTAGAACCAGGCTCAGTGTGAGCGGCCATCTGCTGAGGACCACCGGGGTTCAAGGAGACAGAAGCAGAGAAAAAAAAAGCAGCTGTAAAAGGCGGCCCCATCCAGGAAACACACAGCCAGGAAGACTAGCTCTGAGTAACTCCCATGTCAGAGGATGAAGAGAGAACATCCAGCCAGTCACAGTCAGAGAAACAGGACTACACTGAAAAACAAAGGTGTTGATGACAGCAGCACCGCTGATATTTCTCTCCAGGATGGAGTCACAGCCAGACAGGAACAGATGAGGCGAAGCTACTATAAGAAAAAGGAGAGAGAGAACTACCAGATTCTGCAGAGTGGGAGAATAAAGATAGAATGAAGAAGAAGGATGAAATAGTCCTCCAGAAGTCTAAACCTATAGCAGCAGAACTATAGAGATAGCTCAGGAGATAGCTCAAACAGTGTCTGCTGTAAGAAAACAAGAAGGTGCTTTAATTTGTTCCTTAAAAGGACAGGATACAATGATGGTCAGCTAACCAGTGACATTAATATTATGCGTGACCCATAGTGTGGCACATTTATCACCTCCTACCAATTTTGGTTTTTGTGATGATATTAAATAATATTTTAGGTCCAAGGAGCAGCCTACACACTGATAATAGCAAAACAGTAGCAGCAAGAGGAGGTGTCGCTACCAGGGGAACAAGAGAAGCAGAGATAGCCAGTTCACACTATGTCTATTTAGAGCTTGTTTTATCATCCCTTTTTATCAAATCGTTTTTAGACACTTTACAGTGATTATATGTTTAAATCATATTATCTGATCCAGTCTTTGCTTTTTGGGTTGTTTCCTCCCTTTTGATAAAACCAGCTGCAAACCTTGTGACCTTCTTCAAAATTCGCCATCGGCCTTCGACATCCTTAGGATCTTTTTCAGCTTTCTTCATTGCTCTCTTTGTGTTTGCTTTCTTCATTTAAATGTCCGATTCTTTGATGTGCCTAAAAATGTTTTTGCCTAAGATTGTTTCTTATATTTTTATAATTGGGAATAAATAAGTAGGTCTCCATCTGGGCCTATAGGCACCACTCCTGTAGCCTGTTGAGGCCTGGATTGGCCAGATTCTTTAGGAAGTAATCCACCTACCAGGTGCTCATCCACCAGGCCTGGCTCCAGGGCAAGGCCCCATTCGCAGCATATTGAGCAAGATTACTAGCCACAATGTCGTAACAATGTAATGTAAGACTTCTCTAGAGGCAGTGTAAGACATACGGATAGAGAAGATCCTTCCTACCTGCAGCTATTAATACCTACAACAACCAGTTAAAAATATATATGAGTTATGGCAACATTTAAATTCCCTTTGCGATATTTATAAAGTATTTTTGATTTCAATTTAACTAGCCTGGTCAGCCATATTGATATGACATATAGACGGTATAATAGCCTGTTAAAGAGCTGGCAGAGCTCGATTTCAAAGACGGGACTAAGAGGGTCAGCATAATCAGGTTAGAAACAGTTAGATAACTATGGAAGTGATGCAAAAGCTCCAGGTGATGTGCTCAGTTTTTACAGTTTTGTTGTCCGTGAAACATAGCAAGCTGTCGAAGAAATTCTCCAGTGAATGAGCAATCTCACTAAGGGCATCAGAAAGTGCGTCAATGAAACATTGCTGTGTTAAACCATTTTACTGGTAGCTGGCAAAAAACACTGCTGCATTAAGGGAAATTCTGGTGCTGAGAGCACAGCCACAGGAAGAAAAATTATTAAAAATACTTTACACTATTTATATATTTCTTATGAATATATTGGGAATTGATTTAGCCATTTTTATTTTACTATTACATGTATTTGCTTTTTTAATTGAATTATTTTGAGGCCTAATCAACAAAGGTTCATGGAAGTTATGTTGTCATGGTAAAGTCAAGCAAGCTAGAGCGTGGTATCCCACTCTCGGCATAAGACTCGTAAATTACATAGTGTAAAGACAGAAACAAGGAGGAAATATGGCACAGAAACGCATTTCGGATGTGATATGAAGGACTTCATGACCATGACCTAAGAGCGCACCTCAACAATTGGACACCTGTAACCATGGCACCCTGCCTGTGGCTCAAAGTAAGAGCATAACTTAACCAGAGTGTTATTTTGATCTTGTGTTCTTTGTGTGATGGAGAACTGTTTAAATAGTGTAATATATGTATTTTCTTGTGGATTGTGTGAAAGGATTTTAGAGCTAATAGAATCACGTGTGACATAAACACAGTGACTCAGGTTCATGCCAGCTGACCAAATCTACGTTGTTATAGTGTTATTGTGAAGTTTAATTAATAGCACATATGTTAATCTGTGTTACGACTCTGGTTGGATGTATATCAAAATAAAGTAGTGAATCTTAATCTATTTTCTTATTTATTTTGATTGTATTTAAAATACGCCTATAGGCTTTGTTTACCATTTACCAAATACAATAATCTGGTAAATCACTGTTTACTTGCCAGGCTAGAATTGAACTGTAGCCTACATGAAGCCTTTTGCCAAATTTCTATCCCGTCATTCTGAGCATGTTTGCTATAAGTGACCCCACCAGGGGCATTTAAACCCCAGGCAACATAATATTTGTCCCCTAGACTTTGAGCCCATCTGTGCAGTGAAACCCTTTTACCTCATTAAGGTGGCAACTTAAGGAGATGCTGTAAGAGCCGACTCTCTAGGGCACAGCGGAATAAATGTTTCTATTACAAGATATCCCCATGGTGATTGCAATTTGATGTGTGGTTGACAAAAAATGTCTAATCTCAGACTTTTTTGTTGTTGATTGAAATATCAGAAAGACACCAGAAAAGCAAAATCAGAGTTCAACAAATTGGAATCACAGAAATCCTAAATAAATAAATAAATAAAAGAATGTAAAACTCCAGAACTATTCTTAAGCAGAACTATCCAATGAAATTCATACCAATCCTTCTTGCAACAGGCAGGCATCTACAGAATAACCAAAAATTGGGTCAGGAAGAATCTGCTTCAGATGGCTGGGGTGGGAAAAAAACAAAGTGAAAACAACTGGTACTCCTCAACCCTTTCAGGAAAGGCCAGTGAAGGAATTTTGGTTTGGTGAGGGATCAAGCAGCATACCACGGTATTAAGGTATTCTTTAGAGGTGAATTGAAATGCAAAACTGGAAACATGTGGGCCTTATCAACAATATGGTGAAGTTATTTTCATAGAAAAAAATGAAGCTCTTTTAACATTTAATGCCTTGTTTCTAAACCAGCTGATTATTTTTTTAATCTAGTGTTCTACAGTCTTTGTTTGCATTAATTTACTGTATGTCAATCATCTTTTAAATTGTAATTTTCTCACAGACTTCCATTCACACTGTTAGTCTTTTGTTTTTACCACCCTGCCACCCTGCAGCCTGTATCTTTCCTGCTTACAGCTATGTTCATTTTTAAAAGGGTGAAATGCTCTATCCACCATGTGATGATAAGGTCATCACAACATCATGCCAAAGATCACAGAGACAGCAAGAAAAGCCTTGTGAGGAGGGACGCAGTCCCCTGGCTGCTGTTCAAACTGCCAGAGGCAACAAAGACTAAAAGATGTAAGACTGGACCTTATAAAGAGACAATGTAGTAACTTTAACATTGTCACTTTGAGATGTCATTAGAGAAAGAAAAAAAGGATCACTTGTTCAAGAAATGTTCATCAGAAACCCAACAGGACAATAGTGACAAAACAGTTTAGAGACTTCTGGATAAAACTTTTTCAAAAGATAATAATAAAAGCTAAAATTAAAAGGGATCTGCCTTTAGTTTATTATTATTATTAGCTATAGCAGGAATGGGAAACTCATTTTTATATAGGACCATTTTAGCATTATAAGGGTTAAAAGGATCATAGCTGTATAAATTAAGCATTTAATGTAATAATTTAATTGACAAAGACCAGGCTGCTCTGATATAATAACTCCCATTTATACATATTCTCATTTATATTGTAGTTATACCCACTTTGTACACTTTAAAAAGGCCACTTTGACCCAGTTTGATAGCAATGATAGGCTTCCTCATTTCTGGCCATTAAGTGTTATTGCACAAATTTAATTACAATACTACAAATTAAGTTGTTTTGGTTAAGGTCATTTTGAAGATAAAAGGCAAGAATCTATGGCCACAGGACCACAGAAGAAAAATAGCCTTTGGCTAATTCTGGATTTTTTCACTTGTCATGTGTTTTATTAAATTGCACTGTCCTCTTTCATATAAATAAATCACAACTAATCATGTTAATAGACTTTTCTGTGTTTTATCCTCTTAACCCTTTAAAGCCCGGACCAAGAATAAAACAAAACAGAAAATTACTTTTTTTTGGTTTGAATTCCTTATTTGCCCTTTTAACAAAATATGTAAAAAGAAAAAACAGAAATACATTTTTGATATTAATAATTTATTACTATGCAATAAGATTATCTTTTGTGTAGTCTTCTACTGGCTGTTATCAGGTATATCTGATTGTGTACAATAGGATTTTGAGCAAAGTTTTTACCATTAAATTATGCAAAAGGTGTCAGATGCAAAACATTTCAGAAACCGTATGTATCAAATATGATACATTTGACATTATAGGGTTAAGCCTCACCCAGCAGGGCATGACCGTTTAAACCCCTTGACTTGCCTTTGCCTTATTTCTTTCTACACCAGCTCAAATTTAAAGTGTTGGTGACATTATATTGACATTTTCTAGTACTGTTTGTAGACCAAAAGGTTATTAACAATGATCAGAGTCATAATTCCAGGGGAGTGCACAGAAAATAGGTTTTTATCAAAAAACACTGCCATTCAGTGGACTGTGGCTTAGTGACTTTGGAAGACAGCACATATAAAGGGGAACAACTGAGTGTTTGAAAACTGGTTATGTTGTGGACAGCTGCTGAAGTTTACATGCCCCACCAGTGGAACCGTTTAGCTTCTCTGGTGCTTTAAAAACCATCAAGCAAAGGGTGCTTGATGAGAAGATGTGGACAATGGTCTTAAGCACGAGAGGAGCCTCGCTGTGTACACTCATTTTCCTTTTCCCTATTGTAAAGTCTGGTTTCCAACAAAACTTAAAAAGTTACTGTCTTTAGAAACTACATAACAATTTACAAATTGTTATTATGTTCACAGTGGACCTGAAACCAAGTGAAGGAAAACCATCAGTGACTTTGATGAATGGTGCATTTGATGCCATCTCAAGCTTAACACCATGAAGACCAATGGCTGTGGAAGCTATTTCTACATTGTTGAATTGCTAGAGGAAAACACTTCACATAGCAGACATGAACAGGATAAATACACTGATACTTAAGTCAAGCCACACACGTTGGACAGAATACACTTTGCTCAGTTTAAAGGTTACAGAGTTGAAAATGTTCTGTAAACTTAACCAAGTCATCAATAACACCTCCAACCTACCATGAGCTTTAGAACTGTTACAATAATAAACTTCCAGGGACAGGCTGGTCCTTCTAAGGTGGATGATTTAACATGGCAGGGACAATTTTCTGCTTGCACCCATGAGGTTTTTCAGAAATATATAATAATTAGATTAGTTTATTATTTGAGATAATGTACAAATGTTGAATCTTTTCTCCTTAACCCCATAATGCCAAATGTATCATATTTGATACATACGGTTTCTGAAATGTTTTGTGTCTGACACCTTTTGCATAATTTAATGGTAAAAACTTTGCTCAAAATCCTATTGTACACATTCAGATATACCTGATAACAGAGGGCAGAAGACTACACAAAAAATAATCTTGACTGATCGCATAGTAATAAATTATTAATATCAAAAATTTATTTCTGTTTTTTCTTTTTACATATTTTGTTAAAAGGCCAAATTAAGGACTTCAAACAAAAAAAAGTAATTTTCTGTTTTGTTTTATTCTTGGATCGGGCTTTAAAGGGTTAAAATATACACCGTTACCAAGTAGGAGTTTAGATAGTAATTTAGATAATGTATGTTTGGCTATATCTTTTATTTTTTTATGATGCTGTTGTAACACTTTAATTTCCTTTGTAAAACTAAAAAAGAAACAATATAATAACAACTGCCTACCTACATCTCTTTCTACCCACCTGCCTACCTACTTAAAGCTGTAGTAGCCTAGAAACATATGGTCCAAGACGTCTTCTCAGGCGTGTGCTGGTCCTTTCTTATGTTCATTCTGCACAGAAACCCTCTGCTGTCTCAGTGTACATCACCTCTGATGAATCACCAATCCCTGCATTCTGTATCACTAGCTGCATTTCCATTAGAAATATTCGCAAAATCAGTCAATATTTTGCTAATTTCGAAATTGCAAAGTCTTTCAGTTGCAATGTTTCATTTTATAATTAATACATTTTCTCATGTGATAACTCTTTTTTTTTTAGTTTTTACGGCACTAGTGGCTCGTTTTTCTGACAGTAGGCTGACAGGAAAGGAGGTATGAGAGAGGGAGAGACATGCACCAAAAGACCACACTAAGGTCTCCGAGAACGGACAACTCTTCTCTGATGCATACTCAGTAAATATGAAGGGGTGACAACAACATCCGGGGACTGTCCGTTCTCAGTCTTGTGTTCTTGTGAATAGGAACAGTACTAGGGCTGAGGCTCATGAAGTTTTACGAGTACACGAGCACATGAGAATGCGCAAGTACACATATTGAGAAACGGCCAGGGATATTTGGCGGAACAAGCAGTTCCTCACTAAACCAGAGGGTGGCAGCAGTGACTATTGACTGCTGCCGCATCAGACTCAGAAAGTCAGGAGGTATTTTACTGGAGACATAAACACAAGAAAAGGAGCGTTATTGGCATGTTAGGAGGGTCAATTGAAAACTTATAAATTGATTTTATGGAATTTTGTTTTTTACCATTGTGTGCCTGATAACAAGGACCAATTCATATAAATTTGGCAATGATTTACAAATGTGCCAGTTTTAGCTTTAGTCGTAACTCAGAATTTGGGGCAAAATGTTCTGCTTGGCAGAGGTCTGTGCTCTTTAGTGCTTTTCTGCTTTACAGTTGTTTTAGAAATTTAACAATTAGTCAGTGAATTAATTTAAAACATTTTACATTTTATAACTTTACCCACAGTTTTGTTCAAACTTATGATTACATTATTGTGATCCAAATTCCTCAACATTTTAGATAATAGAAAGCAACTGAATAATTACCAATACAATACATTACAGACTTAGTTCTAACCCTAAAGTGTGGATCAGAACATTGTCCTCACCTTTGAAAATTTACCTCATCTTGCAGGGAAATGCAAACAATAATTCAGTCTCAATACATATCATGACATGCAACCTGCTTATTCAAAGTTAATACTGGAGGATATAGAATAAAAATATACTGTGACCATTGGCTATGTTGCTAAAAAGAGGTTAATTTTTTGTTGTTTTTGTTTTTTTGTAAATCCAGCAGTTAGCAAATACCTCTGGTTTCATGTTTTGCTTGTGGAACACTGTCATGTTAGGCTTGATGTCATTCCAGGTCCGTGCTGTTGCTTTCAATGTAAATAATGTTCTTTTTTGGTATTTCATTGCTTGAAAAAAGCTTTGTGAACTTAATAGCTACCTCTACATTCTGCAGTCCATCGGCTTTCTATCCCCCTTGGTAATAGGGGATTCTAGTACTTTCTATATCATCAGAAAAGCCTATTCAGGTGCCACAAGTGGTTCTTATGACCACTGTTTGAAAACTAGGGAAAAGATGTAAATCACACATGGCCTTAAGCCTTGTCTGTGGAAACTAGCAGGAGTAACTGAGGTCCTAGTGTCACTCTGCCTCTAAGGGCTTCTGTTTTATTGTGTCAAATTAACAACAGTCTTTCATCATTACGCTCTACAAAGTGCCCCTCTCAAAGCTGCAATAAAAAGTGTTAATAATTAAAATGCAAGAACGTAACTGCTTCGGCTTCATCAGTCCTTTTCTTTTTCTTGTTTATTAACTGGGGTGCTTTGTCCCGCCCTGGTTAACCTACAGGACCTCCTTCCACATCTCCTATACCACCTTTCAAAGTGTGCTGATCTGAAGGCGCAAAATCACCCTCAGTCCATGTGAGCACAAAGAGCAAATTGTCTCACACAAGTGGGGGTTCAAAGCATTAGTGTCTACACGAGGACATCTAATAGACTAAGAAAAAGCACAATGAGTCCTCAGAGCTTTCCCTGTTGGAAGCAGTTCATATAAATTTACAGCTTAACTAAGTCTTGTAGATGTATTCAGATGTATTCTTCTCATTGGTCAGAAAAGTTGAAAGGCCTATGCTTTGAAGCATTGTGAATTGAGCAGTTAGTTAATAGAGGCAGTTAACGGCTTTTTTCATCAGCTGTAGAAAACAAATATTCTGGTCTACTCCTGAAGCCCTGATGTTTTTTACTCAATCAAATTTATTTTTCAATGCTTCTCTACTTAACGATGAATTCACAAAGTCCTCATTGTTTCCATTGGTCCATTTTAAAAAAGATACTTTATGGTATTAGTTAAATTCTTAAAATAATCTCCAACATTTTTTTCTTTAATTTCTCTTTGTCCACTTAATTAGGTTTTCAAGGTTGACCTACTTTCTGTTGATAATGAATTGTATTAACTTCAACCTGCTTAAAGTATTTTTTGATAAAACAGAAGTGATGCAGGAGTTGCAGCTGTCGATTGCTATGTGAAAAAAAATGCAATGACATTAATTTGTTCTGGCCAGTTTAGAAGTTTTTTCCTTGTTAATATTGTTCTATTGTTTCAGGCAGTCTAAATATGTATACATGTGCACAGAATCTCTCCTCATCACCTTGCATCATACCATATCATGCTTTTGTTGTGGCCAAAATGACTGCGAACATTTTTGCATGTAAATTTGCAGAAGTGCATAAAAATAGCAGCGGCAGTTGAGGTTTGCATTTGGGAAATCCCTTTTTATAACGTTAAGGTTTACATTTGCATATCCTTCCATCTTCCTAATATGCATTTTAATAAGGGTACCCATATTAAACAAGGTTTAAACAAGCTGTCTGCTGAACTGGAAAAGCAAATAATGTTGCATATTTGAAGGTCTGTTCTGCACGTACAGAATTGTTTGCATTTATTTTAAGGCGAACAAAACCTCTAAAGATCAGGGCAATTTAGCTTAAGACTCCTTCTTGAACAGAAAATATCTTCCGTAGGCCATAGCTGGCTTAATGCAGCAAGCACAAATGGAGTTGTTGGCTTAGCAAAGAGATCTGTTAGATGACCAGTACTCACCTGTTGTTCAGCCTTTGCTGTAGGTTTAAGCCCCCACTTTTTAATCTCTTTTAGGATTCAAGATCTCTCCTTAATCCGTCCTTTATTGACCATTCACAAGAACCTCTATACCGCCCTCGTTTCAGCAGGAAGAAGTAAGAAATATATATTATCTTAATTTTTTAAGATTCACCTTCACCACAACTTCCATTCAAAAGATAAGAGTTTATTGACAAAATCATTCAGCTCCAAGTCAAACATATTTCAGTTAAAAACTCTTGACTAAAACTAGTGAAACTCAACTAAACTAAACTACTATGTACAAAGAGGAAGGTGAAAACAATAATATAGTTTAAGATGGATTTTGTGTTTTAAAAAAACAAAGTTTGTCTGGATGAATTTGGGATGTGATTGAATTAGCTTTTCTATTTAGTAAAGTTCTGAAACTCAGAGTAATGTGTTGCAAATGGCTTGTTTTCCAGCAGTTTGGTTATGGAATGTGACTTATCATGACTTAGCCTTGTTGATTCTGGAGATCTGGGCCTTGAGCTTGGGTCTCCATGGTGGTTGCCTCTTCCGATGTGAACCCTCAGGCAGCTTCATGGAAAGAGAGATAAATCTTCTGTGCTGTGTTTTTTTTTACTGTTCTCAGCTCAGGGGTCCGGCAGAGCCAGTTGGCTTATAGGGGGTTGCAGAGTAGAGAAGAGAGGTCTCATAGCTGTTTTATGAGCAAAACTGCAGCCTCTTCTCCAGTAATCATGTTAAGATGAAACATGAACATTGGTTCTCAATTTCCAAAATTATTATCATGGTTTATGGCAAAACATGATGATGTGGCATACTGGAGTTGTATAAAATGCAGTTAGAAGCTCCATGAGGATGATATGAGGGCCCCAAGTCCACTGGTGGGGGTAGCTCTCACAGTCAAACACCATGCAGGATGCTTGAAATTTGCAAGAGAGCACCAGGATTGGCAAATTCCTTACTGGCACCCTGTGCTTTTCACAGATAAAATCTGGTTCACAGTGTGACAGGGTGCGAGAAAACAAGGGAGAATGATCTGCTGCCTGCAACATCCTTCAGCAGTGGGTCAGTTTGCTTTGGAGGGTCGCACAGCCCTCCATGTGCTCACCAGAGGTAGCATTACTGCCATTAGGTACCAAAATGAGATCCTCAGACCACCGTGAGACTATATGCAGGTGTGGTTGCCCTTTGTTTTCCTTCTAACACAAGACAAAGCTGGACATCATGTGGCTGGAATCTGTCAGGAGTTCCTGAAAAATAATGGCATTGAAGTTATAGACTGGCCCACCCATGCGACAGACCTGAATCTGAAAGAACAAATTTGGGACATCATGTCTCCATCCATCCACTGTCACGTTGCACCACAGACTGTCCAGAAGTTGGTGGATGCTTTAGTCCATCTGCCTTAGGAGACCATCCCGTTCCCCAGACTTGAATCCAATTGAGCACATGTGGGACCTCATGCCTTGATCCATCCACCAACCTCACGTTGCACCACACTCTGCCTCAGGAAACCATCTGTAACTTCATTAGCAGGATGTCATGATTTTACAAAGTTCAGACCCAAATGCAGAAAAACCGAACAGAGAGACCAGGGAAAAGGTTTGACGGGTTTTTGAAGTGGTTAAACAGAGGGAGAAATGTTGCTCTGAACACTGCTCAACTGGAACTGTAAAGTGAGGGGAAGACACAGCGGTTAGTTCAGGCTCAGTGGGGAATTTGACTCGTGAACTTGGAGAAGAGGATTTGGTTGCCGACTCACGTTTCCAGAGAAGTTGTTGAATCCTTGACTCCTGTCTGTGTGCCGTGGTTCCAGTGTTTGTCTGATTCAGTGGAGGGCGGAACAGGGTTTACCCAGAATGCGGTTGATAGTTGATGAATGGAGAAACTGACTGCCACTCAGATTTCCTGCGGTACTTGAACGGGTCGTAGTGGAGAATAATCCTTTTCTCAGTGAGAAGCTCGAACGATCTCTTGGGGAAAGTGGATCCAAACCTCCTGTTTGAACCCCAGCTCAGTTTGAAGCTCAGTTAATCCTTCCAGGGAGTGAAGGTCCGAGAAATCCAGTTTGCAGGATGACTTCCTGCCGAGAGGCAAAGACAACAACAAAGTTAAACTCAGGTTGACAAAAACTCAGTTTGACTCAACAAAAACTCAGCTTGGCTAGAGTACCCTAAACTGGCAAACATTCAGCCCCGGGGTAGTGTCAGGCAGCAGCTTAAGAACACTCCACAGGTAATGAGGCGACGAGCTGCAGGTGTGCAGGGAGGACGGGGCACCAATGAGGACGGGGCACCACCTGGTGTAGGAAAAAGGGAAACACAGAAACAACCCACAAAAACTGGATTCCTGTCACAGGATGCCCATGCATTGTAGGGAATCCATGGGGGCAACACACAAAACTGAGTCTCATTTTGAACTGTTTTAATGAATTTACATTAAAACTGGATCAGCATCAAATGTGTTTTTCCACTTAATATGTAAGTGTGACTTCAAATCTTGGCCTCCATCGGCGAATAAAATTGATTTCCATTGATTATATTTGTATGATTTTGTTGTTAGCACATTCAATTTTGTACAGAACACAGCATTAATTGAGAATAATTCATTCATTCAGATCTAGGATGAGTGTTCTCTTTTTTTGAGCAGTGCAACTTCATTTGGCAAAGGAAAACTATATTCCTAACAAAAACACAAAAACTTTGCTAATATAAACTTCTGAGTTTATATTGGCACTCTAAGGCATAAGACCGCTAATAAATTATGATGACAGCCAGGAAAGAGAGTGGGCTTGTCTGCAGCTGAGAGCGATCAGAAGTTAAGCTCTACCTGCAGTTAGAGGCCATTCTGAAGTTGCTGTAACATTTCTGCATTTCTCCCTTGGAGGGTAATATTCAGGCTCTGTTTCTTCCTGGCCCTACAGTATGTGTAGTGCAGCAACCTTTTTGTATTTTACGGGGAAACCTAATAAACGTTAAGGAAGCTGTAACAGCGGCTAAACCCTTTGGTTGGAATTAGAGGTGAAGGTACTTCCTTAATTAATGCAATGACAGATTAGAATAATATAATAATAGGAAAATATTATTATGTAACTTCATTATCAAGCATATTTAAAGGGTTTCTTTACATGTTTTTTATTTGGTTTTTTTAATAATAATGATATTTAAAAAAAAGCATTTTGGCCAAAACCATGAAAACTGACCTGGTTGCCCCCGAAACCCGAAACACAACCCCCCCCCCCCCCCCAAAAAATCCCCCCCAAACCCCGTATTGCAGGCGTTGTAGTAGTTAAACATAATAAAACAGGCACTGTTTCAACATGGGATGAAGGGGTGAAGTCCATAATGAAGTCTGAAGTCCATGATATGTTTTGTTTCTCTCAGCTTACCTTCTTTCATCATCCTTTTCCCTTCCTCTTTCATCCCATTCCTTTCTCCTCTGTCTTTTCTCTTGGCCCGTGCCTGTGCTTTACTGTTTCTGTGCTTTACTCCCTCAAACCATCCCAAGGGTCTGAGTCATTCCTTTTTTAATTGACAAAAACAGAAGTTGTGACCTTCTGACACTCCTTATTTCAACACAGAAATCAGATGAAGTGACTAAAGTGCACCCTAGAGCAGAGATGGCAAAAGTACTCACTTTCCGTACTTGAGTAAAAGTACAGATACTTGTGTTAAAAAATACTCTGGTAAAAGTGGAAGTACTGATTAAACTTCTTTACTCAAGTAAAAGTAACAAAGTACAGGCTTGTTAATTTACTTAAAGTATAAAAGTAAAAGTAGAAACCACTTTTTTCATGCCTTTGCCTACATTTTAAATCGATGTCTGCCAATAGGACTAGATCTCTGTTGTGTTCATTTTCAATCATCTCGTCGTCCATACTACTATGCTAACGCCACCAAGCTGCAATGATTTGCCAGAAATAAATACCGCCGCATCTGTCGATTCATCTTGTAGTGGTGCGTCAAATGCAACGTAGATTCCCATCCAATTAGATTGAATTTGGTATTGATGACGTGAAAAATAATAACGGTAACTCCATTGAAATGATTCAAAACTAAAGTAACAAGCCAATTTTTTAAAATGTAAGGAGTAAAAAGTACAGATATTTGTGTAAAAATGTAAGGAGTAGAAGTAAAAAGTCGCCATAAAAATAAGTAGTAAAGTAAAGTAAAAATATCAGAAAAATCTACTTGAGTACAGTAACGAAGTATTTGTACTTCGTTACTTCCCATCTCTGCCCTAGAGCAATCCTGAGTTGTAGCAGGTGTACTTGTCTGTATTGTTTTGCCATTTCCTCCTGTACAAGGTGTTTGTGTGAGCACGCATTTCATCCCCCTTAAGCCATCTACCTCTTTGTCTTCTCTGCTCTTTTTTTCTTTTTTCCCCACTTGATATCAGCGCAATGCACTCCTATGTGTGTCTCTACTGTTTGAAGCTGAATTTGAGAACAGCAGCACACATAAGTGAAAGACTTATGAGGGCTCAAAAAGGACCACAAATAAAGATGTAAGCATGAAGTGCATGTGAAATGAATTGTTTACAATGTTTCTATGTTGGTGTTGGAAGTAATTGAGAACGGTTTATTCAGAAGGAAACCGCTAACAATGAACATTAAAAGGCATGCTACTGTTCCCACAAAAAAATCACCACATTCAGGTGCTGTTGCCAGCCTGACATATCAGCAGCAGTTCACATGGGGTTTATTCTTATGACAAAACCTCAAAAAATACTGAATGGAGAATATGCAAACCTAAATAGCATCTACAAAGTTGGAAAGTCTGGTGCAAACTCACACACTAATGTTTTTTAGGCTTTTAGGGCTACAAGGTTGGGTTGATATTATGCCTGTCATGATAACAATTTTTGATGGACGATAAATTGTCGCACATATTGTTGTGATGAGAATTAATATTGTCATTGACTTTCATTCCAAACTTTTAATGCTAAGAAATCTGTAAGGGGAGACCCATGCACCTGAGTTAGACCTTTCATCATTTAGGATATTTATTAGAAAGAAAAGGAAAACAAACAAGAATACATACATAAGTTATTGAGCTCTTTTTTTTAAGCGATCATTTGGTGTATTGTTTATTTTGAGGCCTAATCTATATAATGACACATGATGAAAAACCTGTGCATATGTTAACACATCTGGACTGTCAGAAATATCATAATTGGAATCATTTTAGTAGGGAAATAGTCGTCAGGGAAGGTCAGCACGAATTAAAGTATTTATTCAATGAATCCAAAAATTAAATAATGTGGCATATTTCTAAAATAAATAGCTGAATATTAAGAGTGACAGGAGACAAAAGCATCTTGGACGATGAGGAAGCCATACCATGTTTGAACTGTTAAGATGAGCTGCACACTTATACAGTACAATAGCTGGTGAGGAGTGGCCCCTCATTGGACCTGACCTCTGAAGAAGGAGCCACAAATCATGAGCCTATAGAGTAATATGGGGAGTGAAGCTCCAGCAGTCGAGCAGAGTGGTATAGCTCTCTCTTTCCCTTCCATGAAAGTTATATAAACAGATTCATAGCCTGTCGCTGCGTTCTGGTATGATGGTTGATTAATGTTAGGAGGGCGACCGTGGAGGAGACCCCAAAGTGCTCGCAGGCAGTTCTGTAAGTAGAGAAGAAGTTTGTATAACAGAGGCTTGACTTGACATGGAGTGAAAAACAATTTCACCTGTAAGAGATACATTTTAGGACATCCAACTGAGCAGGTATTAACATTTGACAAAGCAACAATTGTACCTAAAAACTTCTTAAAGGTTTATTCTGGGTTTGCAAGCTGATTAGGTCATCCCTCTGTAATGAAGGTTGTCCAAATTCCAGATCCCCCCCCCCAATTCCCAACTCACTCTAAGACTCCGTCAAATGCAGCTGATAAATGCATCTTTCTTTTCCGGGATTTGAAGGATGGGTTCCAAGTACCCTTCATGAGCCATTTTTCATGATTCATCGTGGGGTCAAAGCAGGTTGGTCAAGCTTGAACAGAAATGGTGGATGACAGTGGATGAAATTGTGTTTAAAAATGATTAGATTGCACATGTCTTTAAGCAGGGATGCAGCTATGTAATAGTCATATAATATGTCAGGCTCTGTTGTTTTTCTGATCCCTAAAACCTGAGAAGTTGTTTCCTAAGACCTGAGAACAGTAGACTTCTGAAGGTAAATAATTTTTTCACCTCCATTGCTTCTTATCTCACTTGATACAAGCCTTAACACTCATGTCACGAATATGAGGCCCTATAACATTTATTAGCTAGTGTATGACAGATCTGCACCTTGACCTAGGTCAGGACCACCGCCAATGTCATTCTGGGGATAATGAAATACTCTTATCCAGCCCAGGGAGAGCAGCAGAAGAGTGATTCTTTCCCTGCTGTCAAGTTGTTTTTCAGACCTTAAGGCCTGCTAAGAGGGGAGCTACAGCATAAAGAATGCACTGTGAGAAAATGTGATTTCGCACTAATTAAATTCCTCCCTCAGTCTCCCTCTACATCTCTTGTCCTTTAGTAAAACCTTCATGGACACTAAGGGCCGGATTTATCAAGATCCAATTTTGCGTGTAGTAATTTGCTGGAATTTTGCGCGAGGGGCTGAACCATGGTTTGCGGGTGATTTAACAAGAGTGATTGCGTAACTGGTGGCAGGTGCAAAACTGTTGGAGACACCCTATTTAAATGATGGTTTTGCGCGTTTTGTGGTTTGCGGCATGGCGAGTTCGGGCAGCAGAAAGCGCAAAAGAAAATTCGACCCCATGGAAATGGAGGTGTTGGTGGATGAAGCCAACAAACATTTAAGTGAGCTACAGCAAAGAGGTGTGACTGTCACACAGAGGAACGCGATATGGGAACAAATCTGTCATAAAGTAAATGCTGTTGGTGAAACCTTGCGAACAGTGGATGAAGTAAAAAGAAGATACCAGGATATTAGAAGGCGAACCAAAGAAAAACTGGCATATAACAAAACATCTGCGAACAAAACAGGAGGGGGCACAGTAGATGAGATGCCTCTGACCAGCATTGAGGAACAAGTACAGCTGACGCTCTGTGAGGAGCAAATCACTGGGATTGCCGGATATGACACACTTGACCAAACAGCAGGACACGGTAGGTGCACAATCTCAGAAAAGGTTTATTGAAAAGATTTATTCAGAACTGAAAAGAATGCACCACCTGTGAATTTAATGCTGTTTCAAGTCAAATATGTAACTAAACATTTGCTTTACATTTAGAATCTGCATCAGAGGTCCAGCCATCATCAAATACCCCCGTAGCAGCTGCCACCCCCGTGAGGCCTCGTATGAGCCTGGAACATATTGATTTGGAGTTGCTGCAAGAACAAAAAAAACAGTCTGCAGCCCTGCAGACAATTGCACGGGAGATGCGTGTGGCATCAACGTTGGCACGGGCGGCAAGGCGCGACACTCAGACCATAGCCACCCACTGCAGACAGATGGTCTCTGCAGTGTCTGCCCTGACGATGGCTGTCAATTCTGTGGCAAGAGGGATACGGGAAGGGATGCGGCCAAGGACTACCCCCAATCCAGGTGGAGAAACGGCTCAGCAAAGTGGCACAGCAACAAATAGGCAGCCAGGAACCGCAGAGGAAGGAGTGCGCACTGTGGGCAAGTTCCACCTGCGTAAAAGGAGATACAAATAAATACTTGCAACACTTAAGTTGTCTGTTTGATTCTTCACTTTGTGGGGGAAAAAAAGGCTATATTTCTTTTACCATGTTGCTTAATCTAAAGGAAGTGTAACTTTTGCTGGACTTAACATAATTAGATGCTCAAACTAGTAGTTTGTACAAACTAGTGCATTAAGAAATTTAAATGTTACAGTGACACCCCCACCCCCTCAAAAAAAAAAAAAAAAAACACAGGTGTTTTGTATTGGCCTGTAGAAAAATGCACATACCAAATGGCTCACAAGAAGTGACTGTGGATGAGATTTTCGCGCATACGCATTCCCGCAGTATTGGCATGTTGCTCCACAGGCGCAGGGGGGAGGTCGGGATTCTCCGGTAGGGCGTCATGCTCCAGCCCGTGTTGTTTGGCAATGTTATGAAGCATGCAGCAGGTCACTACAATCTGGGCAACTTTTTCTGGCTTGTACAGCAGTGCTCCACCAGTATGGTCCAAACATCGGAACCTGCTCTTCAAGATCCCAAAGGTGCGCTCCACAATGTTCCGGGTGCGAATATGGGCCTCATTGTATCCAATTTCTCCAGCAGTGGTCGGGTTGAGAACGGGTGTCAGGAGGAAGGGATGTAGGGGGTATGCACTGTCACCTTAAAAAAGAAATCTGGGTGAATACGACACTGATGAAGAAATTATTTCTTTTTCTAAATATTTGACTCACCTACAAGCCAGCCATCTCCAAACTCTCCATCACGCAACTTGGAAAACAGGTAGCTGTTTCTTAAAATGAAAGAGTCATGCACTGACCCAGGATATTTTGCCACAACGTTGGTAATGATGCCTTGGGCATCACAAACGCACTGCACATTCAAAGAATGCATGTGTTTGCGATTCCTATACACATGCTCACTTTCTGCAGGGGGCACAAGTTGAACATGGGTGCAATCAATCGCTCCAATCACTCCGGGAAATCCAGCGATTGCAAAAAAGCCTTGTTTGGTGTCATTTAGTGACTGCCGGTTGTGTGGAAACCTAATGACCTTTCTCATACGGCAACACATGGCATTTAGAACGTCGGACAGCACTTCTGAAAAATTAGATTGGGAGATCCCAGCTCTCGCTGCAACCGTACGCTGGAATGACCCAGATGCAAAAAAGTGCAACGTTGCAAGGAGTTTTGTTATAGCTGGTATTGCGTGGGTCCTCCTTGTGGCTGGCTCCAAATCCATTCGGAGTTCCCCCAACAGCTCCAAAATGGCAATGCTGGATAAACGATACGTTTTGATGATCGTTTCCTCGTTCATTCCAAAAATATTCACACGGAGTGAAAAAATGCGTTCTCTGCGTCTCCTTGCTTCATTTCGATGTCTCCTTCTTGCGACAATAACCGCTGCCATGTGTGCGCAATTACGCATACAGACCATTTGCACCTTCTTTTGAAACGTGTTAAATATAGAGTCAGATACCGTTAGCAAAATTGCTTTCAGGTTTGATAAATCACTTTGCGAGTGCTAAATTAATATATTTACATGTTCTCCTCCCACAAGACGCACTTTTGCGTGTAAACGCCCCATATTGAATATTCATTGCAGAAAAAGTACTAAATGGATAAGAGGCGCTATTTAGCACGTTTTAAAGACCAAATCCTTTTAGCACGCTGTTGATAGATCAGTTTGTACATTTTTTAGCGTGCGCAATGAAATAGCTCACGTTTTAATACACGCAAACCTTTGATAAATCCGGCCCTAAATCGTTTGAAAAGAAATTATTACACTAGTTATCCTCTTTGCAGAGAAATTTAACACATAATGGTCTTCACGTGGTGTAGAGCTCAGAAGGAGCCACCGTCCCAAGCTTTTCACAGATTATCAGTTTGGTTTGGTTTTCATTAAAGCAGGAATGAGAGAGCAGATGGTTTGCTACACATTTATCTTGGAAACAGTTTAGGATAATGTGGAAAAATACAGAAAGAATCAGCAGAAATGAATTGATCAGCTCTACCACCTGCATGTCTGAAGGTAGGTAATCTGATTGATGCAGCTAAGACATTTTATTGTTAATTTATCCCTGCTGAAAACGATAAAGAGCACACTTCAACAATAAAGGGATTCCCTCGAAAGACAAATAACTCTCATGGCCTGATTTACCTAACTCTCACATCTTAGTCTGAGCCCTAAGGAACCAGAGTAGTTGGACAGACCATGTCCCATCCATATTCATGGTAAGCAGTCTGAATATGCTGAGGGGTATGTTGTGGTTGATTCATCCTGGGAAAAAAGAACTGAGTGGAAAATAAAGTCACATTTTATATTAGCTTTTCGTTGCAGGTTGGAAAATCTGTGAGTTTTCTGTTTGCTTTGGTGCCAACTGTGATTAGAATGTAAGATAATTATACATTTTTAAATTCTGCGAATTTCTAAAAGATCTACAGACACTGGTACTGTTGTGAAAAAAACTTAAAAAAACAAAACAAAAAACTACTCACTTTTTTGGGAATGACTATGTCCTGGATGACTGAGAATCTTCACCAGCATATTGCACTCCATTTCGGGAAAAACACCCTCGGAATAATGCGTGAGTATGAGAAATTGCAGGGTGTGACTAATAGGAAAAACTACTATGTGTGATAACACTGCTTAATATTGTGCTGACAATGTTACTTGTGATATATAAACACATACAGAATTTTAAGGAAAATGAATAATGTGCACATGGGATTATTTTTTACAAAGAATTTCTAAATAATTGTGTGAAGAAAGATATTTTGATCAAAAAAACGTATTTCTTTCCTTTTTTTTTATCTGAACCAACTGACTTCTGGTTGCATTTATTTCAAAGTAGGGTAAGGTGACAGCCTTTACTGAGTAAGATCAAAAGTTTTTTTATCATGATGGATTCCAGTTTCCTAACCCACATGCAGAAGATCATCAGAAGAACAAGAAATAAGATAAATAAGGTTTATTTGAACAATATGATAATTTGATGAAAGGATCTGGTCCTTGATGAAGCCGCTCGTTGCCGTCTGTAAGCTGGAATGCAGTAATGAAGATGGTTAGTTTGAGGTAATCAGACAACTAAATTGGGCCGGAGCTGCAAATAATATATTTCTCATTTCAATAAAACTTCTAATTTTGTTTGTTTTTTGTGTGAATCTTGAAATCCTCCTGGGTTTTGCCGTCCGGGCAACAACCTGTCCTGCAAAGCAAGTGGTCAAGCCCCCTTCACTGCCTCCTTGCCTGCCCAGTAAACAACACACTCACTCTCTCAGATCAATGAACAATGATTTAATGTAAAGGAAAGTAGAATAATTTCTGCTTAATGTTGAGAGAAAGTGGCTCTTTGAGTACCTCTTCTGCACAACCAAAACAACTGTTCTTTTTAAAGCTGGTGTCTTAGTTGTAAAAAAAGTTTTTTTCCTATTCGGATGTGAGAGTTCTTGGTTGTTTTTGCAGTCTTCCCTATGAAGATCCTATGCTACAGCAGCTTTAAAGTGATGTCATGAAATGAGTGGAACTCACACAGGGAGAGGCTGAGTCACACTGAAGATGTCTTTCTTCCGAGGTGGAAGAAAACAAACATTTCATAACAAATTAATAATTTTTACCAAAGGCAATATTTTAATCAGGCTAACTTGAAGACTGTATCTCTTATTTCTAACAACATGTAGACAACTCAGGGTCAAGCATTTGAGATTTAGCCAACTCCAACATGAAATATGCATTCAGAGCAGCTCCCCATCCCAATCTTGGTCATCAGAACACCTTTCTGTCATGCTAATTCCTGCATAAAAGTCCCAGCTTATCAGGCTGAAACCGGGAGTTAAGGAAGTCAGATTGTGGTCTGAGGGGGCCATAGAGACACTCCAGGATTATTTTGAATGCTCTGACTGGAAGATGTTCAAAGCTTCAGCAACCTATAACAACAATATAAATATAGATGAGTATGCCATGAGTGTGTCAGCCTATATCAACAATTGCATTTAGAACATCAGCATCACAAAGAACATCACCAGACGGATCAACCAACGACCCCTGATGAATGGGGAGGTTTGGAAATCGCTAAAAGCAGGGAACTCAACTTTCAAGCCTGGTGATAGAGATGCACTGAGGACGGTGCGTGCCAACTTGATCTGTGCCATCAGATCAGCGAAACAGATCCACATTCGGAAGATCCAGCTGGCTGATGTCCTAACAGACATTTTTAACACCTAGCTGGACCAATCCATAGAAGTTTATATCTGCCAATATCATTCTAGTTCCAAAGACGCCTCAGGTCAACTTAATTAATGGCAACGGGCCTGTCGCACTGACTACCATCATAATGAGGTGTTCCACTGAGGACGCCATCTCCTCTGCTCTTCACCTGATCCTTGCACACCTGGAGGAGAAGAACACCCAGGTGCAGATGCTATTCCTGGACTTCAGCTCAGTTTTCAACACCATAATCCTAAAGCATCTGATAGGCAAACTGGAACAGCAGTTCTTCAATACATCCCTCTGCAATTGGCTGCTAGACTTCCTCACCAACAGACCTCAGTCAGTCCGGGTCCGAAATAACACTTCTGATGTCAACGCCCTAAGCACAGGCTCCCCTCAGGGCTGTGTCCTGAGCCCCCTGCTGTTCACACTGATGACACATGACTGCGTCCCCAGGTTCACCACCAATCACATCATGAAGTTTGCAGATTACATCACGGTGGCGTGCCTCATCAGAGAGGACAATGACGGGGACTACAGAGAGGAGGTGGAGTAGCTTGTGGGCTGGTGCAAACATAACAGCCTGATCCTGAACAAGGAGAAGACAAAGGAGATTATCAACAGCTCAGCTGTAGAGGTGGCCAGTAGCACCAAATTCCTGGGGGTTCATATCACAGAAAACCTCACCTGGACTGGATTGAACATCACCTCACTGGTCAAAAGGGCACAAAAGCGCATGTACTTCTACTACTTGGAGGATGAGGAGGGAGAGAGCACTCAGACCAGCTGTCCTACTGTGCAGTGTGGAGGCTGAAAGGAAGTGAGAACAGCAGAGAGGATCATTGGGGCTCCTCTTCCCTCCATTAAAGACATTTCATTCCAGCACTGTGTGTCCCAAGCGCATAACTTCATCAATGACCCCGCACACCCCCACCTTGGACTGTTCTCCCTGCTGCCCTCTTGGAAAAGGCTTCGAAGCATTGGATTTAGTGTCAGGGTTTGGTGTTTGATTGAGGACCCAAATGCAGAGGCAAGTAGGCAGAGGTGAATTTAGGTGGGTTTAATGAGGTTCACAGGAGCTGAGGCAGGAATCAAAAATCCATCAGAAATTACAAACGAACCAGAACCAGGGAGACATCAGGGGTGAAAACCAAAACCTAGGAGCCAGGGAGAGATGAGGAAAGCAGACAGACGTTTGACGAGGATCCAGCAAACAGGAACTTAAGAGGGAGGCTTTTAAAGGGGACAGAAACAAAGAGAGGGCTAACGAGGGGGTTGAAAACAGGTGAGGGCAGAGCAGAAAACAGAGCTAGGGAAAGAGGACACAAGAGGGCAGCAGAGGACAACAAATAAAAAACCAAGACTGTGACATTTAGGTCCAGCAGATTCTTCACCACCGCTATCAGACAGCTGAACTGTTGAAAAAAAACTCTAAATCATGTCACAAACTCTGTATCACAATAAAAATGCATATTTGCACCACATATGTTAATGCTCTGAACTTCCATATACATTTTTTGCCCCATGTTTTTTCTCTCACACCGCATATATTTGATCACTGCTGCACTTTATGGAATGGAAATGTTCATTTACTGTCTGAAAGCTGTATTAAATGAAATTTCGTATTGTATACACTCTGTCTATGCAAAATGACAATAAAAGTTGTCTTAGTCTTAGTCCTACTACAGCAATAATTGCAGGTAAGATCTCATATAACCTTTCATTTTTTATTCTCCATTGCGGGAATCTTCAGTTCGTCCCTGTTTTTTCCCTCTTTATTTATCCTTATCTCTCTGTTTACCACAGACGGCCCCTTTTATATCATCATCATGACACTTTAATTAACCAGTTGCTTATTCCCGATTGTGTGAATTTGACAAGTTAACTGGGGTTTTAACGTGATCAATAAAGGGTGTAAATTCCTTTATGCTGAACCATCTTAAAAGGTTCACATCTTCTCAATGAGTTAATCATCATCGCAGGTTTGACAGAGTGGTCTTTATACTGTGGATGAGTGTGAATGTGTGTTTATCACTAAAGCAACTCAAGCTTTTAAATATATAGACCCCCTTCTGTGTTTCCAGAGGTCAGATGGCTGAGGGCATATTGTGTCAATGTAATTAGAGTGGCGACCTCGATGACAGTTTCCATAAATGGCTTCGCTGTCAGCGTTTTTCTTTTGTGTTATGTTTTTTTTTCTTTCATCTTCTCAGTGTTTTACAGCACAAATCCAAGCTCCTCTCCCCTTGTGACGATTTTTGTCTTTATGGGTTTTTTTCAGTTTCACATGACTGTTGGTATTCAACAAATGACGCCTGCAAACCAGGAACAGTTGCCATAGGAGAGGAAGGTTATCTGTTTCAAATCAAGAATAAGGATTTTCCCAGAGGTCGCTTCTGGAAGATTTCAATGTCCTGGTACAGGTTTTTTTGGCATTGATCTGAAGTCTGGAGGCACTCAGAGGAAGGCATGGTGTGATGAACCTAACACTCTGAAAACAACAGTGCCATGATTGTTCCTTCAGCAGTTTACAGTGTGATGTGAAGCCTCATGCCTTCAGAGAACATGTGATTCGTATTGGTTTGGATAGGAGTTATAGTGTTTCTCTTGCCCTCTAGTTTCTGTATTGTACGTGCTTATTACCACCCTCACAGAGCTCATTTAACACACCAAAATGACCTCATGGTTCTATAAAATCGCTGACTGCAAAACTGTGAAAGTTGGAAATTTACCGATGTAATATCTTTATTTGCTAATCAACAGAAAATATATTGCTAACTCAAGTGCAGATGCTTAATAAAACAGCTACATTTGGAAAAACCACAGCCTTTAACATCCATTCATCCATCCGTTCAGCTGCCCTTAATTTTACCTGCAAGCACGTGATAAAAACTCTTTGAAGTACCAGATTTTAATAATAAATCCTGTAGAAAACTAACAACTGGAGATCATATGTTTTCTTTATGCTTTCTTTTAATAATTATCATAAGACAGTGAATTATACAAGGTAACAACAGCTATAATTTTAAAATATTGATTTTCTTTAACTGAAAATTAAACATTAATCATTTGGATATTGTGCTCCCTATAGGGGAGGAGTAAGTACTGTAACTACATTTACTTTATTAAAGTATGGAAATGTTGTTTTTAGGCTTGGCAATTTACATTGGTGACATAAAAACTGAACTTTTCCTCTTTATCTTGAAAATCTGAGACATTGTCACCCACTACAAATTAAAATGTGATCATGAAAGGATTTATGTATGTGGAATCAGGATGTGATCAGGAGAAGAACTGCCCTCTGTTCATCTGTTCCTCACTCAGTAAAATCCAATTAGTTATCATTACTTTAAAAAAGCATGTAAAATGCTTGTGTCAAGTTGGGTGGATGTTTGAAGGACCCAAATGCAGAGATGGAAGGAGGCAGAGAGGAGTTTTTGCTGATTTAATGCTGACCCATAAGGCGACAAAAGTCAAGTCCAAAAACAAAATACAGAACACCTAAAACAAGAAGATGTCCGAGAAAACACACATGAGGAGCAAGAAACAATGAGAAACCAGGAAACAGCAACTGAAGAGAAGGATTATATATGACAAACAGGACAAAGACTACAGGGTAATTAATTAATTGGGAGCAGGTGTGGACAGAAGGATCTAGAAGGGAGCTAAGGCAAGGGGACTGACACAAGGGGGCAGCAGAGATTAAACTAGAAATACATAAGAACTCAAATACAACCAGAAAACGAATCAAAATGGAAATAAAACCAATGAAAACTGAAAAAGAAAACTTAAACAGAACCAAAAAGTGCAAAACAATGACAGCTTACACTTACAAAATAAGCATTATGAATTTGTTGTTTTAGGTTGCTCTAACTTTGGCTTTATTAGATTAACCAACTAAAATATTCACATATTATTTACTTTACAATTTGCTTTAGATGTGCCTTTGTCTTAGTTCAGAGTACTCCGAATAAACATTTGAATTTACTAAATGATCGCATGGAAATCTACTGTTTAATCCATTGATCCATCTTCTCCCACTAACTCAATGAGGGTTGTAGTGGAGCCAACAGTCTCTGGGTGTAAGTCCATCACCTGGCGACACAACTAAGGACAAGCTAGAGACACTAGACAGTGGGAGGAAACCAGAGAACCGTGTAGTTTATGGATCCTTGGTGGAAGTTCAACTGAAGAAACTCATTGCTCTCCCACATCCACCTGCGACACAGCCAATCATCTTTGAACCACACCTCCACAAAAGCCAATCGGCATCCAAGGTTCATCTTAAAAGGCCTCCGATCCACAGTTGTCTGCTCCTGTGAGCAGGTGGTGGATGCGCTGTGTGACTTCATTCAGATGAAACTGATTCAACCCACCTCCAGCCCCTCCTCCACCATCGTAGCTAAAGCTTCATCAGAGTTTCATTCCTTCCGGACTAATACTGCGTTCCCTGTCTCATCTCAACCGGTCCGGCTGAAGACCGCCATGTTGAGCCTGGTCCCTTCTTCTACATGATGTTTATTCATTAATGTCTTCTAACAAGGCAGCTGCACTCATACTCAGATTAAATCACACTCGTTATGAGGATGAATGCATTCTTTGTTTTGTTTCTCCAGTTGCTACTTATTCAACATCAGGTCGCCTGTTTCCTCTTATAAATTCACATAGTATCGACTTTGCCTGGTTTTCAGATTTGTTTGTTAATGCCTCTAGCTATTGCATATTCACGTTGTACCCCAACTTATCAAAGCCAGTTGGATCATAATTCTTTCTCTGGTCAAATATTTTTCCTGAAATTTACCAACATGCTAAATTATTTAAAAATAATCCAAAATCAGGGTTTGCAACATATTAATTTACTTTTTTACAGACATCAGTGAGGTAATTTTAAGAGATTCGAAGGAGGTTCCTTAAGCAGCAGCGTACCTGATCATTTATTTCTTTGGACCACACAGATAAAAGAACCATTGCAGAAACCCCTGCTGGATATAAAAGCATCAATAGCTCTCTCTTTTTTGTGGAACAAAAAAAGAGAAGCTGTTGTACTTTGGCTGAATTTTCACATAATGAAGAATAGATATGCAGAACACACTGTAGCCAAATGACAAATTGCATAGATTTTCCTGCCTGCTGGCTGCCATGGGAAAGTCATAAGAAATACATTTTGTGGATCTCAGAGTTTCTGTGTTGGTCACGGTTGAGTTGGAAGAGCTTTTACAAAAGGCATGCACCAGACAGTATGTTAGCAGCAAAGTGGAAAGGGTGTGAAGTAGCTCTGTGCCAGATGAGAAAACGTTACTTGGAACGCCACCATGGCAACAGCCCTTCCTCTTCAGTTTTAGAACATAATAAAGCTGCAGTCCTAGGCTCGAGAGAGCTTTTTTTTCTTAAATTTGTTGAACAAGTTTTTATGTAATTTATCTCATCCACACAAAATATTTTATGAAAATGTAAATAGATTTTTTTTGTTGAAAATTTCGTCAAGTATTTCAGTTCGGTTTAAACATTTTTTTACCTGTGAACTGCTTTTAAATCAAATTTAATCCGATTTTAGTCATTAAGAATCTTGCTTTGAATGAAAATATCACAAAATAATGAAGTTTACGCGAAAATTCAATCCAGAAGACCCTCATCAGACTCACCTGGACCACCTGCTGACACGCACATTCAGGCACCAGCTAATCAACGAGGGGATCGCAGCTCCCCAAAAGTCAATCACCTTTTAATATCCCCTTCATTTAGCTTGTGGCCCAGCTTCCCTACTGAACGCCATTATAAATTTCACCCTGTCATGATCTGGCCTGATATCTTCACCCTTACTGTGAATTTCACTCACCTGCCTAGTTCTGCCCTGTTCCTAATTATTACTCATCTTTTGCACCTGCATCTGAGCTTTATATTCAGTTCAGCCAGAGTGATCGGAGGGACAGATCATTATTTGTTTTCCGTTTGTCTGTTTAATAGTTTTAGTTTATTCCATGGTTCATGTCCTTGTTCCTGGCGGCCAGCGGATTGACAGAGGTTGTGTTTGTGCTGTCCTCTGATCGTGTCCTGCTCCTTCTCTGCGGAGACCTCAGGGTTTTGGCTCAGAACGCAGAGAAGGTCAGTTTTATTCTTGTAAGCCTGGCTCCTAGGAGGAAACCAGTTTAAAGTCCTGCTGAAATCCTGGTACACTGTCTTGTCTCTGTTCCCCCAACCACTGAGCCTGCCTGTCTGCATCTGTGCATGTCTGTGTGGGCACGCTTCTGCACCCGCCTGACTCTGGACTCTGAACCTGCCTGAACGCTCTGTGGATTCCAGGAGGTTTGGATCCTTCTGTTCCTGTTTGGGTCGGAACTTTGGATCAGCTGTTGACTCTTGGATTCCTGGACTTTTCTCGCATGCTCTGTTTTCCCCTGACCTGGATTGGCCTCCTGTATGTTCTCCGAGGCTGCAGCATCTGGGAGAGACTACCTTAATAATTTTCCTGAGTTACTCATCCAAGCGAGTATTGATTCACATCATCAAATTCTTCTGCCAGGGCCGAAGCACCAAAAAAATTATTTAATTCATGCCAATAATTGCATCTTTTCTTTGTGTGAGTCTCTCCAGGTTGCATTTTAGTTGAAATTTTTTTTTTTACCTGCAGTAATATTACCAGCAGCGAGATATACACATGGCAACTGGTAACTAAGTATAAAATCCCCATTCAAAATGTGAAGCACTGATTGATCACACTGTCTGTATTTAAAACAAGGCGACAAAAAGATTCAAGCACTTGAAATCGGGAAGTAATCAACTGTTCATATTAAATGAATTGCAACCACCAAAAAAACAAACCAAAGAAAAACTGATATTGGATCCAATTTGGTACTACAGATGGAAGTGGTGCAGCTCAGTTTTTTTCAGAGGGGAAGGGATCAGAAATGGGCGGTTCAGACTGACATAAAAAGGTTGGATATGAGTCACATGCATATGGCCGGTATATGCCTTAGTCGGCTCTTAACCTGGTTCTAACCGGGTTATATCAACTAGGTCAATTGCCATAGTAACAGAGTTAGACTCAAGCCAGCTTTATGAAAACTGAGTGATAACAAAATAAACCAGACTTCTCGAACTAAGCCTGGCTGGCAGTTTTATAAAACACCCCTCTGGTCAAATGCTATTATGGTAAAAACACAAATCCTTTAGGTTTACTGTCAAATTATGCAAAAAATTTAAGCAAAAATTGTGTAAAAAAAAATTATAAAATATAAATAAATAAAAAACATGATACTATTATTTAATCAGAAAGCCTTTATATTCAACCAGAATGAACTCTTGAAGCAAACATTTTTAAAGTCTTAGAGTGTGACTAAACCACTCTGAATGTCCTTGTCAGCTCCAGAAAACAGTTTAAATTTAACTATATTATCTCTAATGATCTATGTCCCAAAAGTCTTTGATGGAGAAAAGCAGTATTCGAGCTGCAACTGGTTGTATCTGTATAATCTATGAGACGACTGGAAATATTTTGATTACCTCACTAAATCAGAAAATACAAGAATTTCAAGCAGCATGAGATAGTGGTACCTAAGTTGCTAGAATAAATAAGATGAACCCATGACAGTAGCACTTTCTGCTACTGTCTTCAGGGCGTTGAGGGAACAATATAAGAGAAGGGAATAAGGACATGTGTTGCATGCTCCCCTCTCTGCCACCGATCCCTGTTCTCCCTGTCATCTTCCATTCTCTTTCTTCACACACATCACAGCTTCCACGTCGGACGAGTTCTTATAAAGTTTTCTCCTGATCTCCCTGCTGACTCCGTCTGGCGTGTCATGCCATCAGCACATTTGTACCCCCTCCTCCTCCTCTTCACACTAGTCTTCCTCCTCTCCTGCTTTACTCTCCAACTGTGGAAAACATCAGCATTGGAATAAATGGATGTCGGCAAACAACCACACAAATATCACAGGGCTCTGTGGGAGTGGGTGTAGTTTCTTGCCTGCAGGCAGGGAATTTTTAATCAGGAGTCCAAGAAAACTATACCAAGGAATATTTGAATGCCTAATTCTTATCAGAGGGTGGGATGTTAATGATGCAGCTTTAACTGGGTGGGTTGCACAGAGGGAGATGGAGTGTAGAGGTTGGGGGTATTTTAATGTCTCAATTCTCCCGCCTGAACAGAACGAAGGCGCTTGGGCTCTTCCTGGTGTTCATTCACTAGAATTACATTTTCATAACCTATCTGGCATCGGGTCCTTGAAAGGCAAGGCATCTCTGGAAAAAAGGATAAAGGGAAATGTCAACCTTTTTAAAAGAAAACAGGAAATCAGGTTCCCTCCACACGAACACGACTTGTTTGATCACGGAGGCAAATGATCCAGAATGTCAGATTGTAGAACAAATATTCTCCCTTTACTTTATCTCCTTCAACATGCGCCGTGTTGGCCTGCTCTCATCTTAATGAAACAATGGAGCAGCATTACCAGCGGCTCATCCTTGTGATCCTGTCTCCCAGGGGTCCCAGTCCTCTGCCACTATGGTGAGCAAATGTAGGTCGACTGTTCAGTGAATAGGGGGGGGGGGGGGGGCTGGCTGTTTGTTTGGATAGATGGTGGGTGGAAGTTGGGCTCTCAAGCAAAGTTAGGGCAGGTAACTGTAATAAAGAAGTTTTATCTGTTTCTAAAAAGTTGTTTGTTAGAACCTAAAAGTACAGGAAAATCATCTCCTGCTGTAACCAAATACAGTTTACTTCACATCTGGTTTCAAAGTGGGGAGAAATTCTAACTTACATTTTTAAAATGTCTTTTTGGTATCACAAAAGAGTAAGCAAATTTATTATGTGCACGTCTTTAAAATCTTTTCCTTAAATGTCAAATGAAATGCAGTTAGTAGTTAGTTTGCTGTATAAACATAAGTGCATGCAGGGAAACACGGGTGGGCTTTATTTTTAGTTCTTAGATCTTATATGTTGCTATATAATGAACCTCCTACACAATAAGAATTAATTAAATGGGCTTAAAGCACCAGCTTTATCTGAAGCAGATTAATCATCCATCTTGTTCCTATAGGTGTTTCAATCACATCATTTAATAATAAATTTGTATTTATTTGTGGGGGTTTTTTGTCTGTTACAGTCCAAATCCTAATGCATTCATCAGAAACATATATTTTTTTATAAAATGTAATGATGGATCTCGATCATTGCCATTAATATATTGAAAAAATTCAATAAAGCCTGGATAAAAACTTAGAAAATTAGTAAAAGAAAAGGCTGGAATCCTGTGCTATATTTCTCTTTATGTCAGCATTATATGGTTGAAAGCCAGTCCCTCCAGTGTTAGTTAAACTCTGGCAAATTTATCTCCTTGTTTGCACATCCGCTTTGTCTCCAGCCTCCATAAATGAAAGAACAAAAACCCCCAAAAGTAGATAAAAAGGCTGGGGTGTTTGCAGCGGAGTGCAGCCTTATTCCTCAGACACAAAAGCTTACTTACTCTGATCCCTGCAACACAATGCAGCCATTTCCCTCGTGCCCCTAGGCAAGGCAACAAATAACACCCATAATGGAGGATGTCTGACTACTGCAATCCCCTGTGGACAGACTGGTCCAGCTTGTGGAGGACTGTGCCTGAGACGGGATGCCAGGCGGAAAGCTGCAATGCCTATTTGTGGATGCCCAATCTGGGCACACACATTTGATTCTGATTCCCTTATTTTTTCAGCTTACCTCATTGTCTGCATGAAATGTTCTTCTGCCATTATTTGACACATTTCTCACCTGGAGTTGTAAACTTGTTTAAATGTGGATGATTTGAGAGTCTGTGCTCCCCAGCAGCAGAGTGGCAGTGCAACCCATGGGGGTTTGGATGAGAAATATAAGACAGTAACAGCTCACACAGATACAAGTATAAATCCCAAGCTGACAGCCCCCCACCACTCTAAATAAAAGAGATCTCAGTAACCCCCTCTGCTCAGCAACCTGGATCTCCTCATCATCTCCTCACATGAAGGAAAACAGGGAATTAAGTCATAGAATGGAAACAATTACATCTTGAATTTCCCTGAAAAATTAATGTTTGAGCTTTGCTACATGAAATGTGAAGGGGATTGAAGAAAACTGCAGAAAAAAAAAGAAAAAGCAATCCCCTCTGAAACACAACTGTGCTAGATTTGTGGCCTCGAAGTTGAGCGCTGGGAATATGGAAAGCTTCAAACAGTTACTGGTGTTCATAACATCTGGGTCGAGTCATGGAGGCGTGTGGCCCCACAGCGCCACACTGTGGTGACTGTAAAGTCAAACAGACAGCAATGTTTATTGTTTTTTTTAAACAGCTGTACACTGCAAAAATAACCTATAAATGAGTAAAATTCTTAAAATAAATGTATTTACCCTTAATTTGAGCAGGTAAATGAGAAGATCTGCTAATAGAATGATTATTTTCACCCTTAAAATTAGACAGATTGTATGCACTTGAAATAAGAGACTGCAATTTTTATTTTTTTTATGGCACTAGTGGCTCTTTTGTCTGACAGAAGTCTGACAGGGAAGGGGGTATGAGAGACAGGGAGAGACATGTGGCAAAGGACCACAGGCCAGATTCGAACCCGGGTGGGCCATGTTGAGGACTAAGACCCCCGTACATGGGTCATGCGCACTAACCACCTGCACACACAGTTGTTTTATTTTTAAATGTAAATTGTCTAATTCAATTGGCAAAGTGTGTCACTTACCTGCTCAATTACGAAAAAAATGCAGTTGCTTTAAGAAAAATGAATTACTTTTTGCAGGACATTTAAATAAATATTTAAATGAAACTAACAAAGTAACACTGGGCAGCTACAACTAAAATCTTTTAATGGAGGTCAATATCAAAGCACAAAAACATAAACCTGAGTGGAAGAAAGAAATGTTGAAGGAAAAAAGACATTGTAACAGGAACCTTAGCAGACTATCAAATCAATTTAATGTCAGAGTATGGAGGAGCTTTAAAAGGAGAGGACTAAGGCTCCATCAAGAGCCAACTTACAGCAGATTACAAGATGTGAGAAGTGTCTTACCCGGGCAAACGAGAAAATAAGCTGGACTTACTTAAAAAGCCAAAGTATTAAGTTTATTTAAATGAAAGGAAATTCTGCATTTCATTTGGAAATCAAGGCTCCAGAGTCAGACTGCATGGCAGCTCAGTTAGTAGCACTGTTGCTTTGCAGCAAGAAGGTTCCAGATTCAATTGAGTCTGCATTTAGTTTGCATGTTTTTGTTCTCCTCAGGTACTCCAGCTTCCTCCCACAGTCCAAAAATATGGCTGTTAGGTTAATTAGCATCTCTAAATGCATGATTGTATGTCAGTGTCTCTTCTTGAGAAAGAGTAGAGAAGTTTTGAATCCATGTTGTTGGATTTCCAGTGATTGAAAAAGTACAGATTTAACGCCACATCTAAAGAACTCTATGCTCCCCTGCGCTCACAAGCTGTATGGAGATCCTGATTAGATTTTCTGGCAGAACTGGAACAAGTTTAGTAACCATTGTGTTCCTGTTCTTAATTGGTCTGGTAATCAGCCATAAGCTAGAACCCAAAGAGAATCATTGGCCTATTGGGAGAGACATTAGACCCAACAAGGCAGATGACCCAAAGGTGGCTAACAAGAGCAAAAGATAAATAAAAAACACCTCATCAATAAAAAAAAAAAGATTAATTTTTGATTGGCCTAATGCGGGGGTCAACAACCTTCACAATCAACAGATCCATTATTTATACTCAGTCCAGCTATTAAAGGTCATTTACAGTTGCTAACATTATGTGACCTTTTTTTAAATAGAGCAAAAGAAATGCTTCCCCTTTTTAATTAATCAGTTCCTTTTCAACTTTTAGGTATTAAAATGAATGGAATAATTAATTCCCACCGAGTTGCTGTTTTGGAAAGTTGTTAAAAGAAAAACATTTTCCAATTTAAGAAAGATAAAAAAAGTTATTTCTTTAATGTTAATTCTGTTGAATAAATAGACTAATTTAATAGAAAATATCCTAACCAGGACACAATAACCTACATTTAAAACCATGTTTTTTTTTTTAAGTGTTGAAGATTCATTGTTGAGTGTCTAAAGAGCCACACGTTGCAGACCACTTCTCAAATGTGATTCTATTTTCCTAAATTTTAATTTTTGTAACCTAAAGTCATAAATATGAAAAGAAATATAAGCTTAAAATAGTTTCCACCAAGTGTAGCAAATCTCTTTAAAGTACCCTTTGAAAGGACAGGCAAAAAGAATATAAACTCCACTTAAACACAATCCTGAAATCAAGCAAATTGCCACTGCAGTTGCCCTTAAACAAGAAGTATTCAGATATCTGGTGAGTTTGTCCCTTATGTTGCTCAGACATGCAATGAAAAAACCCAAAGATGGATGTAAAGAAAATAGCAAAGTATTTTAACTCACTCTTTACTTGGAAATACACAAGTCTGCAGCTGTGTTTAAATAAACATAGGTAGCATTACAAAATGACACTGGCATATATTTTGGCAGAAGCAACTTCAATGTACTCGATTTATTTCCAATGAAAACTAAAAGCGAGCAAATACAGTACAAAAGAATAACAGCACTGAACGGTTGCTTTAGTGACGCAGTAATAGGAGACGCCCGACCCGTTCCTGTCAAGCCAACCACGCGGTTTGTGAAATGTATACAAGTTTACATTATCGTCTGCGTACGTGATGAGTTGACGTGACAGCTGAAAGGTAACTGAGGCATCACCAGGCAGCTAGAGGATATAAATATATTTACTGCTCATGCACGTGATGACGCCCGTATAGAACTGATGATTCACCAGCTTCTATTCTCGGCTCTTTACACTGTATACACACAACGGAAGCCAAGTAACTCAAAACTTTCCGTACACAAGATCTCCTTTTTGGGAATATAGATATAACATCCATTATATCAAACATTTTTTTTCAAAAGGGGAATGATGCCGATTGTCACAGCGGCTGTCCAACAGTCGGAGTCCACATGCTGCTGAAGTTTTCACAGCCTGGACCAAAAAGGGGTTTAAGGCACACATTTTACAGAGCACTTTGAGTGAATAAGCTTTAAATAAAAACAGGCTGCATGCATTTTCTGCCTTCATCTTCATTAATAGAGGCGGTTCACGAGCAGCAGCCTCAGAATGAAATGCAAAATATTGCAGTCTCTTTCCAGAATTGAACAATTTCACAGTTTATAAAGCAGTTGGTTTGAGTCTGAGCAAAAACGTGGTGGTGTGACGCCTTAAAGTGGCATCCGGATGAGAGCGAGAAGCCATGGGATTATTCGTGTAACAGTTCTTTTCACATTTCCTGCAGGCTTTTTAGCAGACGCAGAGCCTGGAGCGGCGCAGGAATCGAATTCGTTCTGTGTACTTGCGTACTCCTCTCGCCTTCCCTGCTGCTTTTTCCTCAAGGATCCACCATAATTCCAGACATTCCTGATTTTGGTCCCCCTCGCCTCCGAGTGAAAGCTCTTTTCTTCTTCTCATTTACATTAAGTCACACATTGAGCTTTTTCAGCTGCTCATAAGTGAGGAAGAACTGAAGATGGAGTGAAGGAAAGTATGAAAAGTAGAAGAAAATTGAGCTTTTTCACTTCAGATGTTTGTCACCCCATTATAAGTTAAGCCCCACATTACTTTTTAGACCCAAGTGTGTGACCTAATGTCAAAACATTCCTGTTTTAGATGGAATGCTGTATTTGCTCTGAAAATAAGTAATTTCAGCTAGAATTGAATTAATATTTCCCATCAGAAAGTTTCTGAATGCAGTACTTTAAAACCTGCCACATACAGGAGTAACTTTCATCTCAGAGGTCGTGCAAAGCCAGAGCAGCAGCCGGCTGATGGCTGAAAGGATACGATGATGTTCCATGGTCCCAGGCGCAGCCAGTTTGGAAAGAAACCCTTGTAGAGCGCCATGAATCCCTCTGACCGCCATGTCTGTTAGAGAAAAAGAAAAAAAAGAAGGTTGACCCTTAATTTGACAAAATGATACTCCGGTGATCACAGCGCTGAGCATTTCTTTCTTTACACCAAGTTTAGGGACACCTGATGATACAATACTAGCTGTATATTTTTGGTATTTTTAATTAGTTGTTTATGTTAGTCTGTAATAGAAGCTTAAAAATGTATTAAATCATGCATAAATAGAAGATTTAGAGCATGAACTTTGTAACTTTACCGCTAAAAAAGCAAGGATTTTTGGCCTCCAGCAGCAAAATTTGGGGCGGGGTCTTGCGCATGTGCATCATGCTTCAACGTGCCTATAGGTACCAACTTTTTTTGCATTTAACAGTGGAGCGCGATGAGGTCAGCAACCGAAGATACACTCAGCATAGCAAGCATGGCTAAAAAAAGAGAGCTCAGAAAGGTGGCTCCGCTTTTATAAATCACGCCAATTACCCTAATCCAAGGCCAGAGTCAAGCATACAAACTTCAGCTTCTTTTTTTGGCATTCAACAGTTATCTGATGATGTTGCTCCCTCAAAGCTGGCCTTTCTCCCCTGTAAATCCTTTTTTTTGTTGATTGCATTAGAGTATTGGACAATATTATCTTCCCACATGCAAAATGTCTTAATATGTATAATCCGAGGAAGCATCTGGTGAAGTCAAAGCTATTTCTCAATGCTCAAGAGTAAAACATTTTAAACAGCCTTTACGGCCACAAATCATCACGGCTGAAGAGACGTTTAAAACAATTATTTTCGTCACGTATAGAACATCGTTACCACTGAGCACAGAAACAGATGCTCAGATACAAACCTTAGCTACAGCATTTGCTCAAGTGTGTGAGGTCTAAATGGGTTCAAATATGCATGGTAGAGTATTAGTATAAGGTTAAAGATTTGGATTCAAACTAGCTTTTAGAATATCAGATTAACCAAAACATATCTTTCAGATTATCATACATTCTTGCTGATGATATGATGTTCTGTTTAACTTTTAAAGATACTGAATAAAGTAGGGCTGCAACTAACGAATATTTTGCAAATCGATTCATCTGTAGATTTTTTTATTACCGTATTTTCGCGACTATAAGGCGCATATAAACGTCTTTTTTTCCCCTCAAAATGTGCGGCGCGCCCTATGTGTGTCGTTACTGTGGACGTTGTTGAGACCATGAGAATGAGAACGTTAAAGGTGGAAGTGTGAGTCGTTTACTGTTGTGCTTGGCTGCCACACAAATGGACAGAAACTGCCGCCTATGGTGATTTTTAAGAGAAAGACTTTGCCTAAAGAGACTTTTCCAGCTGGAGTCGTTATTAAGGCAAATGAAAAGGGCTGGATGGATGAGGAGATGATGGAAGAGTGGCTGAGGCAGGTGTATGTAAGGAGACCAGGTGGTTTTTTCCACGCATCACCATCGCTGTTAATCTGTGACTCCATGCGTGCCCATCTCACAGCCGATGTGAAAAACAAGGTGAAACAAATGAAAGCTGTGCTTGCTGTTATTCCAGGAGGTCTGACAAAGGAACTTCAACCGCTTGACATCGGAGTGAACCGGCCGTTCAAAGTAAGGCTGGCGATGGAGCGATGGATGACCGACGGAGACCACAGTTTCACGAAAAGTGGAAGGCAGCGCCGGGCAAGTTACGCCACAGTTTGCGGATGGATTGTAGATGCTTGGACTAACGTGTCTGCTGGCACTGTTGTTCGAGCTTTCGCAAAAGCCGGCATCATTTCCGGGGAGCCGCACGGCACTGAAAGTGACTCTGACAGCGAAGAAGGGGAAATTAGCATGTCTGATTTAGCGCAGCCGTTTAATTCAGAAACGGAGGATGATGACTTTGATGGGTTTGATTAATATTTTGTAATAAATACATGAATAAAACACAATCATACTCAGTTTTGCTCCCGCTCTATTTTTAAATACGCAGTAGAGGTATTTAAACATAGTAGAGGATATGTACCGGTATATAAAACCCGCACCCTATAATCCGGTGCGCCTTATGTGTGTGTTAAATACAGTAATGGCACACATAACTGAGACTGCGCCTTTTAGTACGGTGCACCTTATGCTCGTGAAAATACAGTAATCAAATAATAATAATCACGTAGTGAAAGGTTCCTGAAAAAATTTTTTTTTGCAAAATGGAACCAGGTGAAAACGTTTCCACTTGAGTTCTGGATAGAGCCTACTCATACACAATTTTTTTTTTTTTTTTTATCTTAAATGCAAAGTGTTTACATTTTTTTTAATATAATTACTGCTCTAAGTGGGTTTCTCTGTAAACTAAAGGCATGATTTAGAGTTTCTATGCTCCAGTTAACGATTAATCCATTATTAAATAGTTGACGATTTTTTCAATAATTTAAATCAGGATTAATCTGATTAGTTGTTTCAGCCCTAGACTGAAGATCATCAGCTTTATATTAGTTGTTCTTCTTCAAGTATTCTCCATGTCATGACAAAACAGCTGCTCCAACATCATATTTTCCTCAGAGTGCAGTGGATTACACAGATACCACCACCATAATGTACTGTTTAAATCTAAAATGTCATTCAAATGTGTTTGAATGCAAATATATAAAAGTAAAAAAGCAGTTAATATTTCCCTGTTGCCAGCAGCAATGTGTTCGTCAGTAGTGACGGAGCTAGAGTTATGTTCAGCTACTAAAACTGCCCAAAGCAGCAGAATGAACCATACAAGATGAAGGGATGACAGCTTTCTGTCAGTTTGAGCCTGAAAATATCCTCTTATAACAATGCATTTTACTGAGCTGATTTAGCACCAACTTCAGATCAGATTAACAGAACACCTCTGTAAGCTGATGGGTGGATAAAACCTGCAGTGCATCCAGATAAAACAGACTTGTTAAACACGTCGCTCTTAAAAGGTGGACGGCAACCACCCTTTAGAAATGTCCACATAAAAGACACGTGTGGCCTAAATACCTGGTCCAGTTTGTTTTTTGTTTTACTGGTTGATCTGCCTGTTAAACATAAACCTCCCAAAGATTCTAGGCCACCGTTCAGGTTTTTTTCCACTGAAACAGATTCAGTTCTATGCAGATTCTAAAGCCAGTTCTTAACTTGACAGAATAAACTGTATGTAATGTGCTCCTACTGACTTTCCATCTTTTAAATGTTTGATTCTAAACATTGTAACTGGGATTGAATCTCGCTATATAAAGACCTCCTTTGTTTAAAAAAAAAAAAAGAAAACAGCACTTCTTGAGGCAGAAGACTGACCTACTTATAGTATGTGGCACAAGGAACCAAAATAAACACTAGAAGATAGAAGGGCTGATTTCCTTCCAGAACTAACAGCTTTTTAATCAATATTAAGGAACTTTATAATAATGTTAACATTTGATTAGTTGTTAGCCTTTAGGAGCCCGTCTCCACCTCCAGATAAAAGCTGTTCCTTCCCTACTGTGGCTCAGTTTTTTCCCCCCTCGCCAAAGTGGAAATGAAAGGTAACTAAGTGCTAGCTACAGAGTTTTTAGAGGATATTTGGACGTACATTTGGTATATCAAATGTTGGAAGGCGTTCCAGATAAAATCTGACTGTAGTTAGCGTCTCTTCTAGCTAAACTAGTTTGTTTAGTGATGTGTGCCCTTCTACTGAAATACAAACTGAGTGGGACGTAAACCAGGTGCAAATCTCTGACAGACCTGCAGCAGGCAGTCCAGAGTTCCTTGATAGAGAGCCCCGCCCCTCTGGTTCATCATGCGCGTCCGGACCACATCTACTGGATTCGAGGCCAAAGCTCCAGCAAGGCCACACATGAAGCTGGACCTAAAGGACAACAAAGACTGTTTTTAGTGACATCATGGTGCTGGTTAGAGCTTCAGCACCTGAAAATCTGATCTAAAAAAAAAAAATTAAAATTAAAGCTGCAGAACTGAACACATCACTGCTGATCAAATGCAGAGGATTGGTACTTAATACCAACCTTTTAACCTTTCCTTACAATATAATGACAAAAGTCAAATCTACATTAATGTTATAAACCCAGGATTAGCTTGGAAGCGTCTTAAAATGTACAGTTTTATCCCAGATATAGCATTTTGCATTCTGGCAAACGGTTTCATTTTCATCACATCTGTCCAGAGTGCCTCATTCCACAGTTCTGTGTCTTACATTACTCGTTATGGATCATTAACAGAACTTTCAATGTTTCATTCAATCTAGATTTGCACAACTATATGCAGCAATTAGAATCAATGATAGTGTTTATACAGTGTCTAAGGTGGAGCAGGGCAGCAGCAAGCGGACATGACGCCGGCAAAATTGGATTCAATTTTCAGCAAGTCCAAAATGCAGCAAGTCCAAAATAAATACTCAGAAATTCCATCTCGCCAACTGTTTAGTTTACCAGCTTTAGCTTTCATTGCCTGAACACCTGCAATATTCAGGCATTTGAGAATATATTTGAACACACTGATATATGTAGATATTATCAACCAGTAGATCAATTGCTGGACTAAATATATAATTACGTAGGTAATAAAACTCAACAGGTGAACATTAAACTGTAAATATAGCTACTGTGCACTCAGTGTAGTCTCCCATTTTTCAATATCTTTAAAAAAAAAATTAAAAACTGAACCATTTTAGAATCTATGAGAGGAGTTGCTGTGGTCTGACAGTTGACTTACTCCTGGGCTTTTAATGTGTGATCTGCTCGTGCTCCTAGGAGCTCCTGTTGGCTTCACACCGCAGCAGTGTGCTAAAGGTACATTTAGGAGGCCGGAGAAGTCTGCAGCACAGCAGAGCTGAACCAAGTGTTAACTGGGAGTCTGCAGATTCGTTCATCTGAGTCCCTCAGTTCTTTGATTAACGCTCCCCTTGTCTCATGTCACAGTAGGTTGGCCATTGTTCTATTCTCTACCAGTTTTCAAATGCTGTATGAAGAGAGCTTAGTAAATATTTAATGATCCACAAACTTAGGACTGCCTGCTTCTTAAAAATCCTTTTAAATCCACTTTAGATTTAGCCAACACTTTTTGTTGTTCTTTCAGATAAAATCCCAATAAAATGCAGTAAACAGCCTGGATTTAAAGTGGAACAGGACCCATTTAAGAGTAAAAGGAATTGATGCATAGTTTAAAAACAAAGTTGTAGGGAAGCGGCTGTTCCAACCGTTGCAGTTCCGAATTCTCCCGGGTGGAGCCGACCTTACACGAGTGAATAAAGTGAATGTGATTGGTCCTTTATCAAGGAGGCGGGATTGTTGTGGTGGAAGGTTCGCAAGCAATTTTGATTGTGGCCGGTTAGTCAGAAGCATCTTGCTAACCAGTTAGCAACTTAGTGCTAGTAGGTTCCCAATGGGAAATTATATTGGGACCAAGCAGCACTTAGCAACGACACTGTCAAGGAACGCTATGGACAGCGGAAACATGCAAGAGGAGGAGAGCTTTGTGTCGGAGGTCGTGGATCAGTCTCCTCCGACATATATTTTTTTATTTAGAGGAGGAAAGCGGGGACGAAGTTGTTGTGGAAGAAGACGCCAGGGCGGCAGAAGCTTGCTTTGGTGTAGAAGGCTTACAGCCGTACATGTTTGGCCCTTGCCTCGCAACGCTGCCAGTTCCGTTAGCTCTACGCCTGCTGAAGACACAGACGTCCATCTCCGTGAACACTGGGACGGAACTCAACGGGAAAGTAAATGATTCTTATTTCAACCGTTGCGTATATTAGCTGCGACATATGAAGCAAGATGCTATGACCAAAAAAATGTTTATAACGCAAATTCAGATGACAAAGAAAAACAAAAAAACCCCACAGATTTTAAGATTAAAAAAAAAAAACTTTTGGGACAATATGGTCTGATAAAGAGTACATTTATATACATGTTTAAGCCAGAATCATTTGACATTTAAATGTCAATTTCCTACAACTTTAAATGTTTCAAACAAAACAGAAATACCCCAAAGAACTCTGGGATTTACAAGAATTACCTCGGTGCATTAGAGAACAGAAGAACTCTACTAAGCAGGTCAAACTCACAGGAAGTGTGTGTAAACGGTGTCCCCCATGTAGCCCGAGAGGATCAGGTGCTTCTTGGTGATATCATAGACAGGGAGCTCAACCCCGACCACGATGGCCGCTCTCTGAGCCGTTAGAGAAACACCCTGACACAAACACAGAAGGAACGTTTACCAGCCAAAGGTCTGACATCTGAAATTCACCTAGATTGACAGAACAATCTTTGTTCTTACCTTCCACAATCCTCTTGTCCCCTCCTCCTGGTAGATATTGAGGAAGTTGCCCATCATGCTGCCCTGAATCACATTCCCCTGAGCTTGCATCCGGATCTAATAGAAGACATAGAAAAGGCATCAAATACGACAACAGTCAAAATGTTCATCACCCACATATCCTCTCCATCGGACCATATTTACACTACAGGTATGATGAACACCACGAGTTCATTCCTTTCCTCCTTGAAGATTTGACAGGGACACACCCTCATAAAACACGATGTTCCAAACCTGCAGCTGCACGCATCGGTGTTAATCCTATAAACACTGACTGCAGACAGGAGGTCACTGCCCCAAAGAGCTCAGAGAGTGCAGATAAGCATTGGCATTCATCAGCTGCTATCATTTACAGAACACCGAGGCCTTTAAGGGGTCGGTCTATAAATAAACCAGGTGTGAGGTCGGGATGGCCTGGGTTTGACTTTCGCTCTACAACGCTGCCTTCCAAAAGTATTTATATCTCTTGGTCACAAAGAGCCAACCTTGGGATTTTATGCAATGGTTGTTAAATAGCACCAGATTAGTCAGATTAGATTAGGAATATCTGCATGCATTTAAGTATGACCAAAGACTACCTAACAAATTCATATCTGGACTTTGACTATCCCATCCCCCTACATTAGATTTCTTTTATGTTAGGTTTCAAGAGTACAGGGTTCCTAAAGCATAAGGCAAGTTAAATTCAAGACTTAAGACTTTTTAATGCCACTTGAAATAAAAAACCCGCTTGCGACAACTTAACCCAAAGGTTTATTTTAACATAAACCACTGCACTAATGTTTCCAATTTTGAAAAGCTTCCCATACAGGAAGAAAGCTAAAAACACACAAATGACAGATATATTTTAACAAATATTTAACTGAATTCACAAACTTTGTTTTAGCAGGGAACAAAACAAATCAGTTTTAAAGCCACAACATAACCATTGCTAAGTCTTTTTTGCAGCTATTTTTCTTTGTATCGTTTTCTTAGTATATTTGATTTGGAGATAAGTGGAGGCGTTGCAGAGACAAGGGTGGAACTAAACTGAGAAATAGCGGCTGTTTCTCGGTAACTCCATTTTGACGCTTTGTGTTTCGTGCTTTGCATGTGACTCCACTGCCTTAATTCCCATCGTTCTGAGCTTGAATGACTTCTTGCACAAAATCCACTGAGCCTCATGTATGTTCCCTGGTTTTAGCCATGGAGAAAACTCTTGGCTAGAGCCAATTTTGGTTACATTTACACTTGCTCATATTTTCCAGACAAAAAGCTAATGGCGCATCTCCCAAATGTCCCGGCCGCAACAACGCTTTTATTGGTTTCGCTATCGGGACGGAACCAATAATGGCAAGCCGTTATTTTCTTTAAATATAAAAAAAAAATAGTCAATTTTAATGTTTTATTTAGATTACAAAACTAAACAGTGATAAAAATGATCCTATTTATGACGTTTTTAAAATTAAGACCTACGGAAGACTGATTTAAGGGATTTTAAAACCAATTAAGGCCTTAGTTTTATTTTGAAGAATTCAATGCCTTTTAAGGACCCGCGGGAACCCTGAGAGTAGGTATTTGGGCTGTTAACAGAGGTCTAAAGAAATGGAAGGCATAAAGAGGAGAAAAGTTGCTCATTTCATTCTGGTGGAAACAAGCCTGGAGGATTTAAGTTTCACACAGGTGACCTAAACCAGCACTTCCTGCATTCGCAGGTTCTACTGTCATAAGTTTAGGGTGCTTTCTTTCTGCCATATACTTAACTAAAACAATCTCTGATTAATATGCTTCCACAGCACTTGCTGGTGGCAAAGGAGCATTTAAATCAGGTTTGTACGGTGGCAAACAGGTGCAAACGCGCAGTGAATGACGAAACGAGTCGCAAAAACGTGTGTGATGCAAACTCCAAACACACAGAAAAACGCAAGAAAAAAATCAGATAAAGAAAATGCATTCAACACAGTATGATGGAGCCACCAACATGTTTCACAGCTGGCACAATGTTGTGCGGATCAGTTTTACCATATACCAACATTTCTGATCTCATCAGACCTGAGCACCTTCTTAAACGTTTATTTATTCCCACTTGAGACAGCCATGAAAAAATACTTTTATTTTAAAGAGATAAAAGGAAAGGTTAATAAGGTTTACTCCTAAATTATTGTTAGCTGATCTATCACATAAAATCCCAATCAAACAAATAAAAAAAAACAGGGCTATGAATTGGAGTAAAAGCCACACCTCCCAGGGTTTCTCACATGGTCTGCAGTTTTTCGCAGAAATATTTGGCCACACTTCTCTGTAGGCCACAAAAACCTGTCAGACTCGGTCTGTTGCCTCTATAACAGTAAACAAGATCAGACACAACCTCAATTATATAGAAATCTCATACCTTCAACACATCAGTGGGGTTTGCAATGGAGGAGGAAATGACTCCAGAAAGAATGCCGCACAGCACATTAGTCAACAAGGTCTCATCTGGAAGAGAATCAATATATTAAAAGTTGATCAACTTGATCCTGCTGAGAAACAGCTTTAACTTTCAGGTGCTGCTGATTTCATGATGCATTGACCTAAAGAGGAGGTGTGTTTGAAGAGGTCACACTCATAGCTGTGACCTTCAACAGGAATGCCCATTCATGCAAGTGTGGGAGTGTGAGAGAAAGACAGCAGCAACTGAAACCTCACCTTCTGGTCTGTCAACAAACAGCCTCTTAAAACTCTGGTATGTGCCAATTTTAATGGTCCCATAAGAGGCCTGACGTAGCATGGCGGGAGCAATGCTGCAAAATAAGCATTTATTTCAGTAAAAATTTATTATTGCATTCCTTACATTGAATAATGGAGTTAGAATAAAATGCACTTTAATGAAAACATAAGAATGCAGGAAAAATAGTTTATGGAACCGGAAGTGGGAGATAATTGTGTACATTAAACACATTTTACACTTTTATTTTGCTTCCAGTGAAAACGTGCAATAAATAAATGAACCCACTGACCCTGAGTAAAGCGCTCGGAGCCCCTCCTCTCTTCCTATCCTCATGAGAGCGTGGAGCATGCCTCTGTAGCGGATCTCACGGTACTTGATGTCCCCCACCTGGCCCTGGACCTGCAGACGCGTCTTGGCCAGGTCGATGGGAAAAGTACCTGCAACACACAGCATGAAATAAACGAAAATAAACAATAAGAACGCTAAAAGCACGGCCTGCCCACACATCCCTCACCCACTCACCGCATTCCGCCGTCACAGAAGCAAGACCGCCGAAAACGAAAGGCTTCCAGTTTACGGTGGACATTTTTTTTTCTTTCCCACGACCGACTACCGAGGCGCGGCGAGAAGCTTCGGTATCGGACAGCTGGTGCTGTTTATGGTTCGGCCGTCGTCGGAGAAGTTCTGCCCCACGTCGCTTCTTCTGTCTAGCAGCCTGAAAGACGTTGGGAGCTCCGCCTCCCTGCCGCCGCACCTTCCAGAGCATCTGTGTTCTATGGCTCCGCCCACTGCCCGCTGCCTGGCAACCGCGCCAGCATGTCTCGTGACTTTAAATTCAGAGGCATAGCCCAATTATGGAAGCAAATCGTTACCATATTTCAAATTAAAAGGCATTTTCAAAAATGGTTTTTCATTTTAAGAATATGGCTGCATTGTTTGACTCATAAATGAAATTAGTAATCAATCATCCTATTTGCATTTGCATTGTCTTCTTTAAGACTGCACATTTTACATTTCAAATTGAATTTTGGTATGTATTTGCTGGGGTTCATTTTGAATCTCAAATCTCAATCTCAAATGTCTTTTTCTTTTTCATTTTAATTAAGTAAAAGGATGATCAGTCTTGAAGAAGAAAATTAAAATACAAACAGGATGATTGATTACTAATTTCATTTATGAGTCAAACAGTGCAGCCACATTCTTAAAATGAAAAAGCATTTCTGAAAATGCCTTTTCATATGAAATATGGTAACGATTTGCTTCCATACATACCCCAATGGCGTAACTACACAATACCAGAATTCAATGTTAAAATTAAGAAAAGAATAAGTGATGGACTTTCAGTTTAGACAGGAGAAATGATTGCAATATTATTAGCTATTCAATGGGTTGAAGAAGTTAAGCCATTAGCCATTGGGTTATTGTATTGTATTGTATTTTATAATATTTATTATTATATTTTATCATCATATAAAAAAAATAGAACTGTACATTTACAGTCATACGTATATATTACTGTTTTTATATATTTTTTAACTATTTTTCAAGGCTGAAATTTTGAAATTTGGCCTGGGGTCTTTCTGCTTCCTGTCATGTTCTTCCAGAGATGTGTAGGTTCTCTCTGGGTACTCTAGCTTCCTCCCACAGCCGAAAAACATGACTTTTTTGTTAACTGGTTTCCCTAAAATCTCCTTAGGTGTGTGTGAATGGGTTTGAAACCCAGTGCAATAACTATAAATATAAACACCCATCAAGATAAATACCTTGTATAATGATCCTACTATGAAAACAAAAGCTGTCAGATGTGGATGCACACTATATACTGTTTATATCCCAGGCACCTTTTTATTCATTTGGCACATTCTTCTTCCTTGACTTTTTGAGCTGATGCAACAAGTACATTTCTCCACTGTGAGATCAATAAGTTCAATCAATCAATCAATCAATCAATCAATCTCACAGTGGAGAAATTTATCTCTTCATTTAACCCATCTCCTTGGGGAGCAGTGGGCTGCCATTGTGCAGCACCCAGGGAGCATCCACATCTGACAGTTTTTTTTTTTTCCATAGTAGGATCATTATGCAGGGTATTTATATTGATGGATGTTTATAGTTATTGCACTGGGTTTCAAACCCATTCACACGCACCTAAGGAGAATTTAGGGAAACCAGTTAACTAAACATGTCATGTTTTTCGGCTGTGGGAGGAAGCTAGAGTACCCAGAGAGAACCTACGCATCTCAGGAAGAGAGACCTTCTTGTTGCAAGGCAGCAGTGCTACCCACTCCACCACTGAGCAGCCCTTTATTGTATGGGGTATCAAATGCTAAATAGCACATTATACATAGCACAAGTTTTTGCTCGTGTAGTGTAGCATTGCAGATTCTGGTTGCAGCAGGGATGAATGATCCAGGTAGCGCTTCTTTTTACAGAAGGGTTGTATAGTCTTTCACTAAGTAACTGCTCAGCTCCTCTACAGACTCTTGCAGAGGGTGGAAGGTGTTGTCAATGGTGGATGTAATCTTGGACAGAACCCTCTTCTCAGCCACTTCCTCCACTGAGTCCAGAGCACAGCCCAAGACAGAAGCGGCCTTTCCTACTAGATTGTTCATTCTCTTTTGTCCAGCTCTGCGCTGCCAGAGGCCCAGCAGACGACAGCATAGAGGAGGGCTGATGCCACCAATAAAGTTAAATGATTTACTATTATTATAAGGAAAAGGAAAAAGAAAGTACAAATTTATTGATGGAAAAATACTACTGTAACTGAAAAATAAACAAAATATATACAGTTCTTGATAAATATTTATGGGTAAGAACTTGACTTTTAGATAGAGATTATAAAAGTTTTAAAGCACAGCAAGGGGTTGCATCAAACACCTCAGCATGTTTTTAAAGGGTTCATAGAATGCAAAACCAAGTTTACATTGTGATAGATGAATAACTATAGTTCAGTGGGTGAAATGGACGTACAGAGAAGTTCAAACCCCATTGATACAAGTGGTCCCTCATGGTTCCCCTCTGCAGGGCGAGGGCCCACTAGTGGATGGCCTTTAGGCTTGGCCCTAACCCAAACCCTGGGCCTGGCTCCAGGGGGAGATCTAAGCTTAGCTATACTTGGGGACGTCCCGTACCTTGATTTTATAGTGTGGCTGCTGCCATAGTGCAGACACTGACTGCACCTGTTTAATATGTTGAAGAGAGAGCTGAGCCAAAAGACAAAGTTCTCTATTTACGGGTCATTCTACAGGGGGTGTTAGTTTGGCAAAAGCAAACCTGCATCCTGTTCCATCAATGTTGAAATTTAACATCATGGCTGTGGCACTACAACACACATGTCATCCTTTTTAGCTAGGAGAAATAGGATAGGCACTCTGCTTTGGTATGTTATTTATAATATAACGGGTCTGCAACAGTAAAACTGCAGCTGTATCAATCATAACCCTTCATCTCAGTGTTTCAGAGAAGTTCTTGTTGCATCCAAGAACAATTTTGGGGGGGGGGCGGCTGGGCTTAATGGGACCTGGACAATGGGTAGGGGTGCACTGGCCCATAAAACTTTGAGAACCACTGATCTAGCGGGCCTTAGTTAATGTTAATAGTTAATGTGGGCAACCCCAAAGCCTTCTGCCAACACATTCACCACCATGTTGCAGTGTTCTATAAGGGGCACATGAGTAAAGAACAAATATTCTGTTAAACTGAAAACAACTGTTTAAGGGTTCTTCCTCTATCTCTGAACCAGCTGCACCAGCTCTCCTCTATCATGTATCATGTCATGTCATATTATCTTCCTTTTCTTAATCACTGGAACTCATAGGAACAGCATACCTGACAGCAATTACCTCGCTGACATTCAGCTTGATTTAATGTAGCTGAGCTATCAAAAATTTTAGCAACTACTTCATGGAGTGCATTTCCATTCAAGTTTATGCTGGTGGCGATAGGCAGCATGAAGCTGCATGATAATTTTATCGATCTTCCCTATATCCTCTGCCTGTGAGGGCATGCGTTGTTTGTTTACTAACAATATATGGAAACTATGACAGAGTCAATTTTGACAACTAACAAGTAGGTCAACCTACCTGGATGATGGGAGAGCTGCAGTCAACAAGACTTTTGAAACATGCAAAAGAGACAACAGAGTCAAGCTCAGTAACTTTAGAGATTAAATGCACTGGATTGTAATTACATAACAGCAATCAAACTATAAGGAACATTCTTTTTTTTATTTTAAAAAAGTTACCTTGACAATAATTTTTTATCTGAAATTAAACAACCTAAAACATTTTAACCCATTCTCAAAAATCAAAAGAAAAGCATATAAATATCAATCTGGCCTGTCAAAGTCTTTACTGGAGGCCCCTTGTAGCTTGGCAGCTTCACATTTGGAGCCATTTTAAAACTTCACATTTGTTGTGAAGTTTCCTGAAGACATCTCTGTGGCAGGTCTTCGATCTAACAGTGATCAAACAAATACAGAGAACAGGTGAACAATCTGACTTAGTGGTGAACCAGGAATAACCTCATTCTGAAGACAAGAAGATGAGGAGGTCATAGGTCAGACTACAGGAGGACCAGGAAGACTAAGCACAGTCCTCTCTGCAAACAAGGAAAGGTGATGGAGCCTGTGGACAGCATACAGCTCCTAGACATTCACATTTACTCTGGCATCTCCTGGGTTGAGAACTCCTGGATGGATGGATGGATGGATGGATGGATGGATGGATGGATGGATGGATGGATGGATGGATTAAATTAAATTAATTTCTATAGTGCCAATTTACAACACATGTCATCTCAAGGCATTTTACAGAGATTTTACAATCAGGTCATACAGTCAGATTGGTCCAAAGTTCAATTAAACTGATTGAATTTGCATGTTTTCTAAGCCGTAACAAGTCTTTGTTGAGTTACTCCATAAAGCCTGTAACTTAACTCTAATCCAGACATTTTGAATTGAGAAAACTTCCTGGATGGGAAGCGAAACGTCTTCAAAGGTTTTTTTTGTTGTTGTTACTTTTTTGGAAAAATTCAGTTTCATGCAAAATGGAGAAACAAAATAAAGTAAAACAATGGAAGAAAAACAACTAATCCCTGCTCTGAAATGTTAGTCAATCTAACATCTATTCAAGACAAAAAAATGTAATCTGTAAAAACAACTCAGAAATTATACCAACATGATTTTGGAAAGGGTCAAGCCTGAAATGTCCAAGTCGTCTTAACTCTCCGTTTTGTCTTTAACCCTACAGAAATTCCCAGACATAAAGCATAAAACTAAATTAGAGAACTATTAAACTCACTGAAACATGAAGTCATTTTGGGATTTAGCCCTTTGGGGTAAAGGTTTGTTGCTTTGGGATTTAAAGGGGGAATTCCTTTAAAAGACATTGACTGCTTTAACATGGAAATCATTAGAGAACTGATACTGAAATAGAAACATGTGTTAAACTTGTAGTTTTACTCCACTGTCAGCAGGGGTCAGGACAACACTGGTAATATATTCCACCTAACCCATGTTGAGTGGGCTGCCAGCATGATGATGTGACCATATCATTGTCACAGATGAGCCTTCAGTCATTGCTTCATGTGGGAAACAAAGACAGCAGGAAAACCCTGCAACCATGAAGCTAATTAGGAAGAAACAACATGGAAAGCCAGATTGTGGAATTTAAATTTTTATGACAAGAATAAATTAATTCTGCACTGTTGAAAGGGAGATATCCACTGAAAAAATATTGTTTGTTCCATTTTATTGCTTTGTGTTCATAGTTCTATTTTTGCAGTCCAACCTGCTCACTGGTAGAAATTCACCAAGAGCATATTTATTACATTCATATGCTAGTTGTGTTGTTTGATTAATAGGCTAGGTATGGGTCAGTAACCTCGGAATTGCCATCCACACATTATTAACGACCAGGAGAAAAACTCAGCCAGCATATCACTGTGCACATTCCTGTATACACACCCCAGTGTGTGCGGCATATGCAGGGTCGGGCGCTGGGCACAGCATCGATGAACGGAAATAGATGAATGGAAATATTTTCCGGTTTTATCTGAAACCAATAGTCAGGGGGTGGAAGCTCTGTGCATTTCAAAATGGTCACATTTAATGTGGTGATTTGTCAAAGGAGAGCCTCAGCAGAGACACAAATGGGGGGGATATATCTGTGTTTGGTGGTCTGCTACATAAGGAGCAGGAATCCAGTTGTGTAACAGAGAGAGAGCTGTGTGGGTGTAAAAATAAAAATAAAAACACTGAGGTTTTAGCAAATCTTTAGAAAGCAGAATTGAACCCATCCGTTTAGCATGTATTATTATAGATATTATATGTATTAGTATGTTGAAAATATAGATTTAATGTTTGACCTTCTTATACATTTCTGCTGTTTGTTTTTTGCCAGTCTTAAATTGTCTAAATTATGAGACACATTTTTATATAGACATAAGAATAACATGACTAATCCCCAAAATCCATTTTCAAATGATGAAGTCAAAGACTCACAGGTGCTTGATGCTACATTCAGTCATTCACTCACTCATTCATATGCTGATGGTAGCAAGCTACATCGTAGCCACAGCTGCCCTGGGGAACAATGACATAAACAAGGCTGTCATCACCAAATGTCTTTATTGGAGGATAATTCTATCCAATGCAGCTGTCCATAAATTTTCACTCAGGGTTGCATTTATGATTCAACAATTAGATAAATGTAGGGTGAAAATGGCATTTAAGGGAGTGTTTTTTTATGTTTTTTTTTGTGGAAATAACTGAGACTAGCTTTTGAGTCCTTTGGGGGGGGAAATAGTTAGCCTCGTGAGACCATCCTGATCTCGTGAGCTTTCAAGATTTCACTTGCTAATCAGTCTGGAGACTCTCCGTTGAAGAAGATTTGGAGCCGTTCACCAAACGAACGTCCAATCAGCGTTGGCTTTGAGGCGGTTTGAGGTGTGACGCAACGAGAAGCGCGACCATTCAGTCTAAAGAACATGGCAGCTTCAGCCTATGAAACTAGTGTTAGCGTGGCTATCAAGCAAGTTTTATCGGAATTACAGACTATTTCTTCGCTGAAAGAAGAACAAAACACTGCTCTGGAGGCTTTTCTCAGAGGAAAAGATGTTTTTGCACTTCTCCTGACTGGTTTCGGCAAGAGTAGCCTGGCTTGAGGTTGTGTTTTCGTCGTCGGTCTGTTAGTACGTCACATGCTTCGTTGATCTGATTGGTTTATTTGGCCCGTCTATCACCAACATAGGCCAATCAGCTAACCAGTATTTTCGCCCCTTCCCAAAATTACTGCAACGGAAGGTTTCCAGATGGATATACGGAGCAAATCCATTTGGCGGAGTCAGGTTAGGAAATAGTTGCACTTTTTTAGATTTCACCCTTAGATTCTATTTCTGCCCATTTGTTTATTTTTTTATTTTTTTAATCATGGTTACTGACCTTATCTTAAGCAAGTGAGGAATATGGAGCCTAATGGTAACCAGAGTGAGCAGTTGACATTATCTCTATGTAAATGGAAGTTCAGAGCGCAGGAATGCATTTCTAGCAATGCTAGTGATCTAAGCAAAGATAGACCTATGTGACTCTCACTGTTTGCTGTGCTTTTAAAATTTAAAAAGGGGTTTTGAATTAGCATCTTTAACATTTCATTTTTTTCTTATCTGTTCCTTGGTTATTTTAATCAATATGTGATATATTCATTTTCTATCTTTTAGTCTTGGCAACTTCATGTTGCTAGAAAGATTGCAGTTATCTTATTTCTTGGTTATATGGGTGAAGGAGCAGTGCTTCTGTTATCAGTTTTACACTCAATCACTCATGCATGTACTATATATCTCTATTTATAAAATAAGAGA